>OW569404.1:133239538-133843001 GCA_937654795.1 Cistogaster globosa | reverse complement strand
AACAGTGTTAATTAATGAGCCATTCAAATCACCAAAATTTTGAATACATTTCAGTTTATGATTTTACAAAATAAACGAGCTGAAAATTTAAAATTTTGTTTAAAAAACTCTAAAGAAAAATATCGCCGATATTGATATATCCGAAAACCAGAAGTATCGCCGATATATCGTAAAACGTAATGCATCTGTCAAAAATTCTCATGTACATACGAAATGTATGAAGCAAAATCCAATAGCAAGGCGTTAAAGCTTGGACATTGGAAAATCCAATTTGAACAGTGCTGCTTCTTAGTTTGTTTTGACTTTAATTGTTGTAAAGTAATCACAATTTATTTATTTTTGGGGCAATCTAGTAGTTTTATCTCATTTTAATGAATTGAATTGAATTATTGAATTATATTTTATTGAGACTTCTTTCTTTTTTTCATCAGTTGCTTAATACTAACAGTAAGTGTTACAGAAAAACTTAAAACTATATCGTATTATTTTAATAGCATAAATAAATTTTAAGTATGCAACTTACTTATCAATATATAAGGTAAATTTAAATAGTTAATAATATTGAGAATATATAATACAATGCTTGCTCCCGGCATTTACAGTAACGGTAGAGTAGTATCTACTTTATATATACCTAATAATAAACTAAATTTAAAACTATTTACAACTTAATACTAAAAGGAAAAACAACAAAAAAGAAACAAAAAAAAGGAAAAAAATAATAATAAAAAAAAAAACAAATTTATCCCCTATGTATACCAGGGGTAGTACATGAGTAGAAGTTTCTACCAGTAATACTGTGTATTTCTTCTTGTAAAATTCCAATTGTAGAAAGATAATTTGAGTTTGACCAGTTAAATTCTAATTCATTTACTAAAATGTCTTGAATTATGCTACCTTCAAAATAAGATAGTCTATCTACAAAGCGTTTCATAAAACTTAAAGCATAAGTAGAAAGAGGACATATTTTGGACTCTTTGTATATAAATTCATTTGAAAAGCGTTTATTATGAACTTTAAAGTTCTTTCCTATGCACTTTCGAATGAGATGCCGTTCGAAAATTTCCATTTTTTTCATTGCTGTTTTTGATATGCTGAACCATATCGGAAACGCATACATGAGTATTGGTCGTATGCTTGTCTTATACAAAACTAGTTTTGTTTTAACCGGCAAATCTTTACTGTTGAACAACCTGGAGAAAGCTCCTTTAATTTTATTAGCCTTTTCCAGATTGTAAACAACATGTTTATTAAACTTCAAAAGCTTATTAAAATTAACTCCAAGATATTTCATGTCATCCCTAAACATGATTTCAGTTCTATTTATGGTCAATTTTAACTTCTTACTTTCCGGTACAACAGTATATTTACATTTCCCGGAAGCGTTGCGTATACATATTGCATTACTTTTTAAAACATTTATTTTTATTCCCCATTGAGAATAAAATTGATTTACAGATTCAAGGTGAGATGAAACGTTTTGGAGTGCATTAACAGGAGACACATCATGAGTATATAGTAGCAAGTCGTCAGCATAAAGTATACTTTTAGAATTATTTCGTTCATGAGGTATATCATATATAAAAATACTGTACAGATGAGGTGCCAATACAGATCCTTGTGGTACGCCGCAAAAAACTTCACCTTGAGAAGACATAATATTATTAAATAACACATAAAACTTTCTGCTGTCAAAAAAACTCTGAAACAGTTTGACAATCGATGGATCAAATCCTATTTTAATCATTTTATAGAGAATTCCGTCATGATATGCTCTATCAAAAGCCTTTTCAATATCCAGTGATACTGCCACCGTACATCGACCTCTTCTTAAATTTTGCACAATATCCGAATGAAATTTAAAAAGAGCATGAAGCGTACTATTGCCTTTTTTAAAACCAAATTGGTTCTGTGGAATATATTCTCCATTAAGACCTCTATCCATTTTTTCACGGATAATTCTTTCAAATAACTTTCCTAGGTTAGGAAGTAAGGAAATAGGCCTCAAGTTATTTATATCATCATTTCCTTTTTGCTTGGCAATTGGAACAATTTTTGCAATTTTCCACGAATTAGGAAAATAACTGTTATTAAGGCAATTATTAAAAAGTATCGTTAGATATTCAAAAGCCTTTAAAGGAAACTTTTTAATTAAAAAATTTGATATATTATCAATTCCTGAAGACTTCTTGTTATTTATTAATTTAATAATACATAAAAGAGAATCGATATTTGTAAATTTTGGGTTATCCAGATTATTTAATGACGTAAATCCATTATTGAATTCAACACTACTCTGTGACTGTGAAATAGTTTCGTTGATTGTTTCTTGTATTTCTGAAATATTTCTATTAGGTTGAAACCTTTCGTAAATAGTTGTAAAATGATTCTTTAAGATATCTAATTTTTGGTTAACCTCAGTAATTTTTATACCATTTACTGATATATCTTTTACAGAAGAACGATTTTTATTTCCAATAATTTCAAAAATTTTCTTGTAAGCCCATGGACCTGGTTTTATATCTTTTAATTTTGCACTAAAAACATTTGCTTGTTCAATCTCTATTTGTTCTTTAATAATAATTTTGATAAGATCAATTTGTTTTGAAATAAGGCGATAATCAGGATGATTTCTGTTAAGTGTTCTAGTATATATTTGTTTTAATTCTCTTTGCCAATCATATTTAATCCTTAGCAAGTTTGCTACCTTATCCGATGCAATAAATTTCCTAGTTTTATATTTAATTTTCTTGCTATAAATTTGAGTAATAAAATTTATAGAAGTGTTTAACTCTTGAATATAATAATCAATTTCTTCGTTCGATAAATTCCTGTTGTATGGAGGAAAATGATTAAGTAAAGAATAACAAACATCAGCCTTAAATCTAGTCCAATTTGTTTCTTTAAAAGATATAAAATGATCAGGCGCTTTAAAAATGAGGTTAAAATTTGAAATTTTAAGATGAAGTTTCAAGGGTATATGGTCGGAAAATGTAGGAAGTGTTGAAATTTTGAAATTTGAATTTTGAAAGTCAATAAAGTCAGTACTAATTAGGAAATGATCTAAATGTGATGATCCGTTTGGATAAGTAGGATATGAATCACAAATTCTAACAACTGAACAAGATTCATTTTGAAGCCAGTTTGAAAGAATTTCGCCATTAAAATTATTGTTTGTGTCTCCCCAGGAAATATGCTTTGCGTTTAAATCTCCGCCAAGAATGAAACCATCGTACGTATTAGAAAAATTTAAAACAAAAGAAAGTCCCTGAGAAATTATTTCACGACTGCAGTTACTTTGAAAATAAATTGAACCGCAAAGAATTTTTCTTAAAGTCCCGTTAATCGAAACATTTAATTCAATAAATAAATTAGGAAACCTCAGATTGGGAATGTTCACTTTCATAAAAGATATCGATTTCTTAAGAGCGATTCCGACACCTAATAAGCTATCATCCATTAAAACTATGTAATTATCAAGACATAAATCCTTCCCTGAAGACATATGTGTCTCTTGCAAAAATGCGATTTCAATATTAAATTGATTTAATAACTTATTCAGTTCTATTTTTCTTCCAATATGGATAAGAGAACCGACATTAAAGGTTAATAAATTTAAAGAATTACGGACCATAGACATTGTGAATTTCCTTTATTAAATTCAAGCATTCTGTTTTTACTTGATCTTTGCTCATGGATTTATGATTTTTCATAAAATTTGTAATTTTGCTTTCTAAATTCAAAGGTTCTGGATTGAATAATGTTTCAGCAAGCTTCAAAAATTCCTGAATTAGTGGAGGTTTCTCTAATTTGCGCTTTGATGGCAAATTGTCCGGAACTTTAAACAAGCTAGCAAAAGATTTATTAGCTACAACTCGATTGGATGAGTTTACGGCTTTTGCAACATTTTCAGCTGCTAATAGCTGTCTGTGTTTTGCTTCCTTATTCGATTTTTTTCTAAAATCAACATACTTTTTGTAAACAGGGCACCCTCTGTAATTGGAGGTGTGACCATTCTCATTGCAGTTTACGCAAAATGGCAAAACATTACTGGATGAAACAAAAGCACATTCACCTGGGGGATGTTTTTCATAGCATTTAATGCAAGCAAATGGACGGCTACAATTTTTTGAATAATGACCCCATTTTTGGCACCTCCAACATTGAGGAATTTTAGCACTTGATTTAGGACGTTCCCATGAAACGACTTGATTAAGTAAATACTTTATGCCGAGGAGCTCGTTTACATTTCTATTTGGTAAAAGAGTTATTAAAAATAGACCAGTTTCAATGCCTAGCTTTCTTGAAAATTCTGTTGTGAACTTTGACACGGAATCAACAGTGTCTGGTACAATTTTGTTTATTTTTGACTTAATACTATTCACATCAGAATTAAAGTAAAGACCTCTACAAACTAAACTTTGTCGTTTATATTCCCTAGGAGTATATGTATAAGACGAAATTTCTTTTTCTTTCAAGAGCTGCATCATCTCAGAATGTGCAGAGGAATCTTTTAAGTATAATTTGCTTTTATTTTTGGACTGATTTTTAATAAAAAATTCTACGTTTTTAGAATTTAGTTGGTCAATTAGTGATTTAATGTTTACATTTTCTAAGAAAATAGGAGGACAATATGAAATTCTATTTGGAACATTTGTGTTGGTGTTGTTAATTTTTAGGTTAACGCGGTCTATACCATTGCTACAAGTTTCTGCTTCTACGTTTAAATTACCTAGTAAAGCAAACTTATTTGTCTGATTCACATTATTGGCTAAATTATTCCCTGCTTGAAATTGCACTTTTGGTAAATCATATTTAATATCACCTTGAAATTTCCGTTTCTTATTTTGAACTGTTTTGAACTCATTGTCTATAGATGAAATTGATAGCGAGTCTTGATCCATGTCTGTCCCATAAATTTTCTCTAATTCCGTATTCTGAATTTGGATGTTTTCCAATATCTCAACATTATTTTTGGAACAAGAAGATTCCAGCTTGCCATCTGTTTGGCTTTGCCCTGAGAAGGCAGCTTCAAACAGTTTCTTACCCAGGTCAGAGTTTCCAGAAGCGTCAGCATGTTTTTTGGGGTTTCTTAAATCTTGACTTTTTAAAATCGATGAATTCTCTCCATTTAAAATAGTTGGTGCCGTTTTAGAATTGTTAGGAGGTCGCCCTCCAGACTGGGAACACAACGGATCCCTTGACATTATCGTTTTTTAATAACAATATTATTAAATATTCAATAAGATTTTGAATTAATTTTTGTGCTTGAAAAAAGTTTTTTCTTTTAATTTATTTTAATGTATTTTTCAAAGCCTATTTGTTAAAAAAACCTCATTTTAATGTTTATACAGATGGTTTTATAAAATAAAATGAGTTAACTGTTACTGTTTAAGACACAAAGTTGACGCTGTAATTTAGGTATAAGACTCCGTCGTACTTTACGCGTTTATTAGGATTTTTGCTGTAAGATGAAATATTTTTTTTGTTTTTAAATTTAAGCAAAATCATATTTATTCTATTACGGGGTATAAAATTTCACTATTTTTTTAACAGGGACTTTTTTTAACTGCTAAATAAATTTCTTAAGCACGTTTCACAATCAACTGAATTGCAACATTTGATGAATTCGCTCATAAAAGCCACGGAAACTTTTAATAAAATCTGGTTGTTTTAAGTCTTAGTCATATAAATTGCTCAATATAATTTAGCATACCTTAAGGCGCTCATAATTTACTAAAATTTAGAAGAAACTCAATAAATGGAATATGGCAACATTTAAAATTAACCGCTAGTGTATATCTCGATTGGGGGTTTTCACACAAGACTAGTTGTGCTGGCATAAAATCGCAGTTTGTAGGCTTTTTCGGTGAAGAGAGTGGTTTTTAGTTGGCACAATTTTTCAACCAGCTTCAGCCCCGCACAAGCAGAACAAAACTAACACATACACACTTATGAAAACACAGGTTCTGCTTTTTTTTTTTTTGCAGAGCGATTTTTAGTGTTTACTGCCATCCCTAAATTAGCGCGTAAGACGCGACGCAAAATAACACATGGCTTTTACGCTGAAATGACATATCTAAATAAAAGCACAACGTTTTGTTGTGAACAGTAATGTTAACCTATCACTTTTAATAAAACCCTATAGAATGAAACGCAAAACAGTGATAAAAACGCTATATAAGCCCGAAAAAAGCAAAAATGTCATTACTGTTTTGTAACATTCTTTAAATACCACAAAAACTATGTAAACAACAGTAGCTTGCAGGCAACTGCATTACCTTACGCGCTGTCAAAATTGGATTTTCCAATTGCTAAGCGTTGACGCCGTGCTATTTAGGGATGCTTCATACATTTTGTATGTACATGAGAAATTTTGACAGATATCTTGCGCTTTACGCGCTAATTTAGGGATGGCAGTTAGTCGTCCATCGACGCGTAAACATGAATACATTAATGATGAATTTTATTTTGATTGAATTCAATTTTCTTATAATATTTTATCAAGGGAAATTAAGTTTAAAGTTAATTTGAGTTAATTTTTATATGTATTTTACAAGGAATAAAATGAAAACGAACTTTTTGTCAAATATGAATAAAATATTAATTGAAATCTTCTTCATCTTCTTCTTATGAATAAAATATTAATTGAAATCTTCAGCTTCTAGAAGTTATGATGCAGCTTGCAAGTTACAGCTACTAGAAATTCCTCCTAAAATTATTGCCAATTCATCATCAATTATTTCAGCCATATTTCTGCAATTTATGTATGTGTTTAACGAACGAAAGGCAAACGTGAAATAAACAAAGAAATTACTAACACACACAAAGCTGTGTATACGCGCACAATTTTATGCCAGCATAATTACCCTAGTGTGAATACGAAAGAACTAAAGTTGTGCGGATTAAAAATTAGTCTTGTGTGAAAACCCCCATTTGGATTAAAATTTACTTCGTTTAAAAATATTCGAAAATCTGCTTTCTGTTTCGTTTAAATTTTTTAAGACAACTGCAGGGCATTTAGAGGGTAAAAATGTTAAAGTACTTTAACTCATGCAACATAATAATGATGCATGAATACAAGCAACTAGCGGGATGTAAAACATATTTTCCGTATAAATACGAGTACAAACAAAATAACGGGTATACAGTGCGGGTCAGCTTACATAGGTCGAAGCTAGCCTTTTTATAAAACAATTATACAAAGAAGTAAAATGACAGAAAACATAAAAAAGGTTGGAAAAAAAATTAAATGCTCATAATGGGTTAAGTATTTTTTTAAAAATTGCAGTATTTCTTAAAAGATCTCTTTAAAATCATACCCATATTAATGTTTAAAAAAATATGGTGCACAATCGTACATTTCTATGGAATGTTTAGAGGCCCATAATTTGGGAAATATGGGCGAGAGAAAATTTTTTCTTGTTTAGTTTTTAATTCTTTATCGCCCATATATTTATTTTTTTTATTGGAGTTGCTTAACAAAACTAAATTTGTTCCTAATGATATAGAAATATTAATGGCAAGCGCGGTGTTTTTCCTGCTGCCTCGAAAGACATGAACCGATCTTGCTGATTTTCAACACCAAAATTTTCAAGACTATCGGGTATTTTCTTAAGCCCGATAGAACTTTAAATTAACATTAAATTAACACTAGAAACTAAATTTCAATGAAAAATTTTTTCTTGTTATTTTCAGTAAACTTTGGAAATTTATTATGAATAGACTCACGCTTAAACAACGCTATCAAATTATCCAAGTTTACTTTGAAAATCAGTCATCAAATCAAGCAACTTATAGAGGACTTCCTGATTTTTATGGTGCACATACTCGTCCGTCTGAGCAAGCTATCCCTTAAACTGTGGATAGATTTCGTACCACATACTCTCTAGAGGATGCAATAATACCAACACGTCAAAAGAATGTGCGTAATGAAGAGAATAATGCTGCTCTAAGCAAAAGTGTGGAAGGTGATCGAAACTAATCGATATGTCGTCGGTCGCAGAAATTGGGGCTCTGGTCTTCGACTACGTAAGAAATTTTGCTCAAAGATCTAGGCATACACCCGTATAAGACTCAGTTAAAGCAATAATTAAAGCCACGAGACCATTATATGCGTCGTTCTTTCGGCGATTGTGCTCTAGAGCAGTTGATAACTGACCCATTGTTTTATCGCAAAATTGCCTTCAGCGATGAGGCTCATTTTTGGCTTAACGGGTTTGCTAATAAGCAAAATTGGCGCATTTGGAGTGAGACCAATCTACAACACTCCAAAAAAATTCACCGTTTGCTGTGGCTTACACGCTGGTGGGATCATTGGACCGTATTTCTTAAAAAGTGAGGCCGGATCTCACGTTACGCCCTATGGAGATCGTTACCGCATCATGATTAATGACTTTTTGTTGTAAAGTATGGATGACATTGATCCAGATAAAATGTGGTTTCAACAAGATGCCGATAAGTGCCATACGACGGCCGCAACCATCGAGTTATTGAAATCAAAATTTGCCGATTTTATTTCCAGAAATAGACCTGTCAATTGGCCTCCAAGGTCGGGCGATTTCACACCTCTCAATTGTTTTCTGTAGGGCCACGTGAAGTCTTTGGTTTATGCTGACAAACCAGCAACAATTGACGTTTTGGACGCCCATATTGTTCGTGTTATTTGTGACAAACGACCAGCAGTACTTGAAAAAGTGACACAAAATTGGATGTCCATATTGAGCTTCGTCATGAGCAGCCGCGATGAGCATATGCCTGAAATCATTTTTCAATATTAACGCCATGTTCTGATCTTTCGTTTAAAAAAATTCTTTTTTACAATTTAATTTTTTGTTTTGTTTTTTACAAGTTAAAGTTGTATTGGGCTTTAAAAAATACTCGATATGTCTGATCGATTGGCGTATTTAAATTTTCTCTAGCTCATCTTGTGCCTTGGTAAAAATGGTTTCAAAACAAAAAACGGACGGACAGACGGAAAACGCTCAACCGACTTTGTTATCCAAATGTGACGCCTAGATGTCAGCACTATATAATTTTTACACGTGACATCTTTTCAAATGACATAAGCCATTTTGTTTTATTAGAAGGTTGTACAATTTTAGCCATGGACAGGTAATTTCGCTAGTTGGATTATTGAACAACGAACAACTGATCCATTGTTTTCAAGCAAAATTTTGTTTAGTGACGAAGCTCATTTCAGAATGGATGGATTCGTCAATAAACAAAATTGTCGTATCTGGGGTGATGAAAATCCTCGTGTTGTTCATGAAAAATCTTTACACCCACAAAAAGTGACTGCTTGGTGTGCACTTTGGGCAAATGGAATCATTGGGCCATTTTTCTTCGAAGATGATGCTGGAAATGCTGTTACTGTGAATGCTAAGCGATACCAATCAATGTTGAGAGACTTTTTATGGACACAGTTGAATCATATTGATATGTCTGACGTCTATTTCCAGCAAGACGGTGCTACATGTCAAACAACTCGAGAAAACATTACGCCTCAACGTGTAATTTCACGAAATGCAGATTTCAATTGGCCTCCAAGGTCATGTGATCTAACACCATTAAATTTTTTTTGTGGGGTGTTTTGAAAAGTCAAGTGTATGCTAACGAGCCGCAAACAATTAATGATCTAAAGAACAGCATTCAAGTTGAAATTCGTGAAATAACACCAGCAACATGTCGGAAAGTCATTGAAAATTTCGATATTCGGATTGATGTCTGCAGACGCAGTCATGGTGGACATTTGAATGATATTCTATTCCACTTACAATTGTAATGGATCATCCTTTTAATAAAAAAAGGTTGAAAAAATTGCAAATAGTTTGTGTTTTATTTCAAAGAAACATGTAGGCGCGTTTTTTGGATGACCTACCAGTGGTGAAGGGTATTATGACACATGAATTTGTAAATAATTTGTTTTTTTTTAAGAAACCTTAACTTTAGCTGTTAAAAAAAAAATTCTTGTGCATATTTTTATTTTAACTTTTATTTAAAAAATCCGTTGCTAGACTTCATTGTATGGCAGCTACTGTTAAAATAAGCTTGTTTTGTTTGAGATGAATTAAGTTGTACTATTTACGGCTGATGATGAACACGAACAACTATAAATAAATTAATTTAAAAAAACAAAAACAAACACAATAAACAATATGTAAAATGTAAAATGTACGAGTGGAAAACAAAACATATTTACTTGTGTTAGTCAGCGAATGTGGATAAATTTAATTGTGTATACTTTACCCAGATGAAGTTGTTGTTTTTGTTGCAGTAAATACATACTGCGTAAGCGAATATTTGTAAGTAGATGCGTGTTACGTGTGCATGTAAAAGAGCAAATATGACTACGTATTGCAAGATTTATTTAGTTCATTATGAAAGGTTATGTAATTATAAAGGAAGTAAGTCTGCTACAAACAAAAGGGGGGTTCATGAAAATAAAGGCCTTAAAAAATTGTTTAATTTTTCTTCCTTTTCGCGGTCTTTAAAATGATCCTTTTTTGGATTATGTTTCTTAAACATCCACATGATTGCTTTAATACTTTTTGAAGGCTTCTTTAAGGGCAAAAATCAATTATTCGAAAAAATAATTTTAAAAGGGTCCTTCTACCACAAGGTCTTATGAAGGGCCTCGTTAGGTCTTGATTTTTCTTGTAGTTATATCATATGTAAATGTTAAACTCTGTGTGTCTGCGTTTTTTTTTTTTACAAATTCGTAAAGTTTGCAATTAAATTAGGCTGCGGTTTCCGGCAAAGGGTTGTCATGTATAAAGATTTCTCGCTAAACATAGCGATTTTCATATTTTATCGTTTTTATTTTTCATTTTAGTTTCGCAGTAGACCAAGCCTTCGGAAAAGTAAGGCTATGAGAAAGCACATGGACGATACTCTTTTGGTTATTTCCGAATGGGGCCTGGCGAACAGGGTTCAGTTTAACGCTTAAAAAACCAAGTGCTGTGTGCTTTCGCACAAGCATACTGCGGAACATGCTACCTCATATTTAATACATTATAAGGAATCAGAAGCTCTCGATGTTCCTGGCATGAAAATTCAATGCGATTTTCGTTGGAACAACATATTTTTCCTGTCGCAAAGGAAGCATTCAAGTGCCTAGATTTTTTGAACCGGTGTAAGAAATAATTCACTCCATCTGATCTCCTTACTATCCATGTCACCTTTATCCGATCGAAAATGGAATACAAGTCTCATGCATGGGCCGGTGCTTCAAAGTCTATTTTGGAGTAACTCGACCGCGTACAGAGAGCGAAGAAGCTCATCGGTAACAGTAGGGTTTCTAGCTCTATTGACTC
Organism: Cistogaster globosa; assembly: GCA_937654795.1. Taxonomy (NCBI): domain Eukaryota; kingdom Metazoa; phylum Arthropoda; class Insecta; order Diptera; family Tachinidae; genus Cistogaster; species Cistogaster globosa. The sequence goes on along the minus strand of OW569404.1, from coordinate 133,831,686 downwards.
ACTGGAGCATCGACGCAATGTGGGGTGTGTTTCACTGTTTTATCGTTACTACAACGAAATGTCCTCTTATTAAATCAGGGAACTTGTTCTTGAAAACCGTAATTTCATAGGCGCAACGCGCTTTGCATCAAGAGCGCATCCCTTTGTGGTCGATTGGCCAGTGAATCGCACTACGCATTACAGAGAAAATTAGTTTTTTAGCCAAACAGTTCGTATGTGGAATAAACTCCCTGCAGAGGTCTTTCCTGCCACTTTTAATGTGCAAAGATTCAAATCAAATGTCCACAGGCACTACTCACTCTATCCCTCTTCCCGCAATCTAATTTCCTAGTTCTGGCACAATGCATTGCATAAGTAGGGGTCATTCCCTGAGTGCTGGTCCTAATTAAAAAAAAACCATGATTCCATTAAAATTCCAGAGAAGAAAATATTTCACAATTGTTATTGTTCCCCTGCGACCGATAGGGAACTTTAGCTTCAAATAAAGTCTAAAAAATTAACAATTATGTGAGCAACAGAGAGTTGCTCTGCAGTCGAGTTATAAAAAATAAGGGAACAAATCATCGCAACGAAAGCTTAAGATTTTTACCCAAAACACTCCTGTTGAACACAAGCATTGCCAGCAGCAGTTTTTCTTGTGGATTACGCGAATGGGAAAGTAACGCTACTTGGAAAGAGGTTTATATATTTTTAAACAGTAAATTTAATTGAAATAAAATGAAAACATTAAACTACATATAAGAGTCTAGAGTACCATCTTCTGCTTTTCAATTGTGTCGCAAAAGTGTTTTTTTCCATCAGTCTAAATTAGCAGATGAAATAAGACCAGAGTTCAGGCACATTGCTTTCTAAAAACAACTTATTTTGCCCAATCTTTGTTTAATGGAATACATGTAGGATTCATTTGTTGGACCAATTTAGCTAAGCCTAATTCGCTTTAGGCACAAAAGTATCAATTTTGAAAGCTTAATGAAAAAAAAAGTTTATTAAAAAACTAAAACAAAAGAAGTGAAACCATTACGCATCTTTAAAATAAGAGCTGGATAAATTCTTACTTCCACCACCAAAAAGTGTGGTGTGTATATAGTAAAAAAAAATATTTTACATACATTGATTAAACGTGATGGCTGCATTAGTAGATGTGTCTGAGTGTTCTTGAGTTCAATTCCCAGCAAATTAAAATTTTTGGTTTTTAGCTGTGGTAGATAATCTGGTAAAGACGCCTTTGAACTACAACAGCAGACGAGATGACTGAAGCGTCTGTCAGAATAAAACAATTAAATCATGGTTTAAATTCGAAGCAGACCTACTTCAAGATGAAGTAAAACATCAAAACAATATGTTGGTTAAATGCAGCCTACATAAAAAAGGAGATCATGAGTTCGAATCTCGTCGCAGTTTTATTTCACTGTGGACTCGATAGCTGCGGTGGTTAAAGGCGCATGTTTACCAAACAAATAATCGCATGGATGGTTGCACAAGCTGGAATAGCATTATTCAAAATAGGCTTTGACAACCTGCCAGTGATAGCAGTATTAATTTTAATAGCGAAACAAATTGTTACGTTAACACCAAAAGTAAAAATCTAAAAATATAAAAAAGGTAAACAAAAATTTTAAGAAATTTTGTTATAAATGTGGGGAAACAAATCAAAATATGACACAACCCTGGTCCTACAGTCAGTTATTTCAGGCGTGGTGAATAAATAAAAAATTAAGTTTTTTGCCTGACAGTCAATTCGTCGCATTGTTTGGTAAACTTGTTGCTCGGTTGGTTGGTTAGTTGACAAGTATGTAAAATATTTGTGAAATGCTCGTTAAAGTTGTAAATTATCCTTTTTCTCTCTTTTTTTGGTTTTGTGTTGCATTAGGTGGTGTAAATAGAAAAAAAAAAATAAACAAAGTTTTGTTGCATTTACATTATTTGCCAGTGTTTTTGTACTTTTCAACATTAATTAGCAACTGCGTTAGTTGAGGCATAAACCACGCACTCGTAAAATTGTTGAAATAATAAATTTATTACAAACACATCAACTGTTGGAACATAAATTTGAATTAAATCAGATTAAATGCGATTATAAGGACTAGAAAATTGTGGTACATTTTAAATGCTTTAAACACTCTTGCTGCCTATTGATTTTAATTTATCATTTAGTTTTTTTTAAGCAGAATTTAAATTGTTAGGAATGCTGTCACGTATTTTATATTATCCCTGATTTATGGAAATAAAAATTGTGTTTAATTTTTTAGTGGTAAATTATTATTTATTATGCTATGCGATGAGTGACTTCTGTGTCGTTAATTCGTTTTCTTTGTTATTCAGCAATTAGGTCGTAAACGTATTTTGATAAACCCCTATCAGAATAGTGAAAGTCATATGACCGTCATTATTAACCGGAATACCGCTCATCAGACAAAACATTCTTATGCATGCATGCAATTAGTAAACAGAGTTGCCACTGATTTTTTTTAATAAAAATTTTAATACACAAATTAGCCTGATCTTTAGAACAGATTTAATTAGAAAACATTTCATAAGTTGCATTTTGCTATAAAAATATCTATAAATCCAAAAACTTAGACTTAATCTACTAAAAAATATATCAATCCAATTTGGTACTATAAGCGCTACAATGGCAACACCGTTCACTACAAAATTGTTGCAGATGTGCACAAAATTGTGTTTTGAGCAATTTTGGTTATTCATTTGCTGAAACATTTCAGATGCATTTTGATTTGTTCTATGTTTTTAGGAAGTGAACACGTAGACCATTATATTGCTTGCATCCAAACATATTGTTTTAGAAAAGGCAAAATCAGGCGAGATGCTGAGAAACTGAGGAAGAAGTCCATTAAAGATATATGTTATCTTTGTCTCGTATAAATGGACAATATAGTTAGATGTTGTTGTTATTCTAAAATATTATTACATTTTAGTGCTCAATGCAAATCTTTTTTCTTTGGCTTTAAAGATTGATATTCGCAGCGAATTATTATTTTATATTTGTTACGATCTAACAGTTATTTATTATTCTTGTTTTTTCCGAAATTTGCCCTTTAGGAAGTTCTTGAAGTAAAGAATATGACTGTGCCGTTAGTTAAACAAATTTGTGCCAGCAATACAACAATTTGTTTTATTTTGTTTTCAAAATTTTGAATATTTTTCTACTAATTCTTCAGAAAATGAAGGCCGGGGCACATAGAATCCGTCATACGTTAAACTTTGACAAATTCAACTGATAAGTCGGTTAAAATATATGTTTTCTTATGAGCGTTGTCACATTGAATACGTGTTCGTCAACGCAAAGTAAGAAAGTTGGTCAACTTTTAACTTTTGCCGTATGTTGAATACTTTGACAACTATCAACTACTTCTTCTTCTCTGTTTTCTTTTAACTCTTGCTGTGTTTCAATTGTGTTTTGTGATTTTAATAAAACAATTTTGGTTGCAAACAATAAAATAAAAATTGAATTAAATCAACAAGTGAATAAAATTAAAATTAAATTTGAAAGTGAATAAAAATAGAGAGCAAATTTTGATTTAACATCCGTCAGCAAAGTATTCATTGTGCCCACCTCATCCGCCGTTACTTTAACTTTAGTTAAATTTGTCAAAGTAAAACGTATTACGGTTTCTATGTGCCCCGGCCTTTAGTGTCGCGTTTCGTTATTTATGTCTTCGATATGTCGGCAAAAAAGCGAACTTTTTTTGTGTTGATTTAAAATATTTGTGACTACTTATAAAATAACAGAAACAAATAAAAATAATAGAAAAAAATGCATTTCTGTTTAACCGTCTTCAACAAAAGAAGGAGGTTATCAATTCGAGTGAATGTTGTTTTTTTTAATGTTTGTGCCTCCATAACTCAGTCTTTTTAATATTTTTTATTTAAAAGTTTATGCTAATCGATTGGTTCCGTTTTAAAGGCAGTTCATAAATTTCAAATTTAAAGGGTGTTCCCATACGACATACATGCTTTTATGTGTATTATAAGCCACAAAGGAAACCACTTTAAAATTTAAAAAATACTTATCATTATGGCTCCCAATATCAAAAGGTAACACAAAAAAAAGGGTGTTCCCGTAGGTGACGTAAATTGACCTATATGAATATATACTTTGAACCGTTAAAGAAAAAGCCTGAAAATTGGACAGAATAATATTAATTATGAGAAATTATGAATTAAAGGGTGGCCCAATAGTTTATACTTTTAAACAGTTGAAGACAGACTGTTGAAATTTACAAAGAACATGTATTGCTAAGTCTACTATAACATGTATAAAATTTGGATTTGGAAATTGATGGGAAATTCACAAGGATACAATTATCGTTATAATAATAAGTATGAGTATTTAAAATCATAAACTAAGGAGTGTTAGAATAATTGATATAATATTATGTAGCTATACAAACTGCAAAACCCTCAGAGACGGACTGTTAAAATTTACAAAGAGCCTGTAATGCTAAGTCCGCTAACGCAGCCACTATAAATTTTGAACTGGAAATCAAAAGGTGCCGCTACAACTGACGTATATAGCCAACCTGATAAACAGTTGTAGGCAGACGGTTAAAATTTACAACGAAGCTGTATTATTAAGTCCGCATAATAGCCACTACAATATTTAAATTGTAAGGTATCTAAGAAATAAAACTGTTTTTTCACAGAATTTTATTTCCCTTTACTAAACAGCTGTTTAACGTGAAGGCTATCAGTTCTCGTTGAATGCAAATAAACAAAAAGACTTGCGATAAAAAAATAAAAAAAGCAAATAAGACAACAAAAACCATTAAAAAAGAAATAATAAAAAATTAAACAGAATTCATTCGCCGCATAATGTTAACAGTGAGTTTTCCAAAGCTTCTGCAGATGTTTTCATTTCCTCTAGTTCATATGCATTTGTACCGCTCAGATACTTATGGTTTGATTTAGTTCACCTCCTGTCTCCCATTCGTATTTCATACTTATGACAAATTTTAAATGTGATTACGAAAACTAAGTATTTTATATTCTTTCTCAAACAAGCTAAATTTGAACGATTTCTTTTTTGCAACGAAGAATTTGAGAATTATAAAGATTTTATTCTCCTTGCAAAAGCAATTTTAAAAACGAACAAAAAATAACATTTTTTCGAGAATAGAATTTTTGTGTTACACTTAAGAGACACAAGTCCATCGGTTTTCATAAACATTCTAAATATAAAATGAACGACATTTTTCATTTACATTTAGTGACGTTTTTAGTAGGTTGGAGAGCACCGCTAAGTTCTTCTGTAAGAGATTTCCAAAATTGTGCAAAGGCTTTTTAAGAAATCTTTACAAACCCACAGGCAATTTATTTATTTGTTGTTCACTCTGATCTCTAGTTGCTAATCGTGATCGAACATATTTTATTTTAAGCATTGATACTCTTGTTAGAGGAAAAAAACACTCATTATGAGAGGAGTTCCTTAATTTCTGAGTAAAAAACTTTTCACTATAAAAAGAATTTTTTTTAACTTTAAACTTTTGCGAGAACTTGTTTTTAGTTTTTATTAAAATGCTCATGAAATGTTTAGGGTTAAGAATTTTAGGAAAGGGAAAAAATAGAAATGATTAATTTGTTGTAATGAATTTTTCTTAAGAGCTTCTGAACAAAACAATTTAAAATTGATAATAATTTTTAAGTTTTTTTTCCATTCAGGATTTGAACTGTGAATATTTAAATGAATTAAAATTTATTATTTTCTGGCTTTGGTTCATTTATTTAAATTTCTTTAACTTCTAAAAATCTTTAGGAAGAAAAATTATTTACAAATGTCTGCATGACTTTTTTAAAGAAAACAAGCAAAATTTGCATTCGTGATCAATCAATGATTGATATCAAATTGCAAAAACAAATGTATAAGACAAGTTACAAAGAGAAAAACAAAGAAATACTTAAGTTTGCGTGTCGACTTGGTCTTACCAAATTAATATTGATATGAATATTCCTCGTATTCTTATTTACAAATTAGTTGGTTAAATAGATGATGTTTACAATAAACACAACTTAGGGTAGATAGATGCGAAGAATGCTGATAATGGATTTGGCGGTCCTGAAAATGCGGTATTACTTCTGCTAACCTCTAATTTTTATTGTTTTCATTGAAAACGTCCGCATACATATGTAAATAATTTTTCTTTGTAAAGATTTTTAGATATTAAATAAATAAATGAACCAAAGCCAGAAAATAATAATTCTTAATTCATTTAATTGATAATAATTTCATACAACAATGATTTTTAATCTCAATAAAAAACAAAGGTTCATTTAATTATAACTTGTCACACTATAATTAAGAAAAGATCACAACCTAAAATTTAATTCTCGAAAACAAAGGTTGCGCTAAAAAATCCTTAACGTTTAATACAAAACAGCTTAAAAAATATTTGATTTATTCATTTATTTCATTATTTATTTATTAAATAACAAACCTTTTTTTTACACTTTAATGTTTTCCACGTTCCAACTCACTTGTATGTGTGTGTATACAGTTCCTATTATTTTGTTGTATTATTTAAAACAAAACACATTTAAAATCCTATTAATCTTCACAAATGTTGCAAACTATTCTGAAAATTAATTTAATTTCTTGTTCTCTTTCCGTTTGCATATAAAACTTTTTTTTCATTCAAAAGGGAAATGTTACAAAAACCAAACTCACATATTGTGTTAATTTAAAAAAAAAAATATGTTGGAAAATAAGCTTCTGGTATTTGCAAAAGCTTAAATTTTATGCTGAACATATAAATCAATTGCTGTAGTCCTAGAATATGTCTTTAGTTTAACCCAAATAAGTAAACGAAACCTTCAGCTCTTTAAATATTTAAATGACAAAAGAAAGGACTTTTTATTTCACATTTTATTTCACCAGTGAACGTTTAGAACTGAATTTGTTTAGAAATTATTTAGACTAAGTTACCCAATTTCTATCGGCTTTCGTTCAGAAAACGTACCGCAAATCATTTGAGCGTAATTTTCGATGTAATTCAAAAGTTTTTTCTGTTCTAATTCTTAAGTAATTTTCGATAGTTATGAATAACCTCTGACAAAATAACGGATAATGTTCAGCTCTTTTTATTCATTTTTGGTGGCAAGAAAAAATCTAAACAAATCACAAAAATACGCACATATCTTTAGTAAAACGATAGTAATACGCATAAGTTGTCTGGCAAGGTGTTCAAATTAATTTTCTATTATTTAAGAATTCAGTCATGTCAGCCAAAAATGTTTATTGTGTAAATATCCATGTTAATATGTATGACTATTAATGTAACTGTAAATGTGTGTTTTGGTTATGAGAAATTCTGCTGATGCTCATAATTTGAGGAAAAGTAGTTTCGGAAATGTAATTTTTGGATCAAAATTTTAAAATAAAACACTTTGATTTTCAAAATTGCATTTGATATGAACTATGATTACAATTTAAATATTATTAGTTTTTAGTTGGGCTCAAGTTCTTTATTAATTTATTTACTGTTCTTTTGACTATTAATACCGAACTTAAGCCTAACTGAAAGCCAATAATTTAATAATAAATTAATTTAAAAAAATATATTTTTATTTATGGTTTAAAAAGAGTTCGTCTATCGTCTGAGTGAAAATCAAATTATATATTTTTCGCTAATCGAGGCAATCTACAGGGCTGTTTGGTAGACTGGTTGAAATGGACGAGAGCGTATTGACCTTAACAAAACGAAGCTGTACTCTTTACGAGGAAGTCTAAATCACTTCCAACTAATAGTTCTGAGGAACCTTTTGATCATAAACGGAGAGCTAATTATTTTAGTTTCAATTTTGCCAGCAAGTTAAACTTTAAAAAATTGTTAAGCAGTCGAAGGTGACTTTTTGTGTTTTACTTCTAAATAAAACCCTTTAAAAATTACTGAAGGCTGATCAAAAAAATTATTTACAAGGCCTGCCGCACAATAGTCCGCCTGATATTTTGTGTGGTGACAACGTTTAGTGGCCACCTATTTATTTTCCCATCATCTTTGCCAGGAACTATAAAAAAGACAATAAATCAGCCAAATGCAAGTTAAAATCCTATAGGATTTTTTTGTGCCCCCATTAGAACCTCTAGACACTGAACCTGAAGCATTTTAAATAAAATTCGAAAGTGTTCACATTCAATTTTAAAGTGAAATTTTTTCCTCAGTGTGCATGATTTATGGGACGTCCTTTAATTAAACCCTTTCCCACAGGTAGAAAAGTGGTATATAATTTTGTCATTCAGTTGGTAATTTCTTTAATATCCATTTCCGACCCCTTAAAGTATTTATATTCTGAGTTTTAATGAATAACGAAGTCGATTAAGCGATGTCCGTCAGTTCGTTCGTGTTCAAGTTAGAATTAAGTTTGCCAAGGCACTAAATAAGCTAGAGAAAATTTTAATACGTCAAGCGAACAGGCATAGTTTCGAAAATTTTACTATTAAAAATCAGCAAAAGCGATCCATGTCCTTCAAGGCAGCGGGCAAAATACCACGCCTATCTCTAATATTTCCATATCATTTAGAACAAATCTAGTTACTCCAATCAAAAACAAATATGTGGGGTGAAAGAGAATTAAAAAATAAGAAAAAAAATTTAAGTGAAAAAATTGCACTCGTCCATATTTTCCGAGTTATGGGCCTTTAAACTTTTTATAGAAAAATACGAAAGTGCACCATATTTTTTAAAGTATCAATATAGGTATCATTTAGCTTTTGCAGAGATCTTTCAAAAAATACTGCAATTTAAAAAAAATGCTTAACCCATTAAGAGTATATAAAATTTTTTTCTCCAATCTTTTATTTTTATTTTCTGTCACTCCAATATTTATTTGCTTTTAATTGGAGTTATTTTTACGAAATTAGATTTGTATACATGGTGGAGGGTATATAGGTTCGGCATAGCTGAGTATAGCACTTTTACTCGATTAAACAAAATTTTTTGTATTATTGTGGTTGTTAGTTTTGGTGATGACCATTTTCACAAGAAGAAAGACATGGTTGCAAAAGCAATAGTACTTTGTATTACCATTTACATTTGGAACGCTGCAATTGCTTTTGCAACCATATCTTCTTTAGCTCTGAAACCATCATAGACACCATCTAAAGCGATAAAAATAATTCGGCATTCAAAAATTTAATTGCTGTAGATTTATTTTTTTTTCATTTCGAATTGAAAATTTTTTTTTACACTAATTAATCGAATAAGTTTTAATCGAATAAATTTAATCGAATAAATTTAATCGAATAAATTTAATCGAATAAAATTTAATCGAATAAATTTAATCGAATAAAATTTAATCGAACAAAATTTATTCGAAAATTTTTAATTGATTAAAAACTCTGTCAACAACTTCGACGCTGTTAAAAGCGCTGAATTCGTACATTTTTGTTTTTATTTCTTTTTCTAAGAAATAACACTTCTCGCCGCCGAGAGTTTTGCTGCCTAAATTCTAAAATAAAAAAATTATATTTTTTCATTTTTAATTTTATTTAAAATTAATTTTTTTAACTCAAATAAAAAAATAACTTTTCATCAATTAAACGAATAAATTTTAATCGAATAAAGTTTAATCGAATAAGTTCATTCGAATAAGTTTATTCGAATAACAACTACTATGACGCATTTAAAACTGCATAATTCGAACACATAGTTTTAGTTTATTTTTATTTTTTTTTTTCCATAAAAAATATTTGAAATTTTTAGCGCATTTTTTGTATTCTGATCCAGTGTACTTTTACACAATCAAAACTAACTAAAAGTTTATTTATTCATAATCAAAGAAATAACAACTTAAAACACTAAAATAACGTCCTTCCAGTTTTTATGTTTTTAGTTTTTTTTTTATTTCTTGTTGCTTCACAAAGTTGTAGTTTTTGTTTGTTTAAAACTTATGAAATTTCTCAAACAAGCAATTTTAATAAAAATGAAATAAATGAAGAGCAAAATCCTGAAACTTATTTAAAACAAATTTCTTTTAAAAACCGCACTTATCGTTTTTTCTTCGTCCTTTGACAAACTTTTATCTTTAAAACAGATTGTGATCATTATGAGTTTTTATGACTGTTTGGAAAAATAAATTATTTCAATATTGATTGAAATAATTTGTACATCATTTATATAAAAAAATAAAGCAACGAAAGTAATATTAAGTTGAATAAAAAAAATTGAAAATTTAAGAATAATAAAATTAAAGTTAAAATAATAATAATTTATCTTAAAAAGCAGTAAAGCGACAATTGAAAAAATTTATTGCTGTACCCGCTCACTCACTCAGCTTTCTTGTAAATTTTCCCTTGTCATTTTGGTTGATTTATATTTGCAAGATATTTTAATCGCACTTTCTGTTGTCATTTGCTACTGCATTTAAAACTTTCATAAAATTTGTTAAGAGTTTTAAATATCATTTAAAATAATAAGTAGTTTCTGTTGTCTTCTATTTAATCAATTTCACTTAAAAACAACAACCTTTAGGCAACTTGTCATCTTAAAGTTCTTTCTTTTTGCAGAAGGAGAAAAACAAAATCAATCAATTTTGTTTTATCTCTAAAATTTACACTGAAAAACTTTAAAAATACAGAAAGCAAAAAAAGTCATTTGTGCAGCTTTGGGCATTCAATTTAAAAGTCATTTATCTTCTCCGCTTCTGCTCCTGAAATGACAACAGCGAAAGAAAAATGCAAACAATTCAAAGTAAAGCTGCAAATTTTCAAATAATAAAAATATTATAAAAGTTTTAATTGATTATTTTTTTTTTCTTTCAAAAAAAAAGATATTAGCAAATTTGAATAAATTATTGTAGACTGACTGTATGGAAGAAATAAAATTAATTCAAACTTTTGTACAAAGAATTTGTGCATTTTTTAAAGTACTTTTTTTAAAAGCTCATGTATAAAAAGGCCCGCTTTTAAGTATTTTCAAGGGGCTTTTTTATACTTTCTTTCAAAACACTCCTTTTTTCAAAGTACTTTTAAAAGCTCCCCTTTTTCAAGTAAATTAATTTTTTCAAAATTTACTTTTTCGTTGGACATTTTTTTAAAATTTACTTCTTTAAGAATTATTTTTATCAAATATACTTTTTTAAAGCCATGTATTTTAAAGTCCTTTTAAAATGTACTTTTTGTAGGTATTTTTCTTTGGAACTAGAAATAAATTATAAAAAGTATTTTTACCAGTAAGTTTTCTTACTTTTTTAGAAGCTTTTTTAAAGGCTCCATTTAACAAAATTTTTTTAATGTTATTTCTATCAAACTAAATTTTTTATCATTCAATTTTTGAAAAGTGCAGTTTTCAAAAAGATTTTTATTGATAATTTTCCTAATATTATTTTTAACATTAATTTATTAAGTCGGTACTTTTTGTATTTTTTTTTTTCTTTTTCAAAATATTTCATATTAGCAGCCTTTTAGCTTGTTAAAATGGTTCCTTTTAAAAAAAAAGTTTTTTATGTGACATACGTATTATCAAGAGTATTTTGATTAAAATATTTTTATAAGAGTAATTGTTTTTAAAAAGCACCCTTTAAATTTTTATTATTTTTAAGTACTTATTTTAACAATACTAATTTAAAGATGGGTTTAAGGGTAAATTTTTTATGTTGCACCATTTTTAACCGATTTTTTTAAAGATACTTTTGTTAAAAGGTTCTTTTGTTAAAAGGTACTTTTGTAAAAAGGTACTTTTGTTAAAAGGTACTTTTTCTAAAAAAGTACTTTTCGTAAAATTTACTTTTTTTATCAAGATATTTTTCTTAAGATATATTTTACAATTTTTAAAAATTTTTGTAACAGAATATTTTTTTTTTCTATATATTATAAAGAATTTTTTGAAACTCTTTATTATCAGGCCACCTGTGTAGAAAAAACATAGATTATTGTTATGTCAAATAATCAAGAACATTAATTTCATGAAAAATAAATTCGTGTTAAAAAGTTCTTCTTTAAAGAGCTGTTTATGGAAATGGTTATTTGTACCAAAAAAAATTTTTTAAAAAAAAATTAGTTTTAGAATTACCAAAAATTATTTAAAAGAATTTTTTCTAAATGCTACAAAGAATATTTGTGAAATATCTCTCCACTCACATATTTATGTACAACAAAAATAAATTGTGATATTAAATAATAAATAATATTAATTGAATGCAAAATTTAATCTGCAATTTCAAAATGAAACAATTGTTATATTTATTAAAAAAAAAAATCATTTTCATCTGCAGTAAATATATAATCTAATATTAAAATTCTCTGCCGTCTTTTGGTAATCTTAATCAATCATAAATGCATTCTTTAAAAAAAAAGCCATTAAATTTACTTAAACATTATACAATTAAGATATTTTTAATCTCTTTAAATTTATTTACAAGCATAACACACAATTCATATTGTGCTGTTATATTTTATAACTATTATAAAGTATTAATTTTTTTAAGTAGAAAAACTATAACTGACTTGGTTGTTTAGTAATAAATTTCTTATTTATTTAAGGCAGCATCTGAATTGGACACACATACATATTTACTTTAGATACTTAACATACTTGTGTTATCATTACATATTTTGAGATGAATATTGTTCTAAAACTTAAAAAAAATCTTTCAAAATATTCAAAAACTTTTAGTTTTCATATCATCGGAACTGAGTGAACAATATTTTATAGAAGTATTTTTACTATAAATCAGTCATGACAAGAAAGGCGCCCAATGGTGACTTTCTATCAATAAAAATATATTTTAACAAATTTTTTTGATTATTTATTTATTTACTTAAGCGGATTAAAAGATAAATTCGTCTTACTGTTTTACGAAAACATTTTATTTTACCAATCATTTGTTTGAACACAACTCTAAGTTTTATTACTTTTTTAATTAATTTTATTAATGTGTTGTTTGAACTTATCACTTCATTGTTTACTATGAAAATGGTTTTTCCAAAAAAATATTAAAATGTTTGTGGACTTAATTTTACTAATTGTCCCTGTTTGGTCTTATTTAAAAAAAAAAACAAATTTCATTTATTATTCATTTTTTTCTGTGTGAAAGAAACTAAAAAAAGTAAAAATTTTTGTTTCTTTTTTTTTAATAAGATTTCAAGGATTACCAAAATTTAACTAAAATTCATCTTCGAATTGTATGGGAACACTCTTTTCGACACTTTGTTTTAAGGAAAGTGAAACCACGTTCTTCAATGAGTTTTTTTTTTGGTTTATTTAAAAACAATCTGCCTTTAAAATGGGTGGTCTGACTATATTTAAATTTTCCTTATTATGGAAAAGATACCAATCAGCTTTAATTAGAATCTTATATGTCCAGCTTATTAAAGTTAAGTCAAGTAAAATATTAACATTCGGTTAGGTGTAAGGCTTTTTGTTCTTTTATAATATTTGTTTTCTTCTCTCGTAATGGCAGCCGCACTAAGGATGGGGCACATAGAATACCTCATACGTTTTACTTTGACGATTTCAATTAAAATCAAAGTAACGACGTATGAGGTTGGCACAATGAATAATTTGCTGACAGATATTAAATTAAAGTTTGCTCACTCTTTTTATTCACTTTTAAATTTAATTTGTATTTTATTCACTTGTTAATTTAATTTTATTTTTTGCCACCATAATTTTTTTATTATAAAATCACAGAGTACAATTGAAACACAGCAAGAGTTAAAAGAAAACAAATAAGAAGAAGAAGCAATTGGTAGCTGTCAAAGTATTCAATGTACGTCAAAACTTGACCAACTTTCGTACTTTGCGTTGACGGACACATAATGATTGTAAACTCGCTCATAAGTTTAACGTATGACAGATTCTATGTGCCCCGGCATTTATTCTTCAATCCTTTACCTAGTTTTAACAATAAAATCTTATGTTGTTGCTATCCGTGTGTTTGTATGAACAGAGTTGAATTTGTTATTACTTCACCTTTAAAAAAGTAATCTGTGAGTGAATACAATATACGAGTAAAAAGGAAAAAAATACCTTCCACATGTTGACAAGCTGCAGTGGTTTCATCATTATAGTTATGAACTTGTGAAACAGAAGGTCATAGGTTCATCTCCCACCAGTGGCAAGAATGTTAAAGAGAAAAGTGATTGTTGTTGTTTAGTTAACTCAATGAATAAACGTTTCGAAAAGGCGAATAAATAAATTCGTCGAAAAAAAAAATTAGGAAACAAGAGGAAAGTCTTAATGTTTAGCCGCGGCAGAGCAGCCTCTAAGGTGTCTGTAATTAGAAAAAAAAAACAGCTGAAATGGCAAAAGGTGACTGTATAGTTAAGCAAGAGGATTAAAGAAGGAAGGATTCTGTGGCAATGTTAGCGAGAGCACTAAATATAAAAATTTCTTTCACTATTTTTAACGATACGAACAATAACTTATTTTTTAGAAAATTGGTTTTCAAGAATTTTATTTTGAAAAATTTTCTTAAGTTGGTTCAGGAGAATTTTTTATTTGTCGCAAGCTTTTGCCTAATTTCACAAGTTTTTTTTATTATTATTTTTTTAGCTAAACGTCAGCGAGAAATAAAGGTAAACATTAATAATAATCAGAAGGTTCGGTCTTCAGTTCGAGTGTAAGGGAAAAGAAACCGATATAACCTCGCTAGTGAATGCCTTAAAATTTCTCTACCAGTATTTTATAAGACTATAACATAACGAAATTTTAGCCAGCCGTATTAATTTAATTTGAACTAAATAGAACTAAAAAAAAAGAAAATTTTTCTAAGAAAAATTTTGAAAGCATTCCAATGGCAACACAGTTCAACTCTAACTCTTACATACTGGAATATATTTCATGGTACGAATGCACGCATACATATACACATATCAATTTAAATTTAAAGAAACATATATTTGAAAAGCAAGCGAAAAAATTATCCTTCCTAACGCAAACTTTTTAGTGCCCCTGTAATGCAACTTTTTGAAATTTTAACAACCTTGAATTTGACAAACGTAAAAACGGAAAAGTTTCTGAATAGTTTTTGAATAAGTATTTGTTTCCATTTCATTGTTGATACAACGAGTACTAAAGACAAAAATTTTCATTCTTCTCTTAGTGACTTTATTTCATATATTTGCATTAAAGTTTGTGCTTACGGAGTAGTCTTTTCTCCACAGACTTGGTAGATTTAAAAGTTTGTGGTTTAACACAGACATTTAAAGTAATTGTATTTAAAGTTGTTGCCATAAGATATCTTTTTGTTTGTGGCAGAGAGCATTCAACAAATAACTGGATTACAAATACAACAACAAAAAATAGCAAAAAGAAAACAATCGAATAAAGGACATGTGGTTTAATGCAACGTTGGCAAACTTGTTTGGCTTAGCAAAGCTTTTTTGAAAATATCATAGTATGTTGTTCCTGTTGCGGCAGCTTTTATTGCAATGAAGTGAATCAATTTTCCAAATTATTATTTTAAACATATAAAAGTTTCATTTCTAAAACGTAGTGTAAGAAGTAAAGAAAAAAAATATTTGCAAAAACATTTATTTTAGAAAAAGTAACAAACGCAAACAAAAATTCAAACTGACTGCCATTAGAAAATTTGTGCTCTTTTTATACAGATTTCAAAACGATGTCCGAATGGTGTTGTAGTTGTAGAAATTGTGGTTGCAGTAGAGTAGATTTATTTAAATAAAATAAAAATTTAAATAAATAATTGAATTTTAGGTATCAGTTTGCAGAAATTGACATTCAATTTAAATTTAAGTATTATTTTCTGGTACCATTTTCCAGTTAAAATAATTATTGGGAATAAAATGATTTTTATACATCAAATGTATATTTCATGTGCTAATTGTACCAAATTATATTTAAAAATTGTTTCACATAACAAACACTGAAGTTGTATTGAACCAAAAATTTATTAAAATACGGTGAATTGGGGTATAGAATTAAAGAAAAGGGTGTTAGTATGCAACCAACAAACGTTTTGGTTAATTCTTCAGATGTTTTTCGTAAAACAAATATTAATTTTTAATTTGTTCTCCATCACGATTGAACAGTGGATATTATAAATGAATTAAAATTTAGTTTTTTCGGCTTAGGTTCAGTTTTAAATTAAATTTCTAAAGTGTTTTTTGGAAAGAAAAATTATTCACAAGAAAATTAAGACAGTAGCAGAATGCCGCACTTTCTGGATCACTACATCCTTCATCAGCATTCTTTGCATCTATCTACTTTAGGTTGTGTACATTTTTTCAAAAAAATTTTAAGAAATGAAATTAAAAAATGAACTGAAAAAAAGTAAATTTTAATTTATTTAAAATAAATAATTTTAGAAAATTTATATATTGAAAAAAAGCTGTAAATAAAATAAATAGTTAAATTAGATTTTAATTTTGTTTAATTTCTTATTTTTTATTATTTAACATATTAAATATTAAATAAAAAGCTTTAACAAAATTTAAAAAAAAAAACTCTTTTTATTATCATTAAATTTCACTTATGGTGTTGATTCTGACTGTTGTTGTCCAACTTCAAAGGATTTTAATGTTAAAATATGTAAAATTATACTTTTAGTTTTTAAAATTATTAGTAAAAATATTTTAGTTTTAAAACTAAATTAAAATTTCATTTCGAGTTAATTACTTATAAATTTCAAAAGTTTTGAAGAACAAAAATTATTTAGAGATTATTTAATTAAAAAAAAATAATATAAAGTTCATTTGTTTTATCAACCAATTCGAAAAATAAGAATATGAATACCCGGCACCTTTCGTATTAATTCACTTGAATTCTAAAAACTCAACTAAGTTTGGTCGTTTGCCAGCCAACCCGACTTTGACTCTACCAAATTATTTTTTGGTATTGTGGAGCACAATGATTTTTAATTGTATTTGTTCATGTTGGCAACACCACGCATTTTAAAGTGAAGAAAAGAAAACGCAAAAAAAGAAGTTTGAATCAAGTTTTTATTAAATAAAAAAGAGGATTTAAGCGTGGATTTATTTTTTGAAGATGAAAATCATGACGCTAATACGAATGTTCTACGTAAACGTAGAAAAATACGCGATGATTCCAATCCTCTTGAACTACCCAGTGTGAAGTAAAAAATGTCCAAAATAAGTAACAAATATTTATAATAAGTCAATTATCATAAATTTATTAGCTATTTTCGGCTAAACAAAGAAGCATTTTATTATGTAATAAACGAAATTAAGGATCATTTGAAGAAACCTGTGCAAACATTTCGAGATTTTGAGGAGTTTCAAGGGACCACCACCTCTCGCTTTTTAGTTTTTTTTTTTGTATTATTAGCAAGTGTTTTTAATACTTGCTTTGTAATGAATCCAAATCTATATGAAGTAAACATTCTAATAAAACGTCTATTTACAATAATAAAAATGTCATGTACTTTCACGTTAATTTAGGCCCAAGCTATTCAATTCAATTGTAAATCTTTCCCACTCTTCCTTACACTGAGTTTTAGCCATTTCAAATTTTTATTTTCCATAAGCAATTTCTAGATTTTTTCCATCAGCTGCACAATTCGCTCAAATTGGGCTTTGGTTGTTATTTTTAAAGTCCTGCGTATGTGTATTAAACATTTAATTAATTATATTAAACCCAAAAAACCCATACTTACAAGTTTTCAATTTTTTATCTTTTTTGTATTATTTTTTTAATAAAATTTGTTTAAAATTTAATTGAAATCTATAACAGCGAAAGCGACTCAACTGCTTTTAAGCAGTTGTGTATATTTATCGTTTTTGTCACAACCAAAAAATCAACGGAATTCAAGATTTGAATGCCAATGCCGATCTATAAAAGACTACCAAATTATTAAAAAGTTGTGAACCGCAATAGGGGCTTACATTTGATATTCAACTACTAAATATATTTTTTTAATACATCATATTACAGAATTAGTAAAATTAAATACACAAATGCTTTAATACTTCATTGGAACAAATCGTTTTTATATTAATTAAAAAATAAAATGAAAAATCTAAACAAAACCTTAATAAAAACAATTAAACAAGTGATTAAACTTAAAATCAACTTAAGTTAAGTTCAAACAAATGTTTGTTAATTTAAAATAATGTTATAATTGTTTCTGGGTGCCTCTAGTAAAGTAAAGGAAATTTTAATTAAAGCAACGAATAATTAATTCACGTTGACTGCCTCTTAAGATCAATTTAATGTTGCGTTTTCACATTTTTTTTTAATTTGGCCGAATTATTCTTTATTTTATTAAAGAAAAAAAAATTATTAAATTATATATTTTAAAATTTCATGAAATCGTGTATTGATTTGAATAAAATTTAACTTAATATAATTATTTTTTTTGTTAAAATTTATCAATAAAATCGCCTGTGTACACGTAAACCTTAGAATTCGAATAACCCTAATAAGAAGCAAATACAATAAGAAATTAAAAAAAAATACTAAAAGTTTTAACCAATATTTAAAAAAAAAGCAGGACCAGGGTATCAAAAAAATTAAAAATTTTAATTTTAAAGTTCTTGCAACTCAATCACTTTAAAAAATAAATATGCAGAATAATGCACTATTTTGTAGGTATTGACTAGGACTAGAGGAAATGCCAAGCATTGGCAAAATTTGCAAGTGAAGAGTACCCAAATTTGAGACCACATAGCGCCGTCCCTGGGATGTCGATTGCACTCAGCTTTAAAACTTAAGTTCAAAACTCTTCTGCTATACTAAAATTTTGGTTCAATCAGCTTAGCTGTTTACAAAGGACTGAGTTATTCCCAAAATATTTTGATTCTGCCCCACTGTGCGCAGTGTTATAAACACTTAGTGCACAAAAAATAAATTGGTATCGCTCAGCATTCACAGTAACTGCATTTCCAGCATCATCTTCGAAGAAAAATGGCCCAATGATTCCATTTGCCCAAAATGCACACCAAACAGTAACTTTTTGTGGGTGTAGAGATTTTTGATGAATAACACGAGGATTTTCATCACCTCAGATACGACAATTTTGCTTATTGACGAATCCATCCATTCTGAAATGAGTTTCGTCACTAAACAAAATTTTGCTTGAAAACAATGGATCTGTTGTTCGTTGTTCAATAATCCAACTATGGTTGTTGCAATGTGTACCTGTCCATGGTTAAAACTGTACTACTTTCTAATAAAACAAAATGGCTTATGTCATTTGAAAAGATGTCACGTGTAAAAATTATATAGTGCTGACATCTAGGCGTCACGTTTGGATGACCCTTTAGTTAACTTTAGGATGTATTTAACTTAATTGTTTGTTTCATTTTTATCAAGAAAATTTATGTGTGTGTATTTGTATAATATTTTTTGTATTTTTAAATTTTCCTATTTTTGGAATTTATGTCATTTGAATGTTTTTTGAGTATTAAAAATTTATGAGAATATTTATGTTAAAATGTTGAATTTTTTCAATTAATTTTTTTTTGTATTTGAAAAATTTTTATTAAATAATTTTGTTTCCTGTTTCCTGAAGATGCCACCAAATGGTGTGGTGAAATACTAAGATAGACCTGGTCCGTTATTTTATGTATCTGTAAAAGAACACAGAAATTTTATCGATGTTTGAAGGGTGATCTTATAAGGAACAAAAAGAGCAACATTATTTATTTTCAGCTTTTAATATGATTTAAATAAATTGTTTTACATTTCCAATCCGTAAAAAAGGCTTAAAAATCGAAATGAAATTTATTTGTAAAACTTTAAAACCATTTTAACTGACAACTGTAAAAGTTTTACTTTAATACTTTTCAGTACTTCGTTTGAATAGGATGTTTATTTAGTTACGACGCTAAACATGCAACTGCCACAAAAATTCTGAAATTCTGAATCCTGAAATTGACGAGTAACTACTTTTGATTATTAGCTCTCAAAAAAATTTTTATATTTGGTGCTCGATATCCATTACGTTTAAAAAACAAACCGCACATTAATATTAATATATAAATAAATAAATAAATAAATTAAAAAAATAAATAAAATTTACATTTCAAAACATTTAAAGATTTTGATATGACTGTTTTTTACTTTAATCATCGAACTTTAAGTTCCATAATAATTTTAGATCTTAAAAGTTCTTCTAATTTTTAGGAGTTCCCTCGTATAAACAAAATAAATTATTTCATATAATCAATTTAACTTTTATTTAATTTTGCTATATACACACTTTTCATATTTTTGCCTGCGTAGTTTTGGAGTGTAAATTCCAGATGCTGTTATCGCACAACGTATTTAAATAAATTGATTGTTTGTGAAATGTTAATTGTAAATAAGAACGTAATTAAATTTAATTATTTAATACATGTAAAAAACACAATTTAAAAAAAAAATAATAAACTAAAGGCAATTTTTAAATGCTGTTTATGAAATCTATGCAA
Source organism: Cistogaster globosa (assembly GCA_937654795.1). Lineage (NCBI taxonomy): Eukaryota > Metazoa > Arthropoda > Insecta > Diptera > Tachinidae > Cistogaster > Cistogaster globosa. The sequence goes on along the minus strand of OW569404.1, from coordinate 133,811,339 downwards.
TTTTTCTCATATTTTTTGTTGAGGAGATAGAAAAGTTTAAATGGTTTCATAATTTTTTTTTTTTTTATTTTTAATTTTGCATGTGTTAACATAATTATATATTTTAATTACAATAATAATTAATAAGTAAAACTCAGCAAAAATATAAAATTACCATTATAAATGATTAAAAAAATCTTTAAAAAAATATTTTTAATAAGGGAAATTTAATGCTTTGAAAATGTAAAAATTTTAACACTCAAATCACGTAAAAAGTTGCATAATACACGTATTTAACCTTTTTTAAACTTTAATAACAATAAATCATCATAAATCAGCTTATTATTTGTTAATATTTTAATAATAAAAGTAGGGATTAGCGATGTTCGTTTAACCGTCTGACTGTCCATGCGTGTTAGTGCGGAAATCAACTCTGAAAATTTTAAATTAATTTAAAATTCATTTGGAACAATGAAGTAACTCTTATCAAAAAAAAAAAAACAAATTTATGGGGCGATGAGAATTAAAAAATAAGAAAAAAAAATATAGAGAAATAATTAGCGCACGCCCTAAAATTTCGAGTTATGGGCCTCTGTATTTTTCACAGAAATGTACGATTGTGCACCATATTTTTTTATGATATCAATATGGATAACATTTTGAAGAGATCTTTCAGGGAAAAATAATATTTAAAATAAATGCTTAACTCATTAAGAGCCGATGACGTTTTCATGCAAAATTGTATAAAACTACTTAACCTTTTTTTTAATTTTCTGTCACTCCAATATTTGTTTTTTTGTTTTGTGATTGAAAGTACTTAAGAAAACTACATCCAGGTATATGGTGAAGGGTGTTTAAGATTCGGCATAAACGGATATAGCACTCATACTTGTTTTTTAAGTACTTTAAAAAAAAAGCATTAAAATTATTTAATGTAAGTTTTTTTTGTAAAGTATACTACGTGTTAAAAGGTTATGTTTTTTAAAAAAAGTACCTTCATAAAAAAGTACCTCTTTAAAAAAGTACCATCTTAACAAAAGCTTATTGTTTACAAAGACATTTTTTTTACATTTAAAAAAAGTACCTTTAAAAAAAAGTACTTTTTAAATACTTTAAAAAAAAGCATTAAAATGATTTAAAGTAAGTTTTTTTGTAAAGTATACTACGTTATAAAAGGTTATGTTTTATTTCAAAAAAAGTACCTTCTTTAAAAAAGTACCTTCATAAAAAATACTTTCTTTAAAAAAGTACCATCTTAACAAAATGTTATTTTTTACAAGAACATTTTATTACATTCCAAGAAAGTATCTTTATAAAAAAGTACCTTTTTAAAATAAGTACCATTTTTGTAATATTACTTTTCGACCAATTATATTTGCTATGAACCTTTAACAATGATGCTTAAGCTACTAAAAGAATGTTAGAAAAATTAAGAATTGCTATTTTTTAGATTTTAAGCAATCCAAGAAAAGTTTTCGTATGTTCAAACTGCTAGAAGCCATTTAAATGCAAACTGACAAAGCCCGAGGTGAAAAATTTTGGTTTTTTAAAAATCACAAAAAAAGTGGATTTCGTTATTTTAAGCAAGAAATTAATAAATTTATTTCCGAAAAAAAGATTAGATTTTTAAGGGCACATATATCAAAAATTAAGAACAAATGGTAAAATAGTTAATAGAAGATTCATGCGTCAGGATTTTGAAATATACTTTCTTAAAATATTTACTTCTCGACCTTCTTTTTTTTGTGTTACCAGCCGAAAGCAGACTTCGAGTAGAGGTGCTGAGCAAATAGGTGAAACGAAGAGAAGAAAAATCGACAAATTTCTGTGGATAGGTTGTCCGAACTCTATTCTTTGGCAAGTGCGAATATCGATAAGAAAATTGGGGGTAAGAAAGAGCTGCAAGAACGCCGAAAAATAGAGCAAAGGGCATGGGTTGGACCTTGCAAACTTTAAAGTCGGGAATAAATATCTACTTGTGGTACCTTGGAACTTAATTAACATTGAGGAAGAAAAAACCATAACACGCTTAAAAAATATAAAAACTTAAGGGCTTTTGGGCATATGACTGTACAAAACTGCACAACTAAATATTGTTTAACTTAAGACGAAAGTATTGGTATCGGTATTTAGTTATAAAAAGGAATGTAAATAACTGCCATCCAAATTCCATAGAACAACAATTAAAATATTAACAGTCTGCTTCAAAATCTCTCTCATGATTTTCAATGCTAAAATTATAAAAAAAAAATAAATAAACAAACAATTATTTACCCTGTCCCTAATAATTGACATTAAGGTCATTTGCATATTATAATAACAAATACAACCACATTTTATAAAAGTGTCCTTACGTTCGCCAATAATTTGCATCAGGGCCATTTTAACTTAATTCCTCTCAAGCGGTATTTAGATTAACTTGTTAATAATAAAACAAAATTGTCAAACAAAAGAAACATTGTTTATAAATCAAATTGCAATTTTGCTTTAATAATTAGAAAATTTTATTTCATTTTTTAGCGTTTTTCTCATTTTTCTTCTTTTACAATTTTTTACTTGTAAAATGTGTGTTTTTTTTTTCCTGGCACTTTAGCAAGAGTAAAAAATGAAAAGAAAAAAGTGTTGCCTATATTTAGGCTAAGGCTGCAATATGTATCGTTTGTCTATAAATTTTTATGCGACATTGTTCTTGTTTCGCAAATTATAAAAAAAAACAACTTTGATCGAAGTGATGATTGTAATTCAACTGATGATGATTGTTGAATGTTTGAAACGTTAAAAATAATGATGACGATTTATACAAAAATCTACAGCATTCAAATTTACTTGCATGCATATTTACGAGTAAAGACAGGGTAATTTTTTTTATGCATGGAATTAGTGTTAGTCAACGTAATCAAACGAAAAAAAAAATAATATAACAAAATCGCAAGAGAGTTCTTACGATTTTTACTACAAAATAAGGCTTTCAAGCTTTTCAATTGCAGTTGCAAGGTTAATCATTATTTTTTTTAATGATGACAGTCAAGACATAAAAATTTTTTTTGTTATGCCCTTTACTACAGGTAAAAAACGAGACATCTAAATTTGTTATTCCGTTTGTAATTCCTAATATAATACCCATTTATGACACCATAAAGTATCCATATTCTGAGTTTTTATGTATAGTGAAGTCGACTGAGCGCAGTCCGTGTGTCCGTCCGTGTTTTTATTGAAAGCAACTTCTCCAAGGCACTATATGAGCTAGAGAAATTTAACGTCAATTGATCAGGCATAGTTGCGAAAATTTTGCTATTGAATATCAGCAAGATTGGTCCATGTTCTTCGAGGCAGCGGACAAAACACTACGCCTACCTCTTTGATCATCATTTGAAGCAAAAGATAGTTCAGGTAGCTTCAGTAAAAAAAATAAATAAATATACGGAGCGATAGAGAATCTGAAAACAAAAAACAAACACTAAGTGAAAAATTTGGCGATCGCCCATATTTTTAAAATTATGGGCCTCTGCGAGATTTTCATGGAAAATTACGAATTTCGTCAAATTTTTTACGATATCGATATGGTTATCATTTGAAAGCTACTGAAGAGAGCTTTTTGGTAAAATTAAAATTTTAAAAAAATGTTTAACCCATTAAAAGCCAATGAAATTTTTATGTAATATATTTTTTTTTATTTTTAATTCTCTGTCAACCCAAATTTTTTTTATTGGAGTTACTTAACAAAACTAGATCTACATATATGGTGAAGGGTATATAAGATTCGCTATAGCCAAATAAAGCACTCTTATTTGTTATAACTTGCAATAATTTTGAAATTTTCATTTTTCAATTAAAAACCAAATGTATAAAAAATCACCCTTTAACTGTTTTTATGTCAATATTCAAATAAATGTATGTGTAGTGTCTTTTGAGAAATGACAATTATAATTTGCAAATTGCTTTTTTTCCACTCACTATATTTTTCTACTCTGCCTTATTGTTCTAAATATTGTAAATTCTTGTTGTTTTTTTTTTGCTGGTCTTAATTGTTGTTGTTGTAAATTGTTTAACTAAGATTGCAATTAGTAAAAGGAAATTAAAGAGAAAATGAAATGTTATGAATAATTTCATACAAAAATACATTAAATTCAAACAGGTCTGTAGTACTTGTTCATTAAAAGCAATCAAAATTTTGTTAAAAAAAATAGTTGAAAAAAACCTAAAAGGGTTTAAATGTAAAAAAAAGTAAAAAGAGCTTAATTTTAGTGGAAGTTTATTTAATTTTGATTCTTTTTATTTCATTTGTTTAGTTTGGAAAATCTAAGTTTAATTTATTTCTTTACTCTCATTAACATATAATGACATTTTAGTAATTTTTATTAAAGGCGAATGTCATTATATTAGAGAATATTTAATCATTTTATAAATATTCAAATAAAAATTTAATGCTTCAATTAATATTTTTTTTTTTCATAAAAACGAGGCGAACATTTATAATAATTTTTTTTTAACTGTATAAATGTAAAAATATTCATAATAAATGAGTCAGTGAGAGTACAAGCAATCGATTTGTTTCTTGCATTTGACAAGCGTATCAATATCATGCAAATTTATTTTAATCGCAGCAATGTTTCAAGGATGTCTGATTTTTACCATAAAATTTAACGAAAGGCCAGGATTTGTTTTTGTGAACTTTGAAAACAAATACTTACAAAAAATCATTAAAATATAAAACATTATAACACTGTGTTGTTGGTGGTTAACAAATCAAACGAAAAACACTGCAGTTAATTGGCATTATTTTGTTCTTTAATTTTTTTAACAATTTCTTTTTTTTTATTGGAGGTTTTTGTGGGCAAAATTTAATAAAAATCTTTATAAGAGATAGAGATCTGTTCATATAACCTGGCGGTGAATAATTAATGTTTGGTAAAAACTAAGCACTGCACGGAAGATACATCGCTGCTTTATAATTGCTGGAAGGCCGTTACTACTTGACCACTTGTTGCTTGGCTGGTTTTACTTTTAAGAAAATATGGGTCAATTACGCCTCCAGCTTAAATTCTAAGCCATAAATTGACTTAAATTTTTTTATTTTTATTTTTACTTGACAACACAATTTCTGCAGTATGAGGGCAATAAGGCAACGGTATAGATTAATATAATAAATCGTAGTCTAATCCTTAACACAGCATGATGAAAGTAACGACATGTGTTTTGTAGAAGTGGCTGAGTTGATTAAAAGGGCCTGGTTGTCAAAGGAGAAAATCAATACAACTCTCATGTATGGGCCGGTGCTTCAAAGTCTATTGTGGAGTTAGTCGACCGCGTGCAGGGGAGAGCGAAGAAGCTCATCGGTAACAGTAGGGTTTCTAGCTCTATTGACTCACTAGATCATCGACGAAATGTGGGGTGTGTTTCACTGTTTTATCGTTACTATAACGGAAGTTGTTCTTATGAAATCAGGAAACTTGTTCCTGAAAACCGTAATTTCATACGCGCAAGCCGCTTGGCATCAAGAGCGCATTCCTTTGTGGTCGATTGGCCAGTGAATCGCACTACGCATGACAGAGAATATTCGTTTTTTAGCCGAACAGTTCGTTTGTGGAATAAACTCCCTGCCACTTTCAATGTGCAAACATTTAAGTCAAATGTCCACAAGCACTACTCCTTCTATCCCCCATCCCACAAACTAATTTCCTAGTTCTGGCACAATGCCTTGCTTAAATAGGGGTCATCCCCTGAGTGCTGGTCCTAATTATAAAAAAAAAATCAGTTTAAGTTTCACCTGATATACAAATATTGCGGTCTGAATGACTGCCCAGTTCAAAGGCACATATTTGTTAAACAAGAAATAGATAAATTCCAGTCTCCCCGGACTGAGTGTAAAGTGAACGGTTTATAAAATTGTACAAGAGAATATTTAGTAAATAAGATACCAAACACAAAGCCACAAAGTAAGAGAGGATAAAGAAAGTTTTACAGAAGTAAATTAAAGACTGATTTGGTGAAATTTTCAATTAAAACATGACAAACATTTAATCAGTTGGGATGATTTTTTTTCCAAAATATTTTTAAAAAGTGAAAAGTCTTTAGATTTTACTTAATTGTAGTATTTTTCTTTAAGTGTATTTGTTATCAAATTGTTTTTGTATTATTTCCGATTACCAACAATTAGTTCATTGTACAATTGGTCAATAATTGTATTTTTCTATAACCTCTATAAAATTTAATAATAATGAAAATCATAAAGAAAAACTTTTCTTTATTTCAACTTTTTTTTTTACTGCAGAAAAACTTTCTTTCAAAAATAAAAGCTTCACAAAAACAAAATTTTATCCTGACAGCAATATTTTATTGTGAATATTTTATGAGAATTTTACTGAATATTTATTTGTAAAAAAAACTAAGATGGATAAATATATATCGCATTAAAGAAATTATCCACAATTAACGCAAATTATTTTAAATAATTGTTCAATTCACAACCTGTGGCCAGAGTGCTAAATCATTAGATTCCACAATAGTTGTATAAATATTATTGATAATTTTTATGTGCATAGTGCTCCTATCTTTCCGTACATATTTTGGTAATTTAAATTCAATCTTGAATATTTAGACCTTTTTGAAGTCTAGCAATAAAAATTAGAAAAACTTGTTCACCGCTAATCTTTTTGTATTTGGTACAACATACAATTTACCATAGCTTGTGATTTGACCAAATAATTAATAATATTAAAGTTAAAGTGTTCCTCTAAAGGAACACTAAAAAATTAAAGTTGTAGCCAACCCTTGGCCCTTGTTCTATTCTTGGAGGAAATAGAAGAAAATTGGTTTTGCCAGTTAATTAATGTTACCTTCTTTATTGTCCAAAAATTAAATATAATTCGTAGTCAGATATTAGCATTTATAAAATAATCCATACTCATCAATAATTAGTAAATTAAAGCAAAATAGGTCACTGATAAAATATTCCAACATGATCGATGGTATATGCACCGTCAGCAAGTTGGTACAACAGGTCGTTGTATGTTGACAGCTACTGGTAGTTGGAACAAATGTAGGTCATGCAGGTTGCAGAGTGTGTTAACTTTAATAAAAGTAATAATAATCTAATAATAAATAATAAAAACTAATAATAAATGTCATATTAAGATTGAAAAAAAATTTTTTTTTTGGTTTTATTTAGAAATATTGTATTTTAAATTGAAACAAACAGAAATAACATTTGTTCAATAAAAAATTTATTATTATTAATACGATTGTAATTCTAAATATGTTGAATGAAAATTCAAATTAAATAATTTTATTATGTTTTTTTTTTGTTAATGAATCTTAATGAAAAAATTAATAAATGAAATTTGTTTAATTATTTATTTATTTATTGAAACTAAAAAAAAATATTATATTAACCAGCCCCGTTCGAAATTTAAAATAAATATTTTTGATTTTTTTTAATATGATTCCAACGATATTTAACTAGTGACAACACTGTATTTATAATATAACAGCCTTAAAAGCCACAAAGTGTGCGAAAATGCATTTAAAGAGCTTGAAACATACAAACAAAGCATTAAGCAGGCCCCAAATTAAGCGTGACTTTAATAAGTAGAGATATCGTTTTCTTAAGGGAGCTGAGTTCTTTTTTATTAATTTAAATTTTATTAAACATTCTTGAACGAATCAAATAACAAAAACTTCTTAATTTTTTAATTGACTTCAAAAAAAAAAAAAAAAAAAAAGAAGGAGGTTATCAGTTCAACTAAATGTCGCTTATTTTAATATTTGTGCCTTCATAACTCAGTCATTTCTCGATCGATTTTTATTTTTATATTATTATTTGAAGGGTGATGCTTGCAGATTGGTCCCATTTGAAAGACCGTTTTTACTCCTACAAATTTACGTGTATTATGAACCGTAAAGGGCACCACTTAAAAATAAAAAAACTGCGTATTTCTATAGCTTCCAATGTCAAAAAGTAATGCAAAAATAAATCCTAAAACTAAAGGGTGTCCCCACATGTGACGTAAATTGACTTATGTGAGCCTATTTTTTGAAACGTTGTAGGCAAACGCTTGCAAATTGGACAGAATGTTGATTGCTTTGATCATTATACTAACAACTATTAATATTCAAAATTATAAATTAAAGGGTGTCCTAATAATTCATTTATGTTAAAGTTTAAGGCCCCATTTTTGAACGATTGTAGACGGACGCTTAAAATTTACAACGAACCTGTATCGCCTACTCTTCTTAAACAACAAGTATAAAATTTGGATTTGAAAATTAAAGGGTGTCCCAAAAGTTAATGTAATTTGACGTATATGGCTGAACTTTAGAACCGTTATAGCCAGACTACTAAAACTTAAAAGAAACCTATACCTGCTAAGTCCGTTATAACAGCAAATTTATAATTTGAATTTAGAAAATAAAGGGTGTTTCTAAAATAAGTGTTATTTGACATACATGGCCATACCTTTTGAATCGTTATACACAAACGCTTGAAAATTAAATAAAAGTCACTGCTTTAATTAGTATAAGAATAAGTATAAATATTTAAGGCTAAAAATTAAAGGGTGTTACATTGGTTGAACAGCTGTAGACACACAAGTTTTTATGTGGTTAAGCAACGGAAACGTTTTTTTTTTTATGTGTAGAATAATGTCACATAGTCTCATGACACAATATGCAAGGAATTAATTTTTAATTCGTTCCCATTCAGGATATGAATCTAAGCCGAAAAAAGTAAATTTTAATTCATTTATAATTAAAGGATTTTTCACTAAAACTCTGACTGTTTTGAATTCGGTTTTTTTTTGCAAGAATTAATCATAACTGTTTAATGCACATGAATTCATCCATTCAAAGAATTCGCTGCCAGATATTTCTGTAGTCTGTATATTTCTAAGCACAACAGCACAATTCTATTGCAACTGGAAATTGAAAATTAAGTTCAATGTAGATCTCAGCGGATAGATATTTTATTTTATAAAATTTCATTAATAATAAACAGTATTTTTTTAAACATTTTTTTAACTAAAAACAATTTTGAATAATTTGTAGTCACATCTACATATTTATTAGTTATAAAAAAAAAACAGATAACAAAAAAAAAAAAAAAAACTTCGTGTAAAATGAATTGGAAACAAGCTCAAGCATGTACCAAACGTATCAAAATTCATTAAAATTGTAAATTTAAAATTTAATTTTATGCAACAAAATGAAAAACAAATACAAACAACAAGGGCAAACATCATAAAAAAATATTAAAAATATTTATCATTTTGTCAACGGAATTTTGTTTTTGGCTTTTCAAACACATTACGTTACGTATTTTATTATACATTTCAGGATAATGAAAAGATGTCTGAGAATGTGTTTGAGTGATTCTTAAGCATCATTTGCTTAGTCAGCGAAAGATGTAAAACTTACTAACGGTCAACATCACGGTTTTTATTCATTCGTTTGCTCTTTCTTCATTTAACATAATTGATGCTTATCAGTCAGTCTCTTGTTTGTTTTAATACACAATTTTATTATGTTTTATTAAAGAAGCAGCAGGAGTATTCAGGTAATGGGGAAAATAATAAAGAATATTTTGAAGAAGATTATATAGAAATATTAAGGGTTAGAGTTGCAATATTTCACACATAGAATATTGTATTTGGCATTTTAATACCTTTCACCACAACATATCTTAGTTTGTTATTCCGTTTGTAATTTCCACAATATCTATTTCAGATCCCATAAAGCTTATGCATTCTAAATCCTTATATTTACATAGCGAAGTCGATTAAGCGATGTCCGTCTGTCCATCCGTGTTAGTGTTGCAATCAACGTTGCCAAGGCTCTAAGAGAGCTAGAGAAAATTTAAATACGCTTTTCGATCGAATATTTTGCTATTGAAAATCAGCAAGATAGGTTCGTGTTCTTTGAGACAGTGGGCTAAACACCACTCCTGACTCTACTTTCTTCTTTTTTTAAATAACAAACTAACTCTAATAAAAAAAGTAGATATAAGGTGCGAGGCGATAGAGAATTAAAAAATAAGAAGAAAAAAACATCAAGTGGGAAAGAATGTCGCTCGCCCATATATTCCGAGTTATGGGCCTTTGAATTTTTTATAGAAAACTACAAATGAACACCATATTTTTTTATTTTCAATATGGGTATCATTTGAAAGCTTTTGAAAATTTTTTTCTTATTTTTTAATTTGATAGGAGCTACTCACTAAACAAGATTTAAAAACATGGTGAGGGGTATATAAGATTCGAAATAGCCCAACGAACATAGCACTCTAAGTTGTTTTTACTTAATTAATTTCTATAAATTATAAAAAATATTCCCTCGAACCTGTTAGTTAATTGTAATTCAATTAGCTAATTGTAATTTAAGAAGAAAAACTAAAAAAAGTTCTGTTTTAAGCAAACAAATTTCAATTATTTTAACAAGTTCAAATTGGCTAGAATTGCTGTTTATTCTAAATAATCACTTAAATTCAATAGAAGAAATGGTTAATAGATTTTACAATGTTATGACAAGTTATTTTACGGAATGTGTTCCAAAAAATTTCGTTTGTAAATTGACTGGCCTCCCGATTGAAATATAAAAAATCCGGCTCCGCACAATAATATTATTTATACGAGGGCTGCTATATATATTTCTGGCCTGGGAACACTGAGTGCTGCCAAGTGCAATCTGACATTTCCATTGGAAAGTTTGTCATTTTTAGGCATAATCGTACTCAAAACGTTTTGACGTACGACCTTTATTTGTGTTGTTTAGAGTGACTTGAAAAAGTTAATATAGAAAAAAATGGAAGTAACTCGTGAACATTTTCGTGCCATCATTTTTCACAACTTTCGACGTGGATTATCAAGATAAGAGTGCATTGATGAATTCAAATCTTTGTATGGCGATGAAGCACCATCCTATAGCACTGTGAAAAATTGGTATAATGAATTTAATCGTGGCCGAAGCTCGTTCAAAGACGAATTTCGTGAAGGTCGTCCAAAAACGGCTGTTGTGCCAGAGAACATTGATGCCGTGCGTGAACTCATAATGCAAGATCGACATGTGGCATACCGAGAGATAGAGACAGCCTTGGACATTTCTTCCACTAGCATACATTCGATACTGCATGAACACCTGGCCGTAAAAAAGGTTTGTTCTCGTTGGATCACGCACAATTTGAAAGTCGCTCAAAAAAAGGTTGGTGTCGATTGGTGCAAAGAAATGTTGCAAAAATACGATTGCGGTGCTTCAAAAGACTTTTGTAAGATCGTCACAGGTGACGAATCATGGATCTATGCGTATGAGCCCGAAACGAAACAACAACCGACCGTGTGGGTCTTCAAAGACGAGCAAAATCCAACGAAAGTTTTTCTCGGAAGAAGCACTTCGAAGCAAATGGTCGCCTGTTTCTTCGGCAAAACTGGTCATGTGGCGACTGCTCCGCTTGAGCAACGTAGGGCGGTCACTTCTGAGTGGAACACTACAATTTGTTTGCCTGAAGTCATCGGAGAAATTCGAAAAACCAACAAGAGAAAACGAATCATTGTTCACCATAACAATGCGAGCTCTCACACATCGGCTCAAACCAGAGCGTTTTTGGCAGGCCAAAACGTCGAATTAATGGGTCACCCGCCTTGCAGCCCTGACTTGGCACCTAATGACTTCTTCTTGTTTTCGCACATCAAGAAAAAGATGCGTGGTCAATGATTTTCGTCGCCAGAAGAAGCTGTTGAAGTGCCTTAAAACCATGTTTTAGAGGTGTCTCAATCGGAGTGGAAAAAGTGCTTCGACAACTGGTTTGAGCGCATGCAAAAGTGTATAAATCATGCTAGAGAATACTTTGAAAAACAATAAAACCATTTTTGATTATAAATATTCGCATTTTCACTATTAGGCCAGAAATATGTAGAGCAGCCCTCATATGCTGTTGAACGTTCGAAATATAATATTCTTAACAGAAATCTTTAAGCTTCCCATATTGTTGACTGCATAAAAACAATAAGACCATCGGTATATAGCAGACATCATGGGGTGCCTTTGCCTTATCCACACCATAATCAATCATGTTTAATATCTCATTAAAATATGGTTACTTTCCTCGATTTTGAATATATTTCTCTTACATTATGACGTTATTTAAATTAGAAAACAAGACAAACGTTCTAAAAAGGCATTGCAGGGCTATGTGCAGCACCAAAACTTTTTAAAAACCGTTTATCCGACTTTCTGAGCTTTAGAATGCAGTCATTGCTGTCACCGCTTCAGCATGGTTTTAGGAAAGATTGCTCAGCAGTTACAAATATTTTACAACTTACAACTTTAATAAATCATGGATTTATTGACTGTCAAACCACAATTTTCCTACTAAGAAATTATACTTAAAGGGCTTCACTGACAACACTTTAAGCTGGATAAAATCTTATTTAATTAGCAGAACAGAAGGAGTCTATTTCAATAATACGTTCTCTAGAAACCATCAGGGAAGCCGCCTTGGCCATATGGTATTTTCCCTTTTCATAAATGATTTACAATGTTTAATTAAGTTTTGCAATGTTTTAATGTATGCAGAAGATGTATAGATTTTTTAAGACACAAATTGTCAGCAGATGGATTCTTTATGCAGCGAGACTTAAATAGGTTTTATGGTTGGTTTAAAATCTACTTAATGGACTTAAACTTAAAGAAGTGTAAGCATATGCGTTTCTCACGGAATATAATTTCTACGCTAAAATATGCACTTGATAGATGTTAATTGGAATCAGAATTTCTTCTTAGCAATATAAATCTTAACATTCACGATCTACCCTCTACTGGACACCGTTACAACTTCAAGTTTTCCATACACATTACGCAGATGCTGATTCGTTTATTATTCGTTTATTCTTATTGATTTTTCCTTAAATGTTAATGTTGTAAAACGTTAAATTGTTTTGTTTTGAAATACTCATGATTAAATTATTAAATTATATTTGTAAAAAAATTTATTATTATTTTCTTTGAAGGTCTTTAAGGATTTATAGCCATAGACTTTAATTAAATAAATAAAAAAAAAAAGAAATATAAGAAGCACTAACTTGACGTTAACATTCGGTTTAAAATTAAACATTCGATTGTCAGCCCATTACATTTTCACAAATATTGTTGCAGGCTGAGTATCGACTTCTCAGTTAAATTTACTAAAAGGTGATTGTTGTAGCCTATAAATGAAAGGGAAAAATACTCAATACTTTCAAACTAAGCTGCTACTGTTCAATCCTAATACTAATTTTTAAGGTTACTTCAGTTTTTAATGTTTATTTAGTCCTAACAAAATCCTGCAGCATTCTTTGCTAAGAAAACCTTTATGATTCCTATCTTTATTAATTTAGCGGCCCACAGTGGGGTATTTGGTAAAAACATTAGCAGTAATTCTATAGTTTTCAAACGTCTGGTTTGACAGTATTGAAATTTTATATGACTGTAGTAGAGGTATAGTCGAATGTAAGTTTAGCTTTAGATGTTATAATATTAAGGTAGCTGGTGCCGTGATACTTTTAAGTAGCACAAGGGTATGTAAAAAATAAACCTACTGTCTTATTTTTATTTTTTCTTAGAATTTAAAGATTATTAATGCTGGAACTAGCTGCTAAGCGTAAGCATTATCTTTAATAGTTCAGGAAATATTCGGTTCTTAAAATTAAATTTTTTTTGTAACCTTTCTCTACCTTCTAGTGGAGCCAAAACTCTTCCTAAGTATATTAAAATTATTTTGTTTGTTTAAATTCATAATACATTTTTTAATATTCATTAAAATTAAATATAAAAAAAAAATAAATAAATATTAAAACAAAAAAAAATTTTCTTTTTGAAAAAGTGTTCCTATTTTTTTTTTTTTTTTTTTTTTTTTTTTTTGTTGGTTATTCCAAAATTTACAACCCAAAGTTTAAGATGTTTATACTGCATTGAAAATATTATCTAAAAATTAACTAATTTTTTTGTTAATCCTCGAACCAAAGCCCTCCCTAATAGGCCATTTTGTTGTGAAAATCAGGGGGCAAATTGCGGCATTCGATATCGATCGAAATTTACATTTAAGTTCTATAGAAATTTCGATCGATATCGAATGCCGTAATTTGCCGCCTGCTTTTTTTTAACTGCTGCAATATAGCGCAAGCCTGTTAAACCCATCAACAACAAAGTCTTATTTTTAAAAATTCTTAAAAGTTTTTAAGGAATTGTTGAATTGAATTATCGTCTCTCGCAATATTTTTTTATTCAATTAATTACTTAAATTTATAAATATCTATAAAATTACATAAGAATTATATTAAAAAAAATTTTCACTTTTAAACTTAATATTTGTTTATGAAATCCCCCACTGTATGGCAGTCAAAAGCTAATTTCGTTCTCTAAAAAAAATATGCAAAGCTGCTGTTGAAATTTATATTTTCCATTTTTTCCATTTCTTTCCTGAATGCCCTTAATATTTTCCTAATAAATTTTGCATTTAGAAATGTGTTACGTTTGATACCTTAAGGTTAGAAAATGTTACACTGTCAGTTTCAAAATAAAAACTAAAAAAAAACAAACAAAGTAAAAAATTACTTTCGATAAAAAATATTTTACCTGTTTGTACAACAACATTGAAAGCAGTTTAAACTAAATAAAAAATGGCAAAAAAAAGGCAAAAAACTAAAATAAAACAAAGTCCCTAAACAGTGAATTGCAGAAAAGTCATGCTGATATTAATATTAATTTTCTTTACAATTTTTTTATTTTTATATTTTTTATTTTTTCACTTCATTCAATTTTGTTCGTTTTCCTGCATTTTGTTTTGGTTGTTTTTAAAAGCCAAGAATGTTTCACATTGTACTTTGTCGTTCAAGGTATTTTGCTGTTTGGCTGCAGCCAAGATTAAGGACCACCAACAGATGTTTAAAAAGGAAATTATTGATGGCATAAAGTTATTTTTATGTGACCATAAGTCGACCAATTTTATTACAATATAAATAGAATATTCATCTCTTAGAAGAAGTACACAAATTTGGTTATTAAAATAGCAAACAAAATGCTCAGCAAGAAAAAACAGAACTTCACATAAAAAATTCTCAAATTTGTAAAAAAAAATTAAAAGTTGTACTTTTAAAGGAGTACTTTTAAGAAAAGAGAGATATCTAAAATGAAGTTAACTAGAAAGTACTTTTTAAGTGCTTTTTTGTGTTTTAAGATAAAAAAGATAAAATTAAGATAAATGAGATAAAATTTAAAATATTTAAATACTTAAAAATAATTTAGATTGGTAAACATTTATATTTTCACAAAGTACTTTTCTCAAGTGCACTATTTGTAATGTTTTTTTTTCCAATTTGTAGAAAATATTTTTTTCGGAAGATATTTTACTTTCTTCAAAAAACACTTTTAGGGAATGTGACTTTATAATTTTGTCCTTTTTGTATGCGGTATACTTTATTTATGATACTATATTTTAATAATTACTCCTACTATTCAAGTGGGCTTATATAAGTATGAACCATAATATATTCCTCGTCCTACGAGTAAATAAATACAAATAAAAAAAGATGCACCATTAGCATGTAAAGTTCGTAATAGTCATCCATAAATCACATGTCGGCGAATATGATTAACTCTATAAAAAGCTTATTTGAAATGTTATTTTCAGTTTTATTATTAAAAGAATATTAAACAAACTTTTATAAAGCCAATTTTTCTTTAAACTCACATTATCTAAAAGGTACCTCTTAAAAGTTTAATTAAACAGGGTACTTTTTTAATTAACTCAAACGTACTCTTTGAAAGGCACTTCTTTAATTATTCATTTTTAAACATATTCTTAATAAAACTTTTTCTACATTTTTTTTTCAAAAAGGTACTTTTTTAAGCAGGTACTTTTTGAAAACAGGTATTTTTGGAAAACAGGTACTGTTTAAGGCATCAAAATTACTTTCGTAAACATGCTCGTTTTTGGGTGATATAAATTTTTTTTCATACATACTTTTTAGAAAAAATTTAATGGTACTTTTTAACACTTCAACCGTTTATTTTAAAAGTACTTTTTAAAAGATCTTATTTAGAGAGTTTTTTATGAAACTCTTTAAAATGTTTTAAAATTTTATAAATCTTGATTATAAAAGAAGTATTTATTAAGGTACTTTTTATGAAAGGTACTATATAAAATAGGTACTTTTTAAAACAGGAACTTTTTAAAGCATAAAAAGTACTATTTTAGAGGTGCTGATTGAAAGGTGATTTAAAAAAACTATTTTTTAAAAACTTATATAGAAAATAAAATGTTAAAGGTTCTTTTTAAAACTTTAACTATTTATTTTAAAAGTACTTTTGAAAAGATACTTTTTGTAGATTTTTTTATGAGTCTTTAAAATGATTTTTTTTCAGATTTTTTTCAAAACTTTATCTTAAAAGTATTATCTATAAAGTTACTTTTTAAAAAAGGGACTTTATTTAACTGGCACTTTTTAAAAAAAGGTACTTTTTAACTCATAAAAAGTACTTTTTGAAGATACTCATTGTAGTGTGATTTTTAAATTTTTTTTCAAAGAAAGTTTTATAATAAAAAATTAAATGGTATTTTAGCACTTTAATTATTTATTTTAGTAGTACTTTTTAAGAGATTTTTTTTGAAGATTGTTGTATGAAAGTCTTTAAAATAATTTTTTTATTAAAATTTTTTTACTTCAAAACTTGGTTTTAAAAGAATCATCTCTAAAGGTACTTTTTGGAAAAAGTACTTTATAAAAAAGGCACTTTTTAATAACGGGTATTTTTTGTGACACGAAATTCCTTTTTAAAGGTGCTCATTATAGGGAGGCTTATAATTTTTTTTTTTCATAAAAACTTTTGTAAAAAAATTTAAAGGTACTTTTTAATACTTTAACTATTTATTATAAAAATACTTTTTAAAAGATAATTCTTGTAGATTTTTTTATTAAAGTCTTTAAATTGATTTTTTTTTTATTCAAATTTTTTCTTCAAAACTTCATTTTAAAATTCTTAGCTAAAATGGTTCTTTTTAGAAAAATACTTTTTTAAAAGGCGCTCTTTTAAAACGCGCTATTTTGCTAGTGATTCCTTAAAGATATAAGTAAAAAATTGTTTTAAATAAATTTAAGCCGTTTTTTTTTGTTAAAATTAGATTTTCAGGAAATAGAATTTTGTACTTCTTTAAAGGCTGGTTTAAAAGGTTTTAAAGTCTTCATTTAAAATGAACTTTTATTAAAAATAGAACACTTGTTAAACACAATATTTTAGATGTGCTTTTTTAAGGGGTATATTTCCAAAAGGTACCTTTAAAAAAATTAATTGTATCAAATAAGTAGGTTCTACGACTGTTAATAACTTTAAATGTGCCGGCCACAGTGTTAGCTTTTGTAAAATTGAGTTTGAATTCGGTAGTAACCAAATAACGCTTTATTTCATCTGTTCAATTCAATTTTTTTTATCTAATGTATTTAAAGTCTATTGTAAATAACTTTTCAGGTGTCTGCATTCTATTTAATTTTATAATAAATTGTTTTCTTAAAATAAAAAAAACTTCAATTGCTTCTTGAATGTGTAAATGTAACACTTAAAGGAGACAGGAGGGGATTATTATTGGCTTGAAAGGTAAAAAAGAAGCTGCATGAAAGTTTGCTACCTTCGCAATATTTGTAATTGTACTTGAAGTAGCACTAACGGTAAATTGATGATCCTAGAAATGGTACTCAAAGCTACTTGAAGTAATAAAATGTTTGTTTTCTTAAATTCTTTCTTTAATTCTTTCTTTTTATTTTTACTCTTGGGAGAAATTTTTTTGTAATCGCTTAGTTTTTTTTTAAGCAGCCCACTTTAATAAACTATTTTCACAAAGAAAAAATTTTTAACTGTTGTGTAAGGAAGCGGAATGAAAGAAAAATTGTTTTAGAAAAACTAGCATTCATTGTTTTATAAAGAAAAGGAAACTTTTTAACTTTTTATTTTGGAATTTACGCTTTATAATAAAATGATAATTCGTTGGTTTTACCCTAAAATTCTGTTCTAGATAATTTAAATAATAAATGGGCAGCATAAATGAAATTTAATACAAAGCGTTCTAATTATTAAAAATTTGCAAAATATGAGAGTAATAAATTATGTTTTAAATTTCAGTTTCTTTTGATATTTTATACGTAAATGAATATAAAAGAAAAAATAAAAAAAAAACACATCAGAAATTTTCGGCTCTTAATGAAATTTAAAACAATTTCATCTGCAACAACAACAACACGTATAGAGATTCTATACTCTTCAATTAATTAGCTTTCATTTAATTCTGCTTCTATGTACTCATTTGCATAAAATAGGAACGGTTTAGAAATTTTGCTAAAAGAAAATATGCAAAATGGCAACATTGTTTCAGCTGAGTTGATAGTAAATAAATTGGTAACCATTAGGAGCAAAACAGTGTTAATATATTTTCCAACTGCTTAAAAGTTTTAAAGTACAATGGTGGCTAATCTTAGGTACCATCAGGTTAAAATTTCGTAAATACTAAAAAAAAAGATTATAACTGTAAAAGATTAATTTTTATTGCAACCCATTTTACTTTTAGATAACTGAGTCAGCAATTGGACAAAACAGTTAAAAATGTGTGTTAAAAAAAATTATTTTAGCGCTATGATGTATTTTACAGGAAGCGCTTTCTTTTCAATGCCTCTTTTATAACGGACGCTTTTAAGTGACGTTTAAGTCTTTCATCTGCTAATGTTGATAGCAAAATTACAAAATGTCTGTTATATAAATTCATTTTTCCTGACGTAAGAAAATGAGTAAGTGTTATGCCAGTCGTCTCTTTTATTACTACTTCTGAGAAAAATCGTCATTGTAACCTTCTGCCGATGCCGTCATTTTCAAATAAATTGGCTCTGGTCTCATAAAATCTCTTAAAATTATAGAGTACCGTCAATTGATTATTATGCTGGTGAAATATACAGAGCAGCTGAAATGTCAAGACAAATCAAGATTTTACTTTTAAGTTGTCACAATACTAAAAAAAAACAATTGTTTAATGCCCCGTATTATTATTGTGATTTAATCTCTTGAACATTTTTATACCCTTCACTACAAAAAGTGGAAGAGGATATCTAAATTATCATTCCTGAAAATCTGCTTTAACCAACTATGGCCTCAAATTGTGAAAATGTGGGATTTCTTTGCACATGAATAAATGATTTAAGAAACGCGTGAACGACGAGTACACTTTTTTCTATTTTCTTCTGTATTTTTTTTTTTTTTTTCTTTAATAGATTCATCAAATGTTTTTCAATTTTTTTTCGTTATGATTTTTAGACACTGTTTTATATTGTTGTTTTATCGCTTCGTTCGAATACAAAACAAAAGAATATAATTTTTTTCTTAGTTGTGTTTTGTTGCCTGTCACTGCTTAAGGGCCGGCCACAGTATAAATTTTTAATATGTTCGCGCAGTTTATGTTCACCTGGGCCGCAGTTGGCGGGGTTTGTCCACCCCTGTTGGAGGGTATATACGATTCGGTCTAGTTGCAACACATTATGTATGTAATGTAAAAGATCATCATGAGCGCCAAGCGCTATTCCAAATTTGTGTATGTTCTTGTAGCGCTTGTTGTATCAACGTTACTCATGACATTTCTCCAAGAAAATAACTAATTTAAACCTTTTCACAGTTAGGAACCGAATAAGCCATTAAACTTAGTACTATTTTCTACGCCTTCTGATTTCCACTTACAGTTGTCTTTTTTTATTTTTTACTGAAAGTTAACCTCAAATCATTCATTTCAATGGATAAGAATAAAAGATAAAAACTTTGTTCAAACAGGTCTCTATTTTTTATTCGTAAAAATAAAACTACAAATCTAAAGTGACAACGTCATCATATGTTGAGAATGTTTGTACCAACTTAACAAATTTAAAAATTTAAAACTGAATTAATTCACTAGAATCGAGAAAAAAAAATGTGTGTGAAGAGTGTCGAGAAATGATTAAATGAGGAGGAAATCTCCTTCGCACTTTCTTCATTTCACGTACTGTCTCAGAGATGCAATTTAGCTGTTCGCTAATTTGTTTCTTAATCTTTTTACAATCACAAAACTCCTACTTTACACCAAAATCGTTGCTGTACTGTTCCAGAAATAGTCACAACATACAATGACAGGACTGTGAAAAATGAAACTTTCTATCAACCGCCCATCTTTACAACCAATTTCCTTAAGAAATGATCGCTCGTTTTAGGGCCAAGAATTTTTTAGTTAGGAAAAATTAGATTTTCCATGTAATTAAAAAGCATTCTGCTTAAAAACAACTTTAAATACCAATTGAACAAAATAAAAATCTAAATATAAAGCTGTTGTTTTTAGATTGTGTCAGAAAGGCACTGAGTTGGCAGGGTAATATGTTTGTAATACTCCAGCTAAGGCTGGTATTTGATGAAAGACTTATGTTTAATATGAGTACTATGAAAGGCTCTCGCGAATGTTGTAGCAATTACTTTTTCTCAGAAATAAAAAAGGATGACCATAAAAAATATTTAGAAAAAAGTAGACAAGTGAAATCAATATAAAGAAAACCCTTCCTAAAACAACATGTTGTAATTGTGTCTTTTGAATGCCGGTTGCTCTCTATGCAAATGAAAATTTCTGTCATTCGCATATTAATATTGAAAATAAACATTTTTTAATTTCTGCTAATTCTTAAGAACACTTTGCTTTACCAGCATTAAAGAATAAAAACTATTATTTCCAAAAAAAAAGAAAAAAATCCAAAATAAAGACTGAAATAAAAACAAACAGCACCCTGTAGTTCTAAAGGTTGTGGGCGATTTGAGAATATAGTCTCTATGTGTCTAGTAGTTGTCTTTTAGAAGTCGTAGTATTTATTATTTTTTTTATTTATATAGAACCCGATAGAATTAGGTGATTAACTGTCAAACAAACTGTCATACAGCACTCACTTTTTTAATATTGTTACGAACATAAGATCTCGCAACGCCTGCTGTTGTGGTCCGTATTTGCGTGGTAAGAAAACAGAAGGTGAAAAAAAGATACTTTCATCACCATTGGGTGTGTGTATAGAATAATACCACAATTAGTTAACACAAGTTGAGAAACCTCAATGGCTGCGTTAGTAGAGGTGCGTGCTTTAAACAAAAGATCGTGGATTCGAGCCCATCTTCGTACAGAGGAAGAATAATAATTGTGTAGGGCAATTTAAAATTAAGAAACTGCAGTACAAACCTCCCGGAAAGAGAAAGACAACTACTGTGTGAAGCCATGGCTAGATAAATTAGTGAAGACAGACGTGTCTATTTAATAAAAGCAGTACTAGATAGTTGTCAAGACGACCTTTATAATGAAGAGAAGAGTTCTAGTTGTTAGCGGAAGGACTTAACAAAATGATGACAGTGGTACGGCAGATGTGATGTTGAGTTGTGGCTATTGGATTAATAGAGATAAGTGGGATTGGCTGGTGTTTAAAGCAGTTGGAGGAGAGATCTGTGTTATGGTTGAGGTTACTAAACAAGGCATCGAGTGATCATATCTCGCCGGAGTAACACAGTAGTGTTATGTTGATTAGTTGGCTGCGTTTGTAATAACGCATGTTTAGTAAATACGAGACCATAGGATCTTAAAGACGGGTAGGATCTCTAGTATGTAGCCAGATAGAGCCATGAGAAGTTAAGAAAATAGCGAATTTACAATCTGCCACAGTGGTATTTGCAATCAAAAGAATCCGTACGTTTATCCCTTTTTTTATACTCTGCCAGATAACCTTGAAGAGATTTACGCTTAAAAAACTTTACCAAATTATTCAGATTTACTTTGAAAGAGGAGTTAAAAACTGATCTAATCTGAGACCCATTTTAGACTTAAGAAATTTTATAATAAACAAATTTGGTGTAAAACCAGATTCTACAGACTCTTATACTTGTTCGGTGCGGTTTAAAAGCTGGTAGAATTATTGCACTTTATTTCTTTAAAAATAAACCGAAACTCGCTCAACGATTTATGAAAATCTTTATCACAACATGAGCAACTATTTTTTTTTGTTCAAGAATAATGATGACGTTGTTCCAAGCGAACTGTGGTTTCAACAGGATGATCCTACAGTGAGCACAACCATCGACTTAATGACACCAAAACTTTACGGAAATTAGACTTCAAGAAATGTGTATGAACATTGGCTTCCCTCTAGATTATTTCATGTGGGGCCGTGTTGCCAGCAAAAATTGTTTGTTTAATTTGTGAGCAATGGCCAGTAAGGCTTAAGAAAGAAGTCAAAATTGCATGTCAAGAATAAACTTTGTCAAGAACACAAGCAATAGTCATATTCCCAAAACTTTTGAAAAATATTAACGCACTGCACAGTGGGACAAAATCAAAATATTTTGAAAATAACTCAGCTATATTTATAAAATTTAAATTTTACAATAAGCATTTTATTTATATATCATTTTAAAAGATTAACATGCCGATTGAAATCATTTTAAAAAATCAGGTAATAATTGAAGAAATGTAAAACACAAAAAAAAATTTTAGGAGCGGGGTAACCAATTTTGCGATCAAATAGTGCCACTCCTAGAAGGTTGGTTATACTCCAATTCAGAGCATAAACTCAGATACTCCTCTACTATGTCCGTGTCAAATTTTGGATCAATCGGCGTAGACCAGGGGTTCTCATCAAATTCCTGTTCACGGACCCCTAGTAAACTAATTTTTTTTCGCGCACCCCTCTGAAGCCCAAGTTCAAAATGAAACTTATAATTTTTGAAAACACTATTTTTTCGGTTCTTCACGCGGACCCCTTTGGATGGTTGGTACGGACCGCCATTTGAGAACCGTTGGACTAGACCTTTACAGATGGCTGAGTTATTTCCAAAATATTTTTATTACGCCCCACTATGCTCTGTTTTAATATTTAAAACAAAAGTTTTTCTTAGATTTAAGTTTAATTCTTTGTGTTATTTTTTTACAACTCAAGTATTATCGGGCTTAAAAAAAATAATTCTTAAAAAATAAAATTAACATCCAAATCAGCTTTTAAGTTTTCGACGCTGTATTTTGTTCTTTCGCAATCAGCACCTCGCTAGAAATTAGTCAACTCTTTTAGTCAAAATGCTTGTTTTAGTACATTTTCATGGAATTACTTTACAAAAGTAAGAAATCTTTTAATTAATAAACATTTTCTCTTGCAACTAAATATTAATAAAAAGATTAAGTAGTATATAATTAAAAAGTATGTATTTCGACGTATGTATTTCTTTAGTCGCAATAATTAAATGAATCATATTTTGTGGCAAATAATATAAAATTAAAAACATAAAGTTTTTTTAAATAAAATTATTTTTAATTTTAGTCCCAGCTAGGGGTTGAACCGGTGATTATAATAAATCAATTAAAATTTTACTTTTTCGGCTTTGGTTAATTTTTAATTTAACTTTTATTAAGAAAAAGTAAAATTTTAATTGTTTTTTTAAATATTTAGTTTCTTTATAACTTTCAAACACATCAAACGTTGGATTTTACTAACCATAAATAACGTCCTAATTTCTTAAACGATGCAATTTAAATTGAAAATTTTTAAAATTTTTATAATTTTAGCATTTTGTCAATTTAAACATTTAAGTAACGCAATTATTAATTTAAATACTTTTTATTAAAGAGATGTTTTTTTTTGCTTTCAAATAGATGCCCTGAATATAACAGCAATCAGTTCATTCGTTTCCCCAAAAGTATTGAAATGCTATAAATGCAGCAGTCTATTGAATGATGATTGTAAAAATCTAACAAATGCCCTCAACAAAGATAAAATGATAAAAAAATTTTGCCGGCTACACAAGGCTGTTTCAAACAGTAGATCAAAAGATGTAAGTCAAAGATAAGTTAAGCAGTACAAAAAAAAACTATTTTATTTCAAGCAAAAACTATCTTTTTTCTTCTTAATAGTTGATGGTAAAAATGCTACCTTTCGTGAATGTTATTATGGAAGTATAAGTTCTTTGTACATCAACTTTCAATGTGAAGGCATCAAAAGGGATCGCATCTATTATGTGGTTTAATGTTATAAATGTCGTTATAATTTATGCAATAACAGCAATCGCCTGCATTTTAGTTTTGGAAGTCTGTTCGATGTTCTGTGGTTTTTTATAATCTATTTTATATTGAACATGTAATGCGCGGTTTTTCACTGTGGATTAATAAAACTTTAAATTGTAGTATAAAAAAACAGTTAAAGATTGCTTGTATTTAAATTAAATATAATACGAATAAAAATAATTCCTATTTTAATAACCTTTAGCACAAAAAGTGGAAAAAGGGTTAAACTAATTTTATCAGTCAGTTTATTTCCTACCGACCCCATAAAGTATTTATTCCTTATGCTTAGTGCAGTCTATTGAGCGCTGTCCGTCTGTCCGTTCATGTTATTGTTAAAATCAACTTTGCTGAGGCTTTAGATCAGCTAGAAAAAATTTAAATACGCCAATCGATCAGACATAATGTTGAAAGAGGTGCTATTGGAAATAAGCCAGATCGGTTCATGTCGTTCGAACGAGCGAGCCAAACACTACGCCCACCTCTAATTTTTCTATATCATTTGAAACAATAATTTAACTCTAATCAAAAAAAAAAAAAAATAAATAAATAAATGTACAGGGCGATAGAGAATAAAAAAATAAGAAAAGATAACATCAAGTGAAAAAATTGGCTTCCGAGTTACGGGCCTCTGAAAAATTTAAAATTTTTTTAAATATCAATATGGGTATCATTTTAAAGCTTTTTAATGAGGTCTTTAAGCAAATGCAAAATTTTTTTAAAATTGCTTAACCCATTAAGAGCTGATGGCATTTTTATGTTTTTTTTTTTTAATTCTCTGTCACCCCTCCATTTCTTTCTTTGATTGGAGTTACTTCACAAAATTAGATTTAGATAAATGGTGTAGGGTATATAGGATTTGGCATAGCCGAATATAGCACTCTTACAAGTTTTTTTTTTTGGTAATGTTTCAGGTAGATGCTTGTAGAATGTTGACATCATTGTTTTTTAGAGATTTCCCTTACCACAAATTATTTAATTTTCAATTGTTTCTTTCACCAAAAAATCATTTGAGTGTCTCGACGTATTTTTTTAATTTTGAATTTAATGTAAGAAAAATTGCACCATATTTTATTAAAAAAATATTGAGCGAAATATTTAGTAGCGTAAGGTAAACGACGTTAATACAAGCAATAAAGTACTCAATAATATTGTGCTGTCTATGGTTATCCTACTAAAACTCTATTCCTTAAAATATTTTTTTTCATTTTCAAACTTTCATTTTCGCTTTCATTAAATTTGTAGAAGTCGTCTTGAGTAACAATTATTTGGTTTAAAGGTACAATTAGATTGTTTATTAGTTTAGTTTTCCTTCTTTTAAATTGGTTAGTCAAAAAATAATTAAATGTTGCACTTTTTTAATATGGCACTGTATCTCTGTTGAAAACATTCAATTATGTTCAGAAATCTTACCAGACTTAAAAAAGGTGGAAAAATAAGTAAAAAAAGTAACCAAATAGTGAACAGTATCGAAAAATCTTTTTCACTTTGTTTTAGGTTACCAATTATATGTTTAATTGATCAATGAAAACTTTAATAAAATTTAAATAAGAATATGAAAATTTATTATTCGGAATCTTTTTTACATTAAATTACTTCAATCGTGCTTGATTCAAAATAGTTCTCATTAAATCAACTCATCGTTAGATATAAGACTTTCTACTTTTAAAATTTTGGTAAAATCCCCTGATGATCTCTATGAGCAGTTGCGAAATGGCCATAGGGATATGTTTTCCTCGCAGTTATAAATTTATTTTTTAAATAATAAATATTTCATGAGAATTTCATTGAAAGAATCAAGCACGATAAAAGTAAATTAATATTAAAATCAGAAAAAAAGTTAAAACTTAAACTTTTTTCTGTCTGTCTTGATGCAAATTTTAACATTACAAAGAATAACCAAACCAACTATATATGGAAAAACAAACACCATCTTATCAATTAAGACTTCTTTTTATGCCAGAAGGTTTAAGCCTCATATTTTGTGCTGTTAATTTTTACTTTTTTAAATTGTTTAATGTTCTTTGGAATTGAGTCGTACAATTTCACTAAATGTTTCGTTAATTTAAATATCCATTGGTCGTACACTCTCATCCAAATTTTTTTAAAGGTGGATTTCCGGTAATAACGAACTGTTGTTTAATGTAAGTCCAATATTTAACAAAATCACTTTACACTCTTGGTGGCTGATCCAGTCTTACGATTTTTGCTGCAGCTTTTTTTAAGGTTTCATCGTTAAAGTTAAATCGTCTTAGTACTTGTTCACACCACAATGTGAAAGGCAATACAATTATCAAGGAATTGATTTAATTTAGTAGCATTAAACTTTGTATCAAAAATATTAGTTTTTACAAATTCATATACCCGGTAAACGTCATCATATTTAAGGCCAGGATTGACTATCATACTCAGTCGTACGATCTGTCGAAAATTGCATGTCTGCTCAAAAACTATGATAGTGTGGATCAAAAGTGTATGTGTGTGACAGATCTGTACAATTTTATAATCTTTTGAAATAATTCATAAAATGATTTTTTCTATGCGATCAGAGTTGAGTTTTTTTGAAGATGAGGAAAAAAAACAACAAAATATTAAAAGCATCTGTTTTTTGCATCTTTTTTGTAAAAAAGTGTGGCACGTACGACGCCGTTTTGAAACGATTTTTAAAGTAGGACACAATTCTGTCAGATTTTTGTGTGATTAAATCGCCATTAAAAATTTTCATTCTGGCATCGCTGTACTTAATATTTATTAAGAACTTTTTTACATTCTTAAGCAACTGTGGTTTAGTTTTGCAATATTCTGTAAGTGTCAAGGCTGCCACCTTTTTTTTTTGTTTTTTTGAAGACTATAATTCTTTAACTGAATTTAAATTAAAACAACCTTTCCTATAATTTAATTAAATAACTGAAAGATTGCTGATGCCCAGGCTAAAAATTCTTTTAATATTTACAAATGAAAACAACCTTTAAATAGTTACAATCTACACATGTCTAGTGTTAGTGAAACCACAAAAAGTTATATTTTTTATAAAAAGATCTATAAAATTGAACAATGCTGTCATTACCATACATTTCTCAGCAACATGATATAACTTAAACTGCATCACTCAGTTAATAAAATACTTTCTAATAAATTTTTATAAATAACAAAATCAAATCATTTTATTAATTGTTATCATATCTCACAGTTAAATTTTTTCATTTATTTAACTTGGAATGTTATACGTTAAAGATAAATTCAAGATGTTAAAATTATTAATTTTCTTAGTTGGTGCAGCAGGAGGTAAAATAAAACTACAAATTAAAGTCATGGTTAAAAAAAAGCTATTTTTTTTCTAAGTTTTAGGTCTTAAGTATCACATTTGTGACAATTTCGATTCAGCTCTTTGTTTAACAATAGAAAATACTCAAGAAAATTTTTTAGAAAAATGTAAAAATATTAAAACGAGATGTGCCCTGCTGGTGGAGAAAAGTAAAACGAATTTTTAAACATTAAAAAAACATAAATAAAAAAAATATTAAATTTTTCTGTAGGTACA
This sequence comes from Cistogaster globosa, assembly GCA_937654795.1. Taxonomy (NCBI): domain Eukaryota; kingdom Metazoa; phylum Arthropoda; class Insecta; order Diptera; family Tachinidae; genus Cistogaster; species Cistogaster globosa. The sequence continues at coordinate 133,783,728 of OW569404.1, read as the reverse complement.
GATCCTCATATAATTCGATCATGTGTTACATCCAGTTGGATTTGTGATCTTTCGCGATTCAATTGCAAGACCTGCTCTAGTAACGGCTGCAACGTTGGTACAGAAGTTGAGAAAGAGATCCAACTGCCTGATGTTGATTTATTAATGTCAAACATTCATGGGATTTTTATAATTATATTTTTAATTACAGTGTTTATAATTTGGTGTCTGATACGAAAATGTCCAAAGAAGGAAGAGTATGAGTATGAAGAAGATGACTGTGATGAATATTAAGAAAACGAGGTATAAAATATATTAAATTTAAAACTATAATTTATTGCTTATTTTTCGTACATATTGCAGAGTAATATCGATTTGGAATAAACAGTGGCAGAAAATTAAAAAAATAAATAAATCCTAATTAAAAGTATTTTAAATAATTAAGAGCTTCAATTTTTTTCTTGCATCATAAATGTGTGTTTCCAAATTAATATGTTTTTCTAAGCTGGGCAAGAGCAAATACAATTCTCATTTAATATTGTTTATATTTTAAGTTTACTCCACGCAGAAAGCAACACTTCTGGCTGCATTCGCCCCTTCATTCGAAATAATTATTAAAATTTTTTGTTTAACGTTCAATTCACACAAGTGCATACATTTGTACATGGAAAGTGTTACTTTAGGAAAAATAAATTGAATGAAAAAAAAACAAATATGTAAAAATTAGCTATACCGGATCTAAGAGATTCATCATTTACCTTAAAATCGAAAATATATCTTGTTGAAAAAATTTTCAAAAAAGAGAACAACAATAAATTTGTTATATGATGTCTGAAAAAATTTTATTGTTTCAATTTTTATAGTTTTGAAAGCGTTTCGGTTAAAATTTACATCTTTTCAATTAAAAGATGTTTCAAAATTTGCGGGTTATCAAACAACGTTTTTCGTGTCTTTCTTTTTGTTTTATTTCAAATTTTTTTTTTTTGGCGATTTTTCAGATAAGATAAATTTTTATAAGTTTGTTATAAATATTAATTTTATACTTTTCCTAATTTTAGCTTAATTTTGAATTTAAAAGCATTTTTTTCTTTTGTTCAATTTGTGATTTTCTGTTTTAGCGATTTTGTTATAATTCTAGCGATTTTAATTATTGTTCCACTTACATTGAAGCAACAATATTTTTTCGTTTTTTCGGTGCATTTTTGTTTTTTTGTTTTTTTTTTTTTTGCTCAACTAAACGAATTCGATTTGTTTTGTTCTAGAGCTTTTGTCATTGAGAGTAATTATTCCTGATATGGGTATTTGCTGTTGTGAAAATGGGGATAAAAAATCTTATTTGGGTTTTTTTTTTTTAATTTTAAACGTTTTGAAGATTACATGAGGATTTGCATTTAACAATATTTTTAATACTTTTGCTCCTTAATAAATTAATTGATTGATTTCGAGAAAAAAATTAATTCTGGAGTTTCGACTTTGTCATTAAAAGTAAAGAAGATGTAGTTTTTTTTGTTAAAACGGTTGCCTTGGAATCTGTTTCTTGCTTCTTATAAAGAGTTTTATTTAAACAATAAACAATTTCAGCCTAAAAATACTTTTCAAGATGCCACTGTTTCAAGAACATTTGCCGAACTGCTCGCGTCAAATAATTTTTTTTAGCAATAAATTCTATTCCAGCTAAAGAATTAAACAAAATTGAAAGTATTACAAGCTCAAATAGTTAAGTTTATTGCAAAATGATTGGTTCATCGCCAAAAATGGTAACACTTTTTAATTGTAAAAATATGATAAAAAATTGTTTGCAAATTGGCAATTTAAAAAAAAAAAAAAATTAATAGCAGTGAAAATAAAGCAAAACTATGCTCATGCCCAAATGGAGTTTAATTACAGAAAGAATTATGTTCAGATTCTTTAAAAAAAATTTGGGAATTTTGGCGATAAGAAATTTTTAGTTAGGAATTTGACGCAAAAAGGAGGAAATGTGTTTTTTGACTCTTTAGTCGATTTTAACATTTTATACTTTTAAGGTTATTAGCAAAATGCATGGTTCATGGAACAATTTTTCTGTTTTTCATCTTTTCTATATTTAAGCTATTTTAGCATTACTAACGCTTTTTGGTTATGTCCACTTCTAGGAATTTTTAAAATTTTCCCGATTCTACTATCTTCTAGTTTTAAAGAATATTCAGCGATTTTCTTCGGTTCTAGCGGAATCTTTACAAAAATTATTTTTAGAATTGAGAGCCATGTTATGCTTAAGATTTGCAAATATTTGTTTGATATTTTAGAGAAAGCAACCGAAATGTCTCTATATTTTCAAACTTTTCGGAACTTTCAGTTTCCACTTATGATACTTTTTTGAAATCCTAAACTTTAAGATAATTTTTTGACTTATTGACTTATCTAAATAATTTTACCAGAGAAACTACTGACAGCTGGCTTTAAAAGAAATACCTGTGTAAGTGTATTGACAACTCCTTAAGAGCATATTGTTGCGAAACAATTTCAAAGTTTCAGAAAAATATAAAAAGGGTTGGTTTATACTGAGATTCTCTCAACAATAGCAAATAGTGTTTTAAAAATTATTCCGTTCAACAAGTCTTAAACATTTCATCTTTTTTATATAAAACTGTTTAAAATAACAAATGGTATGATAAGCCTTGACTTCCACTTTATAGCGCAGAGTACCCTTTTAAATAAGAGTAAAAATAATAACCTTCAAGTCTTAATTTCTTCCCCTTTTTCTAATTATTTAATTCAGTTACGAGGGCTGCTCTATATATTTCTGGCCTAATAGTGAAAATGCGAATATTTATAATCAAAAATGGTTTTATTGTTTTTCAAAGTATTCTCCAGCATGAATTATACACTTTTGCATGCGCTCAAACCAGTTGTCGAAGCACTTTTTCCACTCCGATTGAGACACTTCTAAAACATGTTTTTTGAACATTTTAACAGCTTCTTCTGGCGACGAAAATCGTTGACCACGCATTTTTTCTTGATGTGCGGAAACAAGAAGAAGTCATTAGGTGCCAAGTCAGGGCTGTACAGCGGATGACCCATTAATTCGACGTTTTGGCCGGTCAAAAACGCTCTGGTTTGAGCCGACGTGTGAGAGCTCGCATTGTCGTGGTGAACAATGATTCGTCTTCTCCTGTTGGTTTTTCGAATTTCTCCGATGACTTCAGGCAAACAAATTGTAGTGTACCACTCAGAAATTACCGTCCTACGTTGCTCAAGCGGAACAGTCGCCACATGACCAGTTTTGCCGAAGAAACAGGCGACCATTTGCTTCGAAGTGCTTCTTCCAAGAACAACTCTCGTTGGATTTTGCTCGTCTTTGAAGACCCACACGGTCGATTATTGTTTCGTTTCGGGGTCATACGCATAGACCCATGATTCGTCACTTGTGACAATCTTATAAACGTCTTCTGAAGCACTGCAATCGTATTTTTGCAACATTTCTTTGCACCAATCGACACGAGCCATTTTTTGAGCGACTTTCAAATTGTGCGGGATCCAACGAGAACAAACCTTTCTTACGGCCAGGTGTTCATGCAGTATCGAATGTTTGCTGGTGGAAGAAATGTTCAAGGATGTCTCTATCTCTCGGTATGTCGCATGTCGATCTTGCATTATGAGTTCACGCACGGCATCAATGTTCTCTGGCACAACAGCCGTTTTTGGACGACCTTCACGGAATTCGTCTTTAAGCGAGCTTCGGCCACGATTAAATTCATTATACCAATTTTTCACAGTGCTATAGGATGGTGCTTCATCGGAATACAAAGATTTAAGTTCATCAATGCACTCTTGTCGTGATAATCCATGTCGAAAGTTGTGAAAAATGATGGCACGAAAATGTTCACGAGTTAATTCCATTTTTTTCTATATTAATTTTTTTAAGTCACTGTACGATTATGCTTAAAAATGACAAACTTTCCAATGGAAACGTCAGATTGCACTTGGCAGCACTCAGTGTTGCCAGGCCAGAAATATATATATCAGCTCTCGTAATTGTTCACATTGATAAAACTGCACCAGAATGCTTTCACTTCTATTTAAAATATTTGTCTGCTGAAAATAAAAGCCAAAATGAAATTGAACGGAAATACATACAACCAACAAATAATTACTGCTGCAAGTGCTGTGTGTGTGTGTGTATTCGTGAGTAAGTTTGCAATAGAAATGTACAAGAATGTGAATGCATATGACTAAATAAGAAAAAAAGCAGGGCAACCAACGAACATGTTGTTCAGTCAAAATTAATTGCATGCCACTCAATTCAAGTAGAAAACTACTCTACAATCATAACACTCACAAACAAGTGCACACAAAATAATGGCAAACAAAACAAAAAAAAAAAATACAAACATTAAAGTAAAAAAGTGGGATTATCTGGTACCCTACAGCTATTAATCGTAACGAACGGTTTGTTTAATTAAACGAGTATGTTTGAATGAAAAGCATCATGTGATGACTGAAGCCTTTGCCTGAGTATTAAAACTTTAATGAGAAATTCCGTAATTTTAAAAGTTTTCTTGTAGTTAATTTAAATTCACTACAGTATTTTATATTTGACTTAATAGCACTGATACTGGAAGCAAATAGTTAAGTCTCATCATATTTTAGCTGGTTTAGGACAGATATTTCAAGTTCTAGGACAAATATAGAGGCAAGTCACATATTCCGATCGTGGTCGTCTTAGTTGCAGATTTACAACTCCGATCGAATTGGTTTCACCTTCTTCAGATTCCGATAGATTTTTTTTTCTTCATAAAAAATACTGTATCCCCACTTTTTAATTTTAATCTGGCAACACTGGTCACAGCCAAATAAAAAACAGACTAAGAGAAACAAGAAAAGAAATGTGAATTTAAAAACTGTAAAAAATAAAATTTCAAATAAAACCAATTTCCTTTGGAACTTAAAAATGGTTTCATTCCCAAGAAATTTTTGTTTTTCGTTTTCTGAAAAACCAATTTTTTTAATTGGAACCACTTTCGATCGGCAATCAGTTCTGTTACAGTCTTGATAGTCTTAAAATAGGAAGCAATTCTATAGCCATTAGAAAAATTTTTTAATCGATTTTTTCATTTATAAACTGCAGATATATTTCCACTTTATCTGCCAATAAGTCAGGCAGCCACTAAGTACAGACATTATAAAGGAATTGATGTTAATGAGATTGAATTTTGAAGCAGATGGCAAAAATTTCATACAGCCGGTAAAAACATTTAATTACAGCATTAAATATATCCTAGCGATTTTTCTCCATTTTTTGCGCTTCAGATTGTAGGAGTTGATATCATTAGATTTTTTATAATGTCAAATGTCAGGTACTTGTAAATTAATTAAGAGGAAATTCACCGATTCAGTGATTCAGCTACTAGTACTAATCAAAACGCGGCTTGAAAATTATGTTCTCACATCGAAAGCGCTTGCCAAACGTGCCAAATAAACAGCCAGTGATGACGGTCTTCAACGAGAGCTATGACAACAGTGATTCAACCACATTTGCGTACAAGGATCATGGAAAAAAAGTTTTAAAAAAACACATAAAATTCAGAAAAATGCATAAAATCTTTATTTGAATCGATAGTACGGTCCATATAATTTAATGTTTGAAGATTATTTCATGCAAATGTTGACCTTGACTGCGCATCAAACGGCCCATCCGCTTAGACCAATTTTGGCATATTCTTGCCAACATTTCAGCCGGTATCTCACGAATAAATGCTTCAGTGTTGTCTTTCAGTACATCAATTGAAGCGGGCTTGTCTGAGCTTTAACATAGTCCCACAAAAAAATAGTCTAAAAGCGTTAAATCGCAGCCAATTAACCGGTCCTGAACTTGAAATAAAATGTTCACCGAACTCGCCTCTTAATAAGCCCATTGTTGCGCGTGTTGTGCGGCATGTGGCACCTTCTTGTTGAAACCACATGCCATGCAAGTCAAGCTCTTCAATTTTGGACAAAAAAAAGTTGGATATCATCTCAAGGTAGAGCTCACCATTCACACATCACGATTCGCATCATCTTTGAAGAAGTACGGTCTAATGATGCCACCAGCCCATAAACCGCACCAAACTGTGACTTTTTTGGGATGCATTGGTAGCTCTTGCAATGCTTCTGGCTGATATTTACTCCAAAATCGACAAATTTGCTTATTTACGTATCCATTGAGCCAAAAATGAGCTTCGTCGCTAAACACAATTTATCGGTAAATGAACCTTTTTAACAGAGCACGCATTTTGATAATAAAGTTCAATAATTTGGAAGCGCTGTTCGTTTGTAAGACGATTTATGGTAAATTATAGACCAAATTGAAAATGTTTGACAGTGAAACAAAACACGAAACGTGCGTCAGCTGTTTAAACCAGTGTTGCCGAAGAGATAATAGCTAAAAAATCATCCTGTATTAGCAAAAGCGTTGCCTCCTCGCTACTTTTCCATACAAAATAATTTAAAAAATTGTGAATATTTTTCAAAATCACTAAAAACTACTAAAAGAATATGAATTAAATAAATAATAAAAAAAATATTATTTAATTTTTGAAAACTAATTTTAGTCCACTATTTTAGAGAAATAATCAATCAGAATGCAGATGACGGATGTAGCGATTTAGAAAAAACTGCATTACATCACATGACTGTCTCATCATTCTTGTTTTTTCATTAACACAAAAAAAATTGTTACAATAATTTTTCTTTCTTAACAAATTTAAAAACTAAAATGTACGTGAACCTAAGCCTGCTTAATAATTTTTCATGTTGTTATTATATTTAAAAATATTTAAATAATATTTATATTCAACAAAATTAGGCTACTGGATTTTTTTTTTATTTTTTTATTTGAGGAATTAATGTTAAAGTGTTTTTTTTTTTTTTGTTGCAATTTACAATTTATTGTTTAAAATTTAAAGCGCATAATCTAATCTGCTTAAGGCCTTCTCTTAGCTAAATAATTCCCTGCTGCCTGGACATAAAACTGAAAAATGCTTTTAATGTTTATGTTTTTGTAAAAAATACGTACAAGAAATCACTGCACGTTTGGGGTAACACGTTTCAGTGAAAGAGAAAAAATAAATACATTGAGATTGGACGTTTTTGTTATTTTGTAAATTTTAAATTGATAGTCGAAATAAGTCTTAAAATAATAATAAAGTTAATCTTTAATAAATTAAATTAAAAAATGATATCGATTTTTCAATTTGATACAATTATTTTATTTTAGTGTAAAACTTAAAAAAAATAACTCATACAGTACAAAAGGATTTTATGTAACATATTTTTTTGATTATATGAAAAAGAAGTATTAAGTTAGAAAATAGTGCTATAAATGTTAGCGACTGCAAGTATTTGCATTTAGGCACCTTAGAAAAACTTTTCTATTTTGACCAATGGGGCCTTGCTAAATTATACCTTAAAAATTCACTTAGTCCCGAATAATTGAGTTAACACACAGAAAAAAATTTTTAAATTTTTACGAGATTTTAATTGTTTTCACACTAAAATTTAACTAAATTTTGTCTCAATTATTAGTAAATAAATACAAGAATTTTTAATTTAAAAATTAATTAATTAAAATATCTTTTTAAAAATATATATTTGAATAAATAGTTAAATTAAATAAAAATTTAATTTATCTCCCGAACAAATGAGTAAAAAGATAGAAAAAAATTTTTTGTAACTACTAAAGGTTTCAATTATTTTCAAATTAAAATTCAACTAAATTTTGCTTGTCGTTATTTATATAATTAATTGAAAAGTTAATAAACAAATTAATTAAATAATTAATTGAATTTTTGTTCATTAAAGGAATAACATTTTTTATGTCTGATTAAAAACAGTATTGTTCGAAGCCTAAGCAACTTTTCGCCAGTAAATACTCATGGTCGTATATGTTCAATTTAAATAGATTAACGAAAAATTTCCCATTTATTTATTATTATACATATGGTCTACATAATAAATATAACAACAAGAATTTCATTTTATGTCTTTGGAAGAAATTATAAGACAAAAAGAAAATTAACTTAAAAATTCGCTGTTCGAAACCTAAGCAACTTTTACATTGTTGCATGTGTTGCGAAATATTAACTAAAACAACAACAAAAAATTTAAATAAAAATTTTAGTCATGTTATGATTGCTATTAAAAAAAAATAATTTTGGTTGATTTTATGCGTTTAAATAGTGCCAATTCTTTAGAAGTGCAACCATGACGCGAACACGTTATGGATCAGCTTTTACGCTAAAGATTATTCAACTTTTTAATAACGGTAAATCCCAAATTGCTACAGCAAACCAATTGAATATTAATAAATCAATATTTTCCCGACGTATAAAAAAGTATAAGGCTACTGGGAAAGTAGAGGAAGCCAATAGCGGTGGGCGACCTCGAAAAACTTCTGAGCGAACAGACCAGAAAATTTGCCTTCTAGTTAAAAAAATCCATTTGTTTCGTCGAAAGACATAGTGAATGAGCTTGAACTTCAGATTAGTTCTTCCACAGTAAGAAAACGTTTATTGGAACAAAACTTAAGGAGCTTCATGCCATTTAAGAAGCATTTAAAAAAGAAGTTTGATTGCTTGATTGCAGAGACTACGCTGATTTTCTCAGCTTTTTGGTTGTTTTAGATTGGATTTTGCTAGAGCACATATGAATTGGACTATATCCAAATGGAGAACTGTTTTGTTTAATGATGAATCTAAATTTAACTTACCAAATTCAGATGGAGTTTGCCAAGTGAGAAGACTAAAAGGAAAGCGGCCAAAAATAAAGCATGGGGGTGAAAATGTGATGGTTTGGCCAGTGGTGTTGATCCCTTTGTAGAAATTCAAACAAAAATGGACCGTTTTGTTTACAGAGACATTTTAGCAACTCACATGCTTAACTATGCCGAGTGGGAAATGTCACTTCGATGGGTTTTTCAACATGACAATGACCCAAAACACTCATCAAAGTTAATAAAGAATTGGTTAACAGCTAATGAGGCTTAAGTCTGGATTGGCCACGTCAATCGCCAGACTTGAATCCCATAGAGAACCTCTTTTGAATTTTAAAACGGAGAGTTGGAACTCAACGCTTTAAAAATAAAACGGAGTTGATGAACTGTCTAAAATCAGAGTGGGAACCTATACCAACATCTATTCTATCGAATCTTATTGATTCTATGCTCAAAAGATGTTCTAAGGTCGTAAGAAACAAAGGATATCATACCAAATATTAAAAGTTGCCCAGGTTTTGAACAGCGAATTTTTAAGTTAATTTTGTTTTTATATTATTATAACATCCAAAGAAATGGAATTTAATTTTTGTTGTTATTTTAAGGTTATAGACACATTGTGTAGTAGTAAATAAAAAAAATATTTTCTATAAATTTATTTAAAGAAAAGATTTCGAACAATACTGTAGTTGAATCAAATAAAAATTCGATTAATATCCCGCGTAAATAAATCAAAACACAGAAAAATGTAACATCTTCTAAGAACTAAATTGTTTTCAAACTGAAATTTAATTAAATTTTAAATGCATTAATTATATATTTATTTGAAAAATAATTATAAAACTTTAAATTAAATAATTAATTGAATCAATTATATATTTAATTAAAAAATAAGAAAATATCTATATATATAAAAATTTAATTAATATCTTGATTAAATAAATCAAAACTTAGACTAATATTTAATTAAATTGTGATTGTTAGAATTTTAAATTTAAGCGAACAATAAATATATAATTCTAACAATCAGAAACTTTTTAATTAAATTAATTAAACAAATAATTGAATCAAGTAAAAATTTAATTAAATTCTCAAATAAGTGAATCGAAATACAGAAAAAAAATTTATGCACCTACTAAATTTTGATTGCATTAATTTTATATTTAATTGAAAAATAATTATTAAACGTTCAATTAAATAATTAATTGAATAATTTATATATTTAATTAATAAATAACAAAATATCTTTCTCATTACATAAATAAGTGAATCAAATAAAAATTTACTTAAATTTCCTTTTGAAAAAAAACCTTTAAACAGTGAAAAATCTCTTTTCTATTAACAAGTCTCCACAAAACCGAAGCAATGCTTCAATACAAAAAAAATTGCAAAATAATAAAATAAATTGTTTTAAAGCTGTCTTTTTCAACATGCAATATGTGACTGTTTCCTTGTTGGCAATCCATCAATGTGTAGAAAACTTGATTTAATTTTCTGCAATATTTTTTTACACTCATACAATCGCATTACAATAAAGAACAGAAGAAAACTAAACATTCTATTAAAGTGGGAAAATGTTTAATACTTAAAATATTAAGTGTCCTGTATAAATAGAGGGGAGGGATCAATGCATAACAGTAGCAATAAATTAAATTGAAAAAAATATATTTTGCATTATTTTTCTAAGTTTTCTATTTTCGTCAGTATCACTTAAAAAACATTTAGTAGTTGGGCAAATCTTTTAATTACTAAAAATCTGTTTATTTTTATTAATAATAAAAATATTCTTTTTTCCTTTTTTTTAATTAGTACCAGCACTCAGGGGATGACCCCTACTTATGCAATGCATTGTGCCAGAACTAGAAAATTAGGTTGTGGGATGAGGGATAGAGGGAGTAGTGCTTGTGAACACTTGATTTGAATCTTTGCACATTGAAAGTGACAGGAAAGAGCTCTGCAGGGATTTTATTCCACATATGAACTGTTCGGCTAAAAATCGAATTTTCTCTGTAATGCGTAGTGCAATTCACTGGCCAATCGACCACAAAGGAATGCGCTCTTGATGCAGAGCGCGTTGCGCGTACGAAATTAAGGTTTTCAGGAACAAGTTATTTTTTATGAAAAGCAGTTTGAAGATATTGTTAGAAAACAAATCAGGCTTCACAAGAATTTATTTGAAATTTTATAACTATATTCACTATCTTTTGTTTCTTTTTCTTTTTATTTTTTATTTTCTTAGTGGCAACAATCATATTACGTTCTCTGTAACAATATGTGGTTGCATAAGCAAATAATATTTATTTTCATCAAACTTGTTGTTTCACAAATACAACATCACTGTACTTCAGTGATGTTTATATAATCAAGTCATTACCGACAAAAAAATTAAGTAAAAATGTAGATTCAAACTTATTAAACGTTTTCTTTTCTACACCTCTAAAAAATTTGTTCAAACCTTGTTTAAGATAAAAAAATCTTTTTTTTTTTCCTGAAAAGAAAAATATTCACAAAATCATGAGCATTCTCACGGCATTACTTACTCAAGGGAAAGTTTTTTTTTTTCAAGAAAATGATTCTGATGTGATAACAAAAAACAAAAAAAAAAGGAAAAAGTGGCATCCTCATAATTTAAAGTATGACATTAAAAAAATTTAATTGAATACGATGTCGTGGTGAGGTCTTACTGCCTCAAGTGGGAGGACTTAAGTTTTCTGGCAGAACATCAGCCATAGGAGTTTTTTTGTGTGTGCAGTGCAGGCAGTAAGCTTTTTTCCAGCTGCTGAGATAACTAGACGTGTTGGCGAGAACCACCCTGAGCGAGCATACCAGCACGGCCAGCAATATGGCAACCCCCAAGTGTTTCTATCTAACACTGGCTACATTTTATTGCACCTAAGCCCTCCTACTAAAGGCCGTGAAACCTCACCATGGCATTGTTCCGATTTTTATTTAAAATAATATTATATAGTCTGCACTCTGTAGATTCTACAACAGTGTTTACACTGTGAGGTTACGGTTTTTTTAAAGATTCCTAGTCTTCCTCCAGTGGCTTTAAAACAAATGTCAACTTGGTATTTATTATGCAGAGATTCAGATTTTTTCATTTACGTTCTTTAAACACAATATTAAAGCACTTTTTGTTAGTACTAATATTCTTTTAATTGTAAAGGAGAAGTCCCAGCAGCCATTGCACTGGTACGAATTTTATTTGCATTTTTATTTTTTTCTTATTGTTGTTGTCAGCAAAGCCTTTTCTCTCTTGCTATAACAGGGAATAACTTCAATTTAAGTTTGAACTAGAATTATATTTCGTTATCTTTTTTATGCGCTGCAAGCACTCAAACGAAATAAAATGACGATAGAAATGGAAATTTGAGGTATTGTCGACTTAAAACCGGGGCACATAGAATCTGTGCAAAAACAATATGGCATTTAATTGATGCTTTGTGCGTGGAAATGTCAAAAATAGAAAGAAAAATAAGACAAATGCTCTTAAAATAAAAGCTTGCTCTGTTTTGCATATGCTTGTTGTTGGAGTAGTAAAATGTAAACAACTTTTGACATGTCCAACTACAAACCAGCTGGGCAGACAACATTACCACGTAAAATAAATGTACCTTGACAGAACACATATCGAAGACGAAGATGATTCAAATTTTTATTGTATTACGAAGATAAAAGTTCGGCAATAATATATGCAAAATGATATTTAGCAAATGTCGATTTTTTATCAAAGTTTTTAATCACTTTGATCACGTTACTGCATTGGCAGTCTCATCTTGAAAAAAAAAACTGCCCAATCATGGCTCCAGACCAAACAGTGATACATGGAGCATGCAAAGACTTCTCAAGAATCGTTCTAGAATTTCCAAATACGGCAATTTTGCTTGTTGACATATCCCGACAAGTGAAAATGGGTTTCGTCTGGAAAAATAATTTTTGTTTTTTTTTTACCAACTGGTTGTTTCCAAATGCATTTTTATTGTAGATTATATTTTTTTATTTTAATGTGATTTTTAAGCGAAACTGGAACAATTGCCAAAATATCACAACTGCCATGGTTTTGATTTTGCTACAATTAAATACAAATTTCTGGTTGAAAAATCTTTATTTCTAATCTAAAATAATTTTATTCTTTTCATACCACATATTGATAATTAACTGAAATTTATTCTAACCACTTTTCAATAACAAATTTTAATTTTTATATTTGTATTAATTAGTATTGAGCTGTAGGAATTTAACTTGTAATTATTTAATTAATAATCAACAAATTACAAATTTTACACATTTACTTTAATCTTCTTATTAAACAGAGAATATTTGATTTTCTTTTGTTATTTAATGTTTCAGTTCATAAGAGTATTGAATGCCATTTACATCAACTATTAATTATTACTGATTTCTACATATTTGCTGTGTTTAGGATGCAGACATATTAGTCAAATATTTGACCAAAAAGATTTAAATTAAATTATAGAAAAAAATTTTGTCCTTCTCAATTACCTATTAAGAAATATAAGATTCTTCTCAATAGATTAAATTTTAAATCGTCATTCGTAATGATACCTATCCGGAAAGATTAATTAAACATTTGTAAAAATAGTGGTTACGCTTTTTTTTGGCCAAATATTTGCCAAATCTGATCACAACTTTAGTTTTTAAATAAAAACCTAAAAAACTTTTTAAAAATTATCTTAAACACAAACAAGTTTCTTGGAAAACTTCTTTCAAGTTTTCAATTCATTTTAAGGAATTTTTGCTTTCACAATAATCACTGAATGTTGCAATGAACACTGCAATTAAACAAGAAAGTAACTTCTTGCAAAATCTGTGTAATTTCTTGATTCTTTGCACAAGAAACTAAAACTTCATTTTCACGTGTCTGCATGAAACAAAAGAAATTCTAAAAGTTACACACGCAGCTAAACTTTCATTCAACCACTCAGGTTTCAATGATATTTTGAATAAAGTAAAATAATGATTACAAATAAAAGAAACAATAAATTTATTTTGAAATGTGTATTATGACAAATTTTCCATATGAATTTGTTCTAAAATATATTTTAAATCTATTTTAATATTTTATGAATACGGGGGTCAGTTAATTATTCAGGTATGTGATAAAATTGTAGAAAATTAATTAAAAGGTATAGAAAATTTTATTAAAGATGTTTAAAATACAAAATAGTAATTATATCAGCAACCCTCTCGGTTTTAATTCGTTTCGATTTCGAAATCGATTTCTATCACATATCTGAGGCCAAATTACGGAATTCGATATCTATCAAAATTTCAATAGTATTTAAATGGAAATTTCGTTCGATATCGAATGCCGTAAGTTGCCCTCTGATTACTTTTTTATGCATACAAATAGTTTACTTCCAAATATACAGGGTGTCCACCGGGAAGGTATACTACTTTGTTTGTATTCATTGTAATTCTAACTGTATGGGATGTGGCTCTTTCTTGTTGATAACACATGTTAATCAAGCCCAAAGCATGCAGTTGTTATGTTAAAAAGTTTTTAATCTCATATCACGATATCGCTCCTCATTCACAGTTACCGTTACGCCAATTTAATTTTCAAAAAATAACGTCCAATAATTCCTCCTGACCAAATTGCACACCAAACTGTTAGTTTTAGTGGATGCAAAGGGTGACTGATGAATAATTTGAGGATTTTTCATTGCTCAGAGCCGACTGTTCTGTTTATTCACATATCCATCCAAATGAACATGTGCCTCGTCACTTATGAAAATCTTGGTTGTCATGGGTGAGCTGTAACATCCTATTTGCATATGTACGGTGGCGTAAATAGTCTTCTGAAAGAAGCTCTTGCGTCAACAGAATTTTAAATGGAAACAAATGCAAATCCTTGTGCAAATTTGTGGCCATAGTTGTTGTGGCCAAAGTTGTTCTTTGAAAACTAAGCTCCTGAGAACGGTGTCGAATTGAAGTGAATTCCTTGAGCCGCAGTTATGTTTTAAGCCGTTCTTATTTTTGTTGTTGTTTTAACAGCTCTGCTACTATCGAGAGTTCTTCTCTGAGGAAAAAACTTTCGGTTTGTACAACTGTTGCTAGGTTGATTATATTTGGCCAAGGTAGATTCAGGTCGTTCCGGAGCGAAGATCCAACTGTCGTGGGAACGAGCCAATCTTGTAAAAGGATGTAATTTATGCTTTGAGTTATCACCTATAGACCCTCTTTCATTCACTTCACGATAAATAGTTCGTTTTGTAGGCACAAATTTCACGCAACTTTCTCATCGTCACAATAATCAATGACTGACTTTGATAAAATGTTTTACCGATTAAAACGACTTATTTTATCGACTAATTTTCCACGTGCCTACTTCACGACTGCCAAATATAAAATCTCAAAACCAATGCTTAATAAAATTACGGCAAATCAAAAAACATACCTTCACGGAGGACAAACTGTAATGAAATATTAATTTGGTGTCAAGTGGTGTAGTGTAGCAAGTGGTTCTTAAATTTTAAACCGATGTGAAATGTACAAATTCCGGTGGCATAAAAAATTTTATCGTTAAAGGCCAGGTTTGACTATCATACTCAGTCGTACGATCTGTCAACAATTGCATGTTTGTTTAAAAAGTATGATAGTGTGGATTAAAAGTGTATGTGTGTGACAGACTTTTTGACAGATCTGTACGATTTTATAATCTTTTGAAATAATTCATAAAATGATTTTTTCTATGTGATCAGAGTTGATTTTTTTGAGGATGAGGAGAAAAACAACAACAAAATATTAAAAGCATCTGTGTTTTGCATTTTTTTTGTATAATAGTGTGGCACCTAAGATGCCATTTTGAAACGATTTTTAAAGTAGGAAAGAATTCTGTCAGACTTTTGTATGCTTAAGTCGTACGATTGTCTATGATAGTGAGTCCTGGCCTTAAAGGCCGGGGCACATAGAATCCGTCATACGTTGTACTTTGACAAATTCAACTAACTAAAGTAACGACGGATGAGGATGGCACAATGAATACTTTGCTGACAAATGTTAAATCAAAGTTTGCTCTCTATTTTTATTCACATTTTAATTTAATTAAATTTATATTTTATTGTCTGCCACCAAAATTGTTTTGTTAAAATCACAAAACAAAATTGAAGCACAAAAAAAATTGAAAGAAAACAAATAAGAAGAAGCAGTTAACAGTTGTCAAAGTATTCAACATACGTCAAAAGTTAAAAGTTTACCAAATTTCGTACTTTGCGTTGACGGACACGTATTGTTAGTGACATTGCTCATTAGAAAACATGTCTTTTAATTGACTTGTCAATTGAATTTGTCAAAGCTTAACATATGTCAGACTCTATGTGCCCCGGCCTTTATTCTTCTTACTTACATTCAATGTTCGCTTATTAATTTTGAACAGCTGTTCAATGAAGTAAACAAATATTTAATGGGAAATAAATCCATGATAGCAATTTTCACTTCGAGGGAAAAAAAATTTCATGGGTACAAAAATTTCACTCTTATTCACGATAATTCACAGAAAATTTAATGTTTAACATAGATAATATTGACGTAATTTTTTTATTAATGTACAACAAGTAAGAAAAATATAATGAAGTAAAATAATAAATTTGCAGAATAAATAAAATTTACTTAAATTTATTTCTTTTGACTTAAATATATTTTTTCAAAAATGTTCCTTAAATGTTTTTTTTTTTTTAATTTACCAAACTTTCATTAAAGTTAAAATTTGCTTTACAAAATAATCACTGACCGAAACGATTAAACAATGAAACAAAGAAACTCTCTCATCTCATTTGAAGTGCAGCCAAGTTAACCAAATTAAAAGGAAGTTAAATGAAGACAACAAGCGTGTAAAGTGCAGTTGCAGTTAAGGAAATGAGTACAAAAGTTTGGAGAACAAAATATTTATTCCCATTAAAGTTCTTCTATTAGCAGCAACTGTGTGTGAATACAAAAGGCTTAGTGATCCATAGAGTTGTACAATAGATTTAAGGAAATAGAGTAAATAACTTGAACAATGTTAAAAATTAAATTTATGAATGAATTTATTTTTCTTCGATATGGGGTATAAATATTCTAATATGGTTATTAAGAAACCTTTCACCTAAAAATATTTTAGTCTTTCAATTATACACGGTGGGCTTAAGTTAATCATTAACTTTTTCTTTAGTCTAAATAGCGAAGTTCAACATTAACTTAAGACCACCCTGTGTAAAACAGGATGACTATAATATTTCCATGTTAGAAATTTCTCACTTTAAGGCAATGATTGACTATCATACTCAGTCGTACGATCTGTCAAAAATTGCATGTCTGCTCAAAAAGTATGATAGTGTGGATTAAAAGTGTATGTGTGTGACAGACATTTTGACAGATCTGTACGATTTTATAATCTTTTGAAATAAGTCATATATTAATTTATTCTATGCGATTCACTATCATTCACAATCGTACGATTTAAATCACACAAAAATCTAACAGAATTCTGTCCTACTTTAAAAATCGTTTCAAAATGACATCGTAGGTGTCACACTACTATACAAAAAATGAAGCAAAAAACAGTTGATTTTAATATTTGGTTGTTGCTTTCTCCTCATAAAAAATCAACTCTGATCGCATAGAAGAATTAATTTTATGAATTATTTCAAAAGATTATAAAATTGTACTGATCTGTCAAAAAGTCTGTCACACACATACACTTTTAATCCACACTATCATACTTTTTGAGCAGACATGCAGTTTTTGACAGATCGTACGACTGTGTATAGGCCGGGACACATAGAATCCGTTATACGTTTTACTTTGACAAATTAAACTAAAGTCAAAGTAACGACGGATGAGGTTGGCACAATGAATACTTTGCTGGCGGATGTTAAATCAAAGTTTGCTCCCTATTTTTATTCACTTTTAAATTTAATTTGTATTTTATTCACTTGTTAATTTAATTAAATTTGTATTTAATTGTTTGCCACCAAAATTGTTTTATTAAAATCACAAAACACAATTGAAGCACAGAAAGAGTTAAAAGAAAACAAAAAAGAAGAAGCAGTTAATAGTTTTCAAAATATTGAACATGCGTCACAAGTTAAAAGTTGACCAACTTTCGTACTTTGCGTTGACGGACACGTATTGATTGTGACATCGCTCATTAGAAAACATGTTTTTTAACTGACTTGTCAGTTGAATTTGTCAAAGTTTAACGTATGACGGATTTTATATGCCCCGACCTGATGATAGTGAATCCTGGCCTTTACTTAGACTTTGTAAAAATCATAGTTGTACGTTTTTTAAATTGACCCACTGTAAAAAATTTACAATCAATTTTTTTTTTCTTTTAATAAATTTTTTTTTTTTCATTTGAAAAAGCATTTTATTTAGCAATTTGTTATATTTTACATAATAAAGAATTATAATTATTATTTTTATTATTTATTTACAAGATTTTGTTTAAACTTTTTGTCTTTATAAAGCTAATGTTTAATGCGAAAAAATATTAAAAAAAACTAAAAAATATGACATGAAAGTTAATATTTTAACAAAATAAAAGATTTTCATATCATCAGTTTTAAAGCAAACTTGAATTAAATTAGCAATCTCTAAGCGGCTGGACCAATAGACACAAAATGTTGCTTGACAAAAGCAGCGATTTACTTGAATTTAATATTTTTGCTTAAGCTGTCTAAAATTTTCAACTAGCGTCCATCTGCCCTGCTAGTTATTATGAGGCCTGTCCCTTTTAGTTTTTCATTATATTTGAGGAGTTTCTACAGTTTAAGGACCTTGA
This sequence comes from Cistogaster globosa, assembly GCA_937654795.1. Classification (NCBI taxonomy): domain Eukaryota; kingdom Metazoa; phylum Arthropoda; class Insecta; order Diptera; family Tachinidae; genus Cistogaster; species Cistogaster globosa. The sequence continues at coordinate 133,765,231 of OW569404.1, read as the reverse complement.
AAAGCTTTTTAAAATCGTGTCGAAACTGTAAAGTTGACTTCTATATTTCATGAATTAATTTTTTTGCAGAAATTAATAATTTTTCTAAAAGGCTTCGTTAAGATAAAACTCATTGGTGCAAAATCCACTTACACGACACATTTTTAAAGAATTTCCTTTTTTAGGCTGTGTATCCCAAAATTCCTTAGCTTTTGTTATACAAGTTTAAGGCTCTAAAAGTTTTTTGTTATTTACAAAAATATTTCAATACCCTGAAGACAAAAGTCTTAAGTTTGGGATTTTGGGATTTTTTACCATAAATTGGGAATTTCGGGATTCAGCTTAAATTGTTCTAATTAATCAAAAAAATTAAATAAATAACAAATAATCATAAATAATTTAAATAAATTAATAAATAAACATTTTATTTCATTATAAATTTTCCGATAAAAACAGAATAAAAAAATGCTGTGCGATAATTTTTATGGACCAGCAAACTCACAGCCTTCGAAAACGATGATAAACAAAATGTCACAGAAAAAAGAGAACATAAATGGTAACTCTTTTTTTTTTTTTTTTTTTTTGTTTTTCTTTCGGCTGATATCGGGTATTTTTTAAGCCCGATAGAACTTTAAATTATAAAAAAATTATACTAAAAATTAAATTTTGATGAAAAATTTTTCTTATCATTTTCAGTAAACTCTGGCAAATTATTATGAAAATACTCACGCTTGAACAACGCTATCAAATCTTCCAAGTTTACTATGAAAATCAGTCATCAATGTGTGCCACTTATAGGCGACTTTCTAATTTTTATGTCTATCGTCCGTCCGAGCAAGTAATCCCCCGAACTGTGGATAGATTTCAGACCACACACTCTCTAGAGCAGGGGTTCTCATCAAGTTTCACATAAAACTTTTATTATTTTTGAAAACACTGTTTTTTCGGTTCTTCATGCGGAACCCTTGGTTGGTTACTACGGACCCCAGGGGTCCATGGACCCCCATATGAGAACCATTGCTCTAGAGGAAGCAATAACATTAACACGTCGAAGGAATGTGCGTAGTGAAGAGAGTATCACTGCTGTAAGCGAAAATGTGGAAGAAGATCCAAATTTATCAATTCGTCGTTGGTCGAGGGAATTGGGGCTCTGTCCATTCAGTACGTGGAAAATTTTGCGCAAATATCTTTGCCTACGCCCGTATAAGATTCATTTAGTGCAGGATTTAAAGCTACGACACCATTATATGTGTCGTTCTTTCGCCGATTGGGCTCTAGCGCAGTTAGTAACTGACCCGTTGTTTTATCGCCAAATTGTGTTCAGCGATGAGGCTAATTTTTGGCTTAAAAAGTTTGTTAATAAGAAAACTGCCTCATATGAGACCAATCCAAAACATACCCTACAGACTCCATTGTTTCCAGAAAATGCGCTGTTTCTGTGGTTTACACGCTGGTGACATCATCGGGCCTTATTTTTTCAAAAGTCAGGCCGAATCTCACGTTTCAATCAATGGAAATCGTTACCGCACCATGATTATTGATTTTTGGCTTAAAAATATGGATGAAATTGATCCAGACAAAATGTGGTTTCAACAAGATGATGCTACGTGCCATACGACGACCGCAACCATCGAGTTATTGAAATTAAAGTTTAACGATTATTTGATTTCGAGAAATAGACCTGTCAATTGGCCTCCAAGGTCGGGCGATTTCACACCTCTCGATTCTTTTCTGTGGGGCCACGTGAAGTCACTGTTTTATGCTGATAAACCAGCAACAATTGACGCTTTGGAGGCCAACATTGTTCGTGTTATTCGTGATATTCGGCCAGCAGTACTTGAAAAAGTGACTTGAAATTGGACGTCCAGAATGCCCTTCGTCTTGAGCTGCCGCGGGGGCCATTTGCCTGAGAATTCAATCTTAAAAAATACAATGTTTAAAAGATGAAAAAAATTTTTTAATAAAAAAATAATTGAATTAATTAAAACTTTAATAGGAGTTAATCTAAAAAAATTGAACCTTTAAAAGATTTTTTTGTGTGGATCCTTGAATCAATCATATTGAAACATAAATGACATTAATATGTTTTTTAAAGAATTTTTTTTAATTGAAATAAGTGGACCCGGCAAACGTTGTTCTGCCATCGTTCAGTTGTTCTAGTGATGCCACGATTTCTGGTAGTTGCACTTTTAGCGGAACATTCTGTTATTAAAATCGCTATTAAAAATGGTGCGGGTAGGTGGATGATTTTTTGAGTGTTTTACTTATACGCCTGTTTTGTTCCCAATTAAAACAAAAATAAAAGAAAATCAAAAAAAAAAAATACAAAAAATATAAAAAGTTTTTTTAATATAATTTTTTTTTTGAAAGGGACACCACATTTAATTAATGGTTGAAACATACTTTATCATCCATTATCTCATTAAAAATATATATAAAAATTTTATAAAAATCAGTCGAGCGATTTCTGAGTTGTGCGATAACAAATAGCGACACCCTTTTCAACTAGCGGTAAAAAACATATTTTACCCATTCCCATACCTTCCAAAGATACAGAAAATTAGATCGAGCCTTTTCAGAGGTGTGCGTTCACATCTACTGTAATACAAAACATTTTTTCTAAGAACGGATGCCGTAAGCCCCTGCCAAGTTTTATATTTTACGACACGTTGTCATATCTTCTAAATATTTATAAAAAAATTTTATAAAAATCGGTCGAGCCGTTCTGGAGATGTGCAACCACAAACACCGTGAGACGAAAGAAAAAAAAAAGAATTTGTGATTTATTTTTATTAATGACTTTTTTATCGCTTAATAAATTATTAGATTGAAATACCAGCCATCTAAGCTACTATTCAATTTTACAGATTAAGAAACCCCATGGAAATGAAGATGTATTTATAATAACGCAAAGCAGTGTTTTTTTACTGAGTCACTGTTCCTAAAATAAAACGCAAAACAGTGTTTTTTTACTGAGTCACTGTTCCTAAAATAAAACGCAAAACAGTGTTTTTTTACTGAGTCACTGTTCCTAAAATAAAATTAAAATTTTGCAAAAAGAAATATGAATTTCAAATGTTTTAAATGAAATTATTATTTTATTTTAAATCGGTCATTTTACCAATTTGCCTATTTAATTCTTTTAATCATATTTATGAATTATACAGGCATGTCACAGAACTCAATTCCGATCAAAAGTGGTTTCAATTTCGTAAATTGCTTCTTCAGAAAACTAAAAACGAAAAATTTCTTCGGAATGAAACCACTTTCAAATATTAAAGTGGAATTTGGTTTATTTGAAAGTTTGTTATTTGTGTTTCCTAAATTTACTTTTATGATGTGTCCTATTTAGATTAGCCTCGTTGTTTACTTTGGTGTGCAAAATTTAAATAAAATAGCGGGGCTTCAATACTTTTTAAGAATAAACAAAATCGATCGGAATTGTTAATACGGAATAAAAACCATTCCGATCGGAATGTGTGACATGCCTGATAATTAAATGATTAAATTTTTCTGAAAATAATTCCTAATAAAAAGAAAACTTTATTTTGTTTAGTTAATAATATGAGGAATGATTTATCTAAAACTTAATGCTAATAAATCTGAAGTGGTTAAAATACAAACATATTTATAATATTTATTTATTTAAAATTAGTCAGTATAAATAATTTCATAGAAAAAGATCCAACTACAGTTTTGTACAATAATTTACTGTTTTAAATTATTTTTAATACTTAAAAACTTAATTAAAATAAAAACATTTAAAAATACTATCATGATGTTAATGATAAACATGATAATGATAAGGGTGATGATGATGATGATGATGATAGTGAGGATGATGATGCTGATACTGATGCTAATGCTGATGACGATAATGATGTTGTTGAGCATAATAAAGTTGTTAGTGCCGCTTGTTGCAGATATCGCTGATGATATTGATGATGCTTATGATGATAATAACTTTTAATTTGCCATAATTGTAATTTCGTCTGTATTAACATAAAAATTATAATTAATAATAAATTTTTTGTTGCATTAAAAAATTTTTGCTGATGTTGTTGTTGCATTAATCCTGCAGCTGAACTTTTTTGCATGGCGGCTGGACTTTCGTCTAATTAACATGATAATGGATTAATGTTGTCATCACACAGGGCAACAGAGGGCAGCAGTAGTAAGAGAAAACAGCCAGCATCAGTTAAGAATTGTTGATAAAAAATTTAAGAACAAAGGAAATATATAAAACTGGTTAAATTTATTTTTTTAACTGATTTTATAATGAAAATAAATAGAGAAAAATATCTGTAAAAAATTCCTACGAAAATTTTTGGAATTCTATAATTAAAGAAAGACCAGAGTCGTGGCAAAAATAACAAAAATTTAAATAATAAAATTTAAAATTTTATTTTTTAAATATGTTTAAAATAAATTTATAATATTTTTTAAATAAATTGGAAACGAACTTTTATTGATAGAAAATGAAGTAAATTATCAATTTAATAAAGAAAAAAATAAAGCCGAATTCTTTCAAAAGTATGTTTTTTTTAGGTTAATTTTTAGAAGAGCATTTTGTGAATATAATTTCGTAAGATTTTTTTTTAATAGAAAATTATTTAGAAGGTAATTTTAAAGATTTTTTTAAAAAGTACTTTTCTTAAGGTACTTTTTCTAACTGTATTTTTTAAAGAAGTATATTTATCAAAGTTTTTTAAAGAATTTGGAAACGAACTATTATTGATGAAATATGAAAATAATTTATAATGTATTTTGAAAATGTTTTAAAAAGTACTTTTTTTTAAGGTATCTTTTTAAGCTCTACTTATCATAGAACTAAATTTTAAAACTTTTTTTTTTAAATTTGGAAACGAGCTATTATTGATAGAAAATGAAGTAAATTATCAATTTTATGAAGAAAAAATAAAGCCGAATTCTTTCCAAAGGATTTTTTTTAAATTCATAATTCAGCTCAACAACTTTATTTGGAAATAAATTTTTTAGGTTAATTTTTAGAAGAGCTTTTTGTAAATACAATTTTAATAAGTAGTTTTTTAAAAGAAAATTATTTAAAAGCTATTTTAAAATATTTTTTTAAAAAGTACTTTTTTTAAGGTACTTTTCCTAACTGTACTTTTTTAAGAAGTACATTTTTAAAAGTTTTTTAAGGAATTTGGAAACGAAATTTTACTGATAGAAAATGAAAATAATTTATAATGTATTTCGAAAGATTTTTAAAAAAGTACTTTTTTTAAGGTACCTTTTTAGGCTCTACATTTTAAGGAAGTACATTTTTACATTTTTTTTAAAGAAATCGGAAATGAGCTATTATTGATAGACATTGAAGTAAATTAAGGAAGAAAAAAATAAAGCCGACTCCTTTCAAAAGTATGTTTTTTTTCAAACTTCATTATTGAAGTCAAAAACTTTATTTAAAAAAAATTTAGGTTAGTTCTTAGAAAGGATTTTTGTAGATATAATTTTATTATGCAGTTTTTTAAAAGAAAATTATTTAAGAGGTATTTTAAAATGTTTTTTAAAAAAGTACTTTTTTTAAGGTACTTTTTCTCACTGTACTTTTTTATAAAGTACATTTTTCAACATTTTTAAAGTATTTGGAAACGAAATATTACGGATAGAAAATGAAAATAATTTATAATGTATTTTAGAAGATTTTTAAAAAGTACCATTTTTAAGGTACTTTTTTTAACTTAAATTTTTAAAGAAGTACATTTTTAAATATTTTTTAAAGAATTTAGAAACGAACTATAATTGATAGAAAATGAAAGTAATATATAATGTGTTTTAGAAGATTTTTTAAAAAGTACTTTTTTAAGGTACCTTTATAAGTTACTTTTTAAAAGAAGTACATTTTTAAACGTTTTAAAAAGATTTTGGAAACGAATTATTATTGGTAGAAAATAACATAAATTTTAAATTTAATTGAGAAAAAATTAAGCCGACTCGTTAAAAAATATTTTTTTTTTAAACTTCAACACTGAACTCAACAACACTTTTTGAATACAAACTTTTAATGTAAGTTTTTAGAAGAACTTTTTGACAATATAATTTTAAAATGTAATTTTTGAAAGAAAATTATTTAAAATACTTTTTTTATTTATTTATTTTTTTTTTATTAAAAAAAAAATATTAAAAAAAAATACTTTTCTTAAAGGTACCTTTTTTAGCTTAACTTTTCAAAGAAATACTTTTTTAACACTCCTAGAAGTGGCCATTTTATCCACAGTTTTTTGAATTTTACTTTTTAGGTATTAAATAAAATCTACTCTTAAACGGGATTTTCTAAAAGAGAACTAGAAAGTAGTACGAGGGCTGCTCTATATATTTCTGGCCTAATAGTAAAAATGCGAATATTTATAATCAAAAATGGTTTTATTGTTTTTCAAAGTATTCTCCAGCATGACTTATACACTTCTGCATGCGTTCAAACCAGTTGTCGAAGCACTTTTTCCACACCGATTGAGACACCTCTAAAACATGGTTTGTGAACATTTTAACAGCTTCTTCTGGCGACGAAAATCGTTGACCACGCATTTTTTCTTGATGTGCGGAAACAAGAAGAAGTCATTAGGTGCCAAGTCAGGGCTGTACGGCGGATGACCCATTAATTCGACGTTTGGGCCGGTCAAAAACGCTCTGGTTTGAGCCGATGTGTGAGAGCTCGCATTGTCATGGTGAACAATGATTCGTCTACTCTTGTTGGTTTTTCAAATATCTCCGATGACTTCAGGCAAACAAATTGTAGTGTACCACTCAGAAGTGACCGTCCTACGTTGCCAAGCGTAACAGTCGCCACATGACCAGTTTTGCCGAAGAAACAGGCGACCATTTGCATCGAAGTGCTTCTTCCAAGAACAACTCTCGTTGGATTTTGCTCGTCTTTGAAGACCCACACGGTCGATTATTGTTTCGTTTCGGGCTTATACGCATAGACCCATGATTCGTCACCTGTGACAATCTTATAAACGTCTTTTGAAGCACTGCAATCGTATTTTTGCAACATTTCCTTGCACCAATCGACACGAGTCTTTTTTTGAGCGACTTTCAAATTGTGCGGGATCCAACGAGAACTAACCTTTTTTTACGGCCAGGTGTTCATGCAGTATCAAATGTTTGCTGGTGGAAGAAATGTTCAAGGATGTCTCTATCTCTCGGTATGTCGCATATCGATCTTGCATTATGAGTTCACACACTGCATCAATGTTCTCTGGCACAACAGCCGTTTTTTGACGACCTTCACGGAATTCGTCTTTGAGCGAGCTTCGGCCACGATTAAATTCATTATACCAATTTTTCACAGTGCTATAGGATGGTGCTTCATCAGCATACAAAGATTTAAGTTCATCAATGCACTCTTGTCGTGATATATGATATATAATCCATGTCGAAAGTTGTGAAAAATGATGGCACGAAAATGTTCACGAGTTAATTCCATTTTTTTCTATATTAATTTTTTCAAGTCACTGTAAACAACACAAATAATGGTCGTACGTCAAAACGTTTTGAGTACGATTATGCCTAAAAATGACAAACTTTCCAATGGAAATGTCAGATTGCACTTGGCAGCACTCAGTGTTGCCAGGCCAGAAATATATATAGCAGCCCTCGTACTTTTCTTAAAAGTATTTTTTTTATTTACTCTTTTTAATGTACTTTATGAAAAAATACTTTTGTTAATTCGTTAAAGGTTTTTAATTCAAAAACATATTTAAAGCCACTTTTTAAAGAAATTTTATAAAGATTTTTTAGTGGGGGCAACAATTCTTGCTTTAAAATACTTTTTAAGTTACCTAAAAACGTACTTTTTTAAGGTAGGTAGTGTATTCTAGAGCAAGTTACCTTTTTTTAAGAGTTATTAATTTTTATAATTAATTTTAAAACGCCCTACTATTAAGAACTAATTTAAAAAACCTACTTTTTAAAGGTACTTTTTTAAAAAAAGTGTAAAAAAGTACTTTTTTAAATTTATATTTTGAATTTAATTTTTTTAAGGCTTTTGAAGCATTTTTTTGCAGTTCGTTTTTTTAAATTATTATTTGAAGTTTTTTATAAATTTTTTATAAAAAAAACTTAAAGACAAAAGAAAAAGTACTTTTAAAATTACTTTTAAAAGGAACTTATAGGGTAATGCTATTCTAATTAAGTCCTTTTGAAAAGCAGTTTTTTAAAATCACTTTTAAAAGAATTTTTAAAAAGGTACTTTTTCGGAGGTACTTTTTTTAAATATTGTTTAAGAGGTATATTTTTAGCCAACTTTATGCATTTTCTATATGATTGATAAGTCCTTTTTTATCTCCTTTTTAAAGTACTTCTCCATTAAGCGACTAATAAATAGTGACTTTTAAGAAGGCTGCTCATTTGGCACGTACTTTTTATAACCGCTTCTAGTTAAATTCTTTAACAGGAAATGGAAGTTTTTGTAAAAGATATTTTTCTAAAGGCACAATAGTTTTCGACAATAGACTTTTTTAAACGTATGTTATTTAATACATTTCTCTGAATTTAGAGGATTTCATCTGCGGTACTTTTAATAAACAGGATTTATTTAAGCTTTGTTATTTTAAATGAGATTTTGTGTTTAACTAACTTTTGAAAGAGTACTTTTTAAAATGTTCATTCTAACGAGTACTTTAATGAATTTTGTTTATTTAATGGCAGCTTTCTTTTTAAATTCATTTATTTAAAGGCTGTCAGAAGGTCCCTCTATAAATTATATTTTTTTAACACTTTTATAAAGGACACATTTAATTCAAGGTACTTGTTTAAAAGGTACTTTTTATAAAAGCTATTTTCGTTTTAACTGTATTAAAAAAAATTCTTCTACACCTTCTGCACGACTCTCGAACGAGTATTTAAATCATTCCAAAACAGGTCAAGTACTAAAGCTTTTAAAAGTAGATTTTATAGTTTTTACAATTAAAAACGCAAAAAGCTAAAAAGTTTACATCAACACTAAGTTCTGCTGAGTGTTGTTTTTTTTTATAAAAAGTATTTTATTTAATTACCATTTAAAACATTGACCACAACACTGGCTGCTTCGGCAGTGGTAGGCATGCATGTATAATTCCCTGAATCGGCCAACTGAGCATTTGATATGCGTAGTCTGTAATCAGTGTAAATAAAATTATAGAAAATATAAAAATTAAATGTTTATTTTTTTAAAGGTTTCGAAAAATTTGTTATTTTTTGTAGAAGAAAAAAATATTGTGGAATTTTTCCATAAACACAAACAAATTTTTTATTTACGCCCCGTTACAAGAGAACAAATATTAAACAATTTATGCTTTAACATTCTACTGTTCATTCTTGTTAATATATTTTCACAAGCAATTGTTAGTCTGTCTGTCGGTTTGAAAATAAGCTTCATTTGCCACTATTGTAAATATCATGCCTATTTCACGCCAACAAAACCAACAACAACAATACAAAACTCACCTGCTTTGTAATTTATCACCCAATTTGGATTCCATTGAAATACGTTGCATATCGATGGCTGCCTCATTGGGATGTACTACGAATGGTGTTAGTATGTATGGTCCACGATACCAATGTATTGGTCCAATATCATGGGCAGAGGAAGGTTGCTTTATATGGCATGTTAACGTTATAACACTGCCAATTTTAACATACAAATCCGCTGGACCGGAAATTGTTGCTTTCGCATCTGGTGGTGTTACTTTAAAACCATAATAAATACAGGAAGCGCAAGAAAAAAAATTGTTTAAGAGATTATAAAAGAGAAAAGGAAAACAAAAATAATTAATGCAACCCATAAAATTTTTGTTGATTTTGTTTTTATAAAAACAGAAGAGATATTTTTCAAGCGATTTATATGTAGAAATGCCAACTTACCAATAACATTTAAACGGAAAGCCATTGACATTTTGGGTTCCGTATTAACTTGGCACTCATAAATGCCACTATCACGTGGCTGTGCATATTTTATGTGCAATGACCATTGTTTCCTGTCCAAAGTGCGTGTGACCTTAAATAGATGTACAACATCCAACACATTAGGGAGGTAACGATTTCAATTAGAAAAAAAAATATTTTTCAGGTTAAATTATATTAATACATATCAAAATATAACAGTAAAAAACTCATTTGAAAAATTAAAAGACTTTACGCTCTACCTTTTTTGAAAAAGAGAAAAATTAACAAATATTTTCTGTACCTGGAATTTTCAAATAATTAAAAACTTTCTCTAAGAGAACTAAAGACTTTGATTGGATTTACTTCTTCTATAAAATAAATTATGAAATGTTCTTGTGCATTTACTGTACTACAAGCGTTCAACTCGACAAATTTGTATAAAAAGGACTCAAGAAAAACCGAATGTTTTTTATACAAATTTTTCGAAAAAGTTACTCGTTATTTTGTAGAATCACAGCACTTTAATATTTTTTATAAATTTATCATTCAGTTAATATTAAAATGTTTTTAACCGACTTGAAAAAATTAGAAGCTTATCAATTTCTCGGTTTTTATATTTTTGTGCCTAAGTGACTCACAATTTTCTGAACCGGTTTTGAAAAAATTTTTTAGTTAAAAGGTGAATCCTAATGACCAGTTTTTTTAACTTTCAACAAGCAAAAACGTGTCGTTAAACAACAAAAATGACTTTAACATGTCTATTGAGCTGTAATAGACACCAATTTAATATTTTAACAGTAATAAAAATTAAGAAAAAAATAGACTTAAACTTAAAGGGTGTGACCATAGATGCCATAATTTGACTTATATGGCTTTTTAAAATTATAAAGATTATATATTCTTATATTTGCTACAAAAAAACAAGTAGAATTATTTTTAAATAAAAATTAAAGGGTGTCCCCATAGTATTGAAATTTCTTGTAAAAAGCTTTATCTTAAAAAAAGACTCTTTAAATACAAACAGGACGTACAATAATTAAAATTATACAGATTATGCAGACGTATTTTCAAATAAAAATTAAAGGGTGTCCCAATAATAAGGTATTTTCTTGTTAAAAGCCTTATCTTTAAAAACAGACTCTTTAAATACAAACAGGACGTATGTTAAATAAAATTATACAGATTATGCAGAAGTATTTTTAAATAAAAATTAAAGGGTGTCCCCATAGTGACTTAATTAGTTGAAACAGACTCTTTTAATACACAATGGACGTACATTAATTAAAGTTTTACAGATTATGAAGAAGTATTTTCAAAAAGAAATTAAAGGGTGTCCCCATAGTGATGTAATTTGTTGAAAATAGCCTTATCTTTAAAGACAGACACTTTAAATACAAACAGAAAGTACATTAATTAAAATTATACAGACTAAGAAGAAGAATTTTCAAATAAAAATTAAAGGGTGTCCCGATAGTGATGCAATTTGTAGTAAAAAGCCTTATCTTTAAAAACAGTTTCTTTAAATACAAACAAGAACTACATTAAAAAAAATAAAAAGATTATGCAGAAGTATTTTCAAATAAATATTAAAGGGTGTCCCCACAGTGATGTAATTTGTTGAAAATAGCCTTATCTTTAAAGACAGACACTTTAGATACAAACAGAAAGTACATTAATTAAAATTATACAGACTAAGAAGAAGAATTTTCAAATAAAAATTAAAGGGTGTCCCGATAGTGATGTAATTTGTTGTAAAAAGCCTTATCTTTAAAAACACACTCTTTAAATGCAAACAGGATGTACATTAATTAAAATTATACAGATTATGAAGAAGTATTTTCAAATAAAAATTAAAGGGTGTCCCCATAGTGATGTAATTTGCTGGAAATAGCATTATCTTTAAAAGCAGACTCTTTAAATACGCACTGGACGTACATTAACCAAAATTATAAAATTGGAAACTAAAGGGTGTCCTCATAGGTGATGTGTTTTATACCTTTTTATTTATACCCTTCACCTCCAAAAGTGGAAAAAGGGTATATCTCAGTTTGTTATTTCTACAATATCCATTTCCAACCCTATAAAGTATATATTTTCTGACTTCTTATGGAGAGCGAAGACGATTGAGCAATGTCCGTCTGTCTGTTCGTGTAAGAGTTGAGTTCAACTTTACCAAGACACTACATGAGCTAGAGAAAATTTAAAGACGCCAATCCATCAGACATAGTTTTGAATATTTTGCTATAGAAAATTGGCAAGAGCGGTCCATGTCCATATCGAGTCAAAACACCCCGCCTGCCTCTGATTTTTCCATATCATTTGGAACAATGATGTAACTCCAATGAAACAAAAAAAAAAACAAATATATGGAGCGATGGAGAATCAAAAAATAAGACCAAAAGATTAAGTGAAAAAATTGACGCTCGCCCATTTTTTTCGAGTTATGGGCCTCTGACCTTTTCATAAAAAAGTACGATTTCCTGTCATATTTCTTTAAGATATCAATATAGGTATCATTTGAAAGCTTTTGCAGAGATCTTTGAGAAAATAATAAAATTCTTCAAAAATGCTTAACCCATTAAGAGCCGATGACATTTTAATGTAAAATCATATAAAGTACTAAATATTTTTCTTATTTTTTAATTCTCTGTCAGCCAAATATTTATTTTTTTGATAGGAGTTGCTTCAGTAAACTAGATTTAAATACATGGTGAAGGGTATATAAGATTCGGCATAGTCGTTTTTTTTTAATATTATAATTTCAAGTTTTATGTTTCGTATAAAAATTATCAATTTAAAAGTCTCATTACTACAAACAGCCCCCTAATATTGACTTTGCAATGGCCCACTAAATGTGTTTTTCTATAGATTTTTTTTTTGTTTTTTTAACTTAATTGAAATAAAAAGTTTTATTATCATAAATACCTTAAATCGTTCATCAGAAGTGTACGTCAATATGCCAACAGTTAAAATATGCAAATCTCTTTTACGTATCCAGGATACCTGCACGCATAAATTGTATTAAAAAATGTGATTAAAAAAGGAAAGAGGAGCAAAATGAAATATAAAACAACACGAAAGTTAAAACAAAATTTTATCTATAATTGCATTTGTTTAACGTTATTTTAATTAGAAAAGAAAAAAGAAATGAAAAGTAAATTATAAATAAAAAAAATTTTTTTTCTCATACTTTTTTTTGCTGTCACAATTATCAACTATCAAAATGACATTGACTTGGTTGGTTGGTTTTTTAGCCTCTAATAATAGCATTAAGAGCAATAAAAACTTTACTTACAGATTTATCGCCCAAGTTTTCTACGCGACAATTTATGGCTGCTATTTGTCCAGCGCGTGCTGTTATATTACGCGGCATTGACAAATCAAAATATGGTTGAGGAACTTTTGGAAATGTGTCTTCTTCATCTTCATGTGACCCCTCATTGTCGGATCTTGTTAAGTGCTGAAGCGTAGCATCTTTGGGTGCATGCAATCTATTGTGGTGGCTATTCAACGATTTATAATTTATATCTATGATATTGTTATTGTGTTCGTTGTTCTCCATATGGCCAGTACCACTGGCAGTGCTGCTTCTACTGTTGGCCTTGTTAAAACTACTCGTCATTTTGTGTGTTTGGGTTTGTGCAGTGAATTCGTTTGGTAGCCTCTGATACGGTTGTTGATCCATTGACACTGTAATAAAGAATATCAAAAAGATTTGTTACAATTGAGGATGATACTTATTTATAGTTTTCAAACATTTTTGGATTTTTTTTTCTCCATTGACCAAAAACCACAATTAAGTGGAAAAGTTTTAAAGCGTTTAAAAGAAAAAAAAAAAACATAATAAATTACAATTTAAAGACTAGAAAAAAAAATAAAAGGGTAAAAATAATCACCTTCGTTATTGTATTTTTATATAGTTGAGGGATTAATAGAGTGTCGTAAAGTCATATAGTTTAAAATAATACAAAAATATGACTACTTTAAATAATCTGTCATAACTAAGTGTCCTAAAAAATAAATTAAAATTTTTTTATTACTTAATTTAATCATTTATTTCTAGACGATTCTAATGGATCAAGGGAGGCTTCTAAAGATATTATAAACAAATCGACTAAAGGAAGCCCATCATGGTTTAAGAAAATGTTTTGTTTATTTATGACAAAACGATAAACACAGATCAAAAAGTGTTATTATTTTAAGCCACGTTTATTTGCAACTCAGCAATAATATTTTTTTACATATTGTAAAAAAATAGAACAATACAACAATAAATGATAACACACCTTATGAATCCCCCAAATATTTGCAGAGCTTTCTTAAGTCCTTAATGAACCTTTAAGGACTTCAAAAACAGCTTTAAGCCTTCTTAATTCTAGCTAGAGGTAGCAGTTTATTTTACAGTTTAAAATTTTTTTCTAATTATTTTTTATAAAAAAATTTAATATCATGAGCAAAAATACTTTGTAAAATTATTTTGTTTTAAACTTTAGTTAGAAAATATTTTTAAGTCTGCTTTTTTCTATTCAAAAATGCTAATTATAATAAAATTGCTGGTTGTAAGTTGTTGTAGTTGTTGTTTTTGTGTGGTTAGTATAGCATAAATTCTATTTAAAATTGCTGTTGATAAACGTAATATTGCAAAAAAGGACAGTAATAAAAAAAATCAATGAAAATGTTAGTAATAAACAGTGGCAACAAAAAGTATGTAGAGAACAGTTATTTAAAGATATGACTGCAAATGTTTTCGATAATCCAAAGGGCAATAAAAGTATTTTATAAAAAGAAATAACAACAAGTCGCTTTTTTATAGAAACACGTTTTAAATTAACAGTATTCAGATTTTTGTTACTCACTGTACATTTCATTTATTTTTAGTGGCTAAAATGTACTTAAAGTTAATAGTGTAACCACAAAAAAAAATCTGCCACTAAATAGAAATATATTTATAATAAAAAATTTGAGTTTATATCGTTGAACTTTAATTGGATTTGTTTTAAACAAATGACATTAATCAAAATGAGTTAAAAATAATTGAGCGCGTTAAATCATATTTTATCTAAATTTAAAAGAGCAAAATTTATATTTTTATGACTTAAACTTTATGAAGTTAATTATTATTAATTTTTGTTTCTGTAACAATTGATGCATCAAATACATCTTCGTACAAAAAAAAAAAAAAAAATAAATAAATATAAATAATTAAATAAATTCATCGGAATATTTAATATGAAATTTAAATCATATTCCATTTGGATTTGTTACATGCCTTAATAAGGACTTCTTATTTAACTGTTTCGATTTAAATATGCAGGTAATCTTCTCTCTTGAACACCAAGCATGCAACAACACAAATACAAAAACAACAAAAAATAAAAAAAAGATAGAAAAGAAAACCTACAGAACTTTAATTAAAATAAAACCACAGAGTGTTATCAAACTCTTGTGGGAATTGAAATTGATTTTGAATAACATAATGCTAATAAACCATAAGATTTAATAATAAAGAAGCAATTTAATTGTTGGGGAATAGGCTGATACTTAGAAGTATTTAACTGATTGCTTAGAATTATAAGCAAACATTTACCCAAACCTTCTGATAAGAAAAAAATAATTCACAAGTATTTAAGCTTCTTAAATGAAAAGGAGTAAAACTTTCATAAATATTAAAACTTGAACAAAAGCTCCAACAAACAAATTATAGCTTCACTGCAAGTATAAAAAGCACATTTAAGTTTATCAGTCCAGTTGTAATTTCCGCAATACAAATTTCCGAAACCATAAAGTATATATATTCTGAATCCTTAACCATAAGAAAATCCGTACGTCCGGGTTTGTATTTAAAATATTTTTCTGTCTACAAAAAGTCTTAGAATCACCAAACTGTCAAATATAGTTTCGAATGCGATGTTCGTTGGAACAAGCACATTTTTCATGTTGCAAAAGAAGCATTCAAGTGCATAGGTTTTCTGAAACGGTGTGAGAATTACTTCACCCCATCTGATCTCCTTACTATTTATGTCACCTTTATACGATCGAAAATGGAATACAACTCTCATGTATGGGCCGGTGCTTCAAAGTCTATTTTGGAGTTACTCGACCGCGTATAGGAGAAAGCGAAGAAGCTCATCGGTGACAGAAGGGTATCCAGCTCTATTGACTCACTGGAGCATCGACGCAATGTGGGGTATGTTTCACTATTTTATCGTTACTGCAACGGAATGTAATCTTATGAAATCAGGGAACTCGTTCCTGAAAAACGTAATTTCATACGCGTAACGCGATCTGCATCAAGAGCGCATTCCTTTGTGGTAGATTGGCCAGTGAATTGCTCTACGCATGACAGAGAATATTCCTTTTTTAGCCGAACAGTTCGTATGTGGAATAAACTCCCTGCCGAGGTCATTCCTGTCACTTTCAATGTGCAAAGATTCAAATCAAATGTACACAAGCACTACTCCCTCTATCCTCCATCCCACAACCTAATTTCCTAGTTCTGGCACAATGCGTTGCATAAGTAGGGGTCATCCCCTGAGTGCTGGTCCTAGTTAAAAAAACAAAAAAGAAAACAAAAGGTAACTGTAGAGAAATAATCGAAAAAAGGTGAGTTTTTCAATTTTTTTTTCTATTTATTTTTTATTGCTTTTTTCTCTTGCTGTATTAATAATCGGAAATTTGGAAAAGAATAACTGTAGATTGCCAAGAAATCAGAATTTCACTTAATAATCAAAAGTTATTTAAAATGTCTTCTATTTACTAAAACTTCACAAATAAATTTAAATTTTACTTAAAAGTTTTAATTTCAATTAAAGATTTAAATTTTACTGAAAACCAAAAAATTTAATATCGAAAAAACATAATTCAAAAGTTTACTAAAAATCCTAGTTTCGACAAAAAAAACTGGCTTTCACTTAAAAATTATCAAACATTTAAATTATTGACAAAACAACTCTTTTCAACCGTTTTTTTTTTCGCCTGGTTATAGAAAAATTAATATTTTTTTTTTTTAGATTAAATATTTTTTTAGTCTTAATATTTTTTATCATAAAAATAAAAATTCGATAAAAAAAAATCAGGAAGAAAAGCTGAAAACCTTTATATTTTTTTAAGTCTTATCTTTATCTACAACATAAAGGATTTGAAAAATATGTAATCTTCCGGCTTTATAATTTAAATATGACTTCTGTCATATGACCACAACAGGTTCAATTTTCATTGACTTTTTAAATATTTTTGGGCGGCGAATGTTGTACTCCAAATAGTCAATCGTTTTGGTCCCAACAGCGTTGACTAGCAACTTTACACATCGCTACAGAAAATAATGTAGCGGCATTAAATCACTCGACCTTGAGGCCATTTCAAAAGTTAAAAAAGTGAAACTATGCGGCTACCAAACGTTTTCCTTAATAAATTATAAGTGGCATGAGTTGTGTAACTTGCTGCGCCGTCTTGTAAAACCAACTGTGGTTGCACATCAATGATGAACGAAAACGTCAATAATCATGACTCTGTAGCAGTCACCATTGATTCAACCATTTTGCCCAGCATCATTTTGTGAACAAGTAAGGACGAATAATTCTACCAGCCCATGAAACACACCAGGTAGTCAGTTTTTCCGCATATTACGGTGTCTTAACAAACACTTGAGAAATATCATCACTCAAAAAATTGCAGTTTTGGTTATTGACGTATCCATACATCAAAGAGAGAGAGCTTAATCGTTAAAAAAATCGGTTTTGAAAATTAGGATAATCTTGTTTTGGAAACATTTAGCTTCGATCAACACCTGGCTGCGGCTTCAATTTGTGCACGAGTTGAGTGGACAAATATCAAATTCCTAGTCACGATGAAGAATAGATTGATTCAGGTCCTGCTCTAAGCTACATTCAATAGCATCTTCTGCACGCACTGTACGATGTCTCTGGGGATGTGGAGTAAACGTGGTTTGAAAACTTTCACAGTTAATCGAATTAATTAATCTAATGCACGCTTATAATGACCGTAAAATGTACGTGGTGCGCGATAGGTATTTTGGCACAATTATGATTTTCAAAGTAACTTTGCACAATTTGTTCAGGCGTCCGTCTATTCATTATGAAATGCCAAACTAAACTAAATATAAATCACTTTACGCTATAAAAATTGCGGCCAGCTAAAAAGGTGCTGCCAACTAGAAGTTTTATACATTCTATACCTCTATAAAAAAACACCCTTTATTACGTGGAAAGATAATCTGCAAAGTTTATGACTGCGTATTGAGAGTAGCACTTTGGACATTGGGCAAAACATAATCGTATTTAATGATTTTTTTTCCATTGTCATTTTGCATAAACTAGAAAGATATTAATTCATATGCATATTTGTAGGTAAAACTTAAAAACTAAAGTATGAAAAAGAATTACAACCACTGAATGAATTTTTTACGGTTTTTCCAACACATTCAAGAGCGTTTTTTTAACTCTTAACAGCGACTGTGTTTAAAATTTGTATTCTTAAAAACCATTTATGTTTCTCCTTAAAGCAGGCAGATTATTTATTTTTTTTCATTAAAATTTTGTTTTGTTTCAACACTAAATCGTCTTAGTTTTAATTTAAAGCAGCGTTTCTTTTTGTTTACTTTTTTTTTGGTCTATTTTAAGAGAGAAAAAAAATTTTTGTTCATGCTGTCCAGCCATTCAGAAATAATTCTTAACAGAACTGTTTTTCAGAATTTTGTATTGTTTAAGTTGCTTTTGAGCAAAAAATATTACGCATTTTATTTTAAATTTTATTTAAATATTAATAATTGAAATATCGTTACATAAATAATCCATTGCACAGTGGGGTAGAAATGAAATGTGGTGGAAATAAATCAACAATTTCTATGCGCCTGTAACGATTGAAACTAAGTTTTCCTGTTTGCAGCAGAGAATTGTTTAGTCGGTTTTACGTTTTTTTTTCTTCGTCTTCTTTTTTTTCACTGCTTAATAGGATAGCACAGTAATGGAGCACCTCAGACAACAATTTTTGTGAACCTGTTATTTTTTATCCGATTTAAAAATATTTTTACATAAAAAGTAGAGAGGAAGAAACCTTAAAAAGTTTAAAAATGGAAGTGCGACTTGTATTTATGCCCCGTCCAGGAGCACCTACAATAGAGCGTTTTAAAATAAAAATCCAATTTATTTCTTTATTTATCCAAATTTTTAGAAAATTAAAAAAAAAATTTTAGAAAAAAAAACTCATCAACAATATGAGAATTATTTACTTCTTAAACTATACCGATTCCAAATTAATTCAAGTACAAATTACTCAAATTTTTTTGTAGTATACATCTTGCCTTCAAATAAGGCACCAGTTTTCTGCAGATATCGTTGACGTCCCTACTTCCACTTGCCTTTCAGCAGTGTTGCGCCTTAAGCAAGATCTTCTAAGTTGACCTGATGAAACTTAATCACTTTAGCGTATTCATGTGTGTCTTAGTGCTTTAGGACCCAAACAATTTTAATAATTAAATTTTTAATATTTTCAGTGACAGTTGGGTCCGTGGATGTTTTTTAAAGAAAATGGACTGCAAAGAGACACTGAAGGCCTTGCCTGCCAGAGTGCATGTTTTTGTCATATCGTTTATGAACAAAGTTTCTGCTTAAAAAACGCAACATTGATAAATCTCTTAAATTGTAACAGATTGATGTAATGATGGGTGTAATTTACAGTGCAGTCACACGGTCAAGTTTTTATTCAATTCTCTTTCAAGAAATAAACACACACTGTTTGTCAAAGTTCACAAAAATTGAAAGCTGTGACGTAGACTGCACGCAATTTCAAAGCAAGTTTTTAAGCAAGATGTCAAGAAAACACTGACAGCAGAATTTTTAATGCAAATTTGGAGGGAAAAACTTCAATCAGCTGTTTTCTTGAATGTAATTTGAAAGACTCAATTGAACGAAAAACTTGAAAGCAAATTCTCAGCAAGTTCTTAAGGTGTGAGTGTATTGGTTAAAAAATGAGAGAAATTTTAAAACGTAAACAAAACTTGAATGAAAACTTGATCGTCTGACACCCTAGTTAAAGCCATCTGTACTTAAGTTCATGCCTAAACATTTGCCTGGTGCACCGCTCTGCAATCAAAAACGATGCGGTAAATTTATTGTGGTCAAATGTTCACTGATAGCCGAAGTGAGATATGATTTACTTTCTATATAACAGTCTGAACCATTCACCGCTAACCCGTTCATTAATTAAATAAAGGAACTATTCTCACGTTTAGAAATGTATTGGCTAAATAAATTTTATGCAAATAAATATCGCGACATATACTGATCGTGTTACAAAAACTCAGCTAAAATGGCCAAGTAAGTGCACTAACTTTGACGATTTAAAACAGCAATTGTATCGTACACATTTTATACCTTTTTATGCTAAAAATTATACTTAACTTTATACTTGAAACTTAAACTTTATACCATGTTTTTTTAAACTTTTTTATAAAGAGCAAAACCAACAACCAATTACTGACCAAAAAAAATCCTTTCAAGTTTTAATTAATTTTCTATTTTATTATTGTTTTAATACACAACAATAGTTGCAAGTAGAAGGTCATCCAATGTACTCACTTAAACTCCATTTTTTATCAAAGTAATAAATTATTGTGCTACTTTTAAAACAAAATGAATAAAAGTAAATAACTTATTGCCATTGTGGCCTTATCTGCAATCATTTAAGGGTCAGTACATTAACAGAGACTCTGTGATTTAATACTTTATAAAATTTTTATACTTTTATACGAGTATTCTAAGAATAAATTTTGTAAATTGTTGCAGTGTTTGTGTTATTTTCGATATATATTTTCATTTTAATGTCTTTATCAAAGAAACTTACTTTGGAATTAATATCTTATGCCGTAACAGCAGTGTGATATTAAACGATTTAAAGGAAATTACTAATGTTTTTAACTTTTTGGCGACCAATAAAGCTTTTGTTATTATCCTTTTGTTTTAAAGGGATTCTGGTGCGCCTTATCAGCTGTTTTTTTTTCCTTTTAAGTTCAAAGTAATAAACTTTGTTAGAGGAATAAATAAAAGAATAAAAGGATACAAATAGCATATTGAAAATCTTTAATTAAAGACGTTTGTTTCATTGTTTCCAAAAGCATTCATGTGTGTAAATTGTGTGGTTTTATATTTCCTTTTCTATTTGTAATAAAATCTTTTTGGCTTAGAAATCCATTTAATTTCCGTGGTGTTTGTTTAACTCTTTCTTTGTGAAAAATATATTTATTTAAAACTTCGCTTTGATTTTATTCATTTATTGCTTTCTTATGTGACAAAAAAAAATTATTTTGTATTTTGTCGATAGTGGTGTCTGCTTTTTAAAATCAATTGAAATGCAAGTCTCCATCTCCTGTCTCAATCTGTTGTTTTTTTTACAACTAAACTAAAGAAAAACCAAAATACACTTAAACTTTTTATTTGTGTTTAATAGTTGCAAAATTTATTTATGCTGCTAAATCTTTAATGCAACAAGACTTGTTCTTGCCACATAAGACATCAGAGACTTTAGCTTATGAAATTGTTGATTAGATTTTAAAAGAATAAAAGTTGTTTATGTATAATTAAACTGTTACTTGTTAAAATTAATTAATTAATTAAATAATTTAAAACTAAAAAAAAAAAATTTCTTTTGAAAGAAAATTTTCAAATTCAGTCAGTGTCAGTAAGAAGTTATTGTCGGTTGATCATAAAAAATAAATTAAGACAAAAGATCATCGTGTAAGTGCACATGATTTTTAACACATATTTCAAAAATAAAATTTAATGCTGCGAAAGGGAATATCCACATAGGAGAATGCTACAGCTTAAATGATTAGCCGTTGACTACTAAATTTAAATTGATTTGGTGGATCAGGTTCGTATCAGTGCAGTAAACGAATGATTCATATTTGGCTTTTAACTCACTGTGAATTAAAATGTTTGAATGCATTCATCTGTTAAAAAAATGAATAGCATTCACAAGAGCTATCTTATGGTGGAATTTATGTTCTTATTCATCGGCTTTGTGTAGGCAAGTAAATGACAATCAAGAATTTTAATTTATTGTGTAAGCATTCAAATTTTAATTCAATTCATTTTTTTGTAGTATGAATACATTAAAAAAAATCGCCATTTAATGAGGAAATGATTCGCAGGAATGATTCGAATAGAACCATTCGTTTACAACTCTGGTTAGCATACGATATCGTTCGCTAACAATTTACCATCATCAATTTGTCTGATTTGCAGTATAACTGAACAGCATTAAATCATAGCAGACGTAAAAAAAGAAATTAAACAAGTAAGAGTGCTACATTTGGCTACTCCGACTGAAGTAATGAAGTAACTTGAATCAATACAAATACTCGAGTGACAGAGAATTAAAAGTTAAGAAAAATATTAATTACTATATAAAATTGTATATAAAAATGCTATCGACTCTTAATAAGTTAAGAATTTTTTTTAATTTTAGTATTTCCTGAAAGATCTTTATAAAAGCTTTTGAATTATACCCATATTGGCCATATTGAGAGTCGAACTTTTTTATAAAAATTTCAGAGCCCCATAACTCCTAATAAATGGGCGAACGTCAATTTGTTCACTTGAAATTTTGTATTTTATTTTTAAATTCTCTATCGCCTTTGTTTTTATTGTTTTGTTTCTTTGTTCCAAATGATATGGAAAAATTATAGGCAAGCGTGGTGTTTTGCTTGCTATCTTGAATAGTATTAACCGATCTTGTTGATTTTTAATAACAAAATTTTTTAAAGTATGCCTTTAAAAAGTTAATTTGAACCCCAATATGGAAGGACAGACGGACATCACTCAGTCGACTTCGCTATGCATAAGGTTTCAGTAGGAAATGGATATTGTGAAAATTAAAAATGGAATGACAAACCTGGATATACATTTTTTTCAGCTCTGGTGAAGGCTATAATGACTGTAACAGCTTCTAAAACTCTTATTTTTCACAACCTTTCTGCCCTATTAAACTGCTTTTCAAAAAACCTACATTACCTCTTGTTCATAAAAAAATATCAGCTGCTTTATTACGAAATGGACAGATGTGATCAAGATTTGAGTCAGTACCCGGCCGTGGGCACTAACCTGACTGTGGTCTTACCACTGAGTAAAATACAAAGCGTCGACTAGCGCCCCCTGCTAGGCGTAGCCTTGCAATTTTAAGAACATGGCTTGCAGGACCATGTCCCCCCTTGTTTGAGGGTTGGAGACTTTCCAACTCCTCTGTTGAATATGCAACAGCACATTCGTTTAGCAACGCACCTTCCCTGCGGACACTAAACTTTAACCGACAGCCACCACGTGTACCCTGAAGGGAACACACCAATAATCGGCTACAGAGATGAACGGCTCTCTGTATTGGCCACCGGTTCCCGTGGTGCCAGTATTTTAAGGACACTGGTAAGCCCTTCGACAATGACCCGCATGTTGTCTATCCAGATTCAGTGCCTGCACACCGGGGGACTGGTTCCCCCTATACCCCAAGTGTACTATGTGCCTAGGTTAGAATCAGTCAGACATCTTGTAGTATTCCCGGGGGGATACGGAATGGATAGGGACAGGGAATAAAATAAACATCTGTTGCAATTCGAATAATCTATTGTAAACTGATGTGATTTTATTTTTTACGCGTGTTTTTGTGATTTTTTAATAAATGTTATTTTCTTGCAAAATGATATATAAGAAATAAACTTATTTGAAAAAATAAAGAGAAGCAATTTGAGACATGCGTCAAATCCACTGTAATTATTTATTTAATTTTTCAGCATTTCGTTTTGTACATGTGTTTTGCAGCCCAAACACTTGAGCTTTTCTTATGCCTTCAACACTCTCGTCTAGCCAAAGCAAACTATACATTGCCTCTTCTTTCGCAGAAGTTTCTGTATTCTTTGTTTTAGCCGCCGCAAATTTTTCTTCGATTTTGCGTGTTTTGAACGGACTCCTTTTTAACATAGCGCTTTTGATCAACCCAAACCTATCAATATAACAAAACAATGATAGAATATCTTTATGAACTTAGAATAATGAAAAATACTTATTTTTTTCCACTCGGCTATTGGTTTCGAAAGCAGGCCTTGACTATTTAACTAGGTTTCTACATTTTCCCAGAAGTCAGTCACAGTTTCCTATTTATTTCTTTAAAAAATCGTTTGGCAATGTTAGGATTTTCACACATTATTTCCACCAATGTAGCCAGCTGTAGCTTGTTTGCACTTTCACTCCTTTTTAAAACAAAGTCAAACAATTAGAAACTATTTAAAGAAATAACAAGAAATCTATTTACATTGTGCTTCTTTGTTATTCCCAAGCGAAATGTTTGTGAAAAAATACACATAATTTTTGGGGGAAAATCGTAATTTTTCCGAACATGCGATTTTTTTCACATGTATATAAGTCACGACTGCAACTTTAGAGAGAAGGGAAATATTTCGTGGAAAAAAATATTCACGATGGGGATGATTATTTCTGCCTTTTATCGAGTCACTTATTAAATTCTTTGTTTTTCTAACAGAACCTCTGAAAGATTTGAACTACTGCTTTTCAGCTACTACCTTTTAAAAACTTCTTTAATGAGTTGCCGCCCAAAACAATTTTTTTTACTCAGGACAAATACGCAGAACAAGAACAAAAATCTCTGCGTAATGGTTGTTAAAAAATGTTTTATAATTTTTTAACTTATGTCAAGTTAAATAATAACAAGCATGACTGATTGAAACATCGGACAGAAAAGAATAAGTAGAATAAGGAGTTCGTATCTGTAGCACAAAGCCTATTTTAAAGATTATTTGAAAATATATCGAAGAAAAAAATAAAAACAAAAAAATTGCTAAATGATTTCTATTGATTTAAAGAAAGAATACGTTCAAAAATAAACAACAATTTTTCTTATTTATACAAAAATTTATATTTTTTGTGGCTGGCAATTTAAATTGTTCGACAAATATCAATATTAACTTAATTCACTTAATAAATAATAAAAAAGAAATTCATAACTTTGAAAAATGTTTTAACTTTTATCAAATTTAATTTGATTAAAACAAATTTGCTTTTTACTTTGTATTTTAAATTGGTTTTACTCAATTTGTTGCGCTGAATGCAATAAAATATATTTGAAATTGAAATAAAATATCACTCAGATAAAATTTTGCGGTTTATTTTTTTTATTTACTTTTTTTTCAATTCGATTGTGTATTTTATTGTTTTGGTTACTTTTTTCCACCTGAACAATTTTTTTCTTTTGTTGTCACTTTCATTCAATAGTTGTGATAAATTTTCACAATAATAATAAAAGTACAAACAAGTTTTTTGTGCCAAAATTTTATTTCATTTTTTATTATTTTTTGGTTTATTGCGATTTGGACATTTCAATGATTATTTGTTTTGACGGTTTTAAATATTTATACAACGAAACGTAAACGCAGATTAACAAACTCATGCATGCGAAAAAAATTCATGTCCTTCACTGTGCAAATGGCCTACAAAATACAACAAATATTTTATCTATCAATTAAAAAAAAAACTTTTAAGTTAATGGTTAAACAGAGATGGGATTTTACGCGATTTCAGATGGAAAAATATTTTTTGGGCATGACAATAGTGAAAATCTCATAAATATTTTTATTTAAACAAAAATTTGTTTGAATTTATTTTTGAGTTGGATTACTATTTTAATTAACTTTATTAACGTTTTAATTGAATTTTCGATTTCCTTACTTTTCATTTCATTTCATTTTGTTTTTTTTTCACCACTAAAATTCCTTACGGTTTTAAAAAGAAAATGAAGGAAATATATATTACTTTCTGACAATTTCCTCATTAAAAACTACTTGTTTTTAACACTGCACCTCTTCCAAATTTCTGAAATTTTAATTGCTTTTGAAATGATTTTATTGAGATAGCGCCTCTTTAATTTATTTTAATTTGTCGTAAAATCAAAAAAAAAAAAATAATTAAATACTTGGGAAAACACAAAATTATCATATAAATAAAAGGAAAAATTTGAAGAAAATATTAATAAAGCCAATTAAAACCGTAATCAATCTTAAAATTACGTTCAAACAAATGTTTGTTAAAATAAAAATTTATGTCTCGTTAAGCTAAAAATTTTTTTTTTGTCACAAATTTACAACACATATTTCAATTTCACATATTTTTATCAAGATGAATCCAAAAAGCTGTATACAAAAACAACAACTCTATGATAAAAATCTTAAAATAAGTAAAATTCGATTTTAACGTTTTGAAGACCATTCAAACATTTTTATTTGTAGAGCTCACAGGTTTTAACACAAAGTCAAGATTTTCTTTTTGCGAGACTGAGGTTTCTTACTAAAGAACATTTCTGTATGCTCAAGTTAAAGATTTAAAATTTTAATTTATGACACTTTTGCAGCAAACGATGGAAATACTTATTTATGTGGTTATCTTTTTTTAAATGGGATTAAATTAAATACCGAAATTGAATTGAGTTATAAATAATCACTGTTAAGTATTTATAACTTATGCCAGCGTTGCCAGATTAAAACTTTTTATATGTCTGGCTAAGCGCCGCAAAGCCAGCAAATTAAGTTTAAATTGTGGACTACAGATTTGTGTAGTAATTATTTTCTCCTTTTTAAAACGTAAAAATGTGGTGAACAGCAAAACCATTTAGCAAAAAAAAAAATTTCTCTATTTTTATTAAAATCCTTTTAAAGCAAACCAGACTAAAAGAAACTAAAACAATAAAGTCTGTAATTTTTTTGCCCGTATGCTTCTCTACTCAAAAGCCTTTAAATAGCAAAAAAAACATATAAAATAAAATATGACATAAAATAAAATTTGACATGTAAAATAAGGTAATAACTAAAAAAAAGCAGTAAATAATTTAACTAGAAAAAAAAATCCGACATGCCTCAGCTTATACATAAAAAAAACTTCTGTGTGTTTCTTCTTTCGTAACATAAACTAAAATTTATTTTAGCTTCAAATAAAATACTTTAAATTATATTTTTAGTAAAATAAAAAACTACTTTTTTAAACAAAATTATGATAAATTGCTAATTAGAGTTTTAAACATCTCTAAAGGATTTTGGCATCACACAAATGTTAAAACAAAAATCCATTAAAACAAAATTTTACTTTTTAAATCTCCTTTTCAAGCCAACGCAATGCAAAACTGTAAAAAAAAAAAAACGACGAGATGAAAAAAAAATTAACTGCCACTTGATATATAAATCATCGCGCATTAATCATTTCTTTGAAATTGGAGCCAACAGCATAGAAATATGTAAATTTTTATTTCATGCCATGCATTTGCTCGTTAGCATATTAAATTGTGAAATATTCGCTAGAGGAAAGACTGAGAGAAACAAAAAAGTACAAAAACTAACAAACATAAGGCAAAACAAATAAAAGGTGTTACTTTGGAATTTAGTTCGTTAGTTTAGCGTTAAGTACATGTAAAGGGTGCTCCAAAAATTCCCTTGAAATATAAGTATGAAGAACTAAGCAACAATAGCTTAAGCCCGAAAACATATCTTTAACGTAGATCACATTTGTGCTTGACGGAAAGTATGTAATAAATGTACAGCGTGTCACCGTTTTTGTATGCCTTGGGCTGGTCGCATTGGATCATGCTTTTTCGAACATAAAGCACCACAGTTAGTACCTTGTGTTTATCGCAATATGGTAACAGAGATTTTTCTGCTTAAATTATAAAGGTCTGGAAACTTAGAAACTTCTACATAGAAACAAAACTAAAATTCGTATTCAATTACTGAATACATAAATTCAAATAACTTTTCTATTAAAATGCTGCGTGTTAGCTCCAGTCAATTAGTAAAAATTAACTACATAAATTTTTTAATACTTTATTAAAAAGAAAAAAATAATTTCTGTAATGAAGGCCAAATGAAATGATAAATTTAACAACAATATGTGTTAAAGCAATTAAAACATTAATTAAACTTAAAATTAGGTTCAAGCAATTGTTTGTTCAAAAAAGTTTCTGTATTCTTTATCCATTTCCTAGTCATGTACTCTTTTCTTGCGATAATCACTATCGATAGTGCAGTTATTTTTTCAATAAAGTATTTCTTTCTAGTCGGTAAAAGCCGGTCCAGGGTCGCTAGTACCTGGCCGACTCCCAAGCAAGCATTAAGTGACTTTTTTAATAAATATTTTTATTTAGACCTTCACTCAGTGTAGGAAAATAGGTTTTGGGTAGGGGGTTAGAGGGAGTAGCGTTTGTAAATTTTATAGACTTCCCATATTAAAAGTGGCAGAAGCGATATTTGCAGGAAATTATGACCTCTACTCAAGCAATGCTTTGAGCCAGAACTAAAAACTTAAGTTAAGATAAGATGGATAAAGCGAGTAGTGTTTTCGGACATTCAATTTAAATTTTCCTGCATTGAAAATAGGTAACAGAAAAAACCTTTGCAGGAAGATAATTCCACATACGATTGGTTTCGCTGAAAAACGAGTTTTTGTTTATTTGCTTGTTATACCATTCTTCACACAATACTGCAATTTAAATATTAAAAAAAAACAGCAGCTTCTGTTTAATTGAAATCTGGCCTAAATTTACTGATACCCTTTGCATACCTAAAAAAAAATGTAAAAACTTTTTCATATACAACCCTGTAGATCTGATGACCAGTAGTGATATTTTTTTTAATTGGATTGCTTCTGTAGTTTTAAAGGAAAAATGTCTAAGTGTGTATCCTCTGTAATATTTTGTGCGATTAAATAAATATTCAAACACAAACGGTTGTTTATGAAAATAGAGAAAAAAAAATTTCTTACTTCAGTAAAATATTTTTGTTGGTAACACTTTACACCATTCAAACCTAAACAACTTTTTAATATGAATTCTAAAGAAACTAGCTATAATTAGTAGGCCAGCGATTAGTTTCAAATAGTTTTTAAAGTAAAGGTTGTCCGGAGAGTTCAAATCTGGTAGTCGTGAAGTAGACAAACGGCAATTTCACTATGAAAAAATATTTGATTAGCCAACGTGTTTTAATCGTTAAAACATCTTATCAAACGATTAGAAAGTTGCGTGAAATTTATGTGAGTAACAACGTGCCAACAAAACGCACTATTTATCGTGTAGTGAATGATTTTAAAGAAAGAGGGTCTGTTTGTTCTTTTACATACTGGATAATCGCATCATCCCGATTATAATGATAATATCTGAGTTGATCCAGATTGCTGGCATCAATAACTTGGTTGAAGTTCAAACAAAGCAAGTAAATCTCCTAATCATAGGCTTAATTATGGAAAACAACGTACTGCAAGATCGGCTGAAAACATTACTGGTGCTCAAGGAAGTGTTCAAAACAATTCGACGCTGTGCTCAGGAGCTTGGTCTTCGAAAAACAACTTTGGCCACAAATTTGTACAAGGAGTTGCATTTGTTTTCATTTAAGATTCAGTTGACACAAGAGCTTCTTTCACAAGACCGCTCGCCCACGACAACCCCGCTTTCTATAAAGAAATCATAATGAGTGACGAAGCACATTTTCATTTGGATGGACATGTGAATAAACAGAATGGACGGTTCTAGGCAAAGGAAAACCCGCAAATTATTTATCAGTCACCTTTGCATCCATTAAATTTGACAGTCTGGAGCGCAATTTGATCAGGAGGAATCATTGCACTTTACTTTTTTGAAAATGAAAATGGCGTAACGGTAACTGTGAATGGGTAACGATATCGTGATATGAGATTAAAAACTTTTCAACGCCACAACTGCATGCCTTGGGCTTGATTTACATGTTGTATCAACAAGACGGTGCCCCATTGCATACAGCCAGGATAACAATGAATACAAAGAAAGTACTACACCTTTCCGACGGACACCCTCGCTGTCACGTCCGTTAGGTGATTAACTAAAAAAATGATAAGCTAAACATAAAAGCGAATCTTTTAAAAATATTTTTAAAAAAAGTCCATTGCGAAAAGTTGGGAAAACTCGGTGAATGGGTACCAAACACCCGTTTTTCGTTCAAGTTAAACCACTCAACGTTAGACAGCATTTTCTATAACACTTGGCTGTACGAGGACTGCTCTATATATTTCTGGCCTTATAGTGAAAAAGCAAACATTAATAATCAAAAATGGTTTAATTGTTTTTCAAAGTATTCTCTAGCATGATATAAGCACTTTTGCATGCGCTCAAACCAGTTTTCGAAGCACGTTTTTCACTCCGATTGAGACACCTCTAATACATGGTTTTTGAACACTTCAACAGCTTCTTCTGGCGACGATAATCGTTGAACACGCATTTTTTTCTTGATGTGCGGCAACAAGAAGAAGTCGTTAGGTGCCAAGTTGAAGCTGTACGACGGATGACCCATTAATTCGACGTTTTGGCCGGTCAAAAACGCTCTGGTTTGAGCCGATGTGTGAGAGCTCGCATTGTCATGGTGAACAATGATTCGTCTTCTCTTGTTGGATTTTCGAATTTCTCCGATGACTTCAGGCAAACAAATTGTAGTGAACCACTCAGGACCGTCCTTCGTTGCTCAAGCAGAACAGTCGCCACATGACAAGTTTTACCGAAGAAACAGGCGACCATTTGCTTCGAAGTGCTTCTTCCACGAACAACTTTCGTTGAATTTTGCTCGCCTTTGAAGACCCACATGGACGATTGTTGTTTCATTTCGGGCTCATACGCATAGATCCATGATTCGTCACCTGTGACGATCTTATAAATGTCTTTTGAAGCACCGCAATCGTATTTTTGCAACATTTCTTTGCACCAATCGACACAAGCCTTTTTTGAGCGACTTTCAAATTGTGCGGGATCCAACGAGAACAAACCTTTTTTACGGCCAGGTGTTCATGCAGTATCGAATGTATGCTGGTGGAAGAAATGTCCAAGGATGTCTCTATCTCTCGGTATGTCGCATGTCGATCTTGCGTTATGAGTTCACGCACGGCATCAATGTTCTCTGGCACAACAGCCGTTTTTGGACGACCTTTATGGAATTCGTCTTTGAGCGAGCTATGGCCACGATTAAATTCATTATACCAATTTTTCACAGCGCTATAGGATGGTTCTTCATCGCCATACAAAGATTTCAGTTCATCAATGCACTCTTGTCGTGATAATCCACGTCGAAAGTTGTGAAAAATGATGGCACGAAAATGTTCACGAATTAATTCCATTTTTTTTTCTATATTAATTTTTTCAAGTCACTGTAAACAACACAAATAATGGTCGTACGTCAAAACGTTTTTAAGTACGATTATGCTTAAAAATGACAAACTTTCCAATGGAAATGTCAGCAGCACTCAGTGTTGTCAGGCCAGAAATATATATAGCAGCCCTCGTAGTGAGGAGAAGATATGACCAACTAATAACTCATTTGAGACCATCTGCAATAGTTTTACTTCTTTTACTATAAATAAATTATTATCGAACAACCAAAAAACGTATTATTTTAAACGTCTTATGTTAAGCCTCAAAACCAGGGTACGAAATCAAACAAAATGAAACGTTTTTTTTTTTTGTTTTTTTTTTTATAATGAATAAAGGAATAGAAATACAGAAAAAGATGGTGTAATTTAATTTGGTACTGTTTTTGTTCGTGAGCCGAAAATGTTTATTGAATTAAATGAAGGCAGCTAGAAAATAAAATAGTGGTAGTAAAATAAAAACGTTTCGAAAAAAAAAACATTGAGCAAACGTTTGCTGATTAATTTGCTCGATATATAAGCGATAAAAACACTTATTTCTGTACAATTTGATTCTGCAATTGTGTTATTAACGACTGAATAGATAATAATTTTATTTACGTTTTTGTCATTCAAACAATTATTGTTTTGGGGGTTTTCTTTTGTGCAAACAATTTAATAAAAATTTTTTATCTTTACATGACACGTTTTGTTTGCTTTTATACCCTGCTCATAACTACGGGGTTTGTTTAAGTAAGAAATCTACAACTACATGTTCTTGTTCTGATGTTTTTTGTTTTTTCTTTCTTTTTTTTTTTGCACTATTAAATTGTTCTGTATGAGTATAAAAGTAAAACTAGAGTATTCGGTAAATAAAATAAATTTTCTTTTGGATTAAAAATAATCTACAATTTTTATGATGAAAGTGGATTAAAAAATTTTTGTAATTTTATCAGCCTGAAAAAACTACAGTCGAGTGTTAAAGCTAGTGACAGCACGTGAATCAATTAAAGGGGACTACTTTTCATCCAGGTTACAGGAATCATGAAAGAATGAAGGAGGTCTTAAAGGGACCTCCTGCATATTTTTTCTTCTCTTTTAATTTTGAATATTCAATTCAAAATCACTTTCTGTTTTTATGTCTTTTGACATGAGGTGATCAGAACAGATTTACAATATAATTTTTTGTAATCCATCCTTATCACTAACAAGTTTTATGCTCCCTCTTATCAGGTAGATCAAGTGAATGCTGCAGAAAAAAT
This sequence comes from Cistogaster globosa, assembly GCA_937654795.1. Taxonomy (NCBI): domain Eukaryota; kingdom Metazoa; phylum Arthropoda; class Insecta; order Diptera; family Tachinidae; genus Cistogaster; species Cistogaster globosa. The sequence goes on along the minus strand of OW569404.1, from coordinate 133,732,902 downwards.
TATTTTAACTTTTGATTAGTCATTCTTTGTCAAAGTGGTTTATGATGAAAGAAATTTAATACTTAAGACAGCAAAAGAAACAACTTTAATTTTAGGTTGAAATTTTAAATGGTGAAATGAAATTTTCCCATACAACAATATACGTCTTTAATACATCTTGCAATATAAAGTTTGTTGGTTTCTTTGTTTGTTTATGCATATTTGGGGTTTGATGACACATAAACAAACCATGTGAAATTGTTGTTAAATCCAAACATGACATACAATTTTTCTTTCAACCCTGGATTAAATTATAGTTTTTCTGTTTGTGTCATGTGTTTGTAGTTTGTACAACAACAACAACATAAGCTGTTGACAATAAATGATGAAAACTACAAACAACAAAAACAACAACCTGCATTTTCTTTAAATATTGCAGCTGGTATTACGGCAAGTGTGATGTGCTGTGCTGTGATCAAAAAATAAAAAAATAAATAAATAAAAAAACACACACATGGATTGGATTGTATTGAGTATCATCCAAAAATAAATTGCAATATAAAATATTTTTTTTCTAGCTCTCAAATATTTTTTTCTTTTCCTTGGCATCAGTAACAAAAGCTTTGACAGGGTCAAGTAGAATTACCAAAACAAAAAAAAACAAAAAAATGATTTTCTTAGAAAAATAAAAAACTGCATAAATCAAATTTGGGAGTAGCACTTAATAACAATGAACTCACTTTGTTGATTTGTAAATAATGGTTGCAATGATGAGAGATTTAAAAGATTTATTTTCTTACATTTTTTGTACTTGAGATTGTATAAAAATTATAATATCCTTTAGCTTTCTAAATAATAAATTCAATTTATGTTGACATAAATACTTTTCTTCAATGATTGTTGAAAAATTGAAGTATAAAGGGTCCGCCATCTAACGTTTTTTTTCCACTTTTGCTTATTTTCTGATTGGTAACACTTAGCTCATGTCTGATTTGACATATAAAAAGTTTTATCCTTCCGCTGAACGAATATGGTTTTGTATACGCTTGAACAACTCTGGGAAATATTGCGACATTACTTTGAAAATCAATGCAATGTGGCAGAAAATGTGTGCGAAAATTGCGTACGGATTTTAGAAAGAGAAACACCGTCAGCTTCGCATGTTCGTTATCTCTTGAAAAAAGTGAAAGAAATTGGCATCCTCATCGATAAACCAAAGCCGTGAAAAACCAAAAACAGGGCGTACACCCGAGAGTATTGCTGCTGTGGCAGAAAGTGTGCGTGAAGCGCCATCAACATCAATTCACCGTCGTTCTCAACAATTGAACATTTCGGAGACATCATTGAGACGAACTTTACATTAAGACCTTGTATGACGCCATACAAAGGCCAATTGGTTCAGGAGTTAAAGCCAACTAAGCATTCAATGCATTCTCGCTTCGCTAACTCGGCCTGCGATTGACTTACAGAAGATGCCGATTTCGCCAAAGAAAAATCATCTTTTCAGATGAAGCTTATTTTGACCTTGGCGGGTATGTATACAAGCAAAACAAGCAAAAATGTCACATATGGGGCACAGAAAACCCGCACACATGCATTAAAAAGCCGGTGCACCAAAAACGAGTCACTGCCGAGAATATTGCTGCTGTGTTAGAAAGCGTGCGTGAAGCGCCATCAACATCAATTCACCGTCTTTTTCAACAGCTGAACATTTTGGAGACATTATTAAAACGAATTTTGCATAAAGACCTTGATATGACGCCATAAAAAGTCTAATTGGTTCAGGAGTTGAAGTCAACTGACCATTCAATGCGTTTTTTGCTAAGCGGGCCTGTGATCGACGTACAGAAGATGCCGATTTTGTCACAAAAAAAAATCATCTTTTCAGATGAAGGTCATTTTGACTTTGGCGGGTATGTAAACAAGCAAAATTGTCGCATTTGGGGCACAGAAAACTCCACGCATACATTAAAAACTCCACGCATACACCCAAAACGAGACACTGTTTCGTGTGGATTTTGGTCTAGAAGCATAATTGGGCCATTTTTCTTCGAAAATAAGCAAGGATTGGCCGTTACAGTCATTGGCGATCGTTATTGGGCCATATTGATCGAATTTTTGTTCAAAAAAGTTAAAGAGCAGGATATTGGCAACATTTGGTTTAAACAAGACAGGGTTACGTGCCACATAGCTGAAGCTACGCTTGATGTTTTGCGCCCGGTTATTGAAGATAGCTTTATCAGCCGCAGAGCTGATGCCGTTTGGCCATCGCGGAGCTGCGATTTGACACCATTGGACATTGGACACCATTGGAGAGAATTGACGCTTTAAAGAATAATATTCGTGAAATACAGCTACACACAATCGATAATGTGCTTAAAGATTGGACCGATCGTGTAGGCTACTGCATGGCCAGCCGAGGCAGCCATTAAAATGAAATAAAATTCCATTATTAACCGGTAGGATTGTTCTTTCAAATAAAAGAGGAAATTTAAGAAAATATTCCGTAGTTTTTTTTATAGAATTTAAAAAAAAAGGGTTTTGGGGACCTGTTAGTTGTTGACCAATAAAATCTACATACAGCTCAAATTTGCAAACCATAAAGCTGATGTAGGCATTGCCAAGATTCGGGAGTGTTTTTCAACGGAAGAAGCAAGAAATATAGCTTTGGCTCGTTATCACTTCCCAAATATTTTTAAAGCCAATTTAATGACACAACTTTATGTAGCTCTCGGGTGAAACATTCAACAGGATAAAGATTAATAATACACATCATTCATAATAAAGAAGTTCATTCTTAATAATGTTTCAAATGTTCTGTTCCAATGTTGTGTTATAATCACCAGACATGAATCCGATTGAAAACATTTTGGGTCCTTTGTACAGGATGAAGTGAAATATCTCACAAAAAAGAACTTAACTGAGTTTTGCCAGAAGCATGAAAATTTGGTCATGCATGCATGACACTAAACATGTTTTTTAATGCCAGTTTATACACAAGACTTTAAGGTGGAGTTTTTTGGGTTTTAACTTACTTGAAAAAAAGTTTCCTAATTGCGTGTTGATCTCATACATGAATAGATGAGCTAGAGAAAATTAAAATACGCCAGTCAATCAAATATAGTTTCAAAGATCGGTCCATGTCCTTCGAGGCAGTGGGCAAAACACCACGTGCACCTCTAATTTTTCTCTATTGGTGTCATATAAAATGACATTAAAACTTGTGATTTAAAATTAAATTTAAAAATATAAAAAAAAATATTTTCGTGTAACAGGACATTCGCAAGTCCTTTAAAACATTTAAAGAAATTTTTTTTATTAAAAAATAAACTTGTATCACAAATTATTCTATAAAAGTATTAAAGAATAATTATTCCAATTATTTATATTGGTTTTTAACAACATTTAATTTTAGTTCATTAACCAAATAATAAGTAGATTTTTATGAAAATCCAACCAACCAAATCACGACAATAAACAGACCATAAAAATATTAAATTAAAAACAGCCTCTAACTACTGTAACTCTTATCTTCGCATTTCCGCAATTGAAATTTAAACAGACATTTTCCTGTCATCATTTACATATTTCTAATGATTTAATAGTTAAAAGCTTAATTCTATTCCCGCCGAACAAATACAATCGCATGCAAATACATACACACACTACTTTGCCGCTTAGATTCTCCAGAGAAATGATTAAATTAATTCTTTGATACAACTGCTACATTTTCAGTCTGTGGAATTTTGTTTTGTAGCAAAACTCATTTCAAAAGTGCAAGAAAAAAAGCAGCCCTCGAAATTTATGGGTCACTTGTTTATTAATCAACAGCGTAATAGAAAAGTTGAAATAAAAACATTAAATAAAATTGTTGGCAGTCGTATTTCTTCTCTGGTTTATGTTTTTCATCTTTATTCGTTTGTAAAACCAAAAACAATTATAACGCAAAAAAAAACACACAGATACAACTTCAAAGAGCGCCACCAAACAACACTTGATTAAAGTACGAGTTCGTTAAAACGTTTGTAAAATAAAAATTTCTTTCTTTTTATTTTTTTACTTTGTATCTTTAATCGTCATACATGTTTTTCACTGGTTTTCTATGTCACTGGGTTAAGTTACTATGAAACTTCAAAGCATTTTAAAGCTAAAGGAAAGCAAAATGGCAACCAACCAATAAAGCAGCCAACAGTTTTTTCTAAAACAAAAATATCTCTTAAGAAATTAACACAAATGTCTCTTAAGACACACTCCCACACAAACTTATGGACGAAGACTCCCCTCTAGTTTTGATGACAGTACTTTTGCCAACTTTTATAAAATGGATGGCGTAAGCCCGATAGAACTTTAAATTGTGAAAAATAATTAAAAAAATAAAAAAAAAAAAATGATTTCGGGATGTAGCTAAGCTATTCTACCTATTCTTAAGGGGACGTTTTCTAGACAACCAGTTCTTCACAGGAGACAACAGAGAAATGTCAAATTGCATGACCTTAGAAACAAGTGTGATGGGATTAACCTCAGTACCCACCATGATGGCCTAATCTAACGGTGGTCTTACCCCTAAGTGAAATACAATGCGCCGACTAGCGCCTTCACTGGCTTAGTCAACGAAGTTGCAAATCTGAAAACATGGCCGTCCGGACCATAAACTACCCCCTTGTATGAGAGTTTGGAGACCATCCAACCCTGTCTATTGAAAGTGTAACAGCATTCTTTAATCGGTACCTCACCTTCTATGCAGACATCGACCTTAACCACAGCCCCCCCGTGTGTCCCAAAGGGCCCTCATTAATAACCAGCTACAGAGATGAGCGGCTCGTTGTATGGGCTACGGGCTCCCGTGGCTCCAGTATAATTAAGGACACTGGTCAGTCTATCCAGACTTTTGCACCTGCACACCGGAGCACTAATTCCCCTTCTGCACTAAAGCACTTCCTCAGACCATAGGTTAGATCAGCTCTAACTCTTAGAGTCCCCAAAACCTTCTGACAATACGATTTCTCAAAGTGAAAGCCAGATTGCTAAACAATTAATTGATGACTGATTTTTAAAGTAAATCAGGATAATTTGATAGCGTTCTTTATACGAAAATTCTGAAAAAAAATATTTTAGGCTTAAGAACTATATTTCCAAATCGCTTTACAACCTTCAGAACTGCAGGGTACTGGTGGTTTTAACTTTAATTTTTTCTCTCCTTAAAAGAATCTTTTAATGTGTTTACAAAATAAATTGTTTTTATCCAAGTCTTTTTTTATTAATGCTTTTTAGAAAAAGAAACTAAATCTAGAAGATTTAATTTTGTGTGAAACGAAAAACGATTATCGTTTAAAAACAAGATTTTCTTTCTACCAGTTTTTTTTTCTTTCTAATGCCACTTAAGCAATCTGTTCTTGAAAAAGAATTATTCGAAACATAAACATAAAATTTTGTTGGATAAAAATTTACATTTTATTAAAAACTTGAAGGCATTAAAGTCAAGCCGATGGTGTTTCAAAGTAAACTAATCTGCAAATTTAAGAAAAATAAAAAAAGGTAAAAATAAAAAAGACACAATTGCAATGTGCTGTTTAAAAAAGGAATTTGAGTTGGCTACTTTTTTTTACATTTTTAGGGTCATCCTTTGGTTTTTACATGAAGGCATTTCATGATATTTACATTAACCATAAAAAGCCTGTGCTGGAAATTTGTAAACACATTGCACTGGCAACTCAGTGTCTTTCTGGCACAGTCGATCAACATCAGTTTGATATTTAGATTTTCATTTTTTTCGGCCGATATTTAAAGTTGTTGTTGGGCGCAGGAACTTGAACTTCAACCGAGTGATTATTTCTTGAGGAGTGCGAAGGATAAAAAAGCTTCATATTTCACAGCCCTGCCATGGTATGTCTATCAAGCCTCTGGTGTTAAGTAGGCAAAATTTTGTTTTAAAGAGACTAAGAAACAAAAAATTGCAACTCTTTAAAAATACTGGAGTGAACAGGTGCTCTTTGGTGCTAAGTATTCGCATTTTGGCTTTTAACGCTGGTGTGTGTATTTTTTTCTATTTTACTTTCAGGATGTTTCAACGATGACAGTAATGTCAGCTAGCAAGAAAGAAAATTTTGTTATTTTACGTTGTAAAAATTGAAAGCGTTTGGAATTTGAAACCCAGGTCACATGCTTATCGGTCAGTCTGATAATCACTTAAGCTACAGCATACTTATTTACATCTTGACTGACACAAAGCTCTCAGCAGATGGTTTCAAATTATTTAAGTGTTGTCAACACTTTTTTATAAAAGTGGCAACACGCAAGCAGACGGCTTAACTTTTATTAAAACTTTTTTGCCGTTTATAATTTTCTTAAAATTTAAATTTAGAAAATTATGTTTTTAAATAATTATCGTAAAGATCTTAAAGCAGTGTTAAAAACTTTCCATCTATTAAAATTAAATGTGCTGACAACTGTTTAAGTACCATTATAGCAATAAAATTGGGTGACTTCACATCTGTATATATATTTTCTCTATATTCTATATTTGAACCAAGAGTCTAAGGGACCTCCTCACAAAATTTTAATCAAATCTATCCAGCAGTATTAACGTGATGCCAACACAAACAAACAGACAGATTAAAATTCCAAATAGCCGTTTGGTATTTTATTTTGCTTACTATCTACACCAACAACAACATTTTCAAAAATATTTTATGTAGCAAAATGATCCCGTTGCTGGTTTATTATGGATGTGTTTTTCTTCATGCTTTTGATACTTCACATCACAGAAAATGCTATGCCAGCTTGATTGCGGTGCCTTGAGTGTAATTTTAATAATTTTTCATGTTTTTTTTTCATAAACAGAAACATTTTTTAATAAATTTTGAAATGAAAATATATGTAAACTTAAGCCTGAGTTAATCCTAAGACTAAGGCAAAACTTTAAATTAAAAATTAACGTATTCATAATATTTTAAACTATATTCATAAACAATAAGGTGGCAGCACCGCTGCAACAATACAACAATAAAAAGAAAAAAGGTACTTAAGTGTATGGTAACCTTAAGAACACAATTAATTACTGCACGTTTTTCTTACCCTTTTTAATAACGTTTTTACTAAGATTAGTTTTTTAAATTGATTTAAAACTATTCCTACAAATCTTTTTTAAAAAATAATAAAAAAAATTTTTTTATATAAAATGATTCAATTTTTAAAACAGCTATTCTACACATTACAAAATTTAACAAAAAATTGTCAGCTGCCGCAAAGATGCCACCTGCTAAAATTAGTTCGCTTTAATTAATAGTTTCAAAAACATTTAATAAACAGTTTTAAAATTCAAAAATTTTATTTTTACCTTTGCCCTTCTTTAAACCAAAAATAAAATGAAATTATTATTTAAATATTTAGGCTTTAAAAGAAGAGGCTGTTCTGGAGTAGAAAATGTAATTTTAAGACAAAAATAATAAATCAATAAACCATTTATAACTCATATTTTACAATTTTTATAAATATATTATACCTCAAGCACTTTGAGGCAATATGGCTCAATTTGAGTATCGTAAGAGAGAGAACTTGTCGAAATTCCTACCAAGCGCGTTATATATTAAAAACAAATAATTTACCCGTTATGAATTCCTAAGCTTCTCAAGTTCAGTAGCATTTAGCAAGTTTTAAATGGCCTTACATTTTCTTCCACATATTTTTGTAAGGATCCTGATAATTTATTTAAAAAACTTTCCTATGATACCCATGTCGGCTCAATCTACCAACGAATATTTGAAATGCTGCATATTTTATATAAAGTCCATTTCACCGGAGTTTTAATATTACATTTTCTTCATAAAATTATTTTTCCTGAACCCTGGTCACCCTGTTTATTTTATATGGAGCTACCAGACTAAATCAGATTTATTCCAATTAATAAAAATAAATTAAAACAATTTTTTCTTAAAATAGTGAAGTATATAAAATGTTTAGGTTCTCGTTATAGAATTTCTTATTCAAATACTTTTTATTTTATCTATGACCAAAATAAACAAAATAAATATTTTTTTATTTATAAATTTGTTTTATTACATTCAATGGTCGTGTATTTTGTAGTAACTAAAACATATAAAGGGTCATCCAAAAAACGCGCCTACATGTTTCTTTGAAATAAAACACAAACTATTTGCAATTTTTTCAAGCTGTTTTTTTTTATTAAAAGTATGATCCATTACAATTATAAGTGGGAAAGAATATCATTCAAATGTCCACCATGACTGCGTCTGCACACATCAATCCGAATATCGAAATTTTCAATGACTTTCCGACATGTTGCTGGTGTTATTTCACGAATTGCAACTTGAATGTTGTTCTTTAGATCATTAATTGTTTGTGGCTTGTAAGCATACACTCGACTTTTAAAAAAAACCCTACAAAAAAATCTAATAGTGTTAGATCACATGACTTTGAATGCTAATTGAAATCTGTATTTCGTAAAATTACACGTTGAGGCAATTTTGGTCGCAAAAGCGTAATGTTTTCTCGAGTTGTGTGACATGTAGCACCGTCTTGCTGGTAATAGACGTCAGACACATCAATATGATTCAACTGTGTCCATAAAAAGTCTCTCAACATTGATTGGTATTGCTCAGCATTCACAGTAACAGCATTTCCAGCATCATCTATGAAGAAAAATGGCCCAATGATTCCATTTGCCCAAAATGCACACCAAATAGTAACTTTTTGTGGGTGTAGAGATTTTTCATGAATAACACCAGGATTTTTATCACCCCAGATACGACAATTTTGCTTATTGACGAATTCATCCATTCTGAAATGAGCTTCGTCACTACACAAAATTTTGCTTGAAAACAATGGATCTATTGTTCGTTGTTCAATAGTCCAACTAGCGAAATTACCTGTCCATGGTTAAAACTGTACTACCTTCTAATAAAACAAAATGTCTTATGTCATTTGAAAAGATGTCACGTGTAAAAATTATATAGTGCTAACATCAAGGCGTCACATTTGGATGACCCTTTATTTTTATTTTTATCTAAGGTTACTTATTGGCCTAAAATAAACATAATGAGACAACTATATTCGGTTTTGGGGTTAATTGAAAATTGATTTTTCAAAGCTTTAAGTATTAAACGATAATAGCAGTTGCCAGATTGAAACGTTAAATTGCTTAAAGTGTAGATAAGCTTTTAAGCTGTTATTGTGTGTTTTTTTTAATACAAATTTTTTAAAAAGATTTATTAAACGAAAAATGTTTAAGAAATATTTTAAGCTTTAAACTTAAAATATTAACTTTTTATAAATTAGACCGTAAAGTTGTAAAGAAGTCTTACATATTTTTTCGATTCCAAAATTTTAGTTTTAACTTCATTATTTGTAATGTATTACTTTATTAAAATTTTTTTTTATTTAGAGGGTCTTTTATAAATTATACAAAAGCATTTCACCAATAGGCTGGACATAATTTTTATTTTTATTTTTTTAATTTTTTTTTTTTTTTTTTTTGCCTAGAGGCCAAAGCACTGTGCAGCTTATTATCTTCATATAATTTCATTTGCTTTAATGTGAAAACAGTCTCAACCCAGATAAAAACAAAAATAATGCAAATGCTTTTATTTTGACAGTTGGCCAGAGGAAAAACAAAATTAATATGCGAGAGAAAAAGTGAAGTTCGTTCTAACTCAACAACAAATAATAATTTTTAATAAGGGATGATAAATATTCTAATATTTTTATTTTTTCAGCTATTTGATGGATTAAAAAATAATTTTTACAACAGAGACAAATGATGACGTTAATCACAATAAATGTTGAAAGCAAAAAAAATCATTTATAACAATTACTTAAAAAAACATTTTTTACATTTTTAAAAATTTATACTCATCAAAAATATAAATAATAAAAAACTTTTAAAACTTGAAAATAAACTTAAAGCAAATTTCTCTCTAAAAAAATTGTATTTTTAAAGAAAAGTCTTACAAAACATCAAAACATTTTATTTGCCAGACAGCAGCAATGAACAGATTAGATAAAAAACAAAAGGAAAATGAAAAGCAAAAGCAAAAGTTATTTAATTGAATTCAAATTAAATTCTTCTGTAACATTTCAGAAACATTGTTTTTCTATTTCTTTCTTATTTGGCCTTCTTCTTTTCATTGTACTTTAGGTTTAGATTTTTTTTTAAATTTTTACTTATATTTCCACACATACAGAAACACATTCATACATTTCTATTTTTGTTTCCAAACGAAAAGTAGAAAAAACACTTTTTGAGAAACATAAGCCTGAATAAGTTTCGATAACTTTCAGTTAGTTAATTTTATTTTTGGGAATAAACTTTTATTTTGTTTTTATTTGTGAAAATAATTCAATTAATGATTGTTTTTCTTCTTTTTCTTCTTCTTCTTCTCCTTCTTCTTTTGGTGCTAATGGTAGGATATTGATGTTCTTTTTTCAACAAAACAAATTTACTGCAAATCTGTGTCTTATAACTTTTTTTTTAATTGAATTATAACTGTATTTATAAGAAAAAAATTGTTGTTGTTTTTTAACTTTAAAAAAACTTGAAAACAGATTCATGTTGCTGACTTTTATTTTCGTCTTTAAGTTTTCTATAAGAAGAATTTATTTTGTTTTTGTATCAATCCATTTCCAATTACTGTTTTTTATCAACTTGAATTGGTTGTAAAAAGTTTGTATTGTTTTGAAAACACGTTATACAAACAAAACAAATAAAGTGATAAAATAAAAAAACAGAAAAATTATTGGGATACGAATTGACTAAATTTAATATAAATAAATTAATACGGCATTTACACTATGCAATTTTTCATGCAACTAGCATGAAATTGTTGTTTGTCGGTGAAGCAAGAGGGGTAAGCAAAAGTTATTGCTTAAATTCTAAGGGTATAATACTGTTACTTATGTTTTTTTTATTAATGAGAGTTAAAAAAAAGCTTAAAAAATTGCATAGTGTAAATCTGGACTTATAAATTTCCAAGTTTTTTTTAAATTCTGTAAGTTTAAAAAACATTAGCTTCAAACAGCTTTTAAGCAAATCAAATAGTAATTAATTTCTGCAACAATAAAGCAATATACATCAAATTACAGCAACTATAGGGGCACCCTTTAATTTCCAAATTTTATACTAGCTGTTGTAGTAGACTTGGCAATCAGTTTCTTTGTAAATTTCTACTGTCTGTCTATAACGGTTCAACAGTTTGGCCATATGCATCAAATTACAGCAACTATTGTAAAACCCTTTAATTTATAATTTTAGATATTAATACTTTTTATTAAATCACACAAAGTGGACATTCTGTCTAATTTTCAAATGTTTGTATATAACGATTCAAAAGATACGGCCATATAGGTTAAATTACATCAATTATTGGAACACCCTTTAATTCCTAAATTTAAATTATAAACTTGCTATTATAGCAGACTTAGCAATGCAAGCCCCTTTTAAGTTTAAGCATTTTAAATAGTTTGAAAGTTCGACTTTAAACATCAAATTACATCAAATATTTGGACACCCTTTAATTTCCATTAATTAATTTACTTGTTGCTATAGCGGAGTTAGCAATACAGGTTCATTGTAATTCTCAAGCGTCTATCTACAACTGCTAAAAAGTATGGCTACATACATCAAATTAAATGAACTATTGGAGCACCCTTTAATTAATTATTTTAAATATTAATACTTGTTACTATAATGATCATAGCAATCGACATTCTGACCAATTTGCAAGCGTTTTTCTATAACGGTTTAAAAGATAGGCCCATATAAATCAATTTAGGTCAACTATGGGGACACCCTTTTAATTTTAAGTTTTATTTTTAGTTACCGTTTGCCATTAGGAACTATAGTGATATGCTTTTTTTATTTTAAAGTGGTGCTCTTTACGGTTGGTAATGCAGGTAAAAAAGTTATGTTGTATGGGGACACCCTTTAATTTTTAACATAAGAATTGTCTTAAAAACGGGACCAATCTGTAAGCATCACCTTTCAAATAAATGAAAATTATAAAATCGATCCAGAAATTACTGAAAAAGCAACATTCAGTCGAATTGCTTCTTGTCTTTTTTTGAAGTCAAGGGACTAGTGCACAGTGGGGAACTTGATAGAAAAAATTGGATGTAAATTTCTTAGCAACTAAGGCGATTGTTTTAAAACTTCATAAAGCTATAGTAATAATGATGATTGTGAATTATGTACGTTTTTAGGGAGCCGGCCTTGAACATTGGGGTATTTGGAAATAAAAAAAATGAAAAAAAAATTTTTTTTCTAAACGGCTGGCCCAATTGTATTGAAACTTCAAACAGATATTGCAGAGCTCAAAATTTAAATCTTTACGTTACACTGCTTATAGAGCCGGCAACGTGATACTTAAAAATAAAAAACCGCAGGTGTATAAAAAATTAAAACCTTTGCCTAATTCTTATTTTCTCTGGGGTTTTGGAAATTTTTAATTCTAGAGCTCCAAATGCCAATGAATATATGCATTATCTGTATATTTAGAAAATATTTGGCATAAAAAAAAATTTGTTTTTGTCGTCCTTCCTTTCTTACCTTTTTGCTCAAAATTCTTTCGATGATTTTCAAATTTAATTTTTTTAATTGACAACTAAAGTTCTTTTTTTGTTTCTAATTTTTTTACAAAAATGTAAGATTTGAAGACAAGAATAAAATGATGTCATCTATTAATCAGAAGAATATAAACAACTTCAAACAATAATTTAATTAAGTAAGTAGCGTAATTATTTTATCAAATAAAAGAGCACAAAAAAATTTTATTCTACGTAATCTATAATTAACATTATTTTTTTAATGAAGAAACATTTTATAATACAAAAATAAAATATAAATTTCTAAAAATTTTTGTGCAAGATTTTCCCAAAAGAAAATACACGGAACTATTAAAAGTTTTATAGAAATATAAACATCTTTAAATTAACGTAATATCCTTGTTAAGTTCAAGAGAAACCTTTGAAATAAACTTTTTTCAGATTTTCCACAATATAAAACAGTAATTTTAAGTTTACTTTTTTTATAAAATATTAGGGAGTACAGGCCAAAAAAATATTTTTCGCCGTCAAACTATTTTTTCCTTTTAATAGCATGTCTTTTATTTTTAATTTATTGTGAAATGCTGTCTTTGGACTAGCGCACGCCTTCTTTTGATAGCAAATACCATCGTAGATTTTTTATTTCACTCTTCTGTATCACAATATGAATTTTTTATTTCTTACTTTGTGGCTCTGGCTTTACTTAGTTCTACGATCTCTTTTCTTGCTTATTAAATATACGTTGTTCTAAACGCAGCTATCCTCGCTACACTACGGTGTTATTCCGGCGAGACACACGGCTTTATTTCAGTAAGCTAAGCCATCCAAAACACCGTAAAAAGGTGTTGACCCGGCATTTACATTCAAGCCAGTCCAGTTCCCTTTTACGAAACTTTATTATTATGATGTTACTTCTCCACCCTATTTTTTTATAAAAACGCCTTGAAAGTCTTTTTTTTATACTCTAATAATAAATAGACGCCTTCCAACTTATCTGTCAAAGCTTCACACAAAAATTGTATTTTCTTTTCGGGAGATTTGTATTCCTGTTTTCCCATTTAATTATCGCCTTTACACAGCAATTACTATTTTTCCTTTGAATACATGATCTTTTGTGTTACAGCAAGCAGACATCTCTACCAACGCAACCACCGGGGTTGCTTGTTAGCTTATTGTCTTATTGTTCTATACACCAAAGCTGTAAATAAATCATTCATTTTTAAATTTATTCGCAATCATTCATTCACTGAATTAGCAAATTTTGAATTAATTCTTCTCACAAAAAAAAAAAAAAAAATGAATTGAATGAGTCAATTCAAATTAATTTGGTAACAATGAATTGAAATTCGTTTCAAATTAAAATGAATTTGTCAGAGTAAATTGGAATTCATTTCCAATTCATTTTAATAGAACTGATTTTGAATTAATTCAAATAAATTATAAAAAGTAATTAGCAATTCATTACCAACTAATTGACTGAAATTTGAATTTATTTTTTAAGTAAATACTCAGTAAGCATCTCCATGTGTTCCTTTGAATTTTGATCATTGAATAAACTTAGTTTAGTTGAAGAAATTTGAAGAAATTTCCATTTTTCATTACCCCTAGATTTGCTCTTGAATTGGATTGATTGGTATTCATTTTAGATTTCATTCATTTACATTGCAATTCGTTGTTCAAATTCATTTGAATGAATTAAAAATCAATTAAATCCAAATAATTTAAAAATTAATTGCAATTTATTTTGGCAAAATCATTTGAATTATAAACGAATTGCAATTCTTTTTACCAAATTCATTTGAATTGATTTAAATTTCATTCAATTAATTATTTTTTTTTTTTTGTGAAAAGAATTAATTCAAAATTTAATCAATTCGTAACGAATTAAAATTAAAAAGGAATGATTCATTTACAGCTCTACTATACACACACCACTGGTGAAAGTCATTTTATCCACCTCTGATTTTCACCACGCAAGTCTTTTTTGTTGTGAAAAGAATTAACTCAAAATTTAGTTAATTCGTAACGCATTAAAAAAGAATGATCCATTTACATTTTTATGATACACACACCACTGGTGAAAGTAGTTTTATCCACCACTGTTTTTCACCACGCACACACGAGCAGCAGCAACACTGTTGTTTTCAATTACAAAAGGGGTGACAAATCTTATTATTGTAACAATAATTTAAATCTACAATAAAATTTACTTCTTTTCTTTCAATAAAACAATATGATCATTCATAATATTTGCCCTTAAAAAATAGTGCTCACCCTAATATACACACATGCAGTAAAGCTACATCAACTTAAAAATATCTGCAATGATGTTAAATTTTACCAGCACTGCTTTCAAGTATTTTATGCTACAAAATGTTATACACATTTCTATAAAATCTATATGTATTGATTATTGAAGGACTTGAAATATAATAGTGAAAACACAAGTAGACAAACACTTGTAAATTGAAGCATTTCATCCTTAAGATTTTCTTCTCTTTAGTGTGATACGAACAAAAAAAAAACACACTCAAAACTAAATCATACAAAATTGGTTGGTTTTATTGGCAATTTTTAAGAGTTCATGAGCGAACATAACGACTACAAATCAACTCATATTCGAATATTAAAAAGAAAAAAATGGTCATGCAGACAAATAAAAGGATAAAAGGATATGAAGTCAGTTTGATAAAAATCAGTTTTATAAATGCAGCAGAAGCTTAACAAGAAAAAAGAAATATGAATATTAGTTGAGTAATCATTTTATGGTCATTTGTTATTAAAATTATTTTAAAAAATTATTTGCTGTTATTTTAAAGCGTAAAATATGAATGTTCGAACTATTAAAATTATTTACGAGAAATCCTAAAAATTAGAACAAAAAAGAGATCCATAGAGATAACCGACTGCTGAAATTAAAACAATAAATTTAACAGCATTTAAAATTTAACTTAAAGGTATAATTAGTCATAAATTAATGCAATAAAATTTTTTACTAGTCATATCTTAATAGATAACAGTGAAGGCCTGGATTTGAATACCTTTCCCATAACAGTGACCGATATTTCGACCGCCAATGTAAGCGAAAATATTGGACATTACGTAGAACAAAGTTTTTATAACATTCTCAAAGATGAAATGACCAAGTGATCGAAACGTTTTTCATACATTTGACCTCATTAGCAAACAGCGTTACCACTGAAAATTTTTTTTCAAAAACTTTAACTATTTGCAAAAAAAATTCGATAATAAACAAGCATTATCTTTGCAGCAGATTTAATTATAAAGGGTCATCCAAAAAACTCACCTACATGTTTCTTTGAAATAAAACACAAACAATTTGCAATTTTTTCAAGCTGTTTTTTTTTTATTAAAAGTATGATCCATTAAAATTATAAGTGGAATAGAATATCATTCAAATGTCCACCATGACTGCGTCTGCAGACATCAATCCGAATATCGAAATTTTCAATGACTTTCCGACATGTTGCTGGAGTTATTTCTCGAATTGCAACTTGAATGTTGTTCTTTAGATCATTAATTGTTTGTGGCTCGTTAGCATACACTCGACTTTTCAAAAAACCCCACAAAAAAAATCTAATGATGTTAGATCACATGACCTTGGAGGCCAATTGAAATCTTCTTTTCGTGAAATTACACGTTGAAGAAATTTTGATCGCAAAAGCGTAATGTTTTCTCGAGTTGTGTGACATGTAGCACCGTCTTGCTGGAAATACACGTCAGACACATCAATATGATTCAACTGTGTCCATTAAAAGTCTCTCAACATTAATAGGTATCGCTCAGCATTCACAGTAACAGCATTTCCAGCATCATCTTCGAAGAAAAATGGCCCAATGATTCCATTTGTCCAAAATGCACACCAAACCGTAACTTGTTGTGGGTGTAGAGATTTTTCATGAATAACACGAGGATTTTCATCACCCCAGATACGACAATTTTGCTTATTGACGAATCCATCCATTCTGATATGCGCTTCGTCACTAAACAAAATTTTGCGATGGGTATTTTTCAAAGAACGCCCATTTTCATAATAACTTTGAATAATGTAAACGCGTTGTTGCAATGTGTACCTGTCCATGGTTAAAACTGTACTACCTTCTAATAAAACAAAATGGCTTATGTCATTTGAAAAGATGTCACGTGTAAAAATTATATAGTGCTGACATCTTGGTGTCACATTTGGATGACCCTTTAAAACAAGTTTTATAAGCTGCTTTTAGCAACATTTTTAAATGAATACCTATAAGCACAAGCCCAAAAAAGTTTTAGTCTTAAACAAAATTTTATTTCATTTAATATCAAAATTTCTTCAGTGGCAAAGCCGTTTAATATAAAAATTTTAAAAATTACGTTTTTATTGGTTTTTCTCATTCATTATTTGCTGGGCTATTATCCTTGACAACATACCCTTGATAATATAGAATAATCAAAAGCATACATGTTTACAATTTTGACTTTTACAAAATTTATTGTACGCAAAGCAAAGTTTCCACGGATTTAAACATGTCCTGACTAACTCTCTGCGAGGAGATGTACTTACAAATAAGCGCAGATAAAACTCATCGTTGCTTTATGGTCTTAAGGACCATATTATGTTCCCTGTCACAATATATAGTTGCAGTGAACAAACAACAGTTTTGTTAAGCTTTATTTTAGTAAAGTAATCATATTTTTCTTCTTTTCTTTTTTTTAATTTGATAGGAATTTTGGTTGTTTTCGTAAAGTGGTAACGTTGTTTCAACAGTCACTGTATGTTTCGTTCATATTCTTTATTTTGCCTTAAGAAAGTTGTAGCAACTTTCTTTGCACAATCAAGATTAACGTCGGTAGTTGGCTGCGAAGCCCTAAACCGATGGTGGTCTTACCACTGAGTTAAGTACAAAACGTCGACTAGCGCCCCCTGCTAGGCGTAGCCAACAGAGTTGCAATTTCAAGAACATGGCTTGCAGGACCATGTCCTTCCCATTGCTTGAGGGTTGGAGACCCTCTGAATATGCAACAGCACATTCGTTTAGCACCGACAGCCACCACGTGTACCCCGAAGGAACCTCACCAATAACCGGCTACAGAGATGGGCGGCTCTCTGTATGGGCCACCGGTTCCCGTGGCGCCAGTATTTTAAAAACACTGGTAAGCCCATCGACAATGACCCGCATGTTGTCTATCCAGATTCAGTGCCTGCACACCCCCCTATACCACGAGTGTACCAGGTTAGAATCAGCCAGACTTCTTGTAGTACCCCCGGGGGGATTGCGGTCAACAGTGAGCGTCTAATTAACTGACACCGTTGTAATGGGGAAGGTAACAGCAAGAAACCAGCGAATGTCGAAGTCTATATCTAAGTCCACTTTTTAGCGTAATTTTTTATTATTTGAAAAATTAGATTGTCTGCCTTTAAGGATTTAAAAATAAGACAAAACGCGTCATAATGTAGGCGAAAAAAATTTCACTTTTAATTTTTTTTTATAATTATTATTTTTAAAATTTACTCTAAGTGAAATAACAAGTGGGGACAGCCTTTAATTTTTAATTTCACTTTTTCACTTTAATTTTATAGTGGACTTACTACTGCATACTCTGTGTAAATTTTAAGTGTTTAGTTATTACGGTTGCAAAGATGGAGGCTTCTAACAGACAGCAGATTTTATAGCGATAAAAAATAGGTTGAAGCTCTGGATACGAAACGTAAATACCGCTCTGCCTTCATTTAAGTTAAGATTTCCCACTAAAATATTAATATGTTAATGCATGTTAAAGGATTTAAGCTTGAATTACTATAAAATAAACCAGCAGTTAAAAAAACAACAATAAATGCCCCCGAAAAACAAGTAAATCAATAATTCAGTCACCAAGAACTAAATAAAACAACTAGAAAAAGACCAGTGAATAAGAAAACAGAAATTATTTTAAAAAAATACATGTAATAAATTTGCAAATAACACAACAGACAGAAATAAAAATTCAAACAAACGAGAGTAAATTAACATGATTGTTTCGCATATTTCCATCTTCTCTCTTGTTGCCACCCTGCGGCTGGGAGAACTTACAGTTAACAAAACAGTTGCAAATAGTGTGAAAATCATCAACAGCTTCTACGTAATAAAAAAAAAGAAATAACGAAATAAAAAAAGACTAAATACATGGACAATAAATCCTTCATGTCCTTGTCCTTGATAATGTTACACAGTTTAATATTTCTCTTTTGCATTAAACTTTTATTTTAATACAATTTATTTTTATATTTTTTGCCAGAAATTTGCATAAAAATGTACATGAATAAAAAATAAAAAATAAAATAAAAATTTATTTGCTTTTAAATTGACTTTTAAAAATGCCATTTTCTGAGTCAACATGGATTTATATCCTTTGATACATGAGTTTTATAGGATTTGTTCAGTACATTTGGTTTATTACAATTCAAGTTTTTTTTGCTCTCTTAACAGAGATTAACTTGTTATAGAGTTCTGTTCTTTCTTCCTTTAGTGTGAATAATCAAATGAAATAAATAATTAAAATAATTGTCACATTTGGAATCTTAATGATGACAACAAGTCACAAATGACTTGCATTTCAATTGAAATGTGTTGAGGGTTTTTTTTTTGTTAAATCAAATTGTGTGAAGAAAATTTATAATTTGTGATTTTATAGATAAAATTAAATTATTTTTAATAAACAAATTATTATTAATAAAAATAATTGTGTAAGTAAAACAATTGCATATTGAAATTATTTATCAAATATTATTAAATTATAACAAAAGTTTCAATGCTTTAAATTTTAATTTAGATGCTTTTTAACCGACTTCAAAAAAAGAAGAAGGTTATCAATTCGAGTGAATGTTGCTTTTTTATGTTTCTACCCACAGAACTCTGTCATTTCTAAGCCGATTTTGAAATTTTTTTTTTTCTTTATTTGAAAGGTGATGCTTACATATTGGTCTCGTTTTAAAAACAGTTATGTAAAGGGTGTCCCCATACAACATACATGTTTTTACAAGTATTTTATACTGTATATCGTATCACTATACATCCCAATGGCAAAAAATAATTTTAAAAAATTAACCCTTAAATTATAGGGTGTCCCCATAGGTGACGTAACATATAGACATATGCTTGCAAATTGGACAGAATGTTGATTTCTTTAACCGTTATAGCAATAAGTATTAATATTCAAAATCATAACTTAAAGGGTGCCCCAATAGTTCATTTAATTGCATGCAGACATTTAAAATAGTCGGCTATAAAAATAACTTTAAAGATTGAACTAAAGGGTGTTTCCATAGATCCCTTGATTTCAAAGAATACTGTCTTATCTTTACAGCCGCCTTAGGCAAAAGCTTGAAATCTCCACAAATTCATAATAACATTATGAAATTAAAAATTAAAATTTAACCCATAAATGGTAAGAAAATCTTCGTGTATGACTCTAGCTCCCCCATGACAATTATATTAAATTTCACAGGAATATTTATTAATTTCCCGACTGAATTAATAAAATCACCGATATTGACTACTGAAGGTGAAGCACGTATATTAATTTTAAATTAACGCTTAATATTCACTTAACAATTCATTTGATACATTAATTTATTTTATAGTTTATACAGCTGAAAATATCTTAAAGAACAAACATAAAATAATTTCTCTCTTTACGCCGACCACTGCTTTTAATGAAAGTTAAATATTTGTAAATTTAACGAAGTAAAAGCTTTCTAGTTTTTTTTTCATGAGTATTAAATTATAAGTACTCATTCTCAGTTTTATATTATTTTATTTGAAATTAATATCATTCTAGTATAATACGAGGGCTGCTCTATATATTTCTGGCCTAATAGTGAAAATGCGAATATTTATAATCAAAAATAGTTTTATTGTTTTTTAAAGTATTCTCCAGCATGATTTATACACTTTTGTATGCGCTCAAACCAGTTGTCGAAGCACTTTTTCCACTCCGATTGAGACACCTCTAAAACATGGTTTTTGAACACTTCAACAGCTTCTTTTGGCGACGAAAATAGTTGACCACGCATTTTTTTTTTTTTTTTTTTTTGATGTGCGGAAACAAGAAGAAGTCATTAGGTGCCAAGTCAGGGCTGTAAGGCGGATGACCCATTAATTCGACGTTTTGGCCGGTCAAAAACGCTCTGGTTTGAGCCGATGTGTGAGAGCTCGCATTGTCATGGTGAACAATGATTCGTCTTCTCTTGTTGGTTTTTCGAATTTCTCCGATGATAAACAAATTGTAGTGTACCACTCAGAAGTGACCGTCCTACGTTGCTCAAGCGGAACAGTCGCCACATGACCAGTTTTGCCGAAGAAACAGGCGACCATTTGCTTCGAAGTGCTTCTGCCACGAACAACTTTCGTTGGATTTTGCTCGTCTTTGAAGACCCACACGGTCGATTGTTGTTTCGTTTCGGGCTCATACGCATAGATCCATGATTCGTCACCTGTGACGATCTTATAAACGTCTTTTGAAGCACCGCAATCGTATTTTTGCAACATTTCTTTGCACCAATCGACACGAGCCTTTTTTTGAGCGACTTTCAAATTGTGCGGGATCCAACGAGAACAAACCTTTTTTACGGCCAGGTGTTCATGCAGTATCGAATGTATGCTATTGAAAGAAATGTCCAAGGATGTCTCTATGTCTCGCTTGTCGCATGTCGATCATGCATTATGAGTTCACGCACGGCATTAATGTTCACTGGCACAACAGCCGTTTTTGGACGACTTTCACGGAATTCTTCTTTGAGCGAGGTTCGGCCAAGATTAAATTCATTATACCAATTTTTCACAGTGCTATAGGATAGTGCTTCATCGCCATACAAAGATTTAAGTTCATCAATGCACTCTTGTCGTGATTATCCACGTCGAAAGTTGTGAAAAATGATGGCACGAAAATGTTCACGAGTTAATTCCATTTTTTTCTATATTAATTTCTTCAAGTCACTGTAAACAACACAAATAATGGTCGTACGTCAAAACGTTTTGAGTACGATTATGCTTAAAAATGACAAACTTTCCAATGGAAATGTCAGATTGCACTGTAGCACTCAGTGTTGCCAGACCAGAAATATATATAGCAGCCCTCGTACCCTTTACCACAAAAAGTGGAAAAGGGGTATAAGTTTGTCATTCAGATTTTTCAGGATATACTAAAATTTTTTGAAAATACATAACCCATTAAGAGCCGACAGCGTTTTTATGTAGTATTTAAGATTTTTTTATTTTTTAATTTTCTGTCATCCCAATATTTGTGTTTTGATTAAAGTTACTTCACTAAAGTAAATTTACATAAATGGTGAAGGGTATACAAGATTCGGCAATTCCGAATACAGCACTCTTACTTGTTTATTTTTTATTTATTTATTTTCTTCTTTTTTTGTTTAATGCTAATAACGTATTAAAGCCACTTTTGAAAGTTAATAATAAACAAATTTCCTAAGAATAGACTTAAAGCATCGGTCAGACGTATTGATTTTTAAATTAAAACTCTTACACGAAAAAAAATAACCATTAGAAAAATATTTATAAAGTGATAAAATTTGTAAGAAATATTTAATAAGAACTTAAGAAAAATGCTTCTCTCGTGATGCTTAAGAAAGTTATAAATTTAATAATTTTTTTTAAACAGAAAAACAAAATAAATTCATTTCGCACATATAAAAATAAATGCCAGCTCGGGTAAAATATATATTTTCAAAAATATTTCTTTTTCTATATATATATTTTTTTCTTTTACTGTCACAATCACTTGCATGAAACACTTGAAAACATCAATAAATATTTACAATTACAACAAGGCTGTGTATCGAACAAAAAGGGCAGCACTTAAATTTATAAATGTAACAAAAGCTTTAAAAAAATCCACTCAAATTTGTAACTTATGTGTGTGGGTGTGTTTCCTTTACAGCCATTTTTATTCGTAATGATAGCAAAATAAATACTTAAACTTATGTCATCACTTGTCTCGTAACCCAGCAGCCTGAAGTCACAGTAGATAAAATTTATCTCTTTTTATACAAGACACTTTCAATGTGATTCCAGTAACATTAATATTTTTTATTTCAAATAATTGTTTGATTAGATCAAGCTACTAAAACATACTATGATGCTTTTAAATTATAGTTACCCCAACCATATTTTTGCTGTGCGTGTGGCTGCATTATATAATATTGAGTATAAAAATGCTGCCTCTATAAGCTTCAATAAATAAAGTTGTATTACCTAAACGCAAAGTATATCGATCACTACTTTTAGATAAACGAAGCGAAAAAAATAAACTTAATAAAATTATAGAAAATGATAAAAATCTCATATCATTATTTTGAAAAACAAACTAAAAAAAATTTAAAACTAAAATGTACAATATCTTCGGCTACATTTTAGTTTTGAAATTTTTAAACTGCCTAGCATACAGATGCACAGTGGGGGATTTTGTTAATAAAAAAAAAATGGAACTCATTCTGTAATTTCTAAACGACGCATTTTTTACTGCTTAATTAACCCCAGAATTCAATAATTTAACCCCGATAAAAAATTATAAGTTGATTCTAATTTTTCATTCATTTGAGGTGTGCACCACTTTCTTCCTAAGCAAGATAACGTTCTTATTTAAAAGTTAAACGTGACTTTACCTGCGAAGTTCAATAGCTGTGTGAAGTTCATTAAAATAAGCAGTCGAGCCATTTAGAAACCACGAATTATTATAATTTTTTTACCAAATCGCCCACTGTGCAATGCCGAAAAAATATTTTTTGTTTAATTAGGACCAGCACTCAGGGTATGACCACTACTTATGAAATGCATTGTGCCAGAACTAGGAAATTAGCTTGTGGAAAGGGAGATGGAGAGTGCTTGTGGACATTTGATTTGAATTTTTGCATATTGAAAAACAAGAGAAACCTCTGCAGAGGGTTTATTCCACATACGAACTGTTCGGCTAATAAACGAATTTTCTCTGTAATGCATAGTGCGATTCACTGATCAATCGACCGAAAAGGGATGCGCTCTTGATGCAAAGCGCGTTGCGCGTATGAAATTACGTTTTTTAGGAACAAGTTTCCTGATTTCATAAGAGCACATTCCGTTGTAGTAACGATAAAACAGTGAAACACAACCCACATTGCGTCGATGCTCCAGTGAGTCAATAGAGCCGGATACCCTACTGGCACCGATGAGCTTCTTCGCTCTCTGTACGCGGTTGAGTAACTCCAAAAAAGACTTTGAAGCACCGGCCTTTACAAAAGAGTTATATTCCATTTTCGGTCTTATAAAGGTGATATAGATAGGAAGGAGATCAAATGGAGTGAAGTATTTCTTACGCCGTTTCAGAAAACCTAGGCACTTGAATGGTTCTTTTGCGACATGAAAAATATGCTTGTTACAACGAACATCTCATTGAATTTTCATGCCAATAACATCGAGAGCTTCTGATTCTTTCTTGACTTAACGCGGATTTGCTTAGATGGAATAAAAGTTTTCATTCGACGCAAAATAATGTTCACAACCATTTCCGCCATGGCATCGACTTTATTATCCTAAAAGCAAAGTTTTCAATTAAAATGCCTAAAATATTTGTTGAGCCAAGCCCAACGAGCCTTTTCGTACAAATATTTAAAACGTTACGTGGCCATTTTTGAAACGTCGTGAAGATCAGCGACCACAAAGGAGGCGAAAATGATGCAGTGATCCGAGTTACCGAGAGGCGCAAGAATGCTTACCTCATACTTATCAGGGTGTGAGGTACTACATACACTTGAAACAAAAACGCAAATTGCATTAAAAAATAAAAGTTGAAATATAAAATAAACAAAACTAGAAAAGCAAGAGTATTTAAAAAAGTCCATAAAGTAAGAAGTAAATGAATAGCTGAAATCAAAAAAAAATAATAATAAAGAATTAGGTTCGTCAACAATTACGGGCGAAAGAGAACTCCCTTAATAATTTTATATGCAATTTTTCATCGATTATATTCAGCTGATCCTAACAAATGCAAAAGAAATATTTCCATCATTGAAAGTGGGATGCCTTAACTGACTAGTTGGTCTTCCATCAACGATACTTTATTTTGTTTATTCCATTGAGTCTGTTTTTCATTGCCATTTATGATGATGGTGAAGAAAAAGCCTTTTGACAATCTCAGCCCTTTTCGATCGTAACGAATGGTGACAATTTCTTATGCTTTCAAAACAATTGCGTCACATACCCTTGGCGATTTTGTAAATTTAGTTATAGTCTAACATGGGTCTTCAATAAGTAACTGCATTAATTTTTTTTATTCTCAAATTAAAAATAAAAATAAAAGGGTGTCCCTCTTGAACACACATGTTTTTTACGTTTATAATGAACCACAAAGGCACCACTTTAAAACTAAAAAAGATTGCGTTTCATTACAGCTCCTAATGGCAAAAAATAGTACTAAAAAAAAAACAAAAATTAAAGGGTGTCCCCTATAGGTGACGTAAATTGACCTTTATAGGTCTATCTTTTAAACCGTTATAGACAAACGCATTAAAACTGGTTAGAAAGTCGATTGCTATGCTTTAAATTATAAATTAAACGGTGACCCAATAGTTCATTTAATTTGAAGTAAATGGCAAAACTTTGAACATTTATAGACAGACGGTTGAATATTACAAAGAACCTTTATTGCTTACTCCGCTATAATAACAGGCATAAAATTCGGATTTGGAAATTAAAGGGTGTTCCATTAGTTGATGTAATTTAATGTACGTAGCCAAACTTTTGACCTGTTATTAACAACAGAAACTTATAAGGTACCTGTATTGCTAAGCGGCTATAAAAAACAGTACACAATTTGAATTTATTAATTAAAGGGTGTTCCCATAAATAATGTTATTTGACCTACATGGCCATATATTTTGAACCGTTATATTCAAACACTTGAAAATTAGCCAGAATGATCACTACTTTTTTTGGTATAAGAAAAAGTGAAAATATTTTAAATTATTAATTAAAGAGTGCCCCTATATTTGCTGTAATTTTATGTATATAGCCAAACTGTTGAACAGCTATAGTGCTAAGTTCTCTTTAACAAGTCTAAAGTTTGGATATGAAATATAAGGATGCCTCAATTTAATGCATGTGGCCATCCGTTTTGTGGTGATCCGTTTTGAAAATGGTTTTTTTTTTTTTTGTTCAGACTGTCTTTGCAGATCACTTTAAATTAAAACACTTTAAATTGCCCACTCCTTTCAAAGAGGAACTTATTGACGATGAAAACGCAGAATTGGTAAAACAAACCTAAAGTCATTACTTGAGCTCACAAAATAACAATTTTTAATGCCATTTAATAAGATTCGTTGATAGTTTTAAGCAACAGCTTAAGTTAAAAATATTACAAAATATCTTCCGAACTGCTGGGATTTTTATAGTAAGATGTATATATTTATGAGCAACGATATGTTTATTTAATGTTAAATTTTAAATCATTACAAGACTACTGAAGCTGATTTTAAAGATATTTTTTATCACCTAAATTTACAAAAAAAATAAAAATTTCTTAAAATTTATTCTTAAGTTGTATAACTTTTAAACACTAAGATTACGAGCGATTTATGCATAAAAATATTCAACGCTAAAACACGAATAATATTAATAAGCCTTAAGAATAATTTATATGAGTTTAAAATTTAGCATAAACATTTATACTTTTCCATGGTTTGTTAAATTTAAGTATAAAAACACTTGTTAATTGTCTCACGTGCCCAAGAAACAAACTTTAAAGTAAAGAAGTCTTTTGAAACAAGCATAATTTCTTTAGAATATTGAGAAAATTTTCAGGGTAAGAAGCATAAAATCGATTGCTTGAGTAAATAAAATTGATGTAATTTTTATCACAAATAGGAAAATCTTAAATATTTTTTTTTAACAAACTCGAAGAAAGAAATTTTTAATTTTAATGGGTTTTGTGATATTTTACTGATTTTTGTATAAGAACAGATATTGACGAATTTTTTATTACAACCTCAAAAAAAAACAGTTTGCAAATAAAAAAACTAACAATTTTCTTAAAAATGTGTTTTTCGATTTTCGGTTTTAGGCAGATTGTTATTTTTTAGCAAGTCTTTATCCATATAAATAAAGCACAATATGTGTTTGTCAGAAAGGGGCGTTGTACCTCTATAGCGAAATAAAAATTATTAACGTGTTAACTTCAAAGTCAAATTGGTAAACACGTTGACTACAAACCTATTGGACAAGGTTTAACCCCTGCGGCAATCAAAATACTAAAAATGTTTTTTTTCTGTTTAATGGTCGTCGGTACTTTTTAATGGCATATTTGCCTGGGAAGTAAAATAACTAACTCTCTATATTTCTCTTTTCACCACCTGTCTTATCTCTCATCTATCCCTTTCCTAAAGAATGTAGCATGATTACGAAAATAATTAAATAGGCACAATTGCCTGAAGTGTTACTTCTCTTAGAAAAAAGAAATAGACAGAGTCTTCAAATTTTTTTACAAATAACCCTCGTATTATTTTTATAGCCTGGCGAAAAACAGAATTAATTAATATCAAGGGGCGTATTAACTCCTATAAAAATTTAAAGAACTATTATCGTGTTCTTCGAGTCGTGAAATTTTGCATAAGTTACTCAGGTATTAGTTTTTATAGTCTGACGAAACACAGACTAAATTGAGACAGTGGGCGTGGTACCTCCCATACAAAGTAAAAAATTATTATCGTGTTCTTAGAGGACTACAATTGATGGAGTCGCTAAATTTTGCTCCAGTAACACCCACATCAGTTCACATAGTTTAGCGATACGAAGACTAAATTGAAATAGTGGGCGTATTAGTAATAATAGTCTGGCAAACACAGAAGATATTAGAACAGTGGGCATGGTATCTTCTATACAAAACAAAAAAATCATTATCGTGTTCCTAGAGGACTGTAATCGATAGAGTTGTGAAATTTTGCAAAAGTTACTCAGATATTAGCTTTTATAGGTTGGCAAATTACAGACTAAATTGGAACTGTGGGCGTAGCAACTCTATAAAAATGAAATATTATCAGAACTGTAGTATATTATAGAGAACTAAAGAACAATAAGCAGATTGCTGAAGTTCTAATTATAGTGATTAATCAAATAAAAATCTGGCCGGATTGAAAGAGTGAACGTAGATATGGTACGATTATTTCTATGGGGAAAGCGAAGCGCGCTGGGCATCACTTTTTCTTTTAATTTTGATTTCAATTTTCAATTTCTGAATGTTTTTAATTTTTAAAATTATCAGTTTCTTAAGTTGCTTTAAGAGACTTTAATTTTATTAGGATGCCGTACCCAAAGGGTATTATCGTTACTAGATTATCCACTTGATCAACCATCGCTCGATTAATCGGGGAAATTTAACACAAATAACTGTTCGAGTAAAAAAAAAATACAAATTTCGTTTAAAAAATAACTCGAATAAATTATGTTGGTTAATCGACTAAAATTAATTTAGGTAACGATTCACTTTTAACTTCTTGCTTGTTCGTTTAAAAATTATTTAAAAATACATATTGAAATAAGTGCATTTTGTCAGGTAGAAGTAGTACTTTACGATGATTATTTTAACAGACATGATGAAAAATGATCTTAAGTCATTTTGCATGGTTGTCATTTCTAATTGGATATGAAATTTAAATTTTTTTAAAGAAGTACGATTAATTTGAGTTATTCGAGTTATTTAAAGCACTTAATCTAATAATCGACTAAGATTAAAATCCCAAGACCGATTAGTTGCTTGATCGAATAAAATTAATCTCCGATTATTCGTTGCTCTACTTTTTGTCTATTATGTCGATCCGTATAGTTGCTAATTGGAGCTCCCTATATCTGAAAACGTAATAGGTAGATATTTTAAGAGAAGGTGCATATGTAGCTATAACTTCATCTGTGAGTTCATCTTACACTTGATAGAATTTATTAAAATGTATCATGGCAACACTTTGTCATCCTTTGGGTTTGAAATATCCAGTGTTCAGGTTTTGTATTATTATTATTTTTTTTGTTTGCTTCTGTGCTTTATATTATTATTTTTTCTTTTAATTTGCTAGTGATAGGTACAACAGTTCTTGTTTTATTCGATTATTCGAATAATAATATTCGAAAAATTTCTTTAAAAAAAATAAGTTCAAAATTATGAGACACCCTAATAAATCCATCGTTTCACAAATACAAAAAAATTAAAGGGTGTTCCACAAGTGACGTCTTATTCACAAAAATATTGTCATTTTTGAACTTTAATACGTGGACACGTCATATTTGCTGCAGCAAAGGGTTATCCAATAGTAACGTGATTTTAATTTATAAAGCTTTAGTTTTTTAAACGAAGTCAGCAAAGACTTCAAATTTAAAAATATTTTCATTAGTAACTAAAAGAACATAAAATTAAACTAATATATAAAAGGTGTTGCTATAGTGACGATATTTTAATATTTAGTGCTTTGGATACTTTACCGTAGTAGGGAGACGCTAGGAGACGTAAAGTGTAGGCAACAATTTCAAAAGTTTAAAGGTGTTTTCATAGAGGCTGTGATTTGAACGAATAGACAACACGAACTGTCACATGGCGGATTTATTATTTAGTAGGGAGCATTTGCTTTTTTATTGATTTCCGATTATTTAGTAAAATTTGATTTAAACAATCACAAGTTTGCGAATTTTAGTGAAATTTCGAGTCTTCATGGATTAAAATTCTTTTTTAATTTCGTTTTTAAGTGAAATTCTACTCATTTTCAATTTCTGCACAGAAAAAATATTTTTTCACGCATAAAAGTTTAAATTGATTAATTTTTTCTTCAATTTAATTATTTATTTAATCAAAAAAATATTTGCTTTGTTTTAAATTAAACATTTAATATAATTTATTAAATATTTTATAAAAAGTATTTGTATTAATTTTTAATTAAATACATAATTGAATTAATTAAAAAGTTGTTTAATTTTCTGTCTGGAGACAAACTAAACCTTTTATAGTCGCAATTTTTTATATATAATATTTTCATATGAGTTGGTGGCGTTATCGAATTCGGTAATTTTCACCGTGAATGTCAAACTATGTCCAAAAAAATTTTATACAGTTTTTTTATATATGAAGTTTGACAATTAGGCTGCCGGCGAAGATCAATAAATTCGCCATCGCTACCATAATATAATTGACTCGCCTTGGTAATAAATTACTTAAGCTTCTTTTTACTAATTCTGGCTGTTCATGGTGTTTCATATGTTGACTTCTGTGCTGCTCAACTTTTTTTGCTATTTAAGAGAAACTAAGTTTGCGAGTATGAAATTTTGTTCCCATTAAATTATTATGATTAATTTTGTTATTTTTATCAAGTTATTTAGCAGTTACTTTAATAGAATTCTCTTAAATTATAATCAAAATATAAAAGATGTTTTTTTAATTTTTTTCTGTTGGCGTATTTTCAAATGGCTTTTTTGGATGAAGGAATTTTGCAAAATGAACCTGTAAATTAAGTTATGACTACAAATTTCATTATTTACACAGCAATATTTTCCTGTTTATTCAGGCTTTTGGTATTCTTTCCTTCTCCTCAGTTGACAGTTTAAAATAGGAAACGATTTTTTTTTTTTTGCATTTATAAGCTTAAAACTGAGAATATGTGAAGGAGATAAAAGCTGTCTACTTTTTAAAGGATTTCAAATTTTTGCTGAAATTTTTTCACAGTGGGTTA
Organism: Cistogaster globosa; assembly: GCA_937654795.1. Taxonomy (NCBI): domain Eukaryota; kingdom Metazoa; phylum Arthropoda; class Insecta; order Diptera; family Tachinidae; genus Cistogaster; species Cistogaster globosa. The sequence continues at coordinate 133,702,634 of OW569404.1, read as the reverse complement.
CTAAGAAAATAATTTAAAATTTGTAATTTTTTTAGAATTCAGGAATTGAACCGTGTATTTTATATCTGAATTAAAATTGATTTTTGGCTTAGATTCATTTATTTTTTTATTTTAATTTTTAAACATTTTTAGAAAGAAAAATTACTTACAAATGTATGCAGACGTTTTCCAAAGAAAACAAGAAATATTAGAGGCCTGCAAAATGTAATGCTGCATTTTCTGGATCGCTACATCCTTCATCAGCATTCTTCGCATCTATCTACCTTAGGTTGAGTACATTGTAAATATCATCTATTTAATCAACTAACCACACACAACGCAAAGCATTTCTTCTTTGTTCTCTTTACAACTCGTCTTGTACATTTGTTTTCAGAGAGAAAAACAAAGAAATAAAATTACAATTTTTAATATTTAAAAAAATATGAGTATATATTTCTTTAGCTGAATCTATTTATTTAAAAAATAATTTTTTAAAATAAATAGATTTTTATGAATTTAAGCCTCTTTTAACCGACTTCAAAAGCAGAAAAGGATATTGCCAAATTCCTAAAAATCACACAGAATGTGAACTTCCAAGTCTGCTGTGACAACAGGTATTAATATTTAAAATTATAAATTGAAGGATGTTCTCCAGATGATGCAATTTGACCTATACGGCCTCTAATCATGTGTCCGGGTAAAAGGATTGTTCTCTAAAAACAAGCAAGAAAAAATTATTTAAGAACCACAGGGCGCTCCCACATCGTCTTGATTTATATAAATTTTCCCCCAGTGGAATTTATTAAAAGCAAAAATTTTACTTAATGGATGGCATTCGTTTTTGGTTGCGAAATATTGCTCAGTTAACAAGGACTTGTATTAAAATCTACATTAATTTAATTTTTCTTTATTTATGTATTTTGTTTAATTTAAGAAGATTTAACACATTGTCCCACTGTTTTCCTCACAAAAGCATTTATTCGTAAAAAATAAAAAGAAGTCTATTGTTAGTTATTACCGCTATTGCTTTTTTTTCTTTTTTTCTTTTTTGCTTTCTGTTATTTAACGCCTAAAGTCTTTTCCTAGATAAACAGCTTAACGGCTTTACAACGGACACGATCACCAGGTGGTAGTGGGATACCACTAAACATTAAAAAAACTCCAGTCACACACATACAAATCCAAGAAAAAGCAAGGATAAAGGCAACTTTTAAAAGCCTCAAGAACACAAACACTATTAACAATCACACTCCTGTAGTAGTTATTCACATACACACCTACACAAATATATAAAAACTTTTTTTTACCAAAAAAAAAAAAAAAAAAGACATCAAATTGACGACAAATAATAAAAAACGTCTGATGGTTTCATTATTGTTTCACAAAAAAAACTGTTATAAAAAGAAAAGTATTTAATAGAGAAGCGCATTGAATGGACTGAAGGTCGGTTGTTTAAAAAATTATGTGTCAAAGACAGTAAGTTTTTTATTCGAATAAAAATAAAAATAAAACATTCGATTAATATTAAATGAATATTTCAAATTTATAATGAAGAAAAAATTAAGGGAAAAATATTTTAAAAAATGTGTAAAGAAAATTTTACAGGAAAAATCACAGCTTAAATTTATGGGCTTTGGTCGCTAATCTAAAGACTTTGGATGCCTTTTAATTGTTATAAAGTTTAATTTGAATATTTGATGCTTTAGACGGAAGAGTTATTTATTTCTTATATCTGTAGCAAGAAAATCATTTCCCTAAATGAAATTTAGCGTGAGATAAACAAGGGACTAACTGAGGATGTAGAAGGATCTGTAGAGAGATGTCAGTATGGCAACACTGCAATTATGGTAGGAACAGTAGATTCGTTTAGCACCGCACCTTCCCTGCAGACACCAAACTTTATACGACAGCCACCACGTGTACCCCGAAGGTACCTCACCAATAACCGGCTACAGAGATGGGCGGCTCTCTGTATGGGCCTGCGGTTCCCATAGTGCCAGTCTCTTATAGGGCACTGGTAAGCCCTTCGACAATTACCTGACTTGTCTATCCAGATTCAGTGCCTGCACATACCCTTAGTATACTATGTCTTTGTCTACGTTAGAATCAGCCGGACTTCTTGTAGTACCCCCGGGGGGCCTTTGTATATCATATATGAGCCCCTTTAGAAATTAGAAAAGAACATGAAATACATAAAGAAAAATCAATGATAAAAATAAGTAGACGCAAATTAATCCCACAATCAACCGTAATGGAGAAAAAATTATAATCTTATTTAGGGCCCAGTATCCAAAGGGTTAAAATGTAGCCCTATTATTTTCTTTATTTTAAAGGGCGTTTCCACAGCAGACGTGGTTTCAAAGAATGTGGTCCCATTTTTAGCTCTTAATAGGTACACACTTCAAATTGTGACAAAATTTGTGTATTAAGGGATGGCCCAGACATGGTACGGAATTCTTGGTCTGTGAGTCCATCTCAGACAGTTTTTTTCTTTGATTTTTTTTCGATTTATTTCAATAAAATTTTCTTAAAAAATAAAATTAAATATAAATTGGATTGTGATGCTTAAATTGATTTGTCTTAAAATCAAATAAATAATTTTAATTCATCTTCAGTTCACTTATATTTTTATTTCTAAATTTCATAAAACGTACCTATGGCTAAGTCATCCTTTAGGTTGGAAATATGCAGTCTCCAGTTTTTATTTTATTTAGCCATTTTTATTTTTAGTTGGCGATTGGTATTACATTTTTTACCTTATTCGATTATTCGAATAATAATTTTTCTACAGATTTCTTTTAACAAAAAAAAAAATTTTAATATATGAGACACCCTAATAAATTCATGATATTAGTTACGCCATATTGGCCATAAAAAAATAACTAACTTGAAACATATTTCTTTTTTAGTTTGAGAAAATTACTTCGAACTACACAAACACCATAAAACTTTAAGTTATTTTACATTTAAAATTTATATGATAATAAAAGTTGAGTCTTTAAATTTTATTGTGTAGATGAAGAGGTGTTGACAAAGTCATTAAATTGAATGTTCTTAAATAAAAGTTCAATTTAAGTTTTACTTCTACAAGACAAATAAGTCCTTCAATTTAATATATTTTTCATTTTAAGCAATTTTAAATTATAATTAAATAAAAAATTTTCCAATCATACAGCAATAATTGTAATTCATATTTAATTACTTAAATTAAAAACTCAATTAAAGTTTAATTGAAATGGGATTTATCAAATAACTAAAAAAATTTGGTAAACATAAATATCTTATTGGAAAAATATCATGTTTATAAAATATATAAAAAAAATTGAAAATATAATAAAACTATTTATAAAACCAATTAAAATATTAATTGAACTAAAAGTTTACTTCAAACAATTGTTTAATAAGACCAACATTTTTGATAATTTTTCTTGCACTGGACAAAATTCAATGACATAATTATTCGCTATCAAGGACCTAACTGAGGTCGCAAATATCACAAAAAAACCTAGTTTGGGTTTGATCCTTAACGAAAATTGCTTTAATCAGTGTTCTGTTAAATAAAATTTTCAATAGTGTCCTTTTTTAAAAATTTTAAATCAAAAGAAAAATTTTAGTTCAATTTATATAAAATAAAATGATTTTAACAAAATTGTATTTCAATTATTTTTATTAAATGTCTTTAAATTTAACCACAATTTTTTTTAAACAACTTGAACATTAACAAGTTAATAATTTCCTTAACTGTTGGTTTATATTTATAACGCATGATTGAATAAACAACATCAGTAAAGTTTCTTACTTAAAACTTAAATTTCTTTTCATCATTGAGAGGAAGTAAAGCAATTTTTAAAAGAAGTTGCATTAAGAAGTCATTTATTTCAGATTTGTTTTTATATTTCTCTATTTCCACCTCATTGATGTCGCAAGTCATCAATGTTGAAATTATGCCGCATGTTGCAGGCAGCATTAAAAACTACTTAAAGTGCAGATAAAATAAATAAGAAACAGAAGATGATTTAAAATAAAGAACTTGGGTAACGAAATGTAATTTCTTTAGTTTTAAGGACTGTTTTTTTTTTTTTTTGTCTAAGTAAAATTGGCCAGGCCCTTTATAAGAAATAAAATTAATTTTTTATTAAAGTTTTTGCATTCAAAGTTGAAAGTTATATCGTTCAATAATTTGAATGATTTCTTTTTCCTTTTTGTTGTTATCTTTTGTTGATATTTTGAAAAAAAAAAAATTAATTCATGGTCAGGACAAAAATAAAAATTTATTGAGTAGTTGTTCTCTTTTCAAAAGAAACATGTATGTAAATCTGGCAAAGTAAAGTAACTACAATCAAAAGGGGTGACAGAGAAATAAAAACAAGAAAGAAGAAAATTAGTACGATATATAACTTTATATTATTTCCTGAAAGATCTCTCCAAAAGCTTTAAAATGACACCCATATTGATATCTTAAAAGATATGTTGCACTATCGTACTTCTCTATGAGGGCCAGCGCCAAAGTTTTTTTTAATTCATGTTTTTAAAGGGTTTTAAAAAATTAAAAACCATTAATTAAAAATTCTTAAAAAGTAAATGCAACAATTTTGCTGAAAACTCTTTAAAATATGCACATGTGATTGGTGTCAAATCAATATCAACTAATTGAGAATTATTTTATCGGAAATTTTGCAGCATTTATTAATAGAGTATTTATTACTTCATGTTAGAAAATTTCTAAATTTATATTAAAACTTGCAAAAATAAAAATTGGTTTAAAAATAGTAAAATCCATATACAAATACAATTTTGTTTTCTTCAATAAAAAAATAGTTATTTTTTTAATTTTTTATTTTAATTTTTTTAATTTTTTATTAGGAGAAAAAGTTACTTACAAATGTTTGTGATTTTTTTTCATGGAAGAACAGACACTAGCAGAATTTAACGCGACATTTTCTGGATCGCTACATCCGTTAACAGCATTCTTCGCATTCATCTACTTTAGGTTGTGTACATTGTAAACAGCATTTTTCTTAACCGTAAATTTTGTAACTAAGAATACAAGGAATATCTAAACAAATAATAAAACTGTAACGGCGTCAGTTCTGCATATGAAATATTTTTTTTAATTTTGCTGTTGGTATAGATAGTAATCGCTGAAGGATACAAATCCATTATTTTTGTAATTTTTGCCTGTTTGTGTTCGCATCACCTAAAAATTTCTGGATGGATTTAAATAAAATTTCGTAAGAAGGTCTCTTAGAATCTTGGTTCAAATATAGAATACTTTTTTTCCCAAAAATATATCATTAAGTAGTTAACTAATGATTTAAATATGAAATTACCAAATTTTAGCATTATAATAGTAATTAAACAGTTGCCAGCATATTTTACTTTGTAAATAAAATTTTTTTAACACTGACTACAGAACTTTAAAGTAAACATTTAAAAACAGATTTTCTTTAATTTAAATTCTAAGAAAATTACAGATAACACCCATACACCCGAAGTCGTAGGCACTGCTGTTTTATAATTAATAAATATTTATTTTGTAAGCAAAAATTTACTTTAAAGATATTATGGAATTTTAACAGGTGCATATTAAATATATTAAAATATTTTAAAAACTTCTTCTCATCTGCTTCTAACAAAAAAAAAAAAATTATAAATATTTTTATTATTTTAACAAACATTTTTTTAAACTAAACTTTCAGTTTTATAACTATTTTAATTGATATTATTAATTTTTTGTTTAATTTTTCCCTTTCATTTTTTTCTAGCAAAATGTTTACGTATTTGTGTATTTAATTTTACTAATTCTATCATAATTGAGGGTGCTGTAATCAAAGTGGTAAACACGTTGACTACACACCTGATTGACCAGGGTTCAACCCCTGCAGCAATCAAAGTACAAAAAATGTTTTTTTTTCTGTTTAATAGTAAAAATACATATTCAGAACTAATATTAAAATGTGCAGCCTCCTTCGTTGGTACTTCTTCATAGCATATTGACCGGGGAAGAAAATAACTAACTCTCTATCTTTCTCCCTTCACCACCTGCCTTATCTCTCATGTATTCCTTTCCTAAAGAATGTAGCACGATTAGGAAAAATAAATAAATAGGATTTAATGCCTGAAGTGCTACTTCTCTTTAAAAAAAAATTCAAGAAATATGTCTCGCAACTTTATGAATTTAAAAATTGTCTTTGAAAGTTTATATATTTCCGCTAAAACAAACGGACTCAATATCGCTTGAAGAATATATTTTTAATTAAAGACTCACAAAAAAAAAAACAAAAAAAAACTTAAGGAAAATTAAAAAAAAAATTAAAAACCGAAAATCATGGGTTCAAATCCCAATAGGAGATTAAATGGAAAAAGAAAAAATTCTAGTAAACAGACACCTTGAAATTAACCTGTTTAAATGTTAACAAAAAAAAATTGTTCAAACATCCCTGGCTCTCCTTTAAAAATTTTTGGTGTAGTCATGGCTTTGCTGCCCTGTATAATCAGAAATCGAAAAAAAATCGTGCAACAAAATTTAATGAAGTCAACGTTAAAATGGAAAACTAGTAACAATAAATAAGAGACAAAATATACAAAAGAATAAATAAAATGACTTTTAAAAAAAATAAAAATTATTTTTGCTTTTATATGCAATTGAGAGGGGTTCCTTTAAATAGATGAACAACCAAAATTATTTTGAAATGATAAAGTGTTGCTCATTACATTATATTTTATTCAACAAAAATATTTTTCTTCAAATCTGTTGACAATGAACATGTTTTTCTTTTTTGACATAAATATTAACCACAAGTTTTATTTTATAAATTGAAGGTAATTTATCATTTAAAAAAAATATAAACTCGAAAAGAAAAAAAAAATAAATGAACAAAAATAAAATAGTGATAAAAACATTATTCTCATTAATATCACTTGTTGACGTGTTAAAAGGAAATAAATAATTCAAAACAATTGAAAGATATTATTTTAATGAATGTGTTTAGGTTTGGAAAAAATCCTTTTTTAAAGAGTGTTTTTTTTTAAGGCTGATAGAACTTAACTAACAAACGGACTATCACAATGCTTTCAGTTTTTTTAAATTTATGATTTTAGTTAATTTTGGCAATTCAATATTAAATGATTGGCGTGCGAACACCGCTTTCAATAATTATTATATTTACTTTGAAAATCAGTCATGAATTTTTACGAAATAAAGGGTCATCCAAATGCGACGCCTAGATGTCAGCACTATATAATTTTCACACGTGACATCTTTTTAAATGACATAAGCCATTTTGTTTTATTAGAAGGTAGTACAGTTTTAACCATGGACAGGTACACATTGCAACAACGTCGTAATTTCGCTAGTTGGATTATTAAACAACGAAAAACAGATCTATTGTTTTCAAGCAAAATTTTGTTTAGTGACGAAGCTCATTTCAGAATGGATGGATTCGTCAATAAGCAAAATTGTCGTATCTGGGGTGATGAAAATCTTCGTGTTATTCATGAAAAATCTCTACACCCACAAAAAGTTACTGTTTGGTGTGCATTTTGGGCAAATGGAATCATTGTGCCATTTTTCTTCGAAGATGATGCTGGAAATGCTGTTACTGTGAATGCTGAGCGATACCAATCAATGTTGAGAGACTTTTTATGGACACAGTTGAATCATATTGATGTGTCTGACGTCTATTGCCAGCAAGACGGTGCTACATGTTACACAACTCGAGAAAACATTACGCTTTTGCCATCAAAATTTCCTCAACGTGTAATTTTACGAAATGCAGATTTCAATTGGCCTCCAAGGTCATGTGATCTAACACCATTAGATTTTTTTTGTGGGGTTTTTTGAAAAATCGAGTGTATGCTAACGAGCCACAAACAATTAATGATCTGAAGAACAACATTCAAGTTGCAATTCGTGAAATAACACCAGCAACATGTCGGAAAGTCATTGAAAATTTCGATATTCGGAATGATGTCTGCAGACGCGGTCATGGTGGACATTTGAATGATATTCTTTTCCACTTATAATTGTAATGGATCATATTTTTAATAAAGAAAAACAGCTTGAGAAAATTGCAAATAGTTTGTGTTTTATTTCAAAGAAGCATGTAGGCGCGTTTTTTGGATGACCCTTTATAAATGACTTTTGGTTTTTTATGGCCAGCCGTCAAACTGTGGATATATTTCATAGCACATACTGTCTAAATAAAGCCTTAACGCAAACACGAGCCTACTAAAAATTATGTAGCCGCTTTGAATCAAAATGTGACGGAAGATTTAAACTTATTGATTAGTCGCCTGTTGCAGGAATCAGGGCTCTAACAGTCTAGTACGTGGAAAATTTTGAGCTACAGCTGAACACGATCCACCTGAAGCAGACAATCAAATATGTTTCTCTTTCGCTAATTATGCTCTCTTTGGATACAGATCTAATGTTTTATTGCAAAATTGTGCTCATTTTTGACTTAAATTTCATATGAAGTGAAACCAATCTCTAAAAGACCCTAAGGACTCCATCACACTCTGAAAACTGAATTTTTTGATGCAGTTAAGATGCTGTTGGCATAATCTGACTTTATTTCTTTAAAAATTGAGCCAAGGCTCACATTATGATCAATGGAGAACGTTACCTAACATTGATTAATAATTTTTCTTAAAGAAATTATGGATGACATTGTTCGAGAAAAAATGTGTTTTAACGGGATGGCGGCTCATGTCATAATTTGATTATAACCCTCGACTTATCGTTACCAAATATTGTCGATAAGTTGATTTCTAAAAATGTACCTTTCAATTGGTCTGCAAGATCGTAAGATTTGACATCTCTCGATTATTTCCAGTAGGGTCATGTGCAGCCACTGGCTTACGCTAATAATCAAGCAACAATTGATACCCTAGAAGCCAACATTGTTCGTGTTATTTGTGACTTACGGCCAGCAGTGCTCAAAAAAGTCTCTCAACTTCAAACAGCAAGAAACTGCTTCGTAAAGAACAGCTGCGAACGCCAACTGCCCGAAAGAATTTTGAATTGCTAATGTCATGTTTTAATCTTTCGAATAAAGAAATTTTGGATTAAAGTTTAAAATTTTATCGCGCTAAAAAAACACCCTATATATAAAAAAATTAGCCTAAAATATTAAGAACATAAAATTAATAGAAAACATTTAGTTTTGGGATAAAAACAAATATTAATTTTTATTTTAGTATTTCTTTCCCAAAAATTATAACAATAGTTTCTGAATATTATTCAGTCTTGTTTATTTTTTATTTTTTTTTTTTTTTTATTTTTATTTATTTTTTTTTTTTTTTTTGTAATATTACAACTTGATTTACAAGTATAAATTACTACACTTAACATGAAATTAAAATATTTATTACGTTTCCATAACAAATGTCTTCATAAATGTGTGTGAAATACGCATTTAATCATTTAATTTATTTATTTTCATTTGTTGCATTTTAATTAAATATTTATTTTAATTACAATTAATCTACATTAACTCAATATCATCACGAAACGAATAATATTATAATTTAAGAAGTCAAAGCATTAAGAGAAAATTAAATTGTAAAAGAAATGAAAAATTAATAAAAATAATTTATTTTGGTGTTTAAATGTATGTAAGTTCTTGAAACAAATTACATAAAAAATTGTCCAAAATAACGTTTATTGCGTAAAGGAAAGTTTCTAATAAAATGCTTTAAATTAAAAAAAAAATCCGAAATTAAATTAAAATTTTTATATTAATTTACTTTAATCGTGCTTGTTTCCCTCTAATATACATATTTCATGAAATTCTCATTTCATTTCATGAATTTCATAAAATATTTATTATTCAAAACTACAAAATAAAATGTATCACAGCGGGGAAAGCATATCCATATAAACATTTCACTACTGCCGCATTATAACTCATCAGTGGATTTTATCCAAATTTTGTGTTCAAAACTAGAAAGTCTTATATCTATTGCCAAGTTGATTAAATGAGAACTAAGCTTTTGCAGTTCAAAAACGAACTAGTTCATTTAAATGAATCCATCGATTAAACTAAGTGAACTAGTTCATAGTTTTAAGTATAACTAGATCATTTTTGAATTATACTTTGTATTTTAACTACCAGACAAGATGAACTAGAATTAATGTCTTTCCTTGTTCACTATTTCCGACATGAAATTAGTGCTGCCACGCATTTTATTTAACATTCGTTATGGTAAAGCTACGGTGTTGTTGCCATCATATTTTGAAAAGAACACTTAAACTAAAAGAGCTTTTGTACTAAAAAAAAGCGTTTGAGCTAAAAGAATAAAGTACGAACAATACCTCTACAGGATATTTGAACTAAGAGAGATTTTGAACTAAAGAGAGCCTTTGAACTAAATTTTGAACTAGTTCATTTTTAAACTTTGAACTAAAACGAGTGCTAACTAAATTTAACTATATGGCACAAGTCTAATAAGAATTACATTAAATAAGCAAAGGAAAAAGACAATAAAAACTCAACAGGTTTTTATACAAAACCACACCAAACATTCAGCAACGATTTTTATTTTTTCTTCCACTTTTTTAAATTTCTAATTATTATTATTTTTTGTTAATTAATTTAAATTTTATGAAATCAGGAATTGAACTGTGGAAATAAATGAATTAAAATTAAATTTGGCTTAAGTTCATTTTTTTTTAATTTCTAAACATCTTTTTTAGAAAGAAAAATTATTTTACAAATGTATGCGGACGTTTAAATGCATTTGACTTACTTATGATATCTGCTTCAAGCAGAGTTGCAACTGATTTTTTTTTTCGAAAAAATACAAAAATTATAAATTAAGGTCTATTTGATGAAATACAGTAATTCAAAACAAAAATCAAAAAAGTACGCCCAAATTAAATAAAGTGTATTAATAATAAATCATTCCTATTTAGTACCAAAGTTACCACAACGGCAACACCGTTAAATATAATGTGTATCAGTTTAAAATTGTAAATAGTTTACATCATTTATTTTTTATTTTTTTGCTGGGAATGCAATTGGGTAATAGAAAATGTCATTTTCGCTTAAATTTCGTAAAAAAAGTTGAATTATTTTTTTTTTATCATATTGTAATTATATAATCATACCATATGTTTAGACTTCAAACATAATAATGGTTACAGCTTCTTCACTTCCCTTTTAATATCTTCGTCACTGGGTATTAAATAGGTAAATGAAAAATTAGTTTGATAATGATGTCTTGTCATCAAAAGCCCTCTTCAACGACACTCAACAAACCAACCTTGAACGCGGTCTTTACTATGGGTAGAACACATCCTTATTAAATCGTTCTATTAGACGACAATGCAATTAAAATATGTTGCTATTATATTATGTTGGCCTAAACCATGTTTTTTTTTTCTTTAAGAGTAAGCTTAAAACTAACTATAAATCGTAACTTTATTTAAAGAAAGCTGCAAGTAAACTTTTTGCAGTAAAGTTTGAGGAAGAAAAATTAAATGCAAGAAAACTCGTTCTTTAAAAATGAAGACCAAGCAAGGCAAGCAGTTACAATAATATTTTATGGGAAAACATAGACTTGCAAACTTTTAAACACATTTACTTGCCTTTTTTCAATAGAGTTAAATTAAAGTTTTAAAAACTTCTTCGTTAGCATTTTTGGTTCCTTTCTTTTTTGTCACCAGGCAACTTTCATATGGGTATTTTTGTTATAAATATAAATTAGAATTAAGAATTAATCTAAATAAAATATGAAATATATAAAAGAGATTGAATTTATATTAGTAAAGGAAACAGAGTTTTTTCAATTTATTTATTACCAAATTTAGTGAAAAGTTAATAACAAAAAAACAAACCTCATTAACGACTAGGACAACCTTTAATTCCCAAACGAACTTAGAAAACAGCTTCTTGCAGATATTCTGTTTAAAGGGTTTTTTTATCGCGATAAAATTTTACTTTAACTCAAAATTTCTTTGCTGTTCTTTACGAAGCGAATTCTTTCCGTTTGAATTGGGACACTTTTTTGAGCACTGCTGGCCGTAGTTCACAAATAACACGAACAATGTTGGCTCTTAGGGCATCAATTGTTACTTGATTATTAGCATAAGCCAGTGGCTGCACGTGACCCTACTGGAAATAATCGAGAGATGTCAAATCGCACGACCTTGCAGGTTAATTAAAAGGTACATTTTTAGAAATCAACTAATCGACAATATTTGGTAACGATAAGTCGAGGGTTATAATCAAATATGACATGTAGCGCCATCCTGTTAAAAACACATTTTTTCTCGAACAATGTCATCCATATTTTCTTTAAGAAAAATCATTAATCAATGTTCGGTAACGTTATCCATTGACCGTAATGTGAGCTTTGTCTTCATTTTTAAAGAATTAAAGTCTTATTAAGCCAACAGCATGTTAACTACCTGTCTACAACTCTGTGTAAAAGTACCCAGTAAAAAAAGTGAGGAAAAAATGTAATGAAAACGTTGCATCTTCTACGAACGAAGTAGTAAAAATTCGGGTGAAAAGCCTATAAATTTTACAAAGACATGACATTAAAGGCATGTCATTGGTTGTTAACAGCCTTGTAACCCTCTTTATCCGCTTTCTAAAAACTGAAAAAAAATTGTTTTAGTTCAAACTGTTGTCGTTATGCAAGAAAAATGTAAATCTAAGAAGTAGATCAACATGTTATTTCAGGAAAAAAAAAACATTAAAAAAATTACTAACAAAATCTACAAAATGAGTATAAGCTTCTTTGGATGTCTTCTCCAAGAATGACATCCAATGTTTTTTATTGGGTAGAAATCGATATTCTGTCCCTTTTTCAAGCGTTTGTTTATAACTGTTCGAAAAATAGAGCGATATAGCTGCAATTATACCTACTATGGGAACACCCTCTAATTCTTAAATTCAAATTAAAAACTTGTTGTTATAGTGGACTTAGCAAAATAATTTCTGTGTAAATTTCAAGCACCTGTCTACAACTGTTTGAAAGTATGGCCATATAAATCAAATTAACTGAACCATTGGGGCACCCTTTGATTTACAATCTTAAAAAATAGGACTTGTTACTATAAAAGCCATAGCAATCGACATTCTGTCCACTTTGCAAGCATTTGTCTACAACGGCTTAGAAGGGACACCCTTTAATTTTAAAATTTATTTTTTTTATGACTTTTTGCCATTGTGATCTATAGTGATAAGCTATATGGATCATAATACACGTAAAAAACATGTAAGTGGTATAGGGACACCCTTTAATTTTTAATATTATGATTTTTTTTTTAAACGGGATCAATTTGTAAGTATAACCTTTTAAATAAAGAAAAAAAATTCAAAATCAGTTCTGAAATGCTTGAGTTATGCAGGCACAAATATTTAAAAAAAGCAGCATTCACACGAATTGATAACCTTCTTTTTTTTGGAGTCGATTTAATAGCCAACTTCAGAGAAAATAACAAAAATTTCATAATATTGCACAATATTTTACAAGGTGTAGCCGCTAGCAGCTTTTAAAACTCTAAAACTCTCAAGCAAGCTGCAATAATTAACACTGAAAAAAATAATTTAATTTAAGTTGTTTACTTTGAAATTTAAAAGGGGTAAAATATTTCAACTTATTTAAGCCCTTAGTGTAAACTTACATTTATATTATGATTTTTATAAACATTACGAACCCAACAATTTGTTTGCGAGTACCAAACAATCAGTTATATATTTAATTAAGATCATTTATAACCTCATTTACGCCAATTGCACTTTATAACCTTTAACGCAAAACATTTGTTAAAAACAAGATAATTTATCTCATTTTATCACGCATTCAAAATTATACAGACACTCATATACAAACGTGCAAATTAAAACACAAATATACACACGTACATACTTCCTTATATTTGTGTGTAACATTTTCTCGCGTTTAATAGCGACATATTGAAATACAACAGAAAATTCATGTTTTCTAAATTGATACGAGGAATTTTTAAGAATTCAAGGGACATGTCATTTATGTAGTGAATGGAGGGTTTGCATATACTCAACTTATGATGAATGTTACAGATGTTTATCAGCAGCTCAAAACTTTTTCTTTTAGATAAAATGTTTTTTATAGAGCCTGTGACGATGAGTAGAACGACAACTCAAAAGAAAACGTAAGCGTTTTCATACAAAATCCGATTTCAGTGTAAGGAAGATGTTGTTAGAACTGCGAACGCAAGTATCAAAATGAGTCACTTGCTATTTTGGTTTCATGCAGAGTGCAGTTTTGTGGTAGGAAAACAAATTTAAAGAAATCAATAAAACAAAATTAAAAAGTTTCTAAAAAATCTGGCAACTGCGAACATTAGTGATGCAAGGAAGAGAATGCAGTGTTAGTCAGGGGCACTCCAGTGTTTGGAGCTACGAAAAGTTTAGCAGAAGAAGAGTAAAAGAAGTTCTGGAATAATCTTAACGCGATTGGGCCTCGTAAGCGAAGTACTGCTGAGTGGAAAAAAGTCAGTATTCTATGTAAAATCGTAGATACACAATTTCATGCTAAAAGCATAAAACGTTTTAAACACTTTACTTACAGTCCTGGGCAGATTTGTAATGATGCTTCGAAAAGAAATTGGTTATAATGAAAAAACCCTTAAAGAAACTGATGATGGCCTATATTATTACTCTTATCTGACTGAGCTGGAAACAATAATTATTAGAACACTATTACTGTCTTCAGCTGGAGCCCTTAGTGGTGCAGTATTTGGATGCGAAACGCAATCTATAGATGATTGTTTTATAGCATTACTAGAGTCTCCAGCAAGGTTCAGCAAGACTATTGCGGTCGTTACACCCAATAGAATTGCAAATGCAACTAAATGTCCAGCAATTTTCTAAAATAAAAGTTCGGACACTGCTAAGATTTAAGCCGAAGCAGAAAAGAAGAAGTGCCGCAGCTGAGGAAGCAACAGCAGCATTGATGTTTGGAAATAAAATTATTTTACAAAGTTTAGTATCTGAAATTTTTTTTTTCAATTCACATATGTTACTTCAAAACAATTTTATTTTTTAAATTGAAAAATATGTGCATGAAGTTAAAAAGTTAAATAACACGGTATTTTAGTTGTTTTTAAAATTTAAAGAAATACTTTTACTTATTGCTTTCGCGCCTATTTCCTTTCCTTCTATTACTGGAAATTCTTTGCTTTTGTCATCTTCTTTCGCTTTAGTTATTGGCTCAGCGCATTAAAAAAATAAACACATGTTATGAAGAGCATAACATCACGCTTATAATTTCTTTCCTATTTTTTCAATTTATTTGCAATTATTGCAAAAGTGTTCGCATCTTTTAATTTTTTGATATCTTTTGACAATTGGAAGCAGCTGACCTTTCTATACACGGTTGTTTTTTCTTTAAAGCAGTTTAGTAGTATTTTAGATACTTATTAAGGAAGTCGCCAAATTAGAGAAATATTTTTGATCTGGTAGTCACTTGGTTTCTTTAAACGTCGGACAGAAAAAGTTGCATTCGCTAGGGTATGCGAATAAAAGTGAAAGACATGAAGAAATCCACTATGACTCGAATGTGAGTGACTGGCTTTCTTTCCCTAAAGCTTTCTTTCGCTATTGTAATCATCTTATGCCAAATATCTACCCAATACTTAAATATAAAACTTGCTCTTGTTGTTTTGTAATGATCTTATAAATAAATAAATTATTAATTTATTTGTTTATGTATATTGAATATTGATTATCAATCTGAGAAAAGAGTGCTGAGGTACAATAAACTTATAAGTTTTTACAGTGACCAATAGTAATTCTATGCATAAAATAATTAGGCTTTCTATTGAAATTAAATTTTTTAAATAATGAAACTCTTAAAGTCACATCGCATAACATAATTAACATAAAAATTAAAACTAAAGTTGTTATCTACGTATATCTCTAAAACCTTAAAATAAGATACAAATGAATTATTTTCATTGCATAAAATTAAGGTAATTTGAATATTTATCAGCGAAAAACTCATGCATCGAGTATTAAGGGGGGCCTTTTCATAATTAGTTTTATGGTCCAAAAAAATCCCTTAACATCAGCTAATAACTGGACATCATCAGCATATGTACAACACCTACAGTATTCAATCAGCTGATATAAGTCATTGCTATAAATAATAAACACAAGCGTCTCCAAAATAAAACTCTGAGGCACACCTCTGTGGATTTTTAAAGTTGAAGAAATATCTGATCCAAGATGTAAATATTGGCACCTGTTATTAGAAAAAGAACAAATTGTCCACAACAAGATAAGTAGCAGTGACTTTCTTAGCCACAACCATTATCCAGGATGCGGCTTAATAAAAATTTTGATAAAATTACGACAGAATAAGATGATCTCAAAAAGATAACTTCATGACGGCAAGTTTTATACACTTATTTGATTTCTACAATTAACTAAACGAATGAAGTTTTTCTTAGTCTGTATCAGTGATTTTTTGTACCCTGCACCATGGCGAAATAATTAGTCGATGGTCGCAATGGCGAGTTCGTTTTTTTTTCGCCGTTGTAGAGCACCACGTTGCTGCCAAAAATAGCTGACTAAGCAAAAGAAAGCCGAATTAAATTTATCCCTCCCTCTATCATCATTTGGTACTTTATTGAAGTTAAACCCAGTTGGTTGGTTTTATAAAACTAACAACTTTTACCTTTTTCAAATTATTAAAAAGTATTTTATTTTTGAATTTATTTGAAAATTTTGACAACAACATCGAACATAAACAAAATAACACGTGGGCTATAAAGACCACCTGGTTAAATATTTCGCCATGCCCTGCACCAATAAGGGCCCATAAAGTTTGTCATTCCATTAATTATATATGTTCTTGATCTGTCTGTCTGTAATCGGAGAAAAATCAGTTTTGCCAAGAAATCGGAAGAGCTAGAAGCCCATTAATCTGTCACAGTCATAGCTTCGAAAAAGATGATACTGAAATAACGCAATATCGGTCCAGGTCCTGCTTAAAATTTTTTTTCATATCAATTGAAACAAATCTAGTTTAGTGAAAAAACTCGAATAAAAAAAACAAAATAAGAAGAAAAATGAAGTGAAAAAATTATCGCTCGTTTGTATTTACCGAGTTATGGGCCACTGAACTTGCAATAGAGAAGAGCCATATTTTTTTAGATATCAACATGGGCATCATTTAAAAGCTTTTGAAGAGATTTTTGAAGAGATATTAAAATTTTTTTGAATGCTGAACCCATAAACAGCCGATGATATTTTTTGTTTTAAGATTATACAAAGTACTTTCTTTGTATTTTTATAATTTTTTTTTTGTTATTTTCTTTCACTTTAACATTTTTTTTATTGGACTCTTTTTACTAAACTAGATCTAAGCCTATTTTGCTTTCAACTTCGTTTCTATTCTTGCAAGTGGTTGTTGATTATAATGAAGAATTGGCATTCAACTGATAGAGGAACTTCTTCATTAACAGAAACAATGTATGGTACGAAAGAGTCTCTTATGTTGATTTTTCAATGGGAAATCTGCATTATGGTTCATGCGGTTAAACAAATACGGTGAAGGATATAAAAGATTCGGCATATCCAAGTATAATACTCTTACTTGTTTTCGAAGATATTGTGTCTTTTTGTAACTAACTTTTTTAATAATTTTACAAGACCATCATTTTATAAACAGTTGTAGTTAAATCTTATTCTAAAGATCAAACAAAATTTGCATTATATTTTTTGGGAAAAAAAATCACTGGCAACGCTTTTTGCTACAGACATCACATCATTTTTTTCATTTTCCCCTTAAGAATGTGATAGAAACTGTGTTCTACGTAGTGATGAATATTTCCATCTTCAGTGATTGTCATTTGATGGATCAAATGATGATCAATCATCGAAGCTCAAACCATGAAAGTAATAGAGAGAAGGTTGTTTGCTTTCTTGTGCTCTATTTGGTGACAGGGCTAATTATCGTATACAAAGTGGTATACGGGCCACTTGTAGTCTAATGTTTATTTTTTGTTTTAGATTTTTTTTTGTTTTGAAATGTTGAGGCAGTGGATCACAATAGGCCTCCAATTTAACTTGCATGTGTTTTACAGGTAGCTTTTAGTGGGCGCAAAGCAAACATCCAAGGCGACAAATAAATAAATATCTTTCTTACGAGGGCTGCTCTATATATTTCTGGCCTAATAGTGAAAATGCGTAAATTTATAATCAAAAATTGTTTGGTTATTTTTCAAAGTATTCTCCAGCATGACTTATATACACTTTTGCATGCGCTCAAACCAGCCTTCGAAGCACTTTTTTCACTCTGATTGAGACACCTCTAAAAAATGGTATTTGAACACTTCAACAGCTTCTTCTGGCGACGAAAATCGTTGCCCACGCATTTTTTTCTTGATGTGCGGAAACAAGAAGAAGTCATTAGGTGCCAAGTCAGGGCTGTACGGCGGATGACCCATTAATTCGCCGTTTTGGCCGGTCAAAAACGCTCTGGTTTGAGCCGATGTGAGAGAGCTCGCATTGTCATGGTGAACAATGATTCGTTTTTTCTTGTTGGTTTTTCGAATTTCTCCGATGACTTCAGGCAAACAAATTGTAGTGAACCACTCAGAAGTGACCGTCCTACGTTGCTCAAGCGGAACAGTCGCCACATGACCAGTTTTGCCGAAGAAACAGGCGATCATTTGCTTCGAAGTGCTTCTTCCACGAACAACTTTTGTTGGATTTTGCTTGTCTTTGAAGACCCACACGGTCGATTGTTGTTTCGTTTCGGGCTCATACGCATAGATCCATGATTGGTCACCTGTGACGATCTTATAAACGTCTTTTGAAGCACCGCAATCGTATTTTTGCAACATTGTTTTGCACCAATCGACACGAGCCTTTTTTTGAGCGACTTTCAAATTGTGCGGGATCCAACGAGAACAAACCTTTTTTACGGCCAGGTGTTCATGCAGTATCGAATGTATGCTGGTGGAAGAAATGCCCAAGGATGTCTCTATCTCTCGGTATGTCGCACGTAGATCTTGCATTATGAGTTCACGCACGGCATCAATGTTCTCTGACACAACAGCCGTTTTTGGACGACCTTCACGGAATTCGTCTTTGAGCGAGCTTCGACCGCGATTAAATTCATTATACCAATTTTTCATAGTGCTATAGGATGGTGCTTCATCGCCATACAAAGATTTAAGTTCATCAATGCACTCTTGTCGTGATTATCCACGTCGAAAGTTTTTAAAAATGATGGCACGAAAATGTTCACGAGTTAATTCCATTTTTTTCTATATTATTTTTTTCAAGTCACTGTAAACAACATAAATAATGGTCGTACGTCAAGACGTTTTGAGTACGATTATGCTTAAAAATGACAAACTTTCCAATGGAAATGTCAGATTGCACTTGGCAGCACTCAGTGTTGCCAGGCCAGAAATATATATAGCAGCCCTCGTATAATAAATTTCTATTCAAGCAAAGAACTTATATTTTTCAAAAAATAACACAATTTTTTCGTTTTTATTTTCTTCAATTTTAGGAACCACCCTCCTATGCTTTTAACTAACATTTGGCTAATGACATATAATAGCGTTTTACACACTTAATGAACAGCTAAATTTTATTATCTTTATATTTTCAAAATGACTGTCTGTTTGTATTTAAATTTTATTTACTAAATTATTTAAAGTTTTACATTAAATGTTATTAGTTGTTATTAAAAAAAAATGAAATTTTAGTACCAGACAACTACTAATGATTACATCTTATCAAGTTTTTCGGTTGAATTAGATTTTTGGAAAGAAACAGTGGAGTTACAATGGGAATCTTAAAATCAAAAACATATATTTCATGGATCACCTATCCGCTTTAAAATTTTTCCTTTTTGGACAAAATGTCCGAGGCTAAAATGCTTTCTGAAGAAGTCGTAAATAATAATATTCCTACAAAATTAACTTTTTTTCCAAAAGATATATATGGTCTTTAAATTTTGGGATAGTACTTGGAGACTTTGATGAAAGAAGTTATATTTTGTAATAAAAATCACGACAGAAAGATAAGGGTTTTGCGTTATATGGTCTTATTTTTACTAGAAAATTGAAAACTATTAGAACGACACAGAAACTTAAGAAAGCGTAGAAAGAAAGAAAAAATGTAAAACATCTTTCTCTTTCCCCAGCAATTTCCACTTAATTCCAAAATTACCATTCGCTTGCTTTTTAACCGTCTTCAAAAAAAGAAGGAGGTTATCAATTCGTGTGAATGTTGCTTTTTTATGTTTGTGCCTGCAGAACTCAGTCATTTCTGAAACGATTTTGAAAAGTTTTTGTAATTTGGGTGTCCCAATAGTTGATATAAGCTGATGTATGATGCCAAACTTTTTGAACCGTTATCGACAGACAGCTGAAATTTATAAAGATTTTGTATTGCTAAGTCCGCTATAACAACAACTCTAAAATTTGCATTCAGAAATTAAAGGGTGTTCCCATATTTTAAGTAAATTGACTTTTTCAAACACTTAAAAATGAAACAGAATGTCAACTACTTTGTCTGGTATATTAAAAAGTATAAATATTTAAAATTATAAATTATAAGGTTTAACAATAGTTGTTGCTTTTATGATTTATATGACCAAACTGTTAAACAGTTGAAGACGGTTGAATGAAATTTACACAGAACCTTTATTGCTAAGTCCGCTATAACAATTAGGAAACTTGAAATTATAACTTAAAGGGTGTCCCTCTAACAGATGTATTTTGACCGATATGGCCCTATTGGTCTTTAAAATTAGACACAATGTCCGTTACTGTATCAAGTATAATAACAAGTATAAATATTTAAAATTAGAATTTAAAGGGTGACCTAATGGTTGTAATTTGATGTATATGGCCAATCTTTTGAACAGTTAAAGTTTAACGCTTTGAATTTAAACAAGTTTTGTTTTACTGTGTCAGCAATAAAAATTGTAAAAAATAAAGGGTGACCACATAACTGCTGAATTTCCTTTATTTATATTTTTTTCTATGAATATAAAAAATCCTAAAGAAATCTTTCGCAAAGATAATAAAATTAATATAAAATTAATGTCCTGCAGAAATATCATTTTAAGTTTGTTTGTTTTGAAATCGGTTGTGTTGGGTACGCATGTCCACTTCTCTAACTTCTGCTTCTTCGTTTGAGAAGCAGGTAAAGTTAAGAGACTCACTTTGCAGTTCTCCAGTTATACAACAATTAAGTAGAACATAGAAAAGGAGAGGGGTTACCCTTCTCCACCTTTTATAACTTCCAGATTTTGCCTTCAAATGGACCTTATTCTAAGAATATCCTACACTGAATTTAAAGAATCTCTTTACTGCAGCTCACCAGATGTAAAATAATTTTCGTAACTTTGTAGTGCGATACCCAACTGCCCCTTTCTTCCAGCAGTTTTCTGGTTTTTTTTTTTTCCTTAAATAGCCTTTATCAAATTTAGAGTGCCGCCACATTATTTTAGTTTGTTAAGTAAAGGATAATAAACTTTGTTTAGGGATGTCTTATTTTAATTATTCCTTCGCCTTTAAACAAATAATGACCAAAAATTGCGTCCTGCTCCTATTTGTTTTGTAACACAACTTGTTTGTCCTTCAAACAATTCAATTTTTTGGTTTTATGGATGACTTAATTGTTACGCTTTCATTATTCATCTTTCATCGTTATTATTATCATCTCAAATTACAATTTAATTTGCTGTTTTACTTATGACATGCCGCGGCAAACAGCACAGAGTTTACAAACATGACCAGCAATAATGAGACAAAAAAAATTACATAATTATTGTATTGTTCCTTCAAATTAACGAAACATATACATACATATACACATACATACATACATACATACATACATACATACATACATACATATACACATACATATATACATACACACATATTATATACATAATATATATCTATTTAGTTTATGTATTTATTTAAAGACATTCATACTAATTTTTACTTGACATCACAATTTGTGTTGAATTCATTATAAGTTACTTAAGCCTGGCTGCTACAGCTATTGAAGGACCATCTAGAATGTTATAATGGACCTTATTTTATGATTTTCTTTTTTTTTAACAATTAAGTATTTCATGTTGAAGTGGGTATGAAAATAAAGTGATAGCACGGGAAAAAATTGTTAATATTTTTCTTATAATTAATAATTATTTAATAACTGAACTTGCGTGACCCATTCAAAAAGCTTTAGGGCTTAACGTCTAACAATGTTTTCTTCATTAAAAGACATAATTTTTTCAATAATACAATTTAATAACGTAATGAAAGAAATAATTGAAATTACGTCATCTTAAAATCAATTTGCGCGTGTTATAAGAAGACTGATATTTGACGTCTTACTCCTTACAAAGAAACAGAAGTAATCAAGAGTTAAGTGTTGTCCATAAACCTTTATTAAAGCACAAGAAAAAATAATTTAAAGAAAACTAAAGTCTCTAGGTGACAGGATTACAGAAGGGAGTCTTAAAGTTCCTTGCAGCGGATATCGCTAAAGGTTTGCAGTTGACGTGCTGGCTACATGATTCAAACAGAAGTTGAAGGTTGCTTACTTGCTATTGTACGGACTATGAATACTCATTTTTTTTAATTGTTCGCACTATAAATTCTATTTCTGTAAGAAACTATTTTTGTTTTTAATTTTTTTTTTCATTAAGCTATTTTTAGTGATGAAGTCGATGGGTTTTTTTTTGTACAATAAGTAAATAAATGTTTTAAAGTATAAACTCTCCAATGCATTTTCTAATATTTTATAAAATTAAAATTATTTGCAACAGTGACACTTTTAAGCAAGCGATTTTTTAGGCTATATGGAATTTTTTTGTCAAGGTGGCAACATTAATAAAATCAAAAATATATTAAACAAGAGTGCTATACAGAATCTTATATATCCTTCACCATGTACGTAAAATTAAAAAAAAATTAAGTACGATATAAAGGGTCATCCAAAAAACGCGCCTACATGTTTCTTTGAAATAAAACACACTCTATTTGCAATTTTTTCAAGCTGTTTTTTTTTTATTAAAAGAATGATCCATTACAATTATAAGTGGAATAGAATATCATTCAAATGTCCATCATGACTGCGTCTGCAGACATCAATCTGAATATCAAAATTTTCAATGACTTTCCGACATGTTGCTGGTGTTATTTTACGAATTGCAACTTGAATGCTGTTCTTTAGATCATTAATTGTTTATGACTTGTTAGCATACACTCGACTTTTCAAAAAACCCCACAATAAAAACCTAATGGTGTTAGATCACATGACCTTGGAGGCCAATTGAAATCTGCATTTCGTGAAATTACAGATTGAGGAAATTTTGTAATGTTTTCTCGAGTTGTGTGACATGTAGCACCGTCTTGCTGGAAATAGACGTCAGACACATCAATATGATTCAACTGTGTCCATAAAAAGTCTCTCAACATTAATTGGTATCGCTCAGCATTCACAGTAACAGCATTTCCAGCATCATCTTTGAAGAAAAATGGCCCAATGATTCCACTTGCCCGAAAATGCACACCAAACAGTAACTTTTTGTGGGTGTAGAGATTTTTCGTAAATAACACGAGGATTTTCATCACCCCAGATACGACAATTTTGCTTATTGACGAATTTATCCATTCTGAAATGAGCTTCGTCACAAAACAAAATTTTGCTTGAAAACAATGGATCTGTTGTTCGTTGTTCAATAATCCAACTGCCATGTGTACCCGTCCATGGTTAAAACTGTACAACCTTCTAATAAAACAAAATGGCTCATGTCATTTGAAAAGATGTCACGTGTAAAAATTATATAGTGCTGACATCTAGGCGTCACATTTGGATGACCCTTTATAGTTTTAAATAAAAATATCTTCGGCTCTTAAGGGGTTAAGTATTTAAAAAAAATTTAACATTACCTGAAAGCTTTAAAATGATATCCATGTTCACTACATTGACAATCGTACTTTTTTATGAAAATTTTAGAGGCCCATAGCTCGGTAAATATGGGCGAGCGTCAAACATTCACTTGATGTTTTTTCTATTTTTTTTTAATTCTCTATCGCTCCATTTTTTTTTTTTTTTTATGGAAAAATAAGTGGCAGGCGTGCACTGCCTTGAGAGACATGGAGCGATCTTGCTGATTTTTAATAGCACCTCTTTCGACACTACGTCTGATCAATTGGTTCATTTAAATTTTTTCTAGCTCATCTAGTGCCCTGGCAAAGTTGATTTTAACACTAACACTGACGGACAGATGGACATTTCTCAATTGTCTTTTCTATACATAAGAACTCAATTTATATAAATTAAATTTTTAAAAGTTAATATTTCTTATTAATATTGGTCAAATATTTGACTAATCTGACCGCACCTTAAATGTTGTTTCTTATTTGACGACATAATAAAAAGTAAATTAATTCTTACAATCTATCCCAACTCGTTGTTTTATATTCCATGATCACGTCTGTCTTATGCTGGCTCGAAGTGCACTTTTAGCGTGTGAACCGAATGAAGGAATTCGGTGACGAGGCATGTCGTCAGCTTTTTTGATGGGAACAAATATTTGCTAGATAGAGAAATGCGTGAGTCAGAATTTTTATGCGATCAAGCAACATGCTCTTAGTAGAGGAAGTGCTAAATAGTTGCTTCTAAGGCATCAAGAGAACAAGAATATTAATGAATGCATGACATTTATGAGGTCTCTCTCTAATAAATGCTGATACTCTTTTATATTAGTATGAGAGTTTTCACTCTCAAATAAACTATCTGTATTTCTTTGACTTCAAAAGAACCTTTTGAGGATTCCTGGATGCCAAGTAATATACAAGTTTAAAAGAATTTTTAAATCAATCGGTTTTTTTAAAGGGAAAAATCATTTTGTTTTTGTTTTTGAAAGACATAGTTTTTCTTATGGTTACCCAAAATAAGACTTTAATCTGAGAGCCCTAAAGAAAGACTTATTTTATATTCTGGCGTTTGTAAAGAACAGTTAAAGCAGTTAAATTTGCTCTTTAAATTTATTTATTATTTTTTTTATTTAAGACTTTGTGAATACAATCATTACATAACTAATAAATAATAAAAGATTTGCACGTTTTCCCTATAATGCTATCAATTGCCAATTTGTTAATCCCATTCATAATTATTATCATGAGACTCTTGAGTACTTACTTGAAATCCACTATAATATTCTATTTTATTCGCTTTTTCTATGCCGTTTTACATCAATTGTTTTGTATACAACCATTCAAATATGAGAGCTTCTTATAAATTACTTGAGATATTAAAGAATAGAATAAAGAGTATCACAAAGTGCTTACGTGTTGAAGTATTTTAATAATATTCATTATACAAATTTATTAAAAATCATTATAGTTTCAAGTTGATTATTCATTCTTTTTTTATACAAAAATAATTCTATTATTATTTTAATAGAAATATAATAAAAAAAAAAAAACAAAGACAAAAAATTATTGTCTTAGAAATAGGAACTTAAGGTTTGTATGAAGATATTGATACAAATTAATATGAGTTTTAACATTATTTCCTAAAGTTTTTCTTTTTTAATTTTTTTTTCCACAGTTAGAATTATTTTTAATGTTTTTTTAATATCTTTAATTCCTAAATTCACTTTCTTACTTTCTTAATTGAAGAATTTACAATAATTACAGTTTAATTTAATTTCTTTTTATCTTTTATTTTTATAATTCAAAACCTAAATATCAATTTTCATTATTTTTGGGGCAAAAAACTTTTGCTATCTGCTTTCTCAAACTTAAGACAGTAATGATGACTTAAGTTATCAATGACACTGTCATTAGTGTTAGTGACTAAAAAAAAATTTATTTAAATTGTTCTTCAAAAAAAAAAAAAAAATACTTCAAAACAGATTTCAGCTACCTGTCTATATTTAGCAAGATCCATAAAACTACATCAACTATACGGACACCCTTTAATTTCCATACTCAAACTTTTTACTTGCTTTTCTAGCTGACTTAGACTTAACTCAGGTTCTTTGTAAATTTCAACTGTCTATCTAAACCTGTTTAACAGTTTGGCCACATACATCAAATTACATGAACTATTGTAGCACCTTTTAATTTATAATTTTAAATATTTAAACTTATTATTCCAAGCAAAGAAGTGGACATTCTGTCTAATTTTCAAGTATTTGTCTATAACGGTTCAAAAGATGGGGTCATATAGCTTAAATTTAATCAATTATGGGAACACTCTTTAATTTTAAAATTTAAGTTTAACTTTTTTTTTGGTAAGCGGACTTAGCAATACAGGTTCCTTGTAAATTTCAGCTGCCGGTCTGTTACATATATTAAATTACATCAAATATTGGGACACCTTTTAATATCCATATCCACATTTTGTTGTCAAAGCAAACTAAGCCATACAGATTCTTTGTATATTTCTACAACTATTCAATAGAAAATACAAATTACCTTAACTATTGGGTTACCCTTTAAATTAAAATTTAAAAAATTTATACTTGTTACTATAACAATGATAGTAAATGAGTATTTGTCTTTAACGATTTAAAAAGTAGTCGAATATATGTTAATTTACGTCAGCTGTGGGGACACCCTTTAATTTTTGGATTTATTTTTGTATTACTTTTTGCTATTGAGTGCTATAGTGATACATAGTTCTTTTTTAATTTTGCAGTTGCTCCTTTTACGGTTCATAATACACGAAAATAACATGTATGTTGTATGGGGACACCCTTTAATTTTTTAAATTATAAACTAATTTTAAAACGGGACCAATTTGTAGCCTTTCAAATAAAGAAAAAAATTAGAAAATTGGTTTAGAAATCACTGAGTCCTGCCGGCACAAACCAATGCCAAATCATGTACCAGGTGATGGCAGTGGCGAATTCATTAATTTTCGCCATTGCAGGAAATTTCAAACTTCATAAATTAAAAATCAGCGTGAATTTTTTTTAATATGAAGTTTAACATTTCCTTTAAAGCCAACAATTTATGAATAAGCCGCTGCCACTACCTGGTATATGATTCGCTTTGGCACAAACCTTAAAAAAGTAGCATTTAGGCGAATTGATAACCTCTGTCTTCTCTTGAAGTCGTATAAAAATTTTGTTTTTCACACATTGAATACCATTTAATTTTTTTATATAAACTTTTTTGATGTCTTGTGGAAATTTTTAAAATACAAGAATAAAAAAACAGGTCTTCTG
Organism: Cistogaster globosa; assembly: GCA_937654795.1. Taxonomy (NCBI): domain Eukaryota; kingdom Metazoa; phylum Arthropoda; class Insecta; order Diptera; family Tachinidae; genus Cistogaster; species Cistogaster globosa. The sequence goes on along the minus strand of OW569404.1, from coordinate 133,675,421 downwards.
TGTAAAGTTCAAAGGCCTAATAGAAATTAAACATCACTTGATTTACTTAATAATTTGTTCTCTTGGAATTCTTTGAAAAAAAAATACTTAAACAGAAATTATTAAATAACGAATTTATTTTTAATTAATTTAAATCTCATTTTCTTCTCCAAAAAAAAATTATTAATTGTCTTGCCCTCCCATAAACAGCGATACCAAACTTTATTAACAAAGTTTTAAATGAATTCTTTTCAATTTAAAATCTCTTTAACATCTAAACAGTGAATAACAGCAAATATGCTTCACATATGACAAATGAATTCATAAAATTTTTAATAAAATATTAAAGAAAACAAAAAAAAATAAAATGATTTTCTAAAAATTTAAATTTCTTAAACAAGAAAACATATGAAAAAACTTGCAAAAAAATAAAAACAAAACATCGTTGTTAGAAGCACACGTGGCACAAAAAAACACATAAAGGTTCAGATTCTTTATAAAATCCTAATGAAGTTACTTGTCACTGTGCTTTTTCTGCCTTGAAGTGAATGTGTTTGTTAGAAGAATAAAAAGAACAACAACAAAAAACAAATTTTAATAAAAATGTGAGCATGAGTTGGTTTCTTTTTTTTTAATTTGATGAACACCTTTTTTAGCAAATCTTTTTTAAATTGACAAAATAAATAAAAACTTGCTAATTTGAAAAAAAAACTTCTGGAAGGGAAAGTAATAAATGAAAATATCTATTTATTTTTCTTTAAAATATCGTAGCATTCATTCATAATTAAATTAAATTTATAATCATTATCATAATTTCGTAAATAATAATAGCTGTTGCTTGTGTAGTCAAACTTTTTATTTTGAGGCACAAACACTTATCTGTTTTTTAATTTTATTTTTCGTTTCTACTCTTGATGAAATTAAATTTAAACACGAGTTTTAAACATTTTTCTCTCTTTATTTAATTTATAGTTTTTTTAATGTCCGTCTGTCCGTTTTAGTTAGTGTTGAAATCCAGTTTGCCGAGACAATAGATCAGCTAGAAAAAATTAAGATACGCTAATCGATCAGACATAGTGTCAAAAGAGATGCTATTGGATCTCAGCAAGATCGGTTCATGTCCTTCGACGCAGCGGTCAAAACACCACGCCTACCTCTAACTTTTCTACATCATTTGGAACAATGAAGTAACTCCAATAAAAAAAAAAAAAAACAAATATATGAGCCGATAGAGAATTAAAAAATAAGAAAAAAAAAACATCAAGTGAAAAAAATCGGCGCTGGCCCATGTTTCTCGGGGTTATGGGCCTCTGAAATTTTAATTTTTTTCAAATATCAATATGGGTTTCATTTTAAAGCTTCTGAAAAGATCTTTAAGGAAATACTAAAATTTAAAAAAAATGCTTAACCCATTAAGAGCCGATGACATTTTTATGGAAAATTTTTAGCTCGTGGTTACACATATACGAAGAAGGGTGTATTAGATTCAGCAGAAGCGAATGTAGCACTCATACTTATTTTAAAAAATTTTAATGCCTTAAAATTTTTATTATACAACTTTTTTTTTTTTTTTTGTTTTGTTATTTAAAATGTGCAGCAAAATATTTAAATTATTTAATAAAATTTCGCCAAAAAATTTTTAATATCTTTATAGCATTGTTGTTTTCTATCTTTGAATTTTAAGCCTCTTTCATTTACATCTAAAAGTCTTATCGTTGTTATCATCTTACAGGTTGTCAATAGTAATAAACGTTCATTTTCAATATCTTTTACAACATGTTGGTTGTTGAAAATTAATGATAAAAATATACAGATATTTATACTTACAACATGCTTGAGTTGTAATCTAATTAAATACTTAAAAAATTATATTTAACCTAAACTTATGTAAATGTGTTTTACTTACAATAAAGGAAAGTTACGTAATATGGAATTTAATGTATTCTCTACTTCAGATAAGAAGCAACTCACTGTTGTCAGGGTTAATAATTTTATTATTTTCCTTGTGCGTATTTCATTGAAATTTAAGATTAACAAGTTATTTTTATGTTAATGTTGATGGTAAATGTAAAAATAAATTAATATTTAAAAAAAAATTTAATGTAACGTTAAGTATTTGTGACAATTTTCTATAAAAAGAATGTTGAAAAATTTATAAGTTAAAAATAATTTATTTTTTAAGAGTAAAACCTGGTACTTTCTTCGTATTGCAAATTGTTGTGCAACATTGATTATTTCAAGTGGAAAATTTGATATTTAAAATGTGGTGTCTATCTCGCGATTTGCAAGAATTTAACGTTTTATTGCTTTCACGTACACTACATTGTTTTAGAAATGTAAGCAAGAGACATATGATCAGCTGTTGTTTGAAAAATTCCGCATGAAATAATCCCTCTTTGCTTTATTTCACAGCTTTGATAAAATGTTGACAGAAACATTTCATTTGTTTCTCTACAGTAAAAACAGAGTACTACTTCAGCAACATTTTTTCATAACTTTTTCATACAAATTTTTTATGTATTTAGTTTGACAGCATTTCGCATAAAAAACTGAACAGAGTACCAGGCTTAAAATATAGAACAGTTACGCTGCACTGTGGACCAGAAGCAAGATAATGTTAGAGTCAATTAGAGAAGCCTTCGATCATAAGGTTATAGTTAAAGCCTTTCAGATCTTTCGAAAGCTGTGCTACTGTACTTTTGCTCTGATAGATCAAGCAAATTTCATGTACTTAATAACTGGAGGCTCAGTTTAATTTAAATTATGAAAATAACTTGGTCATCGTATCAAAGATTACAAGACCGTTGATGGAATTTTCCTTCAAGAAATAAAAACATACAGGCGGCTTAATATATTAATACACATGTTTGTATACAATCATATTTTTAGGTATATATGGATGTACTTACGTGTGTATGTATCATGTACTTTTATATAGGGTGTCTCAATAACGACGCCTCATACCATAAACACCTTTTTCATTTAATAAATTTTGATATTTTTGTTTCAATCAAAGTTTCAAATTACTGAAAAAATACAACATTATAGGATTCTAAGCGTCCACATAAAAAATTAGAAAAATTATGTTTGATCGATTGGCGTATTTAAATTTTCTTTAGCTCAGCTAGTGCCTTGACAAAGTTGATTTCAACCCGAACACGGACAAACAGGTAGACAGACTACCAGACGATCATCGCTTAATCGACTTGGCTATGCGTAATTACTCAGAATAAATGGGGTCAGAAATGGATAATGTAAAAATTACAAACGGAATAATAAACTTTGATAAAGCCTTTTTCCACCTGTAGTGTAGAGTATAAAAATTATATTATGAATTGTAACAGAAATATAAAATGTAAATAAGATAAAATCTCACTTAATGATGTAACTTTTTATTATTTTGTTTCTCATATTATTCATAATTGTAGAAATCCTTTCTCGGAAAATTTTTTTTCAAGAGAACGTAACTCTACGGAAATAATAATTTACTGCTTATTTTTTTAAAATTTATAAATCTTTCTGGAAACATGTTGATCAAACTTCAACATGATTGTAGCAACATTATTTCCAATTGCAGATTAATACAGGTTGCACTATTTCGTGCAGAGTTGTAGAAAAATGGCCAAAAAGTATTGCATTATTAATGACAACAAAATCTGCAATTTACTTTTAAATCGAGGTATTGGCATCCCTAGCTATTTGTTAATCTTTTTAAGCGTTAAGCCTGGTACTCCGTTCAGCTTTTCATGCGAATTGCTTTCAAACTAAATACATAAAAAAATTTTATAAAAAAATTATGAAGAAATGTTGCAGAAGTATTACTTGGTTTTTACTGTAAAAAAAAACATATGAAATGTTTCTGGCAACATTTAATTAAAGATGTGAAATAAAGCAAAAAAGAATTACTTCATGCGGAATTTTTTAAACATAGCTAATCATGTGTCTTTTGCTTACATTTCTAAAACAATGTAGTGTACGTGAAAACAATAAATCCAAATCGCTAGATAGACAATAGATTTTAGATGTAAAATTTCCCACATGAAATTATCTATGTCTTTATGCAATTTAAACAAATTCAAACAGAGTACCAGGCTTTGAAAGTAAAATTAAGCTTTAAAGCATGATATTCTATTCACTATTTCGTAAGAAATGCTGACAAAAGTCGGTTTTTACAGACTTTTCGTGCAAAATAATTAATAAATAAACTTTTAGAGGTTGTTATCTGTTTAGTTTGTACAAAGTTATGAAATGTTTCTTGCAGCATTGTTTTCTTCTGCAAAATTTTTTTGGCAACATTTTATTCTAACTAAAAAATATCTTATATTGCTGCACTTCTTTTGTATGGAATTGAAGCCAATATCAAAGAATATCACACTTTGTAAGGACGATAATTCTTTTTCTTAAATATATTATTGGCACCAGTATCTAGTTTTCCCTTTTTTAGCAAAATAGGAACAGTTGAAATTTTAATATATAAAATAAGTACGAAGTAACATTATTTTTAATGTTTCTTAAATGTTGCTAGCAGCATGTTGACCATACTGCAACATGTTGATGTCATGTTGATCAGCAGTTTTTTGGGCGAAGTGTAACGAAGAGCAAGCATATTAAAGCGAAATAAAGGAGACATCGTTTTTTAACTCCTTTTCATTAAATCAAAATTCCTTATTATCAAATTCATCACACACAATAAAAAAAGTTGCAAAATATTTGGCTGACATGCTTTTTTCTGTAAATTTTTGACAAGACATGGCTCGTTCTTATTCTAAAAAAATTTATAGTTAATTTATTTAACTTAAACGAAAAATTCGAACGGGAAAATTCACATGATTTAAAGCCAGGTACTCTGTTCGAACTGCTGAAAATTGTTGAGCAACATTGAATATTTCATGTGGAAAATTTGACAATTAAAATGTGGTGGCTATCTCGCGATTTTTACAGTAAAAATAGAGTACTACTTCTGCAACATTTTTCCATGACTTCTTCATACAAATTTTTTATGTATTTAGTTTGACAGCATTCCGCATGAAAAACTGAATATCGTACCAGGCTTTAGATGGTAATTGAGTGATTTTGGTAATCAGTTGACTTCATAAATTGAGATGACTTGGCTTAGAATTCATGCTGCAATAATTAGTTAATTACATGCGCGATTGGACAGATGGCACCATTTATAATTATAAATATTTTGTTCAGATCGATCCCATCACGCTGAGGTCACAAAAATTCCATTACCATTTTTCTGTAACGATGCTGTTGGCGATCACTGCATTTCCGACATCAAATGCGAATTTAATTTACACTTTGAATAGGCTACGAGGCTTGTTTTAAGCGCTCTTAATTTATTTTTATTGTTTTTTATTGTTATTATTATTATTATTATGATTTAATGTTATTGCGGTTGCATTCTTATTTTCAGTTGAACCAGCAATTTACGCTATTGACTTGCAAAACTCGCGAAGGCCTAAAAGCAAGAATAAATTTGTTTCCCTTAAAAGCAAATGATAAAAAAGTCATATTTAGCTTGTTAAGCAAATGCTCGCTTATGGTTGAACCCAATTTTAATAATAAGAACAATCTCATGCAACAGCTGTTAAATATCAGAGTTGCCACTTGTACGGTGAAAAAACGCCACAAAATTTTATTAGTGTATTTTTTATTAGGACACCCTATACTTAACGCATTACCATTAAAATCAATAATTACCTTTACTGAACATCGTATTTCGTATCTGGCTAAAGGGGTTTATAAAATACATCTTAGCCAAACGTATCTATCCTTCCTGCTTGTTGAAGGCCTTGGATTATAATTTATATTTTACGAATGATAAATATGTTTGTAATTGTTATGAATTTCCTAATTATTCAATCCATTTAATATTGTTAATAACTTGCAATAAATAAACATTTTTGCCTTAAAGGATTTTGTGTTCAACATATTAAATAATGCAAATACACTGCATGAATGCTTGGTTGCATAGAAATAAACATGTGTTTATTGTGTGCATGTGTGTGTATATGTGTCCCTTAAATATTTGTAATTTTAGATTAAATATCTACTAATTGTATAAAATACTTGTTGTTAAATTTAACTAAATAAGTTCTCTAGATTTGTATGTTTCAAAAGAATATTTAAATAGAAACATAAAAAATTTAATTAATCATTTAAATTGTTAATACTTTTAACATTAATTAAGTTTAAGTCTTAGTTTTAAGTTATAAAAGTTTAAACTTGATTTAAATACTATAATTCCAGAAAGATATAAAAAATTTGAGTAATTTATGTACATTTTCACATTTCTTTACTTCCTTTATCCCAGTTCAAAGTTTGTATGTTCCTAAATAACTTTTTGGTCTTGTAAAACAACAATAAAAATGAAAGAAGAAATTTGTTTCTTTAAGCACATTTTTATTAAATTCTTGTCATTTCATTGAAATAGAAAAATTTGTAAATGCTGCATGTGTGCGTGTGGAAAAAAGTTGTAGTATGAGTGTCATATGATATGGGATTTTAGAAGTATCATTCATACTTTATCCATTTTGTCTGACTGAGTTTACCATCTGCTTTACTTTGCTTTTGCTCATGTAGTTTTAAGTTCTTCTTATTTAAAAAAAAAAATAACTTAAAGGGTGTCCTAACAAAAGCCTTTTTTTTAAATAATAAAAAATTTTTCAAAAAATTATTTTTAAATAATAATTATAAGTGTTCTGTAACTAATTGTAAGAGTTCAGAAAAATACACACTCATTTATGAGTAATTATAAATTTTGTATGTTGATGAATACACATTTATGTGTGCGTTTTTTTTTTAAATATTTTTGTGTTGTTAAACAAACACGTGTTGTTGTTGTGGCGGCAAAAGTTTAATTTTATCAATCGTGTGTATCGTACATTAATTGTGTGTTCGCTATACCTCCTACAGACTTCAAATAAATGTTTAATGTATATTTTGTCCATACACGACACATGTTCTTTCTTGCCGAACACGTAATCGTGTAACAGCAAAATTGAAAAAAAATTTTTTAAGCCCTATAGAATTTCAAACTGTGAAAAATAACACACAAAATTAAAATGTGTTGAAGAAAATTTTTTTATAAGAAAGATTAGAACATGGCATTAATATTTAAAAATGATTTCGGGCATATGGCCTCCGCGACTGCTCACGACGAAGAGCATTCTAAACGTCAAATTTTGTGTAAATTTTTCAAGTACTGCTGGCCGAATGACACGAATATTACGAACAATGTTGGCCTTCAAAGCGTCAATTGTTGCTGGTTTATCAGCATAAAACAGTGACTTCACGTGGCCTTACAGAAAAGAATCGAGAGGCGTGAAATCGCCTGACCTTGGAGGCCAATTGACAGGTCTATTTCCCGAAATCAAATTATCGTTAAACTTTAATTTCAATAACTCGATGGTTGCGGTCGTCGTATGGCATGTAGCATCATCTTATTGAAACCACATTTCGTCTGGATCAATGTCATTCATATTTTCAACCGAAAAATCATTAATCATTGTGCGGCAACGATTTCCATTGATTGAAACGTGAGATCTGTCCTCATTTTTGAAGAAATAAGGTCCGATGATGTCACCAGCATGTAAACCACAGAAACAGCGCATTTTCTAGATGCAATGGAGTCTGTAGGGTAAGTTTTGGATTCGTCTCACTCCATATGCGGTAATTTTTCTTATTAACAAACCCTTTAAGCCAAAAATTAGCCTCATCGCTGTACACAATTTGGCGATAAAACAACGGGTCAGTTACTAACTACTCTAGAGCCCAATCGGCGAATGAACGATGGATATAATGGTCTCGTGGCTTTAACTCCTTTACTAACTGAATCTTTCACGAGTATAGGCCATGATTTTGGCGTAAAATTTTCCTTGTAGTAGACGGACAGAGCCCGGTATACTCTTCAGTACGCACATTCCTCTAGAGAGTATGTGGTACGAAATTTATCCACAGTTCGACCGATGGCCAGTTAAGACGGTCTCCACAGAAAGGTACAAACTCGTCGGCTATAAGATAATTGTGAACAATAAATTTAAAAATTAAGGGCTGTTTCCATACAGGCTGTAATTTTTGACAAATATAACCTTATCTTTTAAGCCTTTATGGCCAGGCACTTGAAACTTACACAGAGTATGTGTACACATGTTTGCTATAAAAACATGATTTGGACACATTTTGTCTCAACTTTTAATTAGTACGATGAGAGACAGCCACTTTAAATTCTTAGCAAAAAATTATAAGCAGATAAATTTATAAATTTTTTAATTTTTAATTTTCATATCCAATACGGAACTCTTTGTACGTGAGTTTTACTGCTAATTGTCGGATTTTGTTTGACGATTTTTCGTTTAAATTAAATTTAACTTTTTTGTTGTGAGAGAGATATACAGCATTCATACTCAGTTTGTTGTCAGAACAGCAACTGTGTTAAAGTTTGAGAGCTAAAAAGAAAAGGAAAGAATGCAAGCGTAAATAATGCTTTATTAGTGAAGGCTGATCCCGGAAAATGATTCACAGATTTACATGCCTTGTTTAAACTTTAACCAAGTTATTGCTGATAGCAATCTGTATCAACTGAGTTATTATCATTTTAACGAAAATAATACGATCCAGTGTGCAGAAGAACAAACAGGTCTTCTCCACAAGCTTAGAATTACCCTCACCAAACGAAGTAAAAATAAAAATTTGTTTCTAAAAATTATAGAACTAAAAAATAAACACTTTTTTTAGAGTTAAAAATAAAATATAAAAAACCCATCAATTGTGGCTCATATGGACCATTAGTTACAGACTGACACGTACACTCATGATTGTGGTGACTTCGCTATTAAAGTTCTATTTGCATACAAAATTTCTTTCTTTCTTTCTTTCTCTTTGGGCAATTTAGCACGAGCGATAGTGGAAGGAAGAGAAAAAGACAAAATATTTTTTTCAGCCAAAGAAATAGAAGATAAAAATACAAGTTTTAACTTGAAAGGAAACAACTTACAAACCAGCAAATCTAAACTTGACAGCTGCGTTAAATTGGTTTTAAATTATTTTTTCTTTTGTTTTTTTTTTCTTTTTCTTTTCTTTCCTTTCCTTTTCTATCCTTTTGTTTTATTTAGTTTAGTTTTATTTCTTGGTTTTATTTTTTTAACATTTGTCATTTTAAAAGCCAGCAGAAGAAAGTCAAAAGTCATGTTATTATAAATTCTTGTCATAATTCTGTACAGAAACACATACATACACAGTCATACATATATTTATACGCACATTAATACACACAATGTATTAACCAAATAACAATTAAAAGAATTTTTAAATTATAGTTTAATGCTTCTTCTTAGTTTTATTTGCAAAATTGTATACACAAACACATCCAAACGCATGTTTGCACTTGGAAACAAACATGATTTAATTAATATTAAGGTGGCCCTTAAATAAATAAAAAATTAATAAAAATTAAAAATTCTATGAAATCATCAGTTCAAATGTTTGATATAATACAAGGGCTGCTCTTTATATTTCTGGCCTAATAGTGAAAATGCGAATATTTATAATTAAAAATGGTTTTATGGTTTTTCAAGGTATTCTCCAGCATGATTTATACAATTTTGAATGCGCTCAAACCAGTTGTCGAAGCACTTTTTCTACTCCGATTAAGACACCTCTAAAACATGGTTTTTGAACACTTCAACAGCTTCTTCTGGCGACGAAAATCGTTGACCACGCATTTTTTTCTTGATGTGCGGAAACAAGAAAAAGTCATAAGGTGCCAAGTAAGGGCTGTACGGTGGATGACCCATTAATTCGACGTTTTGTCCGGTCAAAAACGCTCTGGTTTGAGCCGATGTGTGAAAGCTCGCATTGTCATGGTGAACAATGATTCGTCTTCTCTTGTTGGTTTTTCGAATTTCTCCGATGACTTCAGGCAAACAAATTGTAGTGTACCACTCAGAAGTGACCGTCCTACGTGCTCAAGCGGAACAGTCGCCACATGACCAGTTTTGCCGAAGAAACAGGCGACCATTTGCTTCGAAGTGCTTCTTCCACGAACAACTTTCGTTGGATTTTGCTCGTCTTTGAAGACCCACACGGTCGATTGTTGTTTCGTTTCGGGCTCATACGCATTGATCCATGATTCGTCACCTGTGACGATCTTATAAACGCCTTTTGAAGCACCGCAATCGTATTTTTGCAACACTTCTTTGCACCAATCGACAGGAGCCTTTTTTTGAGCGACTTTCAAATTGTGCAGGATCCAAGGAGAACAAACCTTTTTCGGCCAGGTGTTCATGCAGTATCGAATGTATTCTGGTGAAAGAAATGTCCAAGGATGTCTTTATCTATCGGTATGTCACATGTCGATCTTGCATTATGAGTTCACGCACGGCATCAATGTTGTCTGGCACAACAGCCGTTTTTGGATGACCTTCACGGAGTTCGTCTTTGAGCGAGCTTCGGCCACGATTAAATTCATTATACCAATTTTTCACAGTGCTATAGGATGGTGCTTCATCGCCATACAAAGATTTAAGTTCATCAATGCACTCTTGTCGTGATAATCCACGTCGAAAGTTGTGAAAAATGATCGTACGAAAATGTTCACGAGTTAATTCCATTTTTTTCTATATTAATTTTTTCAAGTCACTGTAAACAACACAAATAATGGTCGTACGTCAAAACGTTTTGAGTACGATTAAGCTTAAAAATGACAAACTTTCCAATGGAAAGGTCAGATTGCACTTGGCAGCGCTCAGTGTTGCCAGGCCAGAAATATATATAGCAGCCCTCGTAATAAAGGAATCAAAAGCAATTTTGCTTGAATTTCATTTTTATTTTTATTTTCTGTAAATTTTTTTACAAAATTACATTCTGCTGCAGTTTATCAATAATTTTTCTTTCTTAAAACTTTTTAAAAAATAAAATAAACTTAAGGCAAAATTAATTTCAATCTATTAATAAATAAAGATTTATGACTTGTGTGTTTAAACTTGCCTTGTTCAAGATAGTGGAAATTTTTTAACATGATCTAAAAATTTATGTTTAAAAAAGTACAGGGTGTCCCCCGTGAAGGTATACTACTTTGTTTGTATTCACTGTAATCCTGGCTGTATGCACCGTCTTGTTGATACAACATGTAAATCAAGCCCAAACCATACAGTTTCGGCGTTAAAAAATTTTCAATCTCATATCACGATATCTCTACCCGTCCACAGTTACCTTTCCGCCATTTTTCATTTTCGAAGACGTAAATTCCAATGATTCCTCCTCATCAAATTGCGCTCCAGACGTTCAAATTTAATCGATGGAAAGATGACTGATAAATAATTTGCAGGTTTTCTATTGCCTAGAACCGTCCATTCTTTTTATTCATATATCCATCCACATGAAATGTGCCTCGTCAGTCATTATGATTTCTTTATGAAAATCGGGGTTGTCATAGGCGAGCTGTAACATTCTCTTGGCATATGTTGGGCGACGTAAATGATCTTGTGAAAAAAGCTCTTGTGTCACCTAAATCTTAAATGGAAACAAATGCAAATCCTTGTGTAAAATTGGGGCTTAAGTTGTTCTTTGATGACCAAGCTCCAGAGCACGACTTCGAATTTAGGTTGATAGATTGTTTTGAACACTTCCTTGAGCAGCAGTAATGTTTTCAGTGGATCTTTCAGTACGTTGTTGTCCATAATTGGGCCTATGATTAAGAGGTTTACTTGCTTTGTTTGAACTTTAACCAAGTTTTTGATGCCAGCAATCTGGATCAACTCAGTTATTATCATTATAATGGGGATGATGCGATTATCCAGTATGCAAAAGAACAAACAGACCCTCTTTCTTTAAAATCATTCACTAACGATAAATAGTGCGTTTTGTTTGCACGTTGTTACTCACAAAAATTTCACGTAACTTTCTCATCGTCACAGTAATCGATGATTGATTTTGATGAAATGTTTTAACGATTAAAACCAGTGGGTTTATCGAATATTTTTCCATAATAAATTTGCCGCTTGTCTACTTCACGACTGCCAAATATGAACTGTCCAGACTAATGTTTGCCAAAATGGCGGTATTCCGGCGGATGTCCTGTATATTTTTGCACAGTTTAAATTTATTATAATTCTCATTTAATCAATTTTATTTTAAATTGAAGTATTTACAAATTTTAAATAAAGTATGGCGAAAAGTTACCAATGAAGCATATAGGCAGCAGTAATTTAGGGGTACAGATATAATTTCACCAAAGAGTAATTTATTTTACCGTTTGTTTTCTTCTGATGGACATATTTTTAAAAATGTAACTAAATAATTTTTGTAAAATAAGTATTTTGAACGAATTAATTACGATTAAATAATTTATAATCAATTTGGATTTCAAATAAATTTTTAACCCAAAATAAATTTATGTAAATTAATATTATCAACGCTTTCTAATCGTTTTCGCAACTAATGATTACAGAAGCTTAAATTATATGCCGTAAATAAAAGCCCTTAATTAAGCTTCTTTATTTTGACCTAAAAATTAAACAAATGACAAATGCGGCTGCTCAAAAACAAATACATTTCCTTACACTTAAGACTCTGTTGGGATATGAACTCACAACCTTCTATTTAACGGACATTTTTTCTATACAAACAAACATGACAGCTTTTACGAACAGCTACAACAACATCACAAGCTTTTATTCAAATTTATGCTCTTATCATACCTTTCAGTAAAGACCGTAGACACTGGCTGTTTGTTTGGTAGCTTTTTTCGATGTGGAAAAACATTTTTAAGCAAATAGTTTTGAGTTTAGGTAATTTTGTCCGTTAGGATAATCTCTATAGATTGCTTGATGTCTGTCTTGTTTATAAATTATCGTAGTGTTGTTGAGATATTTTACTTTTCATCATCTTTAAACTGCATAAAAAAGCCAATCAAAAGTTAGCCGCATTCAGTGGATAAAGTAAAATAAAATCATTGTTGATTATTGTTGTTTTTTGCTTAAACTTTGATTTTTGTTTTTACTTTATTATTTACACAAAAATCTTTAGTTTATTTAAAATATTTTGTGAGAAGTTTCCTGAAGAGAGAGTGAGCGGTAGCCAAATGGACATCGAGACGTGCGTTCACCCTCAATAATCAATATCGGTGATTTATTAATTTATTCGGGATAAGAAATAGCACGATAATTTTTAAATTAATTAATTTAATTTAATATTCCCGTGGTTTAATTTAATTTACTGGGGATATATAGTTTTAATATTTCCTTCTTTTATTATTGGATAGATAAGTGTGACCACCTGTGGATGTTTTTGTTTTTTTAGCTTTTTAATAATTTATGCGGTTTAAAATGATGTTAGAGGTTGTCTCCGTTAAAAGTTCGTGTTTTGTAAATTTTATTGTTTTGCAAAAATGTCTATTCTTAGTCATTTTTATTAGGATATCGTAAGATTTAACATTTATTTATTTCCTTGGCTTTATGATTACTGATATCAAAAAGGTTTCAAATATTATTTTCGTTACTTTATGCTTCGATTGGTTGTATAACCTGTGATCGTATATAATCAAGCTTAAGATAAATTTTAAAATATTTCAAACCATTTCAAAGCCTTAAATTTGATTACATGGATTAATCTTGTAAAAGGATAAAGATCATGAGAAGAAAAGATCACAATATTGTTTTAAGAGGAGTCAATAAATTAATACAATATTTTTGTCACGAGGATCAAGACAGAAAATGATCCAAGCCATTAACACGCGTAATCGCTTCGTCGGCATTTCATTCTTTCTGCTATTTTTTCCCCGGTCTAGCGACAAATGCTAGATCATTTTTGTTAAGCTAACCGGCCATTTGAACCATTCAGCCTGGGCCACATCATAAGTGTTTTCCAAATAAGATGTCCGCAGAGGGAGAGGAGAACAATAAACACAAAAATGATAAAATAACTCACTTCATAAAATAAGTGTTAAGAAAATATCTCGCCTCGCCGGCATTGACTAAAGCGCAATTTAATTGTGTTAATCGAAATTTAAATTATGGAACCACCCTAATATACACATGAGCTTTTAAGTAACTATTGGTTTCTTTAGAAAACTTTGTTGCGGTTGATGGTTGTCGTTTCGAAATAATTATTAAATTGCTTTTGTTGGTTTTTAGCTTTTAGTATGCAGTTCATTTCTTTTTTCCATTTTTAAGTCATTTAAAGATTTTTAAAATTGCGTTGCATGTCATATGATTTGTTGTATAAGTTCTCAGTTGACATGACATGTTTAAGCAATCAACAAATAAACTTAATAACTTTTATAATTATTAAGTCATAAACATAAAATTTTTAAATGAAAATACCTGTTTGTGGCTGTTGTTTGTTCAATGGATACATTTGTGTTTTTTTTTTTTCTTTTTAATGTTTATGACATTTTTCTTAAGTTATTTTTTTTAATGCCAAATTTTAATTTCAAGTAATTTTTTTTTTTAGTTTATTTACTTGTTAAACAATTTAATTGTTCATTTTAGCAATTAAATTCATTTTGTTTCTTTTTTTTTTTTTTTCAATGATTTTCAGCTCGGTTGCTTTTTGGTTGGCTCTTAAGATGGTTGGTTAGTAAAACTGTTTGACTGTTTGTGTTTGCATTTTAATGATTTCGTGTTGTGATTTGTTAATGTTGCAGCTTGTGTCATGTCTTGCTGTTATTATTCTTAGCAAAAACAAAAACAAAACTAATTAGTATTAAGACAACAACAATTAGAACCAAAATAGCATTTCGTTTGTTTATTTAGATCTTTTTTTTTCATTTCGTTTTAATTCAAGTCAATCTAATTAAGAGAAAATGAAGGACTTTAAGAAAACATGACAAATTTAATTTTGATTGCTGCACAGCATGTCTATGGAAGGCGAGCCAGACTGTCTTTTATTTTATGTCTTAAGAAATTAAGAAACAGCTTAAAGATTATTTAGATGATATAAGTAAACTGTTTAAATATAAACAAAAAATTAATTTTAGTTTGTGTTAAATTGCTTTAAAAATGCAAGTTTTTGAATAAAAATTTTTAGTCAGGCTAAAGTTCATTTTTCTTAATTTCTTATTTTATTGAGAAACAAAGATTATTTTTAAAATGTGTGCTAATTTTTAGCGTCTTGGTAAAAAAGGCCATGCATTTTTTATATTTGTTATAGTAGGCGTGGCACTTCTCATACTCAATAAATTATTGATATTTTGTTATTTGGAAACTTAAGTAGCTAAAGCCTACAAAACTCTTATCAAGGCACTTTGTTTACAAAATAACTGGTTGGATCGGATCAGTATAGTAGGCGTGGTACCTCCCTTATGAAGTGAAAAATTAAAATCGTTTGCCTAGAGAAATTAAAATTTACAGACTTCAACTTCTTCACTTTTATTAAAGTAAAAAGTCCAACAAAACGCAAGGCATGATGCCTTCTATAGAAATATAACATTTTAATAATTTTTTAATTTTTTTAAATATAAAAAGCATTAAAACACAAATTTTTTATTTATTTATTTTTATTTTTATATTTTTTTTTTTTATTTTTTTTTTTTTTTGTTTTTTTTTTCATTTTTTTTTCTGTTGCTGTAAAACATTGCGCCTTTTATTTTTACATTTAAGGTTAATTTATTATAAAAAAATCCTATTCATAAATTAAACGGTTGAAATGTTAAATAAAATACCTTTTGTTATTTAAGATTAATGGAAAATTTTAAATGAAATGCCCATTAACTAAATTTTTTTCACTCTTTTCATGTCAAATAAAAATTAAAACCGATCTTAACACACACAAACCCAACAATAAAGCTGTTCAGACTATTTAAATGCGAAAAAGGTCAAATTTTACGTTTTTGTGTTAAAAAAAAAATAATAATCATAATATTCAACAAATTAATATCCTTTTGTTGAATTTGCACAGCACTTAGGCAACAAAAATAAAAATGTAATAACAACAAAAAAAAATCTTCAAAGGTAATAAAAGTTAATTTTTTCAAATATTTAATTTTGTAAAACAAATTCCAAACAAAAACCTTTTGCACAACATAAAGTTGCATAAAAAGTCTTTAAAAAAAATTAAAAAGTAGGCCTCAGTATTTAAGAGTACTTTAAAAATAATTAAAATAACTTACTAAGTACTTTGAATACATAGTTTTAAACATTAAATAATTTATTTAAAATTATCACAAAAATCAAACTTAAAATATTTAATTTCTTAAATTTGTTTTTATAGCGATTTATACACTAATTCATGTATCTGCCGACAACAGTTTTTAATATAAGACAATATGTATTTACTATATCACTGCTCTATGGTGATTTTAGTCAAAGTCTATAATAATACTGCTTCTATGTTTAAAAGTTTTGTTTCGAGTAACGAAGAGCCATTGTAGCGATATTAATATGATTAAAGTTTTACTCTTTGGGTATGAAAAACTCAAAAAAAATTTATTGATTTAACAAAAACCGTTAAAGAATGGCATAGAAAACGACCTAAAAACATATGAAAAAAATTTATTTAACCGTTTAAAATGTACCTTTCAAAAGTTAAGCTTAAAAAGGGACATTTTAAATGTACCAAGCGCCCTTAAAAAATAATATTAAACATCTGATAAAACAGAAGCGATAAAAAATTTGTATCTGTATAAAAAAACTACTGAATAAGTATTTTAAAAAGGTCCTTATAAAAAAGTACCTTTAAAGAAATATTTTTAAAAAAATACTGATAAATTTACCTTATAAAAAATACCTTTAAAAAGTACTTGAAAGAAGATATTAAAAAAAACATTGTTTATAAAGATTATCAAAAAAAACGAAGTAAGAACTTTATTTTACCATTTAAAATGGGCCTTTCAAAATTTAAGCTTAAAAAGGGACATTTTAAAATGTACTCAGCGCTTTAAAAAAAACATTAAAAATCTTTTAAATTAAATATTTTATTTAAAAACAAAAAGAAGCGATTAAAAAATTGAATAAGTACCTAAGAAAGGTCCTTATAAAAAAGGACTTACGACGAAATACTTTTAAAAAAGTACTGAAGAATTTAACTTTTTAAAAAATACTAATAGAAAAAGTACTTGACAGACAGTACTTATAATAAAGTATTTATATAAAACATTCTTAATGAAGACTTTCAAAGAAAACAAAATAAAAACACTTTGATAAAGAATTTTATTTCACCGTTTAAAATGCGCCTTTTGAAAAAAGAGCTTAAAAAAGGACATTTTTAAATATAACAAGTGCCTTTTAAAAAATAAAATAAAAATCTTTAAGAAATAAATATTGTTTGGTAATAGATATTGTTTTATAAATAAATATTGAAAAAGCACTTAAAAAAGTATCTATAAAAAAGTATTAAAAAAATACTTTAAAAAAAGTACTTTTTAAAACCAACAAAAAAATTATCATAAAAATTAATTTTGGAAAAAAAATTTAAGAAAATACTTATAAAAATGTACTTGTAAAAAAGTACTCACAAAAAAGTACTTTCAAAAATTATTTTCAAAAAAGTACCTTTTTATAAAGATACTCTAAGGCTAATTATTAATTATTTAACGACATATGTTACTCTTGTGGCCAAGAGGTAGGGTAACAGTGATAGTTAACAAAAAGAGTGTTAAAAAAGCTCAGTTTTAAAAAGCTCATCACAATTGCGTTTTGTTTTAGAACAGTGCTACAGCTCTTCTGGAGTCTTTTGCTTAAAATTTTATTATGCAGATTTTAATGTTTAAGGGCAATTGCGACGAGCAATAAGGTTTGATATTAGATCACACAAGATTAGTTTTTCAATCCCAAGTTGACAGTTTATACCAGTACAAAAACAAAATCTAATAATGTACCGAATACCGATCGCAGGCCATCAAAGGAACTACAGTCAGCGTTTTAGCTATCTTAGCATTATCAGAAAAAATTTCCAAAAAATATTTTCTTAAAAATTATTTTTTTTTAAGTACGTCTTAGGAAAGTACCTGGTAAAAAGTACCTTTTTTTAAAAAACAGTTAAAAGAACCTATTTATAAATAAATCTATGTTGAGAAACTATATATAAAATAGTTTCTTTTCAAATAGTACCTTTATTAAAAAGTTAACTTCAAAACAAGTGTCAGACTTTAAAAAAAGTCTCTTGTATAAAAATGTGCTTTAAAAAACAAAAATTTTGAATAAAATGCCTTGAAAACTGCTAAGAGCTTTATTTTAGGACGAGCGTAAACAATAATTTTCTTAAACTTATATTTCTAACACTTTCTTTGAAAAAATTTTATTTTAAAAAAGTACCCTTTCAACAAAGTCTTTAAAAATTCCTTCTAAACAGGTAACTTTCAAAAAAGTTATTTTCAAATAAAATCTTTGAAAAGATACCTGTCTAAAAAATTATTACAATTATAAATTTAAGTAAAGAACTTAGAACAACCCATCCTTAAAAATTACTTTAAAAAAGTACTTTTTTCAATTAGTATGTTTTAGAAACCAGTTGGCTAAAAAACAACTTCCAAAACTAAGAAAACCGACTTCAAGGCAGATTTCATCTGCCTGCCCATAAACGAGTTAAAAGTATGACCACATACATCAAATTACATTAACTATTGGGGCACCCTTATATTCCATCTCCCAACCTTAAACTTGTTATACCGGACTAAGCACTATTGCTTCTTGTTAATTTAAACAGTCTGCCTACAACTGTTCAACAGTTTGGAAATATTTATGAAACAACATTAACTATAGGGGCACCCTTTAATTTTCAAATTCAAATTTTATACTTGCAGTTGTAGTCGACTTAGCAACACGGTTCTTAGTGAATTTTAGCCGTCTGTCTTTAACGTTTCAAGAGTTTGGCCACATACCTAAAATTATATCAACTATTGTAACACCCTTTAATATATAATTTAAAATATTTGTTCTTCTTCTTATACTAAACAAACTAGTGGACATTCTGTCTGATTTTTAAGTGTTTGAATTTAACGGTTCAATAGATACGGCCGTAAAGATAAAATTACATTAATTTTGGAAACACCCTTTCATTTAAAAAATCAAATTGTATACTTTTTGTCATAGCTAACTTGGCAATACAGGTCCCTTGTTTGTTTTAGCAGTCAGTGTATAACGGTTCAAAAGTTTGGCCACATACATCAAAATAAAAAACTATTGGGGCACCCTTTGATTTATAAATTTGAATATAAATACTTGTTACTAAAACGGTCGTAGTAGTCGACATTCTTTCAAATTTTGACATGTTTGTTTAACACGGTTCAAAAGATAGGCCCATAAGAATAAATTTACCTTACGTATGAGGACACCCTTTAATTTCTAAATTTAAATTTTATACTTTTTGTTATACCAGACAAAGCAATACGGGATCTCTGCTGACTGTCTCTAACGGTTCAAAAGTTGGGTCACATGCATCAAATAAAATTAATTATTAGGACACCCTTTAAAATTATAAAATGTTAAAGGTTTATACTTGTTATTATAATGGTCAAACTAATCGACATCCTGTACAATTTTCAAGCTTCTGTCCATAACTGTTGAAAAAATAGATGGATTTAAGTCAAATAACGTCACGTATGGGGCCACTCTTTAATTTTTAGATTTTTGTTTTTTTTTATTTCTGTTTGCCATTAGGAGCTATAGTAATACGCATTTTTTGTGGGCTTTACAGTTCATAATACACTTAAAAAACATACATGTTGTATGGAAACACCCTTTTACTTTTCAGATTATGAACAATTTTAAAACGGGGCGAATATGAAAGCATCACTTTACAAATAAAGAAAAAATTTAAAAATCGGTTCAGAAATTACTGAGTTCTGAGGGCACCAGCATTAATAAAAAAAAAAACATTCAGACGAATTGATAAGCTTTTTTTTTTGAAGTCGGTTAAAAAAGTAAGTTTAAAAATACTAAATAGTACTATACTTTTTAAAAAAGTACCTTTAAAAAAGAGCCATTTTAAAAAATAACCCCTTAAAGAATAAATTTTTATTGAATATCTCTTACAAAATACCCTTTAAATAAAAATAAAAAAATATTCTTTTTACTAACTAACCTTTCTTTAATTGCATCTTTTAAAAGTACTTTTCTAACAGGAACTTAAAAGAACATTTTCCATACAAATTATTATGAAAAGAATATAAGGAACTAAGTTTTCGTAATTTAAAATAAATAAATCTGTCATTATTACTTACAGCACGTCCTTGTTTTAAATTCTAAACCAGATAATTATACAACATATAGCGATGATGGGACGTCAGTTCGTACCCCATTAGCAAACACAATCAATAAAATAAAATGCTTTTCCTTGTTTATTTTGTTTAAGAATGAATGTTTTTAAGTTCTTATTTCTTTTTTTTTTTTTGTGTTTTTTGTTTATTGTGACAAATTCCCTTTGGCATTGGTCCATTTATGTTTCCACAAAGAAGTACATGAATACAAAACAATTTTATTTAAAAAAGGGTCAATAAACGTATCATCATAAACCATTGGGAATAAATTATACGCAGACAGAAACAGGATATTTAAATGTTTCATATTATTCTGACACGTATATTTACATTTACAGGATTAAGAGTAAGAAGTAGATTATTTGGACTGTGTGAGTGTGCGACATGTGGGTATTAAAAGTACAAATTATTTGAAAATTACTTTGCTTCATCACATATCTTCTCCACTCTTTCAGAAACAAATATTCAGTTGTCACCAGTAGTTAGTCAATCACCTGTTTCTCATGTCCTCAGATTTTATAGTGTTTGTTTCTCCTCCTTTTTTTTATATTGTGCTAGAATGTGTTGTTGTATTTTATTTTATCTGGTTTTGTGTGAAGTGTTTTATTTAAAAATGACACAGCAAGCTACACATACACATGTAAGAAAAAGCTTCTTATGCTGATGTTAAAAAAAATTCTTGCCTTAAGCTGTAAAACAATCATAAAAAACTAAAACGACACTCACTCATTTTTAAATTTACTAACACTCACACCTAACATTTACATACAGACACACATACCATCAAAAGCTTTTATTTTGCATTGGTTTGGAGATATAAAGATTAAGCTGAGATTTTATTCTTACTGCTGCATATTGTTAAAATAGCCAGAAGGATTTTTTTTTCATTTTTCTCTGAATAGAATTTTAGTTTGCTACCAAAAAAAAAGGAAACAAAAAAACCCAGAAACACACTTTAAGAATGTTTCAACAAAGGTCGTTGTCATTATTTCATTTAAATTTAAGAACTTTATTATTCATGGAATCTTACAAACCTTTCGGAATCATTAATGAGTTAAAAAATAAATACATACGGGCTTTCTTAATTTAAGCCGTTTATTTTGAAAGTGGCATAAGTCATCTTTTCCAAAAAAATTAAAAAAAAAAAATTTGTTAAGACTTGCTTCGCTTTTATGTTGACCAAAGTTTATATTTAGACAAAAATAAAATTAAATAATAAGTGCAAGTGTGTCATCTCGAAATTTAGCCTCAATACTTTTCAAACCTTTGAAACGAAGTCCTTCAAATATGTCCATGAGCTAAACAGCAAAGTGTCTTATGGCACTTTCAAAATAAATGCTTTAAATTAGGAAAGACAGTAACAGAAGAAATTCATATGCACAAAATACGTTTTTAAATTTTAAAAAAAGTTAAAGGGAGTTTTTGTTAAAAGATTTTTTTAAAGTACTTTTTTTTGGTACTTTTTTTGAGGCAACTAATAAAAACAATAATCTTTAGGCAAGATTTTTTAAAGATGTGTGTCTTAGTACGTACTCTTCACTTGGTACTTTTTCACTTGGTACTTTTTTACTTGGTACTTTTTCACTTGGTACTTTTTTATCAAACACTTTTTAAGCTCCTAGTTTTAATAGAATTTTTATTAATTTTCTCTACATAATATTCAGATTTTGTTTGTAATTTTTTGAAAGGTTATGATAGAAAGGTACTTTTTGAAATTATCTAAAAGGTCTTTTCAAAACTCTTTTTAATATTTTTTATGAAGCTTTTTTTATAATTTAGGTTTCTTTGAATGAAAATTGTTCAAAGTTATTTTTTTGTAAGACTTAAACTTTAAGTCCATTTCCTTGAGAAAAAGGATTTTAAAAATCTAAAAAAAATATTTCAACAGCATTTTTTTAGTTACAAACCTTTCAAATTAAGCCTAAATAAGCGGTTGTTTTCTGAAAAGCAAATTTCTCAAGCGCTTGTTAAAAAAGTACTCTGCTTAAATAGTAGTCTTTTTACTTTATTCAGAAGGAACAATTTTTAGCAGGTACTTTGTATATAAAAAGTCGGACTTTTTTTAAAAAACAAAAAAAAAAAAAAAAAACAGGAGGATCTTTATTAAACGTCTTTTAAGCGGTACTTTTCAAACTATGATCCTTCCAAAAATATGTTTGTTAAAATTATTCTTCAATAAAATTTTTAAAAGTATTTTTCAAAGAAAGGTACTTTTTGAAAAAAAAATTAATAGGTTCCTTTTTAAACGCTTTTTTTCTAAAGATATTTATTTATTTTTTCTTTTAAATATAATTTTCAAAGTACATTTTTTTAAATGATTTTACTTTAAACGGTACTTTTGTAAATGAGGTCTTTTATGTGTTCTTTTCGACTCTACATTTTTTAAAGGTTTATTCCCAAAAAATACATTTTACGAAAAATTTTAAGAGGCACTTTTGTAAAAAGGTACTTTAGAAGGGATCAATGGGAAGAAGGTACTTTTCTAAAACTAAATATTTTAAAAAGTTCTTTATTAGGAACCATTTTGTACAAAAGGTACTTTTAATGCGTACTTTTTATAACTTCTCTTCTTATAAATGTAGTTTTAAACTTTTATAAAATTTTTAATTTTAAAAATAATTTTTAATAATCATTTTAATAAATTTTTTTAAGTACCTTTTTAAAGTACCTTCTGTGACGTTACTTTCCTAATAACAAAGACACTTTTCCATAAGTAAAAATAAGTTTTTTTAAAGTGTACGTTCTTGAAAAATCACTTACTTCTCAAAGTAAAATTTTTCAAGGTCACTTAAAGCCTACTTTTTTGAAAGTACTTTTATTCCAAAGGTACTTTTTATAAATTCTTTATTTTTAAGGGTCTTTTTTAAGGGTTTTTTTTAATGTCCAATGCTTTCTTTAAAACTCATGTTTTCAAAATGTCTTTTTAAAAGGATTTTTCACTGATATGTCCGTGGTACTTTATAAAAAGGTCTTATATTTAAAAGGTCCAATTTGAATGGTGCTTTTTTAAAACTGCTTTATTTTAAAGCTCATGTTTTAAAGACCCTTTTAAGTTTATATTTATTGTAGGTACTAATTGAGAGATTGTTTTCATGGAGATTTCTTTTACGGTTTAAAGATTTTTAAGGACCCTTTTTTTAAAGACATTAAAAGAATTTAATGGTTCATTGTTTGAAATGCTAATTTTTCATATGTGTTACTTAAAAGTGTATATTTTAAACCCTTTTAAGGGATAATAAAAATATTATTTTTATGACTACAAAAAAAGACGCCTGTTTACAACAACAACAACACATTTTACACCGTCTTTTTTTCTTTATGTCAAAAACATTTATAAAATATTTAATGTGCAAAAACATTTTCCATAACATTTATTAGGCAGTTGTTTCGGCTTTTAGGCCACTCATTTCATAATAAATAAATTTTTGAAATTTTATATTTGCAAAGTGTTCTGGCAACTAATTTTTTTTTTAATGTTCGTTTAACAATAAATATTATGACGCACACACTGGCTTGCAATAATAACCATTTTGTATTTTCACAAAATCCTTTTAAGAAATAAATATGTGGAATTGAGGCTTTTGTGTTTCCTGCTGTTTTAATAAATGGTGTGCCCGAATACATGTGCATTAATAGATGCAATAGCACAGAAGCGCAGGGATACACACACGCATATAAAATAAAATTCTTGAACTTATTTATTCACACTTTTACACACACACACACATGCTTATAAATAACGGAGTAAATTGCGTAAAGTAAAATATGGAAATTTCCTACAATTTGCATTTTCTACAAAATATTTAAGGAAATGTGTATTTGAAATGCAATATTCAAATTGAAATTGATGCAGAGAAAATAAAAAACACATGCAAACATTTGCACGCTCTCTCACGCATACATAGAACCAAGAGTTAGTGGACCATCAGTAACAGGGAGTAAAACATAATTAAAAACGGCTTTACACGCAGTTTTTCAACATCGTCATCATCATCATCATCATTATCATTACAACAAAATTTGTTACAACACATGTCTCTTTTTCTATTAAAACAGCAACCTGAAGCCATAAACATTTCTATACATTACACGTACTTGGACCTTTTACTGCAGTTTTTCGTTATATATTTGTTGTTGTAATTGATGCTTGTTGTTCAAAAATTTATGACAGCAATAATTATGGTCCACTATAGAGCAATAAAATATGCTAAATACACAAACACATTCATAAACATTTTTCTATTAATAATTTTAAAAGTTCGTAAAATAATTTTACAAGGATGATGGTAAATTACTAACGGAAGTTAGACATTTTGCCTCCGTTTTGACCTGGTCATTTTGCACATATGTACGTGATGACAGCAGCAATATTTTCTATGAAAATTGTTTGGAAATGAAAAATACTTTTTATATAAATTTTTAGTAGATTTATTTACTAAACAGGTTATAGCACACAAAAAAAATGGAGTCTTGTATTTGCGATTGTAAGTAAGTTTTGATTGAGAACAATAAATTTTGAAATTTTAAAACGTGATCAATTAAAGTCCCAGTGGAAAAGAGATTCTATTTCAAGTGTACACAAGCGATAGTGCTGCTTTTTAAACAGAACAGCAACGACATGGCTATAAAAGCAGCAGGGAGAAAAAAAGTTATTTATTTAAATTTAATAATAAATAATTAATTAAATTATTTTTAAAATAAACTTAAAGACATTACAAAAATATGAAAAAATTACGAAAAAAAAGACTTTTAAAAATGTACTTTTTGAAAAGGTACTTTTTTAAAAAGGTACTTTTTAAAAAAAAGTATCCGTTAAAAAAATTGTTTCCCTTAAATCTACTATTTATAAAAAAAATGTTTTTTAATTGCTTAAAAAACGTTCATTAAGAGTTTAATTTAAAAATAGTACCTTTTCAAAATTTACACTTTTTAAAAATTTTTAAATTTGTTTTCTTTAAAACTTTCACTAAAATATATTTCTTTTAAAATAAGAACATCTCAAAATTATATTTTCATTCAAAAGTAGATTTTCATAAAGTATTCTTATAAAAATTTAAGAAAAATGAATACTAAAAAGGTACTTTTGAAAAAAGTACTTATAAAAACATGCCTTGTAAAATAAGCTGATGATGATTATTTAGTTTTATATTTAAATGGCAGTATGAAAAATTAGCTTTTAAGATTTAAATATTGATAAAGTACCTTTAAAAAAAGTACTTGTAAAATAGTACCTGGTAAAATAAATGTACGTTTTATCATTTTACATTTCTTAATTTAAAATTATTATACATATTATTAAACATGTATCTTCTAAAAAGCCTATTTCTAAAAAAGTACCTTTTTAAAAAAAGTACTTATAACAAATGCGCCTGAAAAAAATGCAAATTTTCAACTAAAAAAATTTTTTTTTTCGTAGTATATAAAATAGATTTCTAAAAACATAAATTTTTTTAAAGTACTTTTTTTAAAAGTACTTTTATTAAAAGTACTTTGTAAATAATTTTTTTTTTGCCAAAAAAAAAGTATATTTTATCATTTATAGTTTTTAAAAGGCTTTAAAAAATTAAGTTTTACATAAAAAATCTTGTAATCAAATTCCTATAAAAGTACCTTTTTAACAAGTTTTTAAAAAAATTTAATTTTTTCATTTTAATTTGTTTTCAAGGTGCCTATTAAATGAGCGTTCTTCAAGAAATTTAAAAAATTAATTTAATTAAAAAGTACTTTTTTAAAAAGTACCTTATTTAAGTACTTTTTTTAAAGTACCTTTTTTGAAGTTTTATTAAAAATCTTTTTAAATAATATAAAAAATGTGATAAAGAAGCTAAAGAAATAAATTAAGTACTTGAAAAGGTATATTTCATTAAAAAGTACTTTTTTGTTTAGGGTTTTTCAAATTTGTCCAGACCAATTATAATAAAAGATATAAAAAAAATAAAAAGGATGACGCGAAGAGCGATGAAGTGAACGGTCAAATTGGTTTCAGTGACATTTTAAACACGAAAGCATACTTTTGTACCTTTTAAGCAATTTAGTAAATTTCTCTGAAGATAAAAAATGTTTTTTTATACAAATATAATAAAGAAGTAAACCCTTATACTTTTTTGTAAAGACATCGAATTTTTTTCATTGTCGTTTAAAATAATAAACATTCCTACTCGCGACAGACAATGTCTTTGCTTAAAACAAAGCATAATACAATAAACATTTTTGTATCCTTTTTTATGATGACCCTGAACTAAACTTTCTTGTAAAATATTAAAAGAAACAAAAACTTCATGGCCGATTAACCTTAAACCGATAAACTAGAAAAAATAAAGGAAACACCAAACAAATAAAAGCGATTTACAGACACAACAACTGAATCTAAACTTTATTTTTTTTTTCAAGTTTTTACTTCTGCTACATTTTGTGCTGTAAAACAAAAGTTGTTGCAAACATAAAATAAAAAAAATGTTTCTTTACAAAAGCTGTCAGAAAAATAAAAACATACCAACCAGGATAATAAAGGAATATTTATTGGAAGCTAAAGAAATCCCAGTAAATATAACACCAACACACACTAACACCATCAAAAACAGTTTTGAATGCATAAACAAAGAAAATGAAAAAGTCAAATACGAAAGTCGCGTTTATATTTATTTGCACAACAGACACACAATGCGTATGCAAAATGCCAGCACAGTCACTTGGTTGGTATAACGGTACGTATACGGAATTTTTATTTCTTTCTTTGTTTAAGATAAAACAATCATACGCCCTGCTGGCACACACAAACGTCTAACTGTCTAAATTGTAATACTTCTTTTGCTACTTTTTACTATTTTTCAATTTCTCTACGATACGTAGGATATTTAAATAGTTCTTTGTTATACTTACAATGTTACCTCTGGCATATAAAAAAGTATAAATTCATATGAAATAAAAAGTTTTGTTTTATGTTTAAAAGAACTTTACAATTTGACCTCTTACATTTCTCAATTTCTTCCTGTTTTTTGTTAACAAATGTTATGACAATAAAGTTGTTTGTAATGGCAAATAAATGTCACAAATGTCAGTTTAGTTATTGTTACTTTACTTTCCCTTATCAATGTATTGTTGTTGTTATTGTTATTAAGCTATTTGCTACAGTGTGACAGAATCTAAATTATATAGACAAAAAAATAATTTTATATTATTTAAATAATTTATTTACATTATTTTTTTTTTTAATTTTAAATATTTTAAATAAATTTTAATTTCAACTAATACATTAATTGACTTAATTATTTATTTAATAAATTTAACTTAATTTTATTTTAAAGTAAATTAAACAACAACAAAATTTTTAAGGAGTAACCGAAAGAACATAATTTTTATTTATTTTATTAATTTAATATTAATTTAATATAGTTAATATGGTATTTAATTTAATACCAATAAGTAAATTGAAATTTATTTTGTTTAAGCTAAATACAAATTAAATCACTAATTAAGGCGTGGCAGATTTTTTTAATTAAATTAATTAAATTTAGATGGTTTAGTTTTAATTACTTTTATTAATTAACTGAGTTATTTATTTATTTAATAAATTTTTAATTAATTTAATTTTAATTAAAAAATATAAAAACAGATTTTTAAGGCGTGGCGGGTTATATAAAATATTAATTAATTTAATTTTGTTAAATAATTTAATTATTTTTTTTCTATTTTATTTAATTAATTAATTAAATTTTGCTAATTTAATTTAAATTACTTTTATTAATTAACTGAGTAATTTATTTACTCAGTTAATATTAACTTATTTATTTTAATTTGTAATTAAAATTATTTAAATTAAAATTAAATTAAATAAAAAATAACCAAAAAAACAAATTTTTAAGGCGTGATTAATATAATTAATTTTATTATTTAATTTAAATAATTAATTAAATTAACAAAATTAATTTTTTATTTAATTTAATTTCATTTAATTAATTAATTAAGTTTAGTTAATTTCATTTTAATTATTTTTATTAATTAACTGAGTAATTTATTTACTTAACAAATTTGTAATTAAATTTATTTTGATTAACTTAAAATAAATTAACAAAAAAAACAATTTTTTAAGGCGCGGCAGAGGAAAAAAAATTTTAACTTATTTAATTTTGTTAATTAAATTTGTTTAATTAAATTGAATTAATTTAAGAATTTATAACAATTAATAAATAAAATTTTTCCACTAATTTTAATTGTTTATATTATTTAAAAAAAAAAGTTCTAAAAATGTGGCAGAGAAAATATGATTTTAAAAAGGCTGCCATAATCAGCATGAACTAAAAGTCACAGCTAAAACGTCCACTTTCTAAGCTTCTGGTTGCTTGTTAGTATTAACCTTAGCCTTAAGTCATTCTTTTGGTTATAGTTAATAAGTTTTATATTAAGTTTTTCATATTAAAAATAGTTACCTTAATCTGGCAACCTAATTTTGCTTTTCTAAACAAAGTGTCTGAAAATACTGCTTCCAATAGAGTCCAGTATAAGTGGGTGTGTTACCGCACTACACACTTTGAAAAAAAGAACCTGTTCTTGCATGCCTTCATTACTGTAAATGTTTCTATGAATAATTACTTTAAATTAAGTAATGCAAAAAATTTAAGTCAATCCTGATAGCTTTTGCTAACATTGAATGACTTCCAAAGAGCTTGTAGAATAAGAGTTGAAAAGTAAAGGTTTCACTTGACTTGATCAAATAAGATATAAAGACAAACCTACGCAGCCGTCCAGACTCTGGTGCTCCAGCCGGATTTGAACTCATGATCTTCTTTTTACAAACTCACACACAACATCTTAACAAAGGCTCCATCAAAGCTTAGATTAGGATATTTTCTTTTACTATAGAGGTGCCTTGATCCTTCTTTTCTACCCGAGGCTCTAGAATGTTTAAACTGCTGCTTAACATTTAAAAATTTGTATTTACTTTTTATCAAACGTCAACTATTGCAAGAAGATTTATAATACCCCTCACCACAGGTGAAAAAAGGGTATAACCCAAGTTGTCATTCCATTTCTCATTTCTACAATATCCATTTCCGACCCCATAAAGTAAAATCAAAACGATTATCATCTGGTAGTCCGTCTGCTTGTTCATCCATGATCATGTTTTGAATCAAGTTTGCCAAGGCACTAAGTAAGCTGAAGAAAATTAAAATACGCCAGTCGATCAAACATGGATTCGAAAATTTTGCTTTTGGTAATCCTCAAGATCGGTTCATGTCTTTCCAGGCTAAGGGCAAGACACCACGTGTGCCTCTGATTTTTTACTCTCTTGAAACAAATCTAGTTAAATGAAGTCACGCCAATCAAAAAAATACTTAAACATGGGGTGTTAGAGAATTTAAAAGTACGAAAAGAACATCAAGTGAAAAAATTGGCAATCGCCCATATTTTCCGAGTTATAGGCCTCTAAACTTTTCATAAAAAAGTACGTTTGTGTACCATATTTTTTAAGATGACAATATGGGTATCATTTCGAAGCTCTTCAAGAGATCTTTAAGGAAATATTAAAATTTTTTTAAGCTACTTAACCCATCAAGAGCCGGTGACATTTTTATGTAGACATTTATTTTGTTTTATTTTTTTTTTTTTTGTTTTTTTAACTCTCTGTCACCCTAATATTTGTTTTTTTTTTATTGTCGTTACTTCAGTTAATTAGATTTACACATATATATTTTGAAATTTTGTTGTTGTTTGTTTAAGCCCATCATTTTTTTGTTTTCATTAAGACACTGTTGAGACCCAAACAAGCTAATAACTCTATCAGTGCTGCTTTAATATCAGTTAACTTTCCCTATACTATGTTTAATCGCAAAATACCACACTTGTTAGTGGTGTAAAAAATAATAAATTACTAAATATTGTTAACCGCTTGCATTTAAAAATTTTTTAAAAACAGCTTTGTAGCTTCAGTTATGTAAAGGATTTCAAAACTTATTAAATTTTAGAAAATCAGACGTTTTTTAAAATAAATATGTAATTTTTTAATTATTTAACAATTTATATGTATAAATACATTTTTATTCAAAATTTTTGCGTTTTTATAATCCAAAAAAATGTATTTTAGTCGCGCTGTCCTGTCTTATAATTTTAATTCCATTCTATCACATACCGTTTTCACAATGAATTCATTATTTCCAAGTTCAATAATTTTTAAACGAAAAGCATGTCATTTTACAAGGTTAGCAGTCAACAGGTTGACCCCTAAACTGTAGACGCCTAAGCTAATAATCGTAAATATAATAAGAGACATAAATAAATTACATCAATAAAAAATATTTTATTCCTAAATCTTAAAAAAGCCCCCTGTATTAAAAACCAGTCGATATTTATTTATTTAAAATGAAAAAAACAAATCTCGTTTCAACTAAAAAAAGGGTTATAAAATTTCACTAACATTTTCTTTTATATTTATGAAGATTATTTTAGTTTTATTGCAATACAATATTCACAATGATTTTTTTTTTATAAACTTTTTATGCGAGTGAGTGAGTGTGTAAATTGTTATGTTTGTATGACTTCCATACTCACGATAAAAAAAGTTTGTAAAAAAAATAATTTTTTTCTCTCTCTCAATTTTGTGTGTTGTTTGTGTTATTCCTAAAATACTTAGTTTAAACAACAACACCTACACACACATTCACGGCTCTGTTAACGCAGATAATCATGCAAATGTATTTGTTTTTCGCATTTATATTGTGGCTTAAATTGCTCATTGGTTTTTATGTTTGTATTGCGGTTGTTATTTTCTATGGTTGCTGTTAATACTAATGATATTGTTGTTACTGTTATTGTTATTGTTATTTCTTTTCTTTTTTATTTTTGTTGGTTTTTTTTAGTTTTTTTTTAGTTTTTTTTTAGTTTTTATTTTTATTTTTATTTATTTATTTTTTTTAATGTCTTAAATGTTATTTTTTTATTAGGCCAGTGTTCGGGGTTTATTTAGGGTAAAAATAAATATTTTGCGCAATCAGAACCCAACAAATTTATTAAACATAAAATAAATTTAAACAAAAACCAAAAAAAAAACAAAACTTTAGTGCTGAGTCTCCTGCAGTTCTGATGATTTACATTTTTAACAACAAACAGTGCTGAAAATAATTAAATATTCGGTGGCTTTATAATGATGAGTACTCAGTTAAAAAAAAAAACTAATTTTGATAGAAATAATTTTAATTTCCACTTAGATTTTTCTCTTGATCCCCAGTAATTAAAAACTCTACCAAGTTCAGTTGGATTCACTCATGAGAGGTATCGCACCCTGTACGTGCCAACATTAATTTTTTCCTCATGTTTATTATTTTTGTTAAAAGTTACGATTCAAAAAATAATATAAAATACGTCAAAATTAGCTTTTTAATAGGGACAACCTTTTGGTTTTGTATGGAGCAGCCTTTCAAGCGTCAGCTTTTAAGAGTTAAAAATATTAGAACAGATACTTAAGCATTATATCTCTATGGGGACACCCTTTAATTTTTAACTCTAGTTGGCTGTTATATTTTCACTATTTTTTGTGTATTGAGAACGGAATCCCACAAATGTTGTTACTATAATTTTTTTTTTTTAAAAGACTTTTTAAGATTTTATCATTTAACAAAAAGATAAAGTTTTAAAATTCATAAAACTGAAGGGCTTTTGGTTTTAAATATTTTCCAATAATTTGTTTTTAAATGGTTGCCATTGATTATTTTCAAACTTGACAAAAAAGAATTTCAATTCAGTACTTGTTTTCTGGTTGTAAATGATTTTTATTTTTTATTTTTGTCTAAAAATAATTTTGTTTTAAAACAGATTTTCTAGACATTTTTTATTTTTACAACATCGCATGACATCGTAGTCTTTGTAAACATGACCGCAAAATTCTATTAAATTTGAAAACTAACACTAGAATAACAAATGTATGTCAAGTATATGGAAAAGGTTAAAAACTTTAAAAGCACTTAAAATAAAACCACATTATTTTCATACAAAGAAAGGCAGGAATAGTTTATCATGCAAATCAAAAATAAAAAAAACTCGCAGATTGTTTTTTAGAGAAACCAATTAAAGTAATAAAATTGTCATATAAAAAAACTCTATGGATCGAACTTGTGGTTGTCAAAAACTAATCTGATTGAATTTTACTAAAAACCTTTTAAATTATTTTTGTAATTTTCAGTTGAAAAGACTTAGTAATAAACAGACTCCTTCAATTTCAGGTGTCTGTTCTAAAGTTACGACAAAATCACATTTTTTGCAGGAACACGCCTCAATTGCTAATTCCATTTTTTACTCCGTTTAAACTTCATGTGCCTGATTATTACCGTTCTCAAAACAAGGCCTCATAAATATGTCAAATTCAGGTCATCTTTGGGGCCACCCCTTAATTTTTTATTAATTAATTGTTTATATTAATATGCAGATTATACTTTCATATATAACTAGGTTCCAACTTCCATGGGGACACTATTTTATTTTAATTATTTTTTTATTATTTTTTTTTTTTTTGCTTAGGTTCATTTTTTAATTTCTTAAAACCCTTTTTACCAAGACGTTTTTTAAAGAAAACAAGAAAAATAAGACAACAGCAGAATGTAATGCTGCATTTTCTGGACCGCCACATCCTTCATCAGCATTCGTCGCATCTATCTACCTTAGGTTGAGTACATTGTAAACATCATTTAATTAACTAATCAATATTAAATTGATTCGACGAATTCGACACACAAACCAAAATATCCTTTCACCGTTCTCCTTGTAACTTGTCTTGTCACGAATGCAATTTTTTAATTTTTCTTTATAAAAGCAAATAATTCTATAAAAATTTTAGGTTTTTGCCTATCATAGCCTCAAAAAGAATGGCATATATACATACTTCAAAATCTCTTCCCCTAATGGGGAACCTTCTTGTGTTTAATTCCATTCTGATTTTTTTTTTTTATCGTAAAATGCAACTAACAAACATTCTGTGTAAATTTCAACTAAAGTCTGTTACTCTGTTTGAATTTTTAAAAATTGTTGAGCAACATTCCACATGAAAACATTAAGATTTGAATAGTAGTGTCTATCTTGTGATTTGCAAGAATTAAACGTTTTATTGTTTTTACGTCTACTTAATTGTTTTCGAAATGTAAGCAAAATACATAAGATCAGCTGTTGTTTGAAAAATCCTGCATGAAATAATGCCTCTGCTTTATTTCACAGCTTTGATAAAATGTTGCCAGAAACATTTCATATGTTTTTCTATAGTAAAAACAGAGTACTACTTCTGCAACATTTTTTTGACTTTTTCATACAAATTTTGTATGTATGTAGTATGACAGCACTCCGCATAAATAACTGAACAGAGTACCAGGCTTTAAGCATAATACTCTGTTCATAATTTCGTCCGAAACATTGTCAAAAGTTTATATAAAAAAATTAATAAGAAATAAATTAGAAATAATGTTGCTGAAGTGGTACTCTGTTTATTTGTGAAAAAGTCGCGAAATATTTTTCGCATCATTTATTTTTCAACTACGAAATAACATAAGCAGCACTTTTTTCGTACGGAATTTTTGACAAACATTTTTTCAGACCATTTGTTTCGATTTAAAAAGAGAAAAAGACAATAATAAAATAAATGGTGCTGAAAAGCGTTTGTTTAGTAAATGTTATCTAATTGTCAAATTTTTTAAGCGAAATAATGAATGCTGCTCAAAATTTTTCGCAAAATCGAGCAGAGTACTAGGATTTACGGTCAAAAATATAAAATTTTGTTCGGATAATACACAGCACTTGTAGAGTTTCAAAATCAGCGTACTTTAATTTAAAAGATAAGCCTAAATACTCCACAATTTTTTTTTGTGTAAGAAAACTCGGATAGTGCTCATTTTTTTTTTTAATTTTAAGTATCTGCTAAACTGAAAATAGAAAATCAATGCCTTAATATCCTGTCTTTCATGGGCCACCCTTTACTTATTTGTTGTTATATTTTTTACTTGTGATAATAAGCAGTCATCAAAATTCATTTTCCTTGGCAAGTCTGCTTTTCACAGTTCAAAAGATAGTTCCATACAGATTAAATTTACTTTATCTATGGGGACACCCTTTATTTTATTATTTTTTTTATTTCTTCTCTGAGTAAGTTTGAAGTGTTTGCCCGTTATGATTTTAAAGTTAAAATCATTTTCATAAAAATGACATACACTAATGGCACACCCTTTATTTACTTTTTTTTTAAACAATTTTTGTCAAAAGAGGACATAGAAATGCAAGATTGCATTGTAACTTGGAGTATACAAAGTATGTCTTAAAAGATAAATTAAATAGATATGGGAACACCCTTTAGTTTTTAAATTTAATTTTTATATAAAAAACTCGGATAGTGCTCGTTTTTTTTTTAATTTTAAGTATCTGCTGAACTGAAAATAGAAAATCAATGCCTTAATATCCTGTCATTCATGGGCCACCCTTTCATTTTTTATTGTTATATATTTTACTTGTGATAATTAGCAGTCATCAAAATACATTCTCTTTGACAAGTCTGATTTTCATAGTTTCAAAGGCAGTTCCATACAGGTTTAATTTACTTTTTCTATGGGGTTACCCTCTATTTTACTTTTTTTATTTCTTCTCTGATTAAATTTTAAGTGGCTGCCTGTTATGATTTAAAAGATAAGGTCGTATTAATCAAAATAACATACACTAATGGCACACCCTTTACTTTTTTGGTTTCTTTTTTATTAATTTTTGCCAGAAGAGGACATAGAAATGCAAGACTGCCTTATAATTTAGAGGATACAAGTTATGTCTCAAAGGATAAATTAAATAGATGTGGGAACACCCTTTAAATTTTTAAATTTTTTTTTAGTCAAAAAACTCGGATAATGCACTCTCTATGAAAATTTCAAGTGCTTGTTCGTTAAAACACAAAATAAGAGATCATTGCCTTAATATCCCGTCTTTCATGGGCCACCCTTTTCTTAATTTATGTTATATTTTTTACTTGTGATAATTACCGGTCATCAAAATACATTCTCTGCTTTTCACAGTTCAAAAGATAGTTCCATACAAGTTTAATATAATTTTTCAATGGGGACACCCTTTATTTTATTTTTGTTTTCTTTTCTAAGTAAATTTTAAGTAGCTTTCTGTTATGATTTAAAAGTTAAAATTATTTTAAAAAAATTACATACACTGATGGAAGAGGACTTAGAAATGCAAGACTTCATTATAATTTAGAGTTTACAAATTATGTCTCAAAGGATATATTAAATAGTTACGGGGACACCCTATGATTTTAATTTTTTTTTTTGTTTTTTTTTTTTTTAGTTAAAAATGAATTTTCTTGACAAAACACACACATGGTCTAAGCCATTATTTATTAAAAGGTCAATATAAAGTAGATAAAGCAAGATAGAAGAAGCCATTAGCATTTGCATTATTTGTCATTTTATACTTTCAACAAATCCACACCGTAAAACAACTTAATAAACAAAATATGCCTGGGGAATAAACTAAAATAAAACAAAACCTTAAGTATAAAACAGCAGCACACAAAAAAACATAATTGTATTTTAAATATTAACAACTTTAGAAGCGACCCTGGTGTTTCTTAAGACACACAAGCAGCATAAAAAAATAAAAGAAAAAATTTTATGTTTTAAAAAAGGTTTTTAGCATAAGGAAATCTTCATAATGAATACTTTCTATTAAATAAATAACAAACTGTTGTTAACATAAACAAGTAAAGAAATATCCCAGCGTCAACTCATTTACTTATTTGAATTCATTTACATATTTAAAGCGAATTATGTTATTTTGTCAGTTTGTATTTGTTTTTATTATTTGAATTTGCAACTAAATGTCAAATCAATTTAAGCACTTTTAGAATGAAGATGTTAAGGAATGGAAAGAGAAATGCTTCAAATATCTCTAATAAATTAGATAAGAGGAAAAAAACAAGAAATTAATTTAAGGAATACAAAAAACGCAACTAGATACTTCACTACCCAGCAAGAAATGGTGGAAGTCTTTTGCTGTGAACTAAATTTAAATAAATTAAAGTTAACTTAAACTTTAAAAAATCGTGCTGATTATGCCGACCGAATTATAAAAATCATCGATATTGACTATTGAAGGTAAAAGCACGTTTCGATGGCCATTTCGCTACCGCTCACTTAGTTCTTCAGGAAACTTCTCACAAATATTTTAAATAAACTAAAGATTTTTCTCCAACCAATAAAGTAAAGACAAGAATCAAATTTTATTTTATTTTTTAATGCAGTGTTCACAGTTTTAAGGCTCATTAAAGCCCGCAATGTAAAAAAGGCACAATTTTTGTCGTCCTGTCACAGTTTTCTAACTCTGCAACCGCAATAGGTGGCCTCTTGATACTTTCACAGAAGGTAAAGAATTAAAGGAGTTTCTAAAAGTGACGTGACATGCATGAAAATGTTGTGAGATTGGTACATTGTTTACAAAAAATTGTTTGCTATAGCAAAAAATACAAAAAAATAATAAAATTTTATATAAAAATATGAACAAAAAGTGGACTCATTTTTAAACGACAATAGGTAGACGACACCTTAAGTTTATTTTTATGCCCAATATAATTTTCATATTGTAAACAAATTGATGACATATCATAGTGTCACAGTCACAAGCTTAATGTCACATTAAAAAGTGACATAATGTCCATGGACATAGAGTCGATTTTAGTATGGAAAATTGTTACTTATAAAACTGTCATAATGTCCGTACCCAAAACAAACACTTCACTTGCCAAAGATTTTTTGCATAGCCGGCTTTCGTCCAGGCCAAAGGCATTTGACCTCTAAGGTATAACCAACACTGGCTTCGTTTATCATAGATTCTCTGAAACCCTGTTTGTAAAAACGTCACATCTTTCTTACATAGAGTACCATTTAATATGCGGTGACATGTCATAGTGTCCAAGGACATAGTGTCCGAGGACATATTGTCCATAGACTTTATGTCACACTCAAAAGTGACATTATGTCCTTGGACGTTATTAAATGCCACCAGATATATACCTACTATATTCATGGACGTTATGACTTTAAATTGAAGGACATTATGTCACGCCGTAGCATGACATAATGTCCATGGACATTATTTCACTTTGTGGTGCGACATAATATTTATGGACAGGATGACCTCGAACGTTATGACGCTAACAAATATACCTATAATATCCATGGGCATTATGCCACTGGTTGGAGTGACATAATGTCCATTGACATTCTGTGCTTGGATGTTATGACATGCCATCAAATAAGTTATTATATTTTTAATTTTTTGGCTTAATTATAAATTGTGATAAATTGAAAAAGAACAATAATCTTTAGATACCAGCAGAATGAAAGACACCTTCTGGTTGTAGCGAGAGAGAAAAGCAATTGATAAAAAAACTCAAGCCAAAAAAATTTAAAAAAAATTTGCAAAAATTCATGCAATTAAACTTACAGTCGCTGCTTTACCAATCTCCATTTTGGTCCAATGATATATAAATTGAGCCAAAAATTTCGACCATATGGTTGTTTATTAACAACTCCAGCTGATTTTTTGATAATCTTAACAACTCAATTCATTTTTGAGTAAAAATGTGACTCCTAGATGTCAGCACTGTATAATTTTTACACGTGACATCTTTTCAAATGACATAAGCCATTTTGTTTTGTTTTATTAGAAGGTAGCACATTTTTTACCATGGACAGGTACACATTGCAACAACGCGTTTACATCATTCAAAGTTATTATGAAAATGGGCTTTCTTTAAAAAATACTCATCACAAAATTTTGTTTAGTGACGAAGTGACGAAATTGACGTATCTGGGGTGATGAAAATCCTCGTGTTATTCATGAAAAATCTCTTCACCCACAAAAAGTTACTGTTTGGTGTGCATTTTGGGCCAATGGAATCATTGGGGCATTTTTCTTCGAAGATGATGCTGGAAATGCTGTTACTGTGAATGCTGAGCGATACCAATCAATGTGTCTGGCGTCTATCTCCAGCAAGACGGTGCTACATGTCACACAACTCGAGAAAACATTACGCTTTTGCGATTAAAATTTCCTCAACGTGTAATTTCACGAAATGCAGATTTCAATTGGCCTCCAAGGTCATGTGATCTAACACCATTAGATTTTTTTTGTGGGGTTTTTTGAAAAGTTGAATGTATGCTAACGAGCCACAAACAATTAATGATCTGAAGAACAACATTCAAGTTGCAATTCGTGAAATAACACCAGCAACATGTCGGAAAGTCATTGAAAATGTCGATATTCGGATTGATGTCTGCAGACGCAGTCATGCTGGACATTTGAATGATATTCTATTCCACTTATAATTGTAATGGATCATACTTTAAATAAAACAAACAGCTTGAAAAAATTGCAAATAGTTTGTGTTTTATTTCAAAGAAACATGTAGGCGCGTTTTTTGGAAGACCCTTTATTATTTTAAGGGGCAAGAGCTGGTAACAAGCCAGTTAAGGACGTCTAGTTAAAACAATTGCCTCCTACCGGTATCTGAGTTAAAAGAAAAAAATTTTTTTCATCTGGAAATTTTGCTATATTTCAATTTAAGCAAATATATATTTATTTAATTGTGCTAATTAAAAATTTATTTAAATTACTATCTGAAAACAAATAAAATTTTAATACAAAGAAAAGATGACATAATTAAATTGATGTTAATAAATAATTTTTAATGTCAACTGTCTATTTTATATTTTTTGTCTATCAAATATTAAAATTAAAAAAAAAAAACAGCGTGCAATTTCATTAAGGTATGGTACGAGTAATGAAAAGGGTTCTGCTTCATCAATAAAGCTTAGAAAAAATTACCTTAGAGACTTGTATTAGACTGTGTAGACCAATAAATTAACACTCGTGGATAAAAATTATGTATTTTTATCGTGTTTCGGGGATTTCCACGCAAATTAATTTTACACTGTAGAACACATATGCCAAAACTTCAACACCATAAAAAAAATCAAAACACCTTCATTTTTAAATTCAAAAAAATATTACACAAACTAATAAAATGACATTAGACTTCCGATTGTGACAGAGAGCGTCAAAATAAAAGGTTGTCGTTCTCTAAAAGAAACTGCACAGATGTGTTGAATTATTTAAAAATAAAAAATGCACATGTTCTGTCTTCAAAATATAATAATTTAAATTAAAGTTTAAGTTAAAAAATCATGATTAAGCAATAATAACTTTGGTTAATGCAACCCAAATTTAGATTGAAAAGAAAAACAAAAAACCACTTCACTTTCTTAATTGAAAGCAAGACAAGCACTCACTGTTTTATTCAAAAATACAATCTCAGCAGTTTTTTTTTCTTTTAATTTTTGTGTTGATTTCTTAAATATACAAAATGTTGGTTTTCTCCTGTTCCATATACATTTATAAACCGACAGAGTATTTCGACAATACGTCAGACACATGTTTACTTAACACATTTTACTTTTACCTTTTTCCATTCTTAGCTTGAAGCATGTGAATATTTATAAGGACAACGTCATCATCATGTCATGTCCCGAAAAAACCAGCAGGTGGTTTCAACACTAACAAAACAGCTTCATCAAGAAATCCCAAAAAAAAAAGGAAAGAATAAATTGAAACATAAAACAAGATGGGAAAATCTATTTACTCATTGCTAATGTTGTTGTAAGTGCGAAAATAAAAAGCCAAAAAAAAAAAATATAATGAAAATTAACAAGATTCATGCAATAGAAGTGAAACTAAAAAACCAAACAAATGAATAAATTGAAAGGCAATTAATACAAGAAAAAAAAAAGAACAAGAACAGCAAAAAATTCCTTGTAGTTTACAAATGTACGAGGGCTGCTATATATATTTCTGGCCTGGCAACACTGAGTGCTGCCAAGTGAAATCTCCATTTCCATTGGAAAGTTTGTCATTTTTAAGCATAATCGTACTCAAAACGTTTTGACGTACGACCATTATTTGTGTTGTTTACAGTGACTTAAAAAAATTAATATAGAAAAAATGGAATTAACTCGTGAACATTTTCGTGCCATCATTTTGCACAACTTTCGACGTGGATTATCACGACAAGAGTGCATTGATGAACTTAAGTCTTTGTATGGCGATGAAGCACCATCCTATAGCACTGTGAAAAATTGGTATAATGAATTTAATCGTGGCCGAAGCT
Organism: Cistogaster globosa; assembly: GCA_937654795.1. NCBI lineage: Eukaryota > Metazoa > Arthropoda > Insecta > Diptera > Tachinidae > Cistogaster > Cistogaster globosa. The sequence continues at coordinate 133,635,057 of OW569404.1, read as the reverse complement.
CGCTCAAAGACGAATTCCGTGAAAGTCGTCCAAAAACGGCTGTTGTGCCAGAGAACATTGATGCCGTGCGTGAACTCATAATGCAAGATCGACATGCGACATACCGAGAGATAGAGACATCCTTGGACATTTCTTCCACCAGCATACATTCGATACTGCATGAACACCTGGCCGTAAAAAAGGTTTGTTCTCGTTGGATCCCGCACAATTTGAAAGTCGCTCAAAAAAAGGCTCGTGTCGATTGGTGCAAAGAAATGTTGCAAAAATACGATTACGGTGCTTCAAAAGACGTTTTTAAGATCGTCACAGGTGACGAATCATGGATCTATGCGTATGAGCCCGAAACGAAACAACAATCGACCGTGTGGGTCTTCAAAGACGAGCAAAATCCAACGAAAGTTGTTCGTGGAAGAAGCACTTCGAAGCAAATGGTCTTCTGTTTCTTTGGCAAAACTGGTCATGTGGCGACTGTTCTGCTTGAGCAACGTAGGACGGTCCTGAGTGGTTCACTACAATTTGTTTGCCTGAAGTCATCGGAGAAATTCGAAAAACCAACAAGAGAAAACGAATCATTGTTCACCATAACAATGCGAGCTCTCACACATCGGCTCAAACCAGAGCGTTTTTGACCGGCCAAAACGTCGAATTAATGGGTCATCCGCCGTACAGCCCTGACTTGGCACCTAACGACTTCTTCTTGTTTCCGCACATCAAGAAAATAATGCGTGGTCAACGATTTTCGTCGCCAGAAGAAGCTGTTGAAATGTTCAAAAACCATGTTTTAGAAGTGTCTCAATCGGAGTGGAAAAAGTGCTTCGACAACTGGTTTGAGCGCATGCAAAAGTGTATAAATCATGCTGGAGAATACTTTAAAAAACAATAAAACCATTTCTGATTATAAATATTCGCATTTTCACTATTAGGCCAGAAATATATAGAGCAGCCCTCGTATGTAACAAAATAGACAAGAGAGCAACAATATTACAAATCTGAAAAGGAAAAGTAAAGAAATTTCTTTACTATTTATGCTGCTGGCAGGCACTTGTGTCTACGCACCTACTCGTATCCACATAAACTTATAAAGAGTTTCAAAAAATTCACACAAGACGCCATTATGTAGTGAAAACCTGATAGAAAAAAAGTAGTAGACCTACAAGTTTTTAAAAGCTATCATCCTTCTGGGATGCTGGTTTTTAAAGAAAAATCACTCTTAAACTAAAAATTTTTTTCAAATTTGCGGAAATTGATTTTTTAATTATAATTATTTCTCTAGCTAATGTTGCCAATACCACGGAATTTTTCCTTTTTTGATTCCTTAAAGTATGCAACATTTTTTAATTAGGACCGGCACTCAGGGGATGACCCATACTTATGCAATGCATTGTGCCAGAACTAGGAAATTAGGTTGTGGTAGAGAAGTGCTTGTGAACATTTGATTTGAATCTTTGCATATTAAAAGTGGCAGGAAAGACCTCTGCAGGGAGTTTATTCCACATACGAACTGTTCGGCTAAAAAACGAATTTTCTCTATAATGCGTTGTGCGATTCACTGGCCAATCGACCACAAAGGAATGCGCTCTTGATGCAGATCGCGTTGCTATCGTTTTCCATTCGGCATAAAATAAGTGCAGCTTATAATCAATTCGCTGTTGTAAGCAAATGTTGCCAGTTACTTTTTGCTGTTGCGAAACATGATGACAGAAACATTTAGAATCTTGCAACATTTTTTAATATTTATTACCCACTAATTTGTCCAAATGGGGGTTGAGACAGCATTTTTCATGAAATTCTGCCGAAATTGCGCGTATTAAAATATAAGAAAAGACAATCATATTCAGAACATGTCACCGATAGGCTAAAAATTTCGGCTGTTGAAATCTTTGAACCCTGTTTTTCATAACGAAGGCTGGTTCAGAATTGTCTGTTGTAAATACCCAATATCTCGATGTAATTGAGTCCTTCCTTGCTAAATTTGGATGATAACAATTGGTAGGACAAATGGCTTCTTTAAAGCGTTTCTATACGTGATATTTCCCGTAGAATAAATCAATTGTTGCGTAAGATATTTTCTGCTTTTCCACTCTTTCTTTAAGGAAATACGGATAAGAACAAAAAAATTGTGTGAATAAGGAAGGAATTAGGGTTTAACAAAAAATAATAATAATAAAGTAACAATAATAAATTGAATTTTTTATTTAACTTAAAATTTGCGTAAATTTTGGAATCCCCTTTTACACACAGCATATACCAAAACTAAAGACAGACTTGAAATGCCATCATCGCCATTAACATCATTATCATCTTTATAGTTGTTGTTTTTAGGCACTTTACTTTACAGGATCCTTTTACCCATCACTGTCTACTCATACTCACACTGAAGACCCCAGACAAGAGTGAAATAAAAAATTCTTAATGAATCCTTAAGTATGAAGATGCTTTGTACATGTAAAATCTTGAGTAAAAGCATTAATTCTTGTGTAAGAGCATTCTTTTCGTTGGCAGTCATCCATTAAACTCAGCTTCTTTTCATTTTAACCAACATTGCATTACAGTACACTCACGAATGTTTACAGTTAAGTTGAGATATTAGGCAGCCTATTAGGTACTTTTTGTTAAAAAAAATATAAGCCTCCTAAGGAATAAGCCCTAAAAAACTTTTTCCTAAAAATTTTTTGAAAAACAGTACTTTTAAAAAACGGGTTAATAAAATCCGTTATCTAAAAAATTTTCAAAATCGTACTAATAAATAAATACTTTTTTAACATTTCTTAAAAAAGTACCTATAATGAAATCTCACTTTTTGAAATCATTATTTACAATTAAGACCTTGTTTTACACTTGAAACCTTTAAAAAGATACTGAGATCTTCTTAGCAAACTAACTTTAAAAATTAATTTCTTAAAAGGTATTTTTAAGAATTTGTTAAGTACCTTTTGAAAAAAGTACCTTATCGAAAATGTGACCTTTAAAAAAAAGAGGTCGTTAAAAAAAGAATTTTGGAAACAAAGTACTTCCGAACAATTCTTTAAAATAAAGTACCAAAAAAGTACTTTTTTAACTACTCTTAAATAAGTACCTATAATAGAATTTAACTTGCTATAATCATCTTTTACACTTGAAACCTTTAAAAAGACACTGTGACCTTCTTAGCAAACTAGCTTTAAAAATGAATTTCTTAAAAAGTACTTTTTAAAAATTTGTTAAATTTACCTTAAACGATTCGATTTTATTTCGCTCCTTTAAAGAAGTTTAATATACTCTTACGAAATTAACTTAATAAGACAAACATACGTATGTATTTTAATATTAAAAAAAAGCTCGCCTTATGCAAAAGTACCTTTTGAAAAAGTACCTTATCGAAAATGTGGCTTTTTAAAAAAAAGGTCGTTAAAAATAGAATTTTGGAAACAAACTACTTCCGGACAATTCTTAAAAAAATTACCAATAAAAAAGTACTTTTTTAACTACTCTTAAATAAGTAGCTACAATGAAATTTTACTTTTTTAAATCATCTTTTACAATTAAGACCTTTTATAAAACACTTCGAAACATTGATCTTCTTATCAAACTAACTTTAAAAAAAAATTTTAAAAAGTACTTTTTAAAAATTTGTTAAAATTACCTTAAAGAAATTTATTTTAATTCAATCCTTCAAATAAATCAAGTGTGCTTTTAGGAAAGTAACTTAATAGGACAAAAATATGCATTATAACATTAAAAAAAACTGGCTTATGCAAAAGTACCTTTAAAAAAGTACCTTATCGAAAATGTGACTTTTTTAAAAAAGGTCGTTAAAAATATAATTTTGGAAACAAACTATTTCTGAACAATTCTTTAAAAAAAGTACCTTTAAATAAAAGTACCGTTAAAAAAGTACTTTTAGAAAAGTACCATTTAAAAATCCTTTTGATAAAACCGACAAGAGTTACCTGAAACTTGTTCGGTTCAGCGAAGTTTGTAAAATAATGTTAGTAAAAAAAAATAGCGGTTAGTCACGAGGTTACACAGATTTTTAAGATCTGCATAAGCGATGATATATTACCATCAAACATACTTTTTCTTAAATAAAAAGCTGTAACATTCTACGATCTATAACTTTTGATATCGAATCACTTTGGACAAGTTTAAATTTAAAAGAATGAAATCTCCATCAGGAAGAACAGCCAGTCTTCAATTATATCAGTCTATTATTGTTAAATGGGGTCTTGCTCAGCAGTGTAACGTTTTTAACTTTTTCATACCTAGAATCGTCTTTTAACTAGACAATTTTTTTACAGTTCTTCAACTCATTACACTGTGACTCCTACGAAATTCGAAATAAAAAGCTGAAAAGGCGCCTTAACGTAGGCTTCCTTCTAAAACACAATTATCTATAATTTCGGCAAGAAGAAAATTCCTGATATCTTTTAGCAAAACTTTGTCAAATATTTAATTGATTTAATTATTTATTTAATTGCAAATTTGCCAATTTATTTCTTTATTAAATATTTAATTAAATCGATAAAGTATTTCATTAAATTTTAAACTGAAAGTACATCAAACTTTTATTACGTTAAACATTTCTTTAGTGTAGTTGATCAACACCCATGCGACACGACTTAGTGTTTATTATGCCAGCATTGTATCACATTATTCATCTACAGCTGACATCACCTTAGAAACAACAATCATAAAAGTATAAAACTAACAAGTAAGAGTGCTACAATCGGCTATGGCGGATCTTATATATCCTTCACAATATATAAAAATCTAATTTAGTGAAGTAACTCATCAAAAAAACAAATATTGGGGTCACAGAGAAATTAATAATAAAAAAATTGTCACATACAAATTGTATTGCCTCTTAATGGGTTAAATATTTATAAATTTACTTTTTTTTTTTTTTGTTAATTTAGTTTTTTCCAGAAAGATCTCCCCAAAAGCTTTTAAATGATAACCATATTGATATTTTAAAAAAAAATATGGTGCACAATCGTTCTTTTCTGTGAAAAGTTTAGAGGCTGATGACTCGGAAAATATAGGCAGACGCTAATTTTTTCGCAAAATTTTTTTTTATTTTTTTATTTTTTATTTTCTTATTTTTTAAATCTCTATCGCCCCATATATTCGTTTTTTTGATTTAAGTTATTTCACTTAACTACATTTATTCCAACTGATATGGAAATATTAGAGGCAGGTGCAGTATTTTGCCCGCTGGCGGGAAGGACCAATCCTGCAGGTTTCTTATAGCATCTTTTTCGGCTCTATGGCTGATTGATTGGCGTCTTTAAATTTTCTCAAGCTCATTTAGTACTTTGGCAAAGTTGATTTCAACACTAACGCGGTCGGACAGACGGCCATAACTCAAGAGAATTTGCTATGCATAAGGACTCAGAATATATACAACTTATAGGATCGGAAATAGATATTGTTGGAATTACAAACGGAATGACAATTTGTAGTGAAGAGTATAAAAACAAATTTTTCTTGTACTGTTTTATTGTGCAGTTGTTAATAGTGCTATTTTTGTTATCATTACTGTACCACTAGTAAAACTTGTACAATTGTATCTGTGCATTAGTTTAGTAGGACGCTTTATATGAAGATGTTTATTATTTTGTAGGTATTCACACACTCACACACACATACTCATGCACACAAACACACACATCCAAGTGCACGTAACATTTTATATTTAAAATACTTTTTACGTTAAATAGCTCATCGTGTTGTTAAAAGTCTATTGACTCGTCTTTGTTATTTTTCATTTTATTTTTGCTGATGTTGTTTGACTATTAACAGCTAATTTCGTTAAAGATTTTAAGTCTTTTGCAATCGAATTTATTTAAGTTAAAACAAAACAAGAGAGAATATTCATTAGATTCTTTCATCAATCTTTAAAACGTTCTGCTTGGATCATCTTATAAAATCAAAAACAAAAAAAGACTTGTTTTAAATAAAAGTCTTTGAATCAGAACATAAAGTCAGTTATGAAATTTTAGATTTAAGGATTTATTTTTAGAAACATCCATTATTTGCATAGAAGAATCAATTCAAATTATTAAATTTGTTTCGTAATTGAATTTTTTAGTAGCAGGAAAATTTGAAGGGATTTTAATAAATTTCAAATGTTAATGGAAAAAAAAGAATGCAAAAACGATGTTCTGTTTTTTAACATAAAAACATTAAATTCTACAACATTAAATAAAATTGTAATGGAATAAAGAAAATAACTCACATCCTTCAACGCGTAACACAACTCATTACTCGTATAAATTTTTATGACTTTTTTCTTTTTTTATCACATCTTTAACGTAAGTATTTACGTTACTTTACATGAATAGTGTTTCCTGAACAAGACGGGTAGGTTTTTCTAATTAAATAAAACAAAGAAAGGAAGTAGTAAAGTTAATTGGGGGTAGGAGAAAAAGGAAAGAGAAAAATATTTGTGAGGAAAAAGGTCTTCGCATGGAGTTTATTTCACAGAAGAATTTAAATCCTAAAAACAAATTTAAACGTATAATCCGTTGTGAGCACATTAATGGGCTTTAATTGAAAATGTGACAGAAATAAAGGGTGATCTTTTTTAAGGTCGATAAAAACTATAAAAGTGTGAACTGTGAAATGAACTATCTTGACATTTATATTCATTATATTTTGGCCAGATTTACATTGAAAATCAAACATCAATTTTCACAACTTTTAGATGACGTAGATTAATTATACAGAATTTTCTATCTGAGCAAGCCATCCTTCGAGCTGTTGAGAAACTTTATACCACATACTGTCTACATAATGCCATAACGCCAACACGTCGAGAGAATTCGCTTACTAAAGACAATATCGCCACTGTAAATGAAAATGTGAAAGAAAATCAAAATTTATCGATTTTTTTCTTTTTTGTTCGTAGGAATCCGTGTTTTTTCCATTAACTAAGTAGAAAATTTTGGCCTACACCCATATAAGATCCATCTAGTTCAGGAATTAATGTGAGGAGACCATCATATGTGTTATTTTTTCGTCGACTGAACTCAAGTTTAAAACTTTTGTAAAGGGTTAACGAAAGTGACCTACAACATACCTGCAGACTCCATTAAATCTGACCATGATCTAAAGGGCCATCCAAATGTGACGCCTAGATGTCAGCACTATATAATTTTTACACGTGACATCTTTTCAAATGACATAAGCCATTTTGTTTGAAAAATACCCATCGCAAGATTCGTGATTTTGTTGGTGTAAATAATCGGCCAAATCAATCTTCAATTCAAAGATTAGTGAAAAAATTCAAAGAAACTGGTTGTGTTACTGATATACCAAAAACTGTACGCACAAATGAAAATATTGCTGCTGTTGGCGAAAGTGTTGAAAATGAACCGACAACATCAATTTCGCGTCGTTCGCAAGAATTGGGCATATCTTATGGCTCCTTATGGAGGATTTTGCATAAAGATTTGCATTTACATGTTTATAAAATTCAATTAACCCAGGAATTGAAAGAAAGAGACCATTTACAACGCCGTAATTTCGCTAGTTGGATTATTGAAAAACGAACAACAGATCCATTGTTTTCAAGCAAAATTGTCGTATCTGGGATGATGAAAATCCTCGTGTTATTCATGAAAAATCTCTACACCCACAAAAAGTTACTGTTTGGTGTGCATTTTAAGCAAATGGAATCATTGGGCCATTTTTCTTCGAAGATGATGCTGGAAATGCTGTTACTGTGAATGCTGAGCGATACCAATCAATGTTGAGAGAATTTTTATGGACACAGTTGAATCATATTGATGTGTCTGACGTCTATTTCCAGCAAGACGGTGATACATGTCACACAACTCGAGAAAACATTACGCTTTTGCGATCAAAATTTCCTCAACGTGTAATTTCACGAAATGCAGATTTCAATTGGCCTCTAAGGTCATGTGATCTAACACCAAAGCACAAACAATTTATGATCTAAAGAACAACATTCAAGTTGCAATTCGTGAAATAACACCAGCAACATGTCGGAAAGTCATTGAAAATTTCGATATTCGGATTGATGTCTGCAGACGCAGTCATGGTGGACATTTGAATGATATTCTATTCCACTTATAATTGTAATGGATCATACTTTAAATAAAACAAACAGCTTGAAAAAATTGCAAATAGTTTGTGTTTTATTTCAAAGAAACATGTAGGCACGTTTTTTGGATGACCCTTTATTTATTTATTTTTTTTTTTTTTGTTAGAAGTTGTGAACGTAAATGATCCGTTCGAAATGTAATTCCAAGGGATGGCGCTACGTGTCATACGGCGACCTCTATCATCGATTATTAAAATAAAAATTTGCCAACAATTTAATTTCGAAAAATATACCTGTCAGGATCATAAGATTTAACGCCCCTAGATGATTTCATGTGAGGCCACGAAACCGGCAGCAATTGGTGAATTGTAGGACAACATTGTTTGTGACATACTGCCAGCAAAAACAGCCGCAGGGGTCAAATGCCTGAAGTCATCAATAAATATTGATGTCATGTATTTATCTTTTATACTTTAGAAACGAAATTTACATTTACATTTACATTACAAATTTATTATTTTACCAGCTTCAAAAATGAGGAAAACTGTAATAAAAAGAAAAGTTGATAGTTGATTGTAATTTTGTCAACAATTTAAAATCACTAGTCTAGAGTTTAATCCTCTTTAGGTATGTTGTGGGTTGAACTTTTTGTTTAAGTAGCAGTGTTTGTTATCATCTCCGATCTCTGCTACATGCAGTCGCGTGCTGGTTTAAAAGCAGCTGATATCAATTGTAAGAAGATCATGTAAATTGAATAAATTCTTGTATCGTTTTAAAAACTCTGGATAGATTTAGGATTAAAATGTGAAAAATTTTTAAAGTCCACCAAGCACCCTGTCAGGATTTAGGGAATAAAGTTAAAATTTTTTTCGTGGACTTTTACGTAAATTTGTGATTTCATACTTTTCAAATCTTTCTCATAAAAATCAAATATATGTCCTGATAAACCTCTTCTAATTTTGGCAATAAGTATTAACAAATTTATACGGAAACGCAAGCAAAATGAAATGCATTATTTTCTGGATCGCTACATCCTTCATCAGCATTCTTCGCATCTATCTATCTTAGGTTGTGTTTATTATAACCATCATTTGTTTAACCAACTAATCAGTATTAATTTGGTTAGACGAAATCAATACACCAATAATGGCAATAGTTTCTGCTTACTTTCTCTCTCTCTCTTTTTCTCTCTTTCATCTCGAAAAATTTGTAAAAAGATTTCTGCTTTTACTATGCCCACGTTTAATCAGAAAATCATTTGATTCAAAGTGACTACAGAGAACGTTGTATTTCGTCTGAAAGTTGACAGTCGAGAAGCACCGTGAATTTGATAGCCCCTGCTGTCAGGACGATCGATTTGTACAAGGACTTCTGCGAAAAATGTTCTTTAATTTTAAGATCATTGTCACTTATTCTACTGTCACCTGTAGGGAAACAAACGTACTCTTTTAAATAACTTTACTCGTCTGCTTTCTTCTTGTCTTTGAAATATATTTAAATCTTCTTTGAATTCAAAAATGTTCCAGCCAAAAATGTTATGGCCTTTGATTGCTTGACATTTTATTGCTTTGAATAGGAGAGTTGGCAGTTTACCGCTTAAAATCAGGAGACTAGACTAAATGGCTATTGGGTAGAGCAGTATTTTCTAATAAGAAGGATCAGCTTTCCTGGTCAAACTTCTCATTCATCTGTGAATAACGAAAGAAGGTTGAAAATAAAGCGGTCTAGTTTTCCCAAAACCGTTAAAAATAAACGAGTTTTTCCAGAAGGATGTTTAGCCTTAGATATTTCTCTTCTATTTCTTTTTGAGTAAAACCAGCTACAGAAAATTAAGTATTTAGCACCACAGAAGGGTTTTTAGATTTCATTAAAATTTTGTTCTTCATTTAATTTTATGCTTGTTACTCATAGTTTACTTTGACACATATTTTTATTTAATTTAATTTATAATTTCTCTTCGCCAAAAATTGAGTTTGCTTACTTTTCAAAATTTTTTGAGATATTTTACCGCACTTCACCTACGTGACCAAGTTCTTAAACAGATGCATACAAGAATATTTATACAATTAAGGAATTTGGTGGTTGTTAAAAAAAAACCCCTCAATAGTTTTTGTTAATTTCTTTTACTTTTATTAAATATTTTCGTATGAAAATATCTGTCATGATACGAGTATGACACCAATATTTAATTATTACCTTTTTGGTAAAAGAATTTTATTTCACTCTGCTTTTTTTTAGCAAAAATTCAGAAAATTGAGAAATTACTTTATTTATGACAACAAAAACCTTTATAATGCTGCAGTATAAAAGGTGACATAGAAAACTAATGTGGTTATAATACAAATTGTAATATTTTCCAATTAAGAAAATATAATATAAAAGAACAACAACAACACTAATAACACATAAAGAACATGGGAACACACTGCAGTAATTGTTATTGTAAGTGACAATGAACCGTTCTTTTGGCAGTAACGAAAATTAATGGTTTGTTAGTTTATTAACACCATGGACACAAACTCTCCACTTTTATCTCAGATGACCTTTATAATTATTTTGAGTTCTAAGCAGATTTCAAGTGATTTAATGAAAAGTTAACTGTCACTTTTTGTAGCTGAGTAATCAAAAGTGTTGTCAATTTGTTTTGCGATTAAATACAATTCTTCAAATACAAAAAGTAAATCTTATTTTATAACAAGCTTATTTTAAACCATTTTAAAATCCGTGACTGGCCTGCCTGGCAGCCAATAAAACCCAGAGCGAGAGTCAATTTTCAATGGAATCTTTTTTTACCAGTTTTATTTTCGTAGTTTTGGAGCCCTAAAGTTTGTATAAAATATGCAACATTTGAAATATTCTTAGGGGGGATCGGCCAACATAGGCATCATATGAAAACTTTTTAAATAAACTATTAGGATTCTTACAAAAATATGTTAAAGAAATGTTGGCCCATTAGAAACCGGTTAAATGCTATTGAACTTTTTATTTAATTTTGCAAATATTTTTATTTTGTTAAACAAAATTTGCCACTTTTTGTAGTAAAAACCTTATGTTTGTTACTTTTGTTATATGTACACGCGTTGGTACATGTTTCATAGTACTTTCTAAAACTGGATTTTTGGCTTTCCCATTTTAATTTCATGAAAAGCTTACAAACTCATAACGGGTTAATATTTTGCTTTTGTTATGAAACGCGTTTCATAGGAATTTTTGTAAGTTCTCCTATGATACCCAACTTGACCCAATTTGCCACAAAGTGCTTGAGACATCACAAAATATTTATAAAAAGTGTAAAGTTCCGTAATTTGAAAAATATGCGTTGCCAACGATTTTTTCATTTAATATTTTTCTCTTAAAATTATTTTTACCACCACAATACAGCCTCTTATTTTAAAGACAAAATATCTTAATAATAAAATTCATTGTATTTTTGCTTTGAAGCAGGGTAAATTCAACAATAAAATTTTTGATTTAATAGAAACTTTTTACTAAATGTTTTTGAAATTATTATTTGTTTATGAATACAGTTTTATCAACATTTGTCTATTTAAGATTTATTAACCTGTTTTAAGTTTCTAGGAATACAGCCATAGTTCTTAGCATGCAGTGAAAAGAAATACGGAAATTTTGACTGCTTCCGATTGTTGTCCATCTATGTTTGTATGTTTGTAACTGTGTTTGCATAAAAGAAAACCGATCGTTTTAAAATTTTTAAACCGTTTTACTGGCGATTTTAAAATTCAAAAAATCTAATTTATTTATTTTGTTTTTAAGAAGCCGGAGAAGGGATAACCTCATACACAGTCATAAAATGGTGACTTTTTGAGTTTACTTTAGGTTCCTCTGAGCGTATTAAAATTGTGGGAGAGCCTACATTGATGTATCAAGTGTTTTTCAAGCTGGATAGAACTAAAAATTTTTTCTTATTATTTTTAGTGGACTCTGGCAAATTATTATAAATAGACTCACGCTTGAAAAACGCTATCAAATTATCCAAGTTTACTTTGACTTCATGATTTTTATAATACACATAATCGTCCGTCTGAGCAAGACATCTATTGAACAGTGGATAGATTTCATACCACACACTCTCTAGAGGATGCAATGATACAAAAAGAAGGAATGTGCGTAGTGAAGAGAATATCGCTGCTATAAACGAAAGAGTGGCAGAAAATCAAAATTTATTTATTCGTCGTCAGTCGCAGGAATTAGGGCTCTGTCCGTGCGCTACGTAGAAAATTTTGCGCAAAGATTTTGGCATACAACCGTCTAAGATCCAGCTAGTGCAGGAATTAAAGCCACGTGACCATTATATTCCTCGTTCTTTCCCCGATTGGGTTCTAGAGCAGTTAGTAAATGACCCGTTGTCTTATCGCCAAAATGTGTTCAGCGATGAGGCTCATTTTTGCCTTAACGGGGTTGTTACTAAGCAAAATTGACGCATATGGGGTGAGATCAATCCACAACATACCCTACAAACTTCATTGCATCTAGCAAAATGCACCGTTTCGTCGCATCTCACGTCACGGTCAATGGAGATCCTTACCACACCATCATTAATGTTTTTTTGTTTGAAATTATGAATGACATTGATCCGGACGAAATGAGGTTTCAATAAGATGATGCTAAGTGCCATACGGCGAACGAAACCATCGAGTTATTGAAATCAAAATTTGGCGATAAGTTGATTTCGAGACATAAATCTGTCAATTGGCCTCTAAGGTCGTGCGATTTGATACCTCTCGATTATTTTCTGTGGAGCCACGTTAAGTCTTTAGTTAATGCTGATAAACCAGCAACAATTGATGCTTTGAAGTCTCACACTGTTCGTGTTATTCGTGACAAACGGCCAGCACTACTTAAAAAAGTGACCTAAAATTGAACGTCCACAATGCACTTCGTAATGAGCAGTCGGGGTGACCATATGGTCTGAAATCATTTTTAAATGTTAATGCCATGTTCTGTTCTTTCTTATAAAAGAAATTCTTCATTGCAATTAAATTTTTCGGGTTATTTTTTACAATTTAAAGTTCTGTCGGGCTTAAAAAAATTCAGATTTGCTGCAAAACAAAAATTGACGTGTGTGAACTCGGTGTTACTTTACAGCTAAAGCGACTAGATAATATTAACTTTCGAATATAAGATTACCATGGTACAAGACTTTTCAAATTTGGCTGTGTGTGAAGATAAATTTTAAAATTTATAACCCTAGCCACATTCTGTTACGATAACAGAGCTCTGTTAATCACTTAACCAATGTTAATATTAAAAATTTAATATAAGAGTTTCAGAACAACATTTAAATATAATTTAAAGTGGATAGAACAAAAAAAAGTATTTTAAAACACTTCTACTAGTGTCGTTATTAAACTCCAATGGTCAAAAATATTAACATTTTGTTTTTTAAGAAATTACAGAGGTTTTTCTAAAAACGCCACTTTTGAAATTTGAAAAAGGACTTTGGTCCTTTTCTCGTAAACGGAAGAGAGTGGGCGAAAAAAAATTATTGGAGAAGACTTCTTCTAGTTGTGTCTTTATTAAGCTCCAATGGTCACATATATTACAAAGTCCTTTTTCAAATTTCATAAGTGGTGTTTTTAGAAAATCCTCTGTAATTTCTTAAAAAACAAAAATGTTAACATATTTGACCATTGGAGTTTAATAACGACACTATTAGAAGTGTTTTAAAATACTTTTTTTTTGTTCTATCCACTTTAAGTTATATTTCAATATTTTTTTGAAATTCTTATATTAAATTTTTAATATTAACATTGGTTATGTTAAGTGATTAACAGAGCTCTGTTATCGCAACAGAATGTGGCTACGGTTATAAATTTTAAAATTTATCTTCACACACATCAAATTTGGTGTGTTGTATTTTAAAATTAAAGAGCATAGTGTAGTTATTTGAAAAGTTTTCTTATAATCTGATTTTTAAGTACTTGCAGGGGTAACAAAGTACGCTCGTTGTAGCCAAAGACATGAAAACTATACCGATTTCTTTGCACACAACTATTAAAATATCTGTATTAATATTTATAATCTTCTAATGTTAATGGAAATAATTTATTCAAATAACTGTTGTCAAGAAGATTCTCCTATCTTAATTATAATAATGCTGGCAAAATATACATATTTAATCTATTTGCCACAGATTGTTGGTTTTTAGTCCTGTTTATGTAACATTTTCTATGCATGCGATTACGAAAGAGAGAAAACAAACATACAAATGCGTAATAAAATTAAGTTTATATACATATTTATGCACAATTAAACACACACATACACACACACCCACATATACTGCAGGTACAGTGTGCTATTTGTTAATAAATATTAAAATAAATCGGTTAAAATATTTTTTTTTTCAAATTCCTTTTATTTATTGTATCTTCATTCAATGAATGAACTAATAATAATTATTCGAATCTTAATCTAACAATAAAAATAGTAAAAGTCCAGCCAATGCCAGACAAAAAATCTAGTTATCAAATTCTACGTAGTATTATTTCATATTAGGGCGGTAGTGTCCCTCCTTTTCAATCAATCGGTCGTGTCCGCGTTGTTGTAGTATATTCCGGGCAAGTGGATTCGGATGAATTTTAAGTTTCTTTAAATAAATCGCTACATGTTTTTTTATTTCATCTTTGACCGGAGGAACATCAAGGTCCTTGTGTATGTTGCTATTTTTAATGTACCAGTGGGCGGCGGTAATTATACGTAGAATTTTATTTTGACGACGCTGAATTCTATCAACGTTCGATGCGGAGGCAGTGCCCCACAATTGAATTCGGTAGCACCATATGGGCTTCAAAATTGTTTTGTAGAGCAGAAGTTTACAGTCTAATTTAAGAACGGAGTTTTTGGTAATAAGCCAATAAATTTGAGACGTTTTGAGTTTGATGTGATGTTTCCAGGACAGACGCCGATCCAAGATATTTAACATGCGTTCGTTGAGGCACATTTTGATTATTAATAGGAATAGGAGGACAGCTCCCCCTGCGTAAGGTAAACGTGATGTAGTAGCATTTTTGTACGTTTATTCTTATTCTCCATTTCTTAGACCATTTCTCTACGTGAGTTATGTGTTGCTGCAATTGATTTGAGGCTGCAACTGGGTTTTCATTTGTGCTGAGAAAAGCAGTGTCATCTGCGAATGTTGAAGTGTGCATTTCTCTTGATGTTGGCAAGTCCGCTGTGTATAATAAATTTAAAAGTGCTCCCAGAATACTGCCTTGTGGTACACCCTCTTGAATTGGTTGTGGGCAGCTAGTAGAGTCTCCTTCTTTTATAATAAATCGGCCACCGGTTATATAACTTTGAAGAAAGTTATAAATGTTTACTGGCATGATTAGATAAAACGCCTTCATGCCAAACTTTGTCAAATGCTTGGGAAACATCGATGAAGAGTGTGGAGCAATATTTCTTATGCTCAAAAGTTTTTCGTATAACTTGCACCAACCTGTGAGTTTGTTCAATTTTACTGTGTTGCTGTCTAAAACCAAATTGGTGACTTGGAATACAACTGCTGTCGTTTAATATCGGTGTCAACTTTGTCTTCAACAATTTCTCGAACAATTTAGACAGAGTTGGTAAAAGACTTATAGGCCTAAACGACTCAACATTGGAGGACTTTCCATAACGACGAGTAGTATTCGACGCGTAGGATAGCATTAAAAAGGAAAAGAATTATTCTCTTACCTATTCGTGGTAACTCTAACAGCATTTTATTACTGATTTTATCAAAACCATGAGCTTTATTTGCGTTAAGGTTACAATATAAAAAGAATAAAACAAATTATTTATATATTGATGATATATAATATTGATGCTATACATTTATTTTTACCCCTTATAAACGGAAGGATATTGGGCATAAGTTTCCTGATATAAATGCAATTTTCATTATAACTTAATCATTTTACCAGCTTCAAAAATGTTGGCCGTTATAAGGAGCACTGTGATAAAATCACAAAACATCACTGGTCTGTAGTGAATTTACCTCTTGAACTTTGTTGTGGATTGAACCCTTCGTTTAAGTTGCATCGTTTGCTATCACCACTGTGCTTCTTCATCCACTGCTGCATGCAGTCGCGTGCTGGTTTAAAGTTTGTGTCAAGTTTCTTAGAACGCAGGTGATATTAATGGTAAGACGATCATGTGGAGTGAATAAATTCTTGAATCGTTTTGAAAACTCTGCATAGACTTAGGATAAAGATGTAAAAAATATTCTAGTTTATCGAGCACCCTTTGAGAATTTGCTGATACGGCAAAGTTTTTTTTTTATTTTGAGCGGACTTTCACCTAATTTGTGATTTAATACTTGCAAATTTGTCTCGTTAGAATCTAGCATTTGCCCGACAAACCTTCTCTTACTTATAGGTCATTTACACTATGCAATTTTTCATGCAACTAGCATGCAATTTTTGTTTGTTGGTGAAGCAAGAGGGGTAAGCATTATGGTATTGCTTGAATTTCAAGGTCATGTTACTGTTGCTTATGATTATTTTCAAATAATGCATATCGCTTCAACTTAACTAGATAATTGAAAAAAATTGCCTCGAAAAATTGCATAGTGTAATTCTGGACTCAAGCAATAATTTTATTATTCGATTTTTTTCGGAAACTTAAACTCATCACAAAAAAATTCCAAATTTTTAAGAGAAATAATCAAAATCATTATATTTATATTTTTAAAAAATTATATTTTTTATATTTAATAACAAAACAGAAATCATCTTATTAACCACTGTGCCCATCTACAGCAACAGTAACCTCAACATTTATGAAGGTTTTTGCACCCAATCAACAAAGTCAGGTAATTATTATTAAAATTAATTGTGGTAAGAAAAACGTAAATGAAATAGTAAAACAACAACAGCAACAATAACCATAAATTTATTTAAACGCATCAAATTCACGTTTCTTTTGTTCTGCTTTCTTTAATTACTTCCCATAATTCTTTCACATGATGCCATATAAACGTCATAAAGAATAAAATACGACAAGGGAAATGAAAAATGAATCATAACTTAAATTTAACTAATAAAAAGTAGATTTAAATCAGTAAATTTTAATTTTTGAAAATGCATTTTTCAAACAGATTTAAACGAGAAATTTAACGACTAAGCAAAATAAAAACTACTGACAGATAAAGACAGACACTTTATTATTTAAAGCAGATTCCTATGCCAAAAGGATTATCCTAGTGATCCCTAAAGTATCGGAGCAAAATTAACGTCAGTACCACCTAGACGTGAGGCCCTAACTTGACGGTGGTCTTTCCACTGAGTGAAAAAGGAAGCGTTGACTAACGCCCCCTGCAGGTGTAGCCAAAAGAGTTGAAATTTCAAAAACGTAGCTTGCAGGACCATGTTCTTTCCCTTGTTTGAGGGTTGGAGACTATCCAACCCCGTCTGTTAAGAATGCAACAGCACACTTTTGTTTAGCACTACGCCTCCCTACGGACACCAAACTCTTACCAACAGCTACCACGTATACCCCGAAGGGTGGCTCTCTGTATGAGCCACAGGGTTTCCGTTGCTCCAGTATAATTAGGGGCACTGGTAAGCCCTTCGACAAGTACCCAACTATTTAGATTTGGTGCCTGCAAACCAAGGGACTGGTTCCCCCCAAAACCCCGAGAGTACTATGTCTTTGCTTAGGTTTGATCCCAGCCAGACTTCTTTTAGTACCCACGGAGGTTGCGTCTCAGTAATATCCCGAATAGACCCCATAGTTTCAGCTGTTTACCGGCTTTCCTGTTACTAGTAGTGTTAAAATTTCTGGACCCTGTAAGCCCTGCCAATTTGTGTCGCCTTATGTCGCAAATGCAAAAGCGTGAACAAGGCATTTTAAACGAGATGATTTTTCACAATTTACATTAATACGAGGGCTGCTCTATATATTTCTGTTCTAAAAGTGAAAATGCGAATATTTATAATCAAAAATGGTTTTATTGTTTTTCAAAGTATTCTCCAGCATGATTTATAAACTTTTGCATGCGCTCAAACCAGTTGTCGAAGCACTTTTTCCACTCCGATTGAGACACCTCTAAAACATGGTTTTTAAGCACTTCAACAGCTTCTTCGGACGACGAAAATCATTGACCACGCATCTTTTTCTTGATGTGCGGAAACAAGAAGAAGTCATTAGGTGCCAAGTCAGGGCTGTACGGCGGATGACCCATTAATTCGACGTTTTGGCCTGTCAAAAACGCTCTGGTTTGAGCCGATGTGTGATGGAGAACAATGATTCGTCTTCTCTTGTTGGTTTTTCGAATTTCTCCGATGACTTCAGGCAAACAAATTGAAGTGTACCAATCAGGAGTGACCGTCCTACGTTGCTCAAGCGAAACAGTCGCCACATGACCAGTTTTGCCGAAGAAACAGGCGACCATTTGCTTCGAAGTGCTTCTTCCACGAACAACTTTCGCTGGATTTTGCTCGTCTTTGAAGACCTACACGGTCGATTGTTGTTTCGCTTCGGGCTCATACGCGTAGATCCATGATTCGTCACCTGTAACGATCTTATAGACGTCTTTTGAAGCACCGCAATCGTATTTTTGCAAAATTTCTTTGCACCAATCGACACGAGCCTTTTTTTGAGCGACTTTCAAATTGTGCGGGATCCAACGAGAACAAACCTTTTTTACGGCCAAGTGTTCATGCAGTATCGAATGTATGCTGGTGGAAGAAATGTCCAAGGATGTCTCTATCTCTCGGTATGTCGCATGTCGATCTTGCATTATGAGTTCACGTACGGCATCAATGTTCTCTGGCACAACAGCCGTTTTTGGACGACCTTCACGGATTCGTCTTTGAGTGAGCTTCGGCCACGATTAAATTCATTATACCAATTTTTCACAGTGCTATAGGATGGTGCTTCATTGCCATTCAAAAAGTTAAGTTCATCAATGCACTTTTGTCGTTATAATCCACGTCGATAGCACGAAAATGTTCACGAGTTAATTCCATTTTTTTCTGTATTAATTTTTTCAAGTCACTGTAAACAACACAAATAATGGTCGTACGTCAAAACGTTTTAAGTACGATTATGCTTAAAAATGACAAACTTTACAATGGAAATGTCAGATTGCACTTGGCAGCACTCAGTGTTTCCAGGCCAGAAATATATATAGCAGCCCTTGTAATTGAACAGGTAAACTCTTAACGTACTATGGTCACTTTGATTCTTAATGCACTTCAGACGCCATTGTAACAAGCTGGGTTGTTAATATAAACAGCAAATGTTAACTGCCGTAGGATAAATGCAACATTGATTAAAACAAAAAAGACTTTAACTAGCGGCGGTGGTGGCTTTGCCAAAGAAGTCTAAATTTTATAAATCAATCTCCTATTTAAGGGTGTGAGATGTAACGATTTTACTTCACTTTGCATTTTTTTTTTTTTTTCTATAAATTAAATTTTCAAAAAAATTTATAATTTAACGCTTGACGATTTTTTATGTCTTGGCGTTTTTTTTTTTTTTTTTTTTTTTTTGTTTTTTGGTTTTAGATGCTTAAAGATTATGAAAATTTAATAAAAAATAATTAACCACTGTGATATTATTTCTCTACTGAATGACCCTAAATTTATTAAAAACCAAAATTTTATGTCATTTTATTAACAACAAAATGGTTTCACCAGAATATTTTACTTAACGCTTAACAACTTTTATTTTCCCGAAACTATTTCAAAAATAATTCTTCAGAATGTTTTAAAAAATGCAAACGTAAGTAAAATTTTAGTAAAAAAATTTTTCGCAATTTAATATGTGACGAGTTTTTTCTACTTTTTGTATCGAAAAATCGTCAAAACTTTCTTTCAAATTTTGACAATATTTAAAAAAACCATAACAACTCCATCTCATTTTTAGAGAAATAACTCTCAATCAATTATTAAAATCAGTTTTTTTCGAAGGCAGAGAGAAAAATTTCATTTTTAGCAACTCTGTAATTGTACGTTATATTTACTTTTACAAAAGTCTTGCAAAGCCTCTTCGCATTACAAAAAATTTTGACACATCCATTTTGTTTATTATTAGATTTTACTTCAAAAATGAATAAGCGCTAGACAGTTATATCAGCTAAAAACCCTGATAATCGTATGATTTATTTACAAGAAAATCCCATGGAATTTATCCTGCCTACAAAATCGCAATATAATTTTTGTTAATAGAACTCCAGAAACTCTGGCGGCAAAAAAAGGAGTTTTTTGTTTTATAAAATATTTTAAAGGATTATCAAAGCGGACAGACTTGAAAAAAAAAATTTGTCACATTTAATTTACGCTGTTACGCTTATTCAAGTCACATAGAATATTTGACAGATGAATCGAGTAAGTCCGATAAAGGTTAGGAGACTAATTCTGATAATGAAAAAGAATGTTTCATGCAGGTATTCATAACTTGTTGCAGAGCACGATTCTGTTTTTGGGGCAAAAGTTAAAAAAAAATTAGAAACCTTGACAGCTTTTTTTCAGGACAAAAAAAAACATAACAAAATAAGCATCGCTTAGTACACTTTTAAGCAACGTTGCTTTACCGTTGCTTAATGAGTGCAGATATATCTGGTTCCTGAATGCACTAGAAAAATAAACTAAAAATGATTTGCAAAAGAAAATTAAATATCAAAAATTCAAAACAAAAAAGAAATAAAAAAAGATAATAATTTCGAACGTAAGTAATTTTTATATTAAGCCTGATACTCTGTTTGAATTTTTGAAAATTGTTGAGCAACATTGATTATTTCATGCTGAAAATTTGACATTTAAAATGTAGTGTCAATCTAGCGATTTGGAAGAATTTCACATTTTATTGTTTCCACATAAACTACATAGTATTAGAAATGTTAGCAAAATACATATGATCAGCTGTTGTTAGAAAAATTTTGCATGAAATAATGCCTCTTTGCTTTATTTCACAACTGTGATAAAATGTTGCCAGAAACATTTCATATGTTTTTCTACAGTAAAAAGAGAGTTCTATTTCTGCAACATTTTTTCATGACTTTTTCATACAGATTTTTTTTATATTTAGTTTGACAGCATTCCGCATAAAAAACTGAACGGAGTACCAGGCTTTAAGAGAAACATTTGTTGTATTTTTTTATTCTTTCGATTTAATTCTAAAAACAAAAATTGAAAAATTATAAATTGGGATTTTATTAATCTTTTATTTATACGGCGTGTTAAAAATAATGGAAAAAATGACAAGAGTGGGGAATTTAAATGATGTTTTTTTTAATTTAGTTGACATTCTGGAACTTATCAGAACAAACCTTCGTATTTTGTGTGGTAAAAAAATTATAAGGTGTGTCTTAACATTATCATGCAGAGTAAAAGACAGCGCTTATGACCAGAAATAATTTCTGATGAAAATGCGTACGCCCGACTGACCAAAAATTCATTTCATGAGGGTGCGTAAGTAACATTTTTTTTGCTGAGAATGTATGAGTCCACATAGCCATTAATTTATATCGTGATTGTGAGTGAACTAAAATCTTTTATTGGGAGTATGTGCGTGTGCCTGACAAAAAAAATTTTTTTTGCATGAGAGTAAAAAAAAATTAAGGACGTTGAAAGGGACCCAGGCAACATAGAAATCGAAAGTTATTGAAATTGCTCTAGTCGTTTGGCTATAATTAATTTTTTTTTACAAAAATGGTCAAGTTTCCTTAGGCGCAGCATCATGATTAAATCATACACTGTCTCTTTTTGATCAGCCTTATTTTTAAAGCAGTACTGTTCAATAATGCCTTCAGCTAAAAGTCTTTAGCAAATAGTCACAGTTTTCGAAAGCATATGTTTTTAACAATAGCATGGGGTTCCTCTGAATGATTACCACAGCAACGATTGTAAAAATCTTTCTCATGACTCAAATTAATTTGGTTTTTAAAAATATATTAATGGTTTTTTATCCAAAACTTTCTGATGTCAAAGATTTTACTTGATCAGTTGATTGTTTTTTATTTTTCCATTAAAAGTTTTATTAAAAATAATTTAAATAGTTTGACTTAAATAAATAGCAAAAATATATAATTTAAGCTGCTGCTATCTTTAAAGCAACTTATTAACATTTCTATGTAAAAGAAATCAGAGACCTTCACTGTCATGTGCATTTGATGAATGGCCTGGATTGTCATCGTATCATTACAACGATAGTTGGCTAAAGCGAGCATCTGGTTTCTGTGTTTAGTTGATTGGGCAGCAAGTTATTGAATTTTACTGCGACATAGATTTACAACAACATGCACTAATAAATGTATTCCTTAATTAACCCTGACTACACGCATTTATTATAACACAACTGAGCCTAATTGTGATAGATTGTTATTGTTAGCATATTAATTAAAATTGATTTTTTTTTAATAATTTGTATGATTGGAACATTGTAGATATTTATTTTAGTATTTTCAATAAAATTTAGTTGTATTTTATATAGGTTTTATTTAATTTATCAGACAAAAAAGCGTTGATTTGTTAGTTATAAGGCAAACGATTTTTGTGATCAAAAAGTTTTTTTACTAAAAATCATTTTTTTATTTCCTCTTTTTTTAAGAGAAGTAGCACTTCAGGCATTATTACCTATTTAGTTATTTTCGTAACCATGCTACATTCTTTAGGAAAGAATAGATGAGGGATTAGACAGGTGGTAAAGGGAGAAAGATAGAGAGTTAGTTATTTTACTTCGCCGGCGAATATGATATGAATAGGTAACGACGAAAGAAGCTGCACGTTTTTTCAATATGTTTTTATACCATTAAACTGAAAAAAAATTCAAATTTTTTGATTTCCGCAGGGGTTGAACCATGACCAACCAGGTTTGTAGTCAACGTGTTCACCACTTTGACTACAGCAACCTCAATTTTCAATAATTAAAAAAATGTGTTATAAAAAATGAAAGATTTATAAATTATTGTAAAGACCTTCTTGTAAAAATATTGTTCAAGAAAAAAATCTGGCAACCCTTTTTATATCGTCTCTCCTGTCTGTTCATCCGTGTTCTTGTTTAAATCAACATTGCCAAGGCATCGATCAAGCATAGCCTCGTATTGAAAATCAGCATGTTCATGTTCCTTGAAGAAAAACACCACGCCTGCCTCTAAATTTTCAATACCATTTGGAACAATTCTAGTTTAGTGAAGTAAATCCCAATTAAAAAAAAAACAAATATATAGAGCGATAGAAAGTTAAAAGATAAAAAATACATCAACTGATAATGAGTTGTGTTACTCGCTGAAGGATGTGAGTTATTTTCTTTCTTTCATTACATTTTTATTTAATGTTTTTATGTTAAAAAACAGAACATCGTTTTTGCATTCTTGTTTTTCCATTAACATTTGAAATTTATTAAAATCCCTTCAAATTTTCCTGCTACTAAAAAATTCAATTACGAAACAAATTTAATAATTTGAATTGATTCTTCTATGCAAATAATGGATGTTTCTAAAAATAAATCCTTAAATCTAAAATTTCGTAACAGACTTTATGTTCTGATTCAAAGACTTTTATTTAAAACAAGTCTTTTTTTGTTTTTGATTTTATAAGATGATCCAAGCAGAACGTTTCAAATATTGATGAAAGAATCTAATGAATATTCTCTCTTGTTGTGTTTTAACTTAAATATATTGGAATGCAAAAGACTTAGAATCTTTACGAAATTAGCTGTTAATAGTCAAACAACATCAGCAAAAATAAAATGAAAAATAACAAAGACGAGTCAATAGACTTTTAACAACACGCTAAGCTATTTAAAGTAAAAAGTATTTTAAATATAAAATGTTACGTGCACTTGGATGTGTTTGTACGTGTGCATGAGTATGTGTGTGTATGTGAATACCTAAGAAATAATAAACATCTTCATATTAAGCGTCCTACTAAACTAATGCATAGATAAAATTGTATAAGTTTTACTAGTGGTACAGTAATGATAACAAAAATAGCATTATTAGCAACTGCACAATAAACCAGTACAAAGAAAATTTGTTTTTATACTCTTCACCACAACTTGTCATTCCGTTTGTAATTTCAATAATATCTATTTCCGATCCCATAAGTTTTATATATTCTGAGTCCTTATGCATAGCGCATTCTCTTGAGCGATGTCCGTCTGTCCGATCGCGTTAGCTTTGAAATTAACTTTACCAAAGTATTAGATAAGCTTGAGAAAATTTAAAATGCCAATCAATCAGTCGTAGAGTGGAAAGAGATGCTATAAAAAACCTGCAGGATTGGTCCTTCCCGCCAGCGGGCAAAATACTGCACCTGCCTCTAATATTTCCATATCAGTTGGAACAAATGTAGTTAAGTGAAGTAACTGTAATCAAAAAAACGAATATATGGGGCGATAGAGATTTAAAAAATAAGAAACAAAAAAATACCAAGCGAAAAAATTAGAGTCTGCCCATATTTTCCGAGTTATTAGCCTCTGAACTTTTCATAGAAAAATACGACTGTGCGTCTTATTTTTTAAGATATCAATATGGTTATCATTTAAAAGCTTTTGAAAAGACCTTTCAGGAAATACTAAAAATTTTTTTTAATGCTTAACCTATTAAGAGCCGATGACATTTTTTGTGTAAAAATATTTTTTTTCTCTTTTTTTTTATTCTCTGTCAGCCCAAAATTGTTTTTTTGATTGGAGTTACTTCGCTAAACTTTATCTACAGACATGGTGAAGGGTATTTTAGATTCGGCATAGCTGAATGTATCACTCTTATTTGATTTTTTTTGTAATGATTAATTTTTATTAGGCATAAATTCGCTTTAATTAAATTTCTAAATTTATTGAGAAAAATAAGTTTTAATTACAAAAGTTTGTGTTAATTTTCCAAGAAAAAGAAAAAATTTAACACAAGCAGAATGTAGTGAAGCATTTTGTGAATCGCTACATCCGTCATCAGCATTCTTTTCATTTATGTTCATTATATTAAATAAGTTGTAATTAGCATCTATTTAAACTACCAATTTAAGATATTAGAATACGAGCATTAACTTATAATCAAACACTATTAAAATGATACGACGAAGAACAAGCGTCGTATAGATTTACTCCTGCTTTCCGCTTATCTTCGTTATAGCATCGTATGCAATTTTTATTTAATTTAATATTTTTTATTTTTATTACAGTAGATGCTGTTTCATCAGATTGTTCTGAAGGAAGTATGAATGCGTGGCGGTGCCTTAAGAATAATTTTATTTAAAAGATTTAAAAAACTTCTTTTTAACAAAGATTTTATTTTTACATTGGTAACTCTAAAAATTAAAAGTCAATCATAAGCTGAAAATAAGAATCGATATATTTAAATTGGAGTTATTGCAAAAAAAGCCTAAAGTTTGAAAAGAAAATTTGAATGTCTGGCAGCACTTTAATTTATCTGCTATCAAATTGTTCACAGAGTTGCCAACATTTTACCTTAAAAACTCATATATCGTATTATTTTTAGGACAAACTTAATTTCAATCTAACATTTCTTTAAGAAAAATGTTTTCAAATATTAAATTATTAAAAGTTGATTTGTTATTATTTTTCTTTATCTGCCTTTATTTTTGAATACATCAATATTTGATTGCCATTTTATAAACATTCTAATGTCTTTCTAAAAATGTAAAATGAAAAATGTTGTTACAAACTTGTTTGCATATTTAATATATATTTTTTTTTATTTCTTATTTACATTCTCTTGTTGTTTTGTTGACATTTGAAGTTCTTTGTCTGGACTTTCTTTGTCATTGGCAAAGAATACAAAATAAATATTTATTTAATAGCTCCTGCTTTAAAAATATTTTAGTTGAACGAATATTTAAAAAATTTTAAAATGTTTTTTATGTATTTTCATTTACTTATTTGTTTACGTTCGTTTTAACAAATATATTTTCAATTTATAAATATTTTTTTAAAGCAGATACACTGCACAAGTGTTTAGTTTGTAGAAATGTTGATTGTTTGAAATCTACGAATATTATGATATTTAATTTAATGTTTAAATTCATTAGTTATTCAAACAAATCTTAATTATTTCATTTAATTTTATTGAACTTTAATTTAGTCACAGATATGCACAGTGTGTCCAAAAAATACGTTTTAAAATAATTCTTGCAACAAAAAAAAAATTACAGACAGACTTTTTTCAAGTGTAAATAAAAACAAGTAAGAGAGTTGTACTCTAGTTTAGTGAAGTAATTCCCATCAAAAATACAAAGATTGGGAAAGAAAATTAAAAAATAAGAAATAAGTGCTAATTTTACATAAAAATGTTATCGGCTCTTAATGCGTTAAGCATTCTTTTAAATTTTAGTATTTTCTAAAAGTACTCTTCAAAAGCTTTCAAATGATACCCATATTGATATTTTAAAAAAATATTGTCCAAAATCGTATTTTTCTATGAAAAAGTTAACAGACCCATAACTCGAAAAAATATGGGCGAGCGCCGATTTTAGCACTTGATGTTTTTTTTTCGTATTTTTTAATTCTCTATCGCCCCTCTATATTTATTTTTATTTTTTTATTTTTTTTTTTTTTTTTTTTTTGTAGTTACTTTACTAAACATGATTTGTTTCAAACGATTTGAAAAAATTAGAGGTAGGCGTGGTGTTTGCCCGCTGTTTCGAGGGACATGGATCAAATTTTTTGATATTCAATTTCCGAAAATATCTGATGGAGGGGTATTTTAATTTTCTCTAGCTCATCTAGTGCCTTGGCAACGTTAGTTTCAACCCAATGCGGACGGACAAACGGACAGACGGACAACGCTCCAATAATACGCTTTGCATAGGAACTCAGATTTTATACTTTAGGTGGTCGAAAATGGATATTATAGAAATTAAAGAAGAAATTGTAGAAATTAAAGGGTATTAAAATACATAAACAGCGTTGCCACTTTTATTTTTTTTTTGAAAATCTACCAAAAATTCGATAACATTTCACAAAATATTCAATTCAATTTTGAATTCAAAAGACAAGCTGAAAGATAGATTTATTGGACAAAACAATATTTCAATTTATTACCAAAATCGCAACAATGGCAACTCTGTTTTATATAAAACATACAACATTGTTTATGTATTTTTATTTTTTATACTGGGATATTTTGATAAAATTTTACGGGTTTGGAAATTCATTACTTTTGTTAAATACTCCGCAATTTTAAATTGCTGGCAGGTATTTATTTTGAAGTCATACATTTTCTATTTATTTATGACAATATTTATTTTTATTTGAGGTTTTAAAGGCAACACCATAAATTTTAGACTATTGAGAAAAATTATAAAAAATATATTGATGGAGTTTATTTCATAAATTTCATAGACGCATAAGATTAAAGAGGCTGGGTATGACAGCTGGCTGGAGTTTATTTTGATGAACGTGAGTAAGTAGTCGCAATGCTTTTTAGAGTTAAAGCCTTTAGAGATAATTCGTACTTTGTCTGTAATTTTTATTCATTTAAATTCAGAAACGAAACGAAAGAGCCAACCTTGAAAAGTGGCAAAGAAATGCGGTAAAAATGGAGGCCATAAGTTCATTATAACGGAAATTATTTTTTTCTTTATAAACTGATTTGTTTATGTTGTAGCAAAACAAATTTGAATATATATGTTTTTTTTATTTGACCCAGGAATCAATAAAAATAAAAATCTTCTTTTTTTAACCTCTTTATAAAAATTTTATTTATTTAAAATTTTTAGATTTTTTCTTCTTGCTTGAGTTTGTACAAATTTCATTTAATGATTTAAAAACTTTAAAGCAAACAAACATATAAAAGAAGAAAAGGAATTTTTTATTACACAGATCATTTTGTATTATTTTGACAGCTAAACAAGAATTTTATAGAAAATGGAAATATTTGAATAAATTTTTTATATCTTTTGTCAATGATTTACAGTCAACAAAAGAGATAATAAAAAGTGTACAATGACGCCAAAAAGGAAACTTTTTCTAAGAAAACAAAAAATTTTATAAACAAAATTACATCACAAAGAAAACTGATATGGTTTTGAACAAATAAAATATTGTTGTTGTTAATGCCTACAATAATAATCTGTGTATGTGTGTGTATAGTTGACACGTAAACTTTGCAAAACAAAAAGCAACAAGAATTTGATAAGTAGAACTTCTTTTTAGGGGAGGAGAGCTGTATTATTTTGCTTAAAATAATATTTTCTTAGCCTTTTAAATTTACACACTTGTTATTGTTTAACACCAGCCACTTTACTTTCTCTATATTCTCACAGCATCACGAAACATGTGACTACTCATTATTTAGACCATTAGCTGGCTACGTGAATTCCAATTTAGACATCCTCGTGCTGTGTTAAGTTTCTAGGACTTAAACAAATTGCCACAACCTACTGCCTCGTTTTTATAACTGAAGTGAGAAATCTTTAGCATAAAAATATTATGCTCCTCCTGTTTTTAAGAGGGTGGACTAGAGTTAAATATAAACTTAAACTAAAATTAATAAAGAAGTTAATGACTTACTCTAGTTCACCCTGTGCTGAAGAGAAAAGCAGATCTATAACATGCAGAGTTTGTCTACCAAAGGTTCCTTAGGTACCGAGTTAGATGGGCGAAAAATATTTAACAAAAGGAGCAAGGACTTTAGCGCTTCAGATTTTGATGCTCATTAAGGCGTAGAGTCAATATCAAATCCAAGCAACTGCACATAAGAGAGAGAAGTGACTGCTTCTGAAATGGCATCTTAGGAGAAGACTTTGAAATGAGACATAAGCAGTCCCACGCAAATAGAAAAAATAGTTGGATTTATTTTATCCAAAAGGTCAAAGAACTAATTAGCAGTCAGAGCCCAGCTTTTGTCCACGTAAGAAAACAATGAATTTAAATCAATCAATAGAAGTTTTCAAAATTGTGTAGCTCTCTAAACGAAATGAAAGGCCGCTACGACTTCTTCTTTTAGGCTAAAAATATCAATTCGCTAAGACTTTGTCGGATAAGAGAGAGCGGTCTTTTGATCCACTATTAGATCATTTAATGGCACTAAAAATCCAGTAAACACCAAAGTCTTCTTTTTTTAAGACCAGCACTCAGGGAGTGACCGCTACTTATGAAATGCATTGTACCAGAACTAGGAAATTAGTTTGTGTGGGATAGAGGGAGTAGCGCTTGTGGACATTTAATTTGAATCTCTGCATATTGAAAATTACAGGAAAGACCTCTGCAAGGAGTTTATTTCACATACGAACTGTTCGGCTTAAAAACGAATATTCTCTGTAATGGCCAATCAATAACAAAGGAATGCGCTCTTGATGCAGAGCGCGTTGCGCATACAAAATTCCGTTTTTCTTTAGGAACAAGTTCGTTCCCTCATGTCATAAGAGCACACTACATTGTAGTAACGATAAAACAGTGAAAAACTCCCCACATTGCGTGGATGTTCCAGTGAGTAAATAAAGCTGGATACCCTTTCTGCCACCGATGAGCTTCTTCGCTCTCTCCTGCAAGCGGTTGAGCAACTCTAAAGTAGACTTTGGAGCACATGCTACATGGTACAAAATGCTTAAAAGTTTTACTAATGAACGCGCTGATGTCGAAGAGCACTGCTTCTAGACCAGTGCTGGAACTCCATACGGAGCAGGAGACTTGTTTACATTGCAATCCGCAAACATAACAATTAACAACAAATTGGGAAGCCTGATTTTGGCAACACTATAAAGACGTGGAAGATAGGTGACGTTCTCTAAAACATCCCAAAATTCAAAAAAAAAAATAAAACCAACAAAATTTTTAAAATCCCAGTACCTAGAAGACTGTATTGCAGTTTGTAGAATGTGTAAGTGAGAGAATAAAACACTACCAGTGTCACTGTTCTACAATTCGACAAATTAGAGACAAAACACTCAGAAGCTACAAACTATTGAATTTTAAGCAGATTGAAACGACCATCACTTGATGATGATTTTGTACACATGACCACTGCGGCTGTTCTTGACGAAGCGCAACTTGAATGTCATATTTTGAGGTACTTATTCCAACATTCATACGTCACAATTAACAAGAACAATCTTCGCATCCAAAAGGTTAATTTTTGCTAAATTGTCAGCATAAAACATTGACTTCGCTTCAACTCCACAGGAGATAAACGAGAAGTGTCAAATCGTAAGATTTTAAAGGCCTAAGGACAGGTATATTTCTCGAAATCAGTCTATTGTCAAATTTTACTTTCAAAATGTCGATAATTGCATTTGCCGTATGACTAGTAGTGCCATTATATTGAAGACACATCTGGCCTAGATAAACATCATCCATATTTACAAGCAAAAAATTAATTATCGTAGTGAGGTTACGATCTTCCTCAACTGTCACGTGATCTCCTGCTTTATTTTTAATGAAATGAGGTCCATTAATGCCCATAGCGTGTAGGCCGCACAAAACTGAAAATTGTTTTGGATGTAATGAAGTCAGCTGTAGAATTCTGTACAATTAGCTTTTCATAAACAGGCACAAAGCGAAGCCCAAAATAAAAATTTTTAATCTTTTTAATAATCTTTTGCAAACCATAAAACAGTGGTAATCTTTTCATTGAACTAAAACTATTAAAAATTTAATTTCCATTTTTTTTAACCCGACCGCCCTCGTCTTTTAAAATGCCCATAATATTGTTTTTTAACCTCACAAAACTCTTTATAAAGTAATATTTCCGAAATAAAAAAAAGTTATGTTTCCTTATTGTCTCTAATGTGCATGAACTCTATAATTTTTAAAAGATTTTACAAACAACAAAAACTAAATTCTCTTTACAACTAACAGACTTCACTAAAGTAAAAAGTAAAATAAAAATAAACTCAAAGAAACAGTAGAAAATATAGAAATTGTTTAAAAAAGAAATTTTTAAAACTAAAAATTTTTTAGAGCAAATGTGCGTGTTAAATCTTTCATTCGAAATGGAACTGTTTACGAAGACGAATGAAATATTTTTCTTATTTGCAATTGAAAGTGACAGTAAGATATTTGTGTGTGTGTGTGTGTTTAAAATACATTAAGCAGCAACATATCCTTAAGGATGTATGCCAAGGATATTGTAAGTTGGACAATAAAAAAAGAAACACAGAAGAGTATCCTTAAGCATGAATTTTATTTTTAAATGTGTAAGAAAGGAAAAAATACACATGCACGTACAGCCACAGCCACAGACACAGTCTCAGTTACACACTTGCACTTTTGTTCAACAAAAAGAAAAAAATATACATAAATACATGTGTAATTTTTATATTATTTCAATATTTTTTATTGCTTAAATGTATGTAATTTTCTGTTTGCATACTGTGCACATGATACGTTTGCACAATTTTTGGTCTTAGTTTTTTAAATTATTCACAAAATAGTGTTCATGAAGCCAATCAGGGCAAAACCTTTAAAAATAAATTTAAGAAAAAAAGGACTTTTTTTTAAAAAAAAAGTACCTTTTAAAAGAGTACGCTTCAACACATGTATTTAAAATTTTAACATTTTTCTACTAAAAACACTTTTAACTTATTTTTCCTTTAAAAAGTACTTTTTGAGATTACACTTGCAAAAGTACCGCCAGGTTTGTTAAACCATTATACAAAAGTACTATTTAAGAAAGACACATTGAAGAAAGTTTTAGAAAAAATCGCAGATAAATATACCTTAAAATTTTCTTTTTAAAAAGTACCTTTTCAAAAAATATCTTTTTCAAAAGTACTTTCGTTAAAGGTACCTTTTTCAAAAAGTACCTTTTTTAAAAAATGTCTTTTAAAAACTTTCATTTCACAAAAACCTACACATATTTAAAAAAGACTCACTTACAAAGTACATTTAAAGATTAGACACCATATTTAAGGTTAGGTTTGTTGAAGCATTTTACAAAAGTACCATTTAAAAAAGCTACTAAGAAAGTTAATTAAAAAAAATTGAAAAATATAATTTAAAAAATTTCTTCTTAAAAGGTACTTTTCCGAAAAATATCTTTTTAAAAAGTACTTTTTATCTTTTACTAAAAGTACATTTTTTAAAAAACTTCTTTTGAAAAACTATACTAAAAAAGGAACATATTCAAAAAAGGCCTTCTTCAAATATGAAAGTACTTTTTAAAAAAGGAACCTTTAAAAAAGTACGTTTTATAAAAAAAATCTTTTGGAGAAAAATCTTTACACAAATTCTTTAAAAAAATTTACATTTGTTAAAGGTTACAATAAAAACAGAAATCAAAGAATATTTAAAAAAATTAAGTTTTTTAGTTCTTAATATTAAAAAAAAACACGCTTATAAAAGGTACTTTAATACGGATCTTTTGCAAAAAATTGTTATTTTATAAATTACAAAAAAAACATTTTGTATTAAATTAGTTTTCTCTTAAGAGTTAAACGTGAGATATTTGGCCTTTATTAAATAATCTTAAAAAAAGTACTTTTAAAAGAGCACTCATAAAAAGGCTTTTAAAAAACCTTTTTTTAAAGTACTTTTATAAAAGATTATTTTAAATACAATTTTTTTTTAATAAAAATTTTTCAGAAGAGCCTTTAAAAACAGCTTTAAAAATGATCTATTTAAAGTATTTTTCAAACAAAAACTTTAAAATATATAGTACCTTTTTCAAAAGTACTATCTTAAAATGAAACTTATCAAAAATTACTTTAAAAAAATACTAAAAAATATCTATAAAATTCAAAATTACCCCCCTTTTCAATAATTGAAATTACTTATTTAAAGAGAATTTCAAAAAAGTTTAGCTTCAAAAAATTTCTTTCAAAAAGTACCTTTTATTAAAATTCCTTTAAAAAAAAGAGTTATTTTTAAGTAAGTCCTTTTTGTAAAAAAATTATTTAAAAGTTTTTATACAATGTGTTACTAAGAGATGGAGCTTTGAATATATTTATTCTATAATAGTATATTTTGCAAAAGTACCTATCAAAAAGATTTTTATATTAAAGTACCTTAAAATAAACACTTTAAAAAATTATAACTTAAAAGAAATTGTCTATTAAAAAATTCTTGTTTATAAAAATATTTCTTCTTATAATGTTTTTGTTTAAAAATATTTTTGTAAAAAAGTAACTTAAATAAAGTACCATTTGTAAAAGTACATTTTTCATGAAAAGAGCCTTCAATAAATAATTTATAACAAAATTACTTCTTCAAAAATAGCACATTTAAAAATGTATTTATGAAAAAGGTTTTTTAACGAATAGTACTTTTTAGAAAGTACCATAAAAAAGTACTTTTTAAAAAATGGTAAATAAAGTACCTTTTAAAAAATACCTTCTGAAAATTGTATATTTAAAAAATCAAATCATATAAAATTGTAACAGTACTTTTTTATAAATATTTTTATAAAAGTACCTTTTTTTCCTTTAAAATTTGTTTTGTAAAGTTCTTTAATATCTAAAGTTAATTTTTACATTTAAAAAAAATATTTTAAAGTTTTAATTAATTTATTTCAACTCACATTACCATTCTAATTCCATTGATTACGATATAATTGAATTTAATTACGTATTTTACATTTTCCAGGAATAGAAAAACGCCTTAATTTTTATACACAAACAACAACTACTGTTAATTCGTTCACAGGATGTAAGATGCCTGGGGCTCTTGCAAAAGTATTTGTGTGTGCATGTGTGTGTGTGTGTGTGTGTGTGTGTGTGTGCATGGGTGTTAAGGAAATACACTACAAACGACCTATTTGTTCAAATGCTTTTCTCTGCTCATAATATTAAAGTAAGAAAACTATAACAACTACAACAACAACAGAATAACTATGATGGAAAAAATAAAATAAAATAAAATAAAAAGTAGTTTCTCTCAGATCTAAATGTAAAACTAAATAAATGAAAAAAAAACTTATTTGACTGCAGTATGCAAGTGAAATAACCTCATGCATGTAAATAGTTTTTAAGAGTGTGCGACACATGTGTTTCTATTTATATTTGAAATTTAAATATATGCATTAGATAAGATACACATGAGTAAATACATGTATTAATTTAAGCATGCATGTTTGTGTGTGTGTGTAAAAAAAAATAACTGTTTGTTTTTTACTTTTTTTAAATATATTTTTTTAGATATTGTAGTTAAGTATCAAAGACAAATACTCTTGTACGTTTATCTTTCAAACGAATATTATTCAAAGTACGTGCTAAAGTCAACTGAAAGTAGCATGCGAGAACAAAAGATGAAGTAAAACTGTAAATAAACACAACTGTGACACTAACACTCGTTTAATTTATTCAAGGAATACATAATTTCATAGCTTGTAGCGGCGCGTTTTATTTCCGTTTGTCGATTGTTTATTATGGGACTTTTTCTTGTTGCTTTTCAACGTAAATTGCACTTAAACATCATAACACTTGTGGCCAAAAGCAGGCTGCTTAGCTTTTCCTTATTATCATTTTTGCTTTGCTCTTAGCATGAGGGTTACACTCCAAACAAAGACAAACAATGTTATAAAAAAAATATTTTTACTACCTTTTAGTACTTTTTTGATGTTTTATTGCTGTGTTTGAAATCAACCGTAGAGTGAACATGAATAAACCCAGTTTACTAAACTATTTTGTTGTTTTCATTTTAATTTCTTTAAATTAAAAAACTTATGTGTTTTTATTTATTTAGTATTTATGGTAAATTATTTAATTTTCATTTTCTCAAATTTATTTTGTAAAAATAAAATTTAATATTAAAAAAACTGCACTAAACTACACTAAACACAAAGTAAACCCCATAAAGGTTTTTAAACAAATAATTAAAATGTCATAAAGAATAAGTTTTTAATTCATTTTTTATAAAAAAAAAGTTATCTAAAGTAACAATTTTCTTAATCTGGAATCTAAACTTTTTTTCCAATGAAAAAATTTAAATAATGTTTTCCAAAAATTTGTTATTTTTTCAAAAACGCTCACACATTCATAACTAAACTATAACAAAAGAAATAAAAAACTATTTTTAAAGTAATTTTGCTTTAAGACAGTATGACTTTTGAAAAGTTGTAAAAGTACTAAGCAAAAATTTTCTATTAAAAATTTAGTTTTAAAAAAGTTTTTAAAAAAGTAATTATTTAATTTTAAAGTGAAGTAAATAATGTCAGCAAACTAAGAATATTTTAAAGGATTTTTTTAATAAAAAAATTTTTTTTAAGATTTTGTGCTTAAAAGGTACTTTTTTAAAACATCTGTTTAAACAAACATGTTTTTTATCGAAACACTTCCGAAAATGGTACTTTCTTAGAAATAAGTTATTTTCAAATGTAGATTTTTTTTCAGAGTACCTTTGTTAAGATTCTTTGCTAAGGGTACTTTCTAAAAAGTACTTTCTAAAAAGTACTTTCTGAGAAGTACTTTCTAAAAAGTACTTTCTAAAAAGTACTATTTTAAAATTGCTGCTAAATAAAAAACTTTAAAAGAAATACTTTAAGGGATAAATTTTTAGGTACTCTTTTCAATGGTACTTTTAAATTTTAGTTTTAGGGCAAAATTTTCTTTAAAAAAATTAAATTTTTTAAAAGTTCCCCTTAAAAAGAAACTTAAAAAAATAATTTAAAAAATAATTAAAAAAAGTACATCATAAAAATTCCATTTTAATGGCCTTTTTTAAAAATATTTTTTATCCCTGAAAGTACTATTTTTAGTTCTTCTTTTTATCAGTGTTTTTTCATACGTTCTAATAGTAAAGGTACTCTTTAACATGAACCTATTTAACAGCTCTTTTTTCTCTTTTTTTTCCACTACGCCTAATCTTATATACCCTTCGCCATATATGTAAATCAAAAAGACAAATATTGGGGTGAAAGAGAATTAAAAAATAAGAAAAAACAAATTCAGTACTGCATATAATTTTAGATAAAACTACCATCAGCTCTTAATGGGTTAAGCATTTTTAAAAAATTTTAGTATTTCCGTAAAGATCTCTTCAAAAGCTTTAACATGATACCCATATTGAGAATTTAAAAATTTTGAAAAGTTCAGAGGTCTACAACTCAAGAAATGTGAGCAAGCGAAAATTTTATAACTTGATAATTTTATTCCCTTATTTTAATTCTCTATTGCCCCATATATTTGTTTTTTTTTTTTTTAATTGGAGTTACTTTGTTGTTCCAAATGATATAAAAAAATTAGAAGTGGGTGTGGTACTTTGTCCACTGCATCGAAGGACATGAACCGATCTCGCTGGCATCCAATAGCACCTCTTTCGACACTATGTCTGATCCATTGACCTATTTAAATTGTTTCTGGCTGACTAAGTGCCTCGGCAAACTTTATTTCAATACAAACACGGACGACAGATGGACAGATAAACATCGCTTAATCGATTTCTCTATGTGTAAGGAGTCGGAATATAAAAACTTTCAGGGGTCGTAAATGGATATTGTAGAAATTTCAAACGGAAGTACAATATTAGTTATACCCGTGTTTTCCAATTTTTGTGATGAAAGGTATAAAAAGGCTTCACTTAATTTTTTTAGGAACCTATTAAATTTTCAGTTTTAAAAAGTTATCAAATCATTAATATTTTTAAGCGTTAATTTTTATAAAAATGCTTTATTAAAGGTTATTTTTACAAATGGTACTTTTTCGAAAAAGTACTTTTTTAAAAGGTACTTTTTTAGAAGCTACTTTTTAAGAAGGTACTTTTTCAAAGGTACTTATACAAAAAAAAATTTTCTTAAAAGGTATTTTTTCAAAAGGTACTTTTTTGAAAAAGTACTTTTTCAAAAGGTACTTTTTCAAAGATACTTTTTTAAAAGGTTCTTTTTCAAAGGTACTTATCGAAAAGAGACTTTTTCAAAAGGTACCTTATCGAAAGGTAATTTGGTACACTACTTCAGATGTAACTTGTTTTAAGGCTCCTTTTTTTAAAAGCTTTGCTCAAAGTTACTTCTAAATAATAATATTTCAGTACTGAAACCAATATGAACTTAAAATTGAAATATAACTGTAAATTTAAAATAAATATATAATGTTTAAGTTTCAAGTAAAAGTTTAAAGGATTATTTTAAACCATTTTATAATAAAAATAAAGTTTTTGCATACAAAATGTAAAATCTAATGCCAAAAGGCATGCGGAGCTCTCAATAACTTTTTTTCCCACTAATAATCGTAATTTCTTATTTGTATTTTTTTAATAACGGTGGCTGTAAAGCTGCATGCTTTCTTTATAATTAATTTAAATATTCTTAAGTGCCATGTTTTGAAAATATTTTTTGCTGCTTTGTGTGTGTAACACTAATGCAATGTTTACATTTTCTTAAGATTTTTCTTTTTTAATTTACCAAAAAAAATCTTTACTTTTTATAAAATAAGTGTAGCTTTTCTAATTAAGTTGAATTTCAAATGCAATGTTTTCTTTTTATTTAAATTGTGTTTATTTTTTCTTTTAAAAATTTTAATAATTTTAATTGTTTGTAATTTCGTTTATTTTTTATCCTCAGGGCGTATAAGTAATTTTAATTAAATAAAAATATACATTTAATGGTTTACAACGCAAACAAGGAACTTTCTTTCGTTTCCTTGGTCGTACAAAATGTGCAAAACTCAACCAAAAGGGAAAAATAAAATAACCATCAAATTTGCTACAGTTAAACACTCATTTGTTCAGATGTATGAATGTGTAAGTGTATGTATGTTTACGTGCAAATTTTTGAAATGAAGCAAAACTTTAGCACACAAAAAGTTTCATTTCATTTCATATGTAAACATTATTTCAATTTACTTAGCTGGCATCTGCAAACATAAAGACATGGATTCAAAAGTTTCAAGGTAAAATCGATGAAATTGATATGTGTTTCGCTTTCTCTTCAAACAATTAAAGAATAACAATAATTCCATAATTGTTGTTTTATTTCCACGTAAAAGATGGTTTAAAAATAATTTAAATTTTTCTTTTTAGGTTTTACTTTTATAATCGCTTTTTAAGCGCTTTAAATTGAGAGTAATTATAAAAAAGAAAAAATTTTTAATTTTTATGAAATTTTTTCTATAATTTAAAGTCATATTATCGTTTGGGTGACAGCAGTCTGGATGTTATAATATAAAGTATAAAGTATGATGTACAAATTTTAAGTTATAAAAGTATAAAAAAATAAATGAGAGTATAAAATATAAAACATTAACGCAAAAGTATAAAATATAAAGCATAAAGACTGAGTTATAAAGCATGTATAACAAATAAAATACAAAGCATAATTATCGTAAACTAAAGTATAAATTATATAATACAAGGCGTAAAGTATTAAATATAAAGTATAAAGCAAAAAGAAGTAAGAAGTAAGAACAAAGTATTTAGTCCGATTTATAAAATAGAAGAAATAAATTATAAGGCATAAAGTAAAAAGCATGAAGTATAAAGCCTAAAGAATAAATCTTAAATTACAGGGTATAAATTATGAAGTATAAAAAACAAAGAACAATTAACGCCACCTAAAAAATAGAGTATAAAGTAAAAGTATGAAGCATAAAGTAGAATTAACGCATTAAAAAGCCTGAGTTCTAAAGTATGAACAGGCGAAAAGCGGAAAGTAGAAAGTATAATTTATAAAGTGTGAGTCATTAAGTATAAAGTAATTCTAAACTACTGCAAAAAGCACCTAAAAATAGAGAAATGATATTTCCCTTAAATAATCATCTTTAAGGCAAAAGATTCCTATCGGTAGACTTTTTCAAAAAAAAAGTACCATTAAAAAATCCTCTTGCATTAAATGTCCTTAACAATTAATTATTAATTACCTACTGGCAAATGCAAACTGTAACTTGTTTAAACTTTTTTTGTCTTATTTAATAGTACCATTTAAAAAAGTACTAAATTCAGAACTTTTAAAAAGAATTGTTTTTAACAAAGGCTTACGAAAATAACTTTTAAGCAAAATTGTGTGAAGGAAACGACATTAAGTTAGTACCTTTTAATTTTTATTTAAAAAATTAAAAAGTACTTTTTAAAAAGTTCGTTTTTAGAAAAACTTAAAAAAAGTACCTTTTAAAAATAACATCTTTGCGTAAATTCATATTGCAATATTTAAGTTACAGTTTTTATTCAAAGTATTTTTAGAGAAGCTTAAAAATAATTTATTTTTAAAAAAGGGGTACAAAAGTACCTTTTAAGAAAGCCTCTGTGATGAAAACGACATTAAAAAGTACCTTTTAAATTTTTATTTACATGCCACCTTTAAAAAAAAAGTAATTTGATTAAGTATATTTAGAAAAGGGGTACGAAAGTACCTTTAAGGCAAAACTCTGCTATTGAAATGATATTAAAAAGTACCTTTCAATTTTTTTTTTGTAATTTCTTCTATAAAAAGTACTTTTTCAGTAAATACGGTTTAAAAAGTACTTTTCAAAAAATAGTATCTTTTTGTAAATTTAAATTGCAATATTAAAATTAAAGTTTTCATTTATATTATTTTCAGAGAACTTTTTAAAATAGTTATTTTTACAAAGAGGGTACAAGAGTAGCTTTAACGCAAAACTCTGTGATTGAAATGTATTAAAAATATACCTTTCAATTTTTTTAAATTTCTTCTTTAAGAAAAAGTACTTTTCTAAAAGTACCTTTTCAGAAAATACTGTTTAAAAAGTACCTTTTAAAAATAGCATCTTTGTGTAAACTTAAATAGCAACATAATTTTTTTTAAAGGGGTTTTAAAGTACCTTTTAAGCAAAACTTTGTAATTAAAATTATATTAATAATGTACCCTTAAATTTTTTTTGTTTTTAATAAAAAAAAGTACTTTTTAAAAAGCATTTTTTTAAAAAGTACTTTTTAAAAGGTACTTTTTCAGTAAATTTTGTTAAAAAAGTACTTTTCAAAAAATAGTATCTTTGTGTAAATTTAAATTGCAACATTGAAATTAAAGTTTTCATTGAAAGTTTTTTCAGAGAACTTTTAAAAATTTAAATTTTTACGAAAAGGGGTACGAAAGTACCTTTTAAGCAAAACTCTGTAATTTTAACGATATTAAAAATGTACCTTTCAATTTTTTTTATTTCTTCTTTAAGAAAAATGTACTTTTTTAAAAAGTACTTTTTCAAAAAATACTGTTTAAAAAGTACTTTCAAAAAACAGTATCGTGTAAATTTAAATCGAAGTTAAAGTTTTTACTTAAAGTATTTTTTTTTTTTTTCTTTGTTAGAACTACGTTCTGAAAACAGCATGTTAAAAAATATATAAAAGCACTTTTTAGAGAAATCTATCTCAATAAAAAACCTTTAAATACCTTTTTCGAGTTTCACTAATAAAGTATGCTTCAAGAAAAAGTATCTTTTGAAAAATTACTTTTTAAAAACTAAAGTAAAAACAGCAGTTTTTAAACAACCAAAATTTAGCAAGAAGAAAGTCTCACAATAGATATGGGAAACCACCTCAACAAAAAGGGTTAAACTGAAGATTATAAGAAAAGTAACGCAATTAGACAGTTAAGACTGCTAAAGATTTTACACTAATTAATTTTTATCACTATAACAAAAAGCACTTGTTTAAAACCAAAACTTAAAAACACAAATTCTAGAATTTTAATCAAAAAATATCTAAATAATTTAAAATAACTAAATTCATTAATTAAAAATTAACATTTTCATTTATTTATTTGTTCAAGTCTATTTTACTTAAATTCCATATTCTTAATAAAATTGCCCTACATACGCCGCCATTATCATAAAGAGTGGCGTTTTTTTTTCAGCCTCTCTAAAGTACTTATTATCTCTTCCTGTAGGAGTTGATTTTATTAAACCCTCTTTTAAGTTAATTAAGCCATTTAGTTCCATTAAAACAACAAGTACCCATAATAACATCACGTGTAATAAATAAAACAAAAGAAAATGGAAAAACTAAAAGTCCTTTAATGAAAATATAACATAAAGAAGGTGTCATTTTAAATGGAAGTACGTGCAAGTGTACTAATGAATGCCAGCATCATGAACCATCATCAAGTATCACTTAACAAACATTCAATAGAATAAAACGTATAAAAGTAAGAGTTTTTTAGTTCTGGTAACCATGACAGTGTTAACAAAATTTTTATGATATAAAAGAGATTTTTAAAGCTAAAAGAAAATAAAACAAATTTTTAGATAAAAAACGTAATATTTTTAAAGCATTGAAGGTTACCTAAA
The DNA here is from genome assembly GCA_937654795.1 of Cistogaster globosa. Classification (NCBI taxonomy): domain Eukaryota; kingdom Metazoa; phylum Arthropoda; class Insecta; order Diptera; family Tachinidae; genus Cistogaster; species Cistogaster globosa. The sequence goes on along the minus strand of OW569404.1, from coordinate 133,593,939 downwards.
AAAGCTAATGACACAAAAGATATTTTGGCACTTTAAAACGGGGCGAATAGAAACTTTACATTCATGAAGCAGTGCAGCCAACCAATCGAAAGCAATTTTTTTTCCTAACGGCCTGTAGTGTTGCCACTTTAATAAAATAATTACACAATATTCCCTACAAGTATTAAGGAAATTTTTTTATTTTTGAATGTGAAATTATTGTCTTTGTTAGTCCCGTTTATTAAACGTTTAATGATATTTAAAAAAATAGATCCACATATAATTAAAGCAAAACTTTTGATGTAAAAACTTTATATTCATCTTGTTTTATACAAAGGGAATCTTTAACAAAAGATGTTGAGATAAAATCGGCTCGCAAGACTAAAAAATGGAAAACTAGTATTGTATTATTACAACTACTACTGTTGTATAAAGGCCATAGATGGGAACTCTGCAGTAGCAGTAAAATTGCAGTAAAAATAATAAAATTGCATTACCAGAAAAATCGTACTAGAAAAATTAAAGTAAATTTACTGATAACTATTTTTTGTCAGTTATCATTAAAAATTTACTGGTAATGTAAATAGAATTGTAGTAGCAGTAAAATTGCAGTGAAAATAATTTTACTGCTATTGCAATTCTGTTTTCATTACCAGTAAATGTTTACTGATTAAAAAAAAATAAATTAAAATAATTTTACTGCTACTGCAGAGTTCCCATTTGCAGTAAAAATAATTTTACTGCTACTGCATAGTTCCCATCTAGAATTGCAGTATCAGTAGAATTATTTTAACTGCAATTTTACTGCTACTGCAATTCTATTTTCATTACCAGTAAATTTTTACTGATTAAAAAAATTAATTTAAAATAATTTAACTGCTACTGCAATTCTATTTACATTACCAGTAAATTCTGATTAATTACTAAAAAATAAATATCAGTAAATTTACTTAAATTTTTTGTGGTATCACAACGGGCCATTCGTTTGTGCTCAAGTGAGCTTCGTCGCGAGAGGCTGCCACTCCTAACTAACTAACTAACTAACTACTTAAATTTTATAAAATAAGATTTTCCTGGTAATGCAATTTTAGTTTCAGTATCAGTAAAAATTCCAAATACTGATTTTTTTCAGTATCAGTAAAAATTAACTGCTAATGCAAGCAAAATTTCATTTGCAGTAAAAATCTACTCGCTGCCGGAATTTCTTTAGAATATCAGAGAAACTTGAATTACGACTTTCATATCACACAGTGATTTAATAACGATTTATTTTGGAGATAATTCGGTATCTCATGACCATTAAAGATATCTAAATGAAATTATACAGATGCAAAGCAAAGGTGTTTCTGAGTTTTATGCCAATCTGAAAAAAAGAAAACAAGAAGCAAACAAAATGTTATTCTACACCCTTTAAATTTTTACATATAAAATGAGCCAAAAAAAAAAAAAATCATGAAGAGATGAGGTTTAAGAAGCTCCTGAAGCTTAAGAATATGTTCGATAACATGTGCGTGATATCAAAGTAAAGTTTACAACTTTTTGATTAATAACTTTATTATGTTTTTCTTCTCGCTACCTTTTTCAAATGACATTTGCCTCAAAAACTGAAAAACTCGCGTTGGAAAGGTTTTTTTTGAGACATAAAATATAGAACTAAAATTGGCACAAACCAAACCCTATAAAAAACGAAATAAAATTTAATTGAAATTTATTTTTAACTTAAGTTAATATTTTTTTAATGTCTAAATAAATTTTTTATCAAGAAAAATTAATTTACAAATGTATACGGACTAAAGAAAACAAGAAAATTTAAATACCAGCAGAATGTAATGCTGCATATTGTAGATCGCTACATCCTTTATCAGCATTCTTCTCATCTTTCTACTTCAGGTTGTGTACATTGTAAACGTCATCTTTTTACTATTTAACCAATTAACTTTGTAAATAAGAAGACGAGGAGTATTACTGCCTGTTTCAGGATGCCACAATCGTTCGTTCGTTCGTTTAATTACATTTAAAACAAAAACAATTTTTGAGCATTTGTTTTTGTTTTAAATGTACATAATTGTGCGAACGAACGAACGATTGCGATATCGTGAAACTGGCAGTTATTATCAATATTAATTTGGTTAGACGAAGTTCACACACAAACCAAAGTATTTCTTCACTGTTCTCTCTGTAAGACGTCTTGTACATTTGTTGTTTGCTTTGTACCAACCGTCAGTTGTTCATGCATGCAATTTTTATTTTTAATTATTCTTACTTGTTTGGCTAGTGTCTAGTTTTTCTTGTTTTCTTTAGAAAACGTTCGCATACATTTTTGAAATAATTTTTCTATTTTAAAAAAAGTTTTTAAAAATTAAAAAAAAATTAATTTAAGTTTATCCACAGTTCAACTCCTAATTTCATTAAAAAAAAAATTAAATAAATAATTAAAATAAATACAATAAAATTTAATTTTTTTATTTTAATATAAAATTCCTAAAGCCGGGAAAAATATCTCCAAAAATTTTTTCTATTGACGTGGCTGTCAAATTCTTTTTGAAGTATGTAGCCAACAATGGGGAACTTAAGAGCCGGTTAACGTTTTCTTAATCGATGCTTTCCACTCTAGTCTATTTATTATAGATATTTTCAAGGTCTAACTAATTTAAAAAAAATCTTAAAATTTGAGTTAAAAAAAAAATTATGGCATTTTAAAAAAATTAAATGCCCGAAGTTTTTAACTTAAGAACCCTCCCAGAAGCCCTCCTTTACCCAATGTGACCGTGGATTCACAGAGAAACACCTCTGCTTATCTCTGTAAAATTTCATTAAGATATATTGAGTGGATCATGAAATACCAAATTTTGTCAAAAAAAAATAATTTTCAAACCACTGTGGATCGGTATGCATAGCAGTTTGCTTGAACTACCCTGATATAAACGTTTTCCTTTCAAACAATAAAACAAAAATTACATTTTTTAGAATACGTAGCAATTAAGAGAAATCACCCTCTTTCAAAAAACATTTTAAAACACCTGTCGTTAATAATGACACCAGAACAACAAATTAAAAAACATTTTTTCAATATAACAGATTTCAATATACAAGATAAAAATAGTTTTATTTATTTAATTAAAAAAAAAAATAATTCCATTTAATTTTTCAAAAAGACAAAGTGTTACCTCAGGGCGCATTAAAATTCCACTTAGTGCCCACTCATTTTAATATTAAAAACAAATTAAAATTGAAACAATGGCAGGCAGTAGCAGCATCAAGAGCAAAGCATGAGTATTTACAAATAATTTAATTTTAATATTAAAATTTTCTCTTGATAATAAAGATTTTATAATAAATTAAAGATTTTTAGCTTTAATTATTTGTTCACAACAAATAAAACCACAAAAACTTTTAACACCAAATAGCACCAACAACAACACATGTATTCTATTTTAGTTTAAGAAAAAATAATAAATTTCTAACAAACATTTAAAATGTTAAATTGCTAAAAAAAATAAGTGAAAACTTTTCCATACAAGAGGAAGGAATTGGAAGCAAATCTTTAAGAAGCACAGTGGGGTATTTGGCAAAAATTTGGTAATAAATCTGTAATACTTCAAGGTATTCTTTTCGATTTATTTATTTATTTATTCTTGTTTTGTATTTGTAACTCTCTGGCTTGAACCGTTTCTATTTTATTAAACATGTGCTTTTTTAAACTTAGGCAGGCCTTCAATATAACACAATACTGCGACTTCAGAAGACTCGAACTACTTGATGCCCAGTAACGAAAACATGTGCCTTTAACGCCTGCAGCTCTACTGTTTACAATATGGACCTGAACTTTTTGTTTTTTAATTAGGACTAGCACTTAGGGGATGACCCCTACTTATGCAATGCATTGTGCCAGAACTAGGAAATTAGGTTGTGGGAAGGGGGAAGGGGGATAGAGGGAGTAGTGCTTGTGGACATTTGATTTGAATCTTTGCACATTGAAAGTGGTAGGAAAGACCTCTGCAGGGAGTTTATTCCACATACGAACTGTTCGGCTAAAAAACGAATTTTCTCTGTAATGCGTGGTGCGATTCACTGGCCAAGCGACCAAAAAGGAATGCGCTCTTAATGCAGAGCGCTTTGTGCGTATGAAATTACGGTTTTCAGCAACAAGTTCCATAATTTCATAAGAGCACATTTCGTTGTAGTAACGATAAAACAGTGAAACACACCCCACATTGCGTCGATGCTCCAGTGAGTCAATAGAGCTGGATACCCTACTGGCACCGATGAGCTTCTTCGCTCTCTCCTGTACGCAGTCGAATAACTTCAAAATAGGCTTTGAAGCACCGGCCCTTACAAAAGAGTTGTAATCCATTTTCGATTGGATAAAGGTGATGAAGTGAAGTATTTTTTACGCCGTTTCAGAAAACCTACGCACTTGAATGCTTCTTTTGCAACATGAAAAATATGCTTGTTCCAACGAACTGAATTTTCATGCCAAGAATATCGAGAGCTTCTGATTCCTTAATATACATATCACCCATAATTACAGATGAAGTAGCAGTCAGCAGTACACGATCTTCTTCTTGTTTAACCAACCAGGGTCATTTTGCCAACCCAGCAACTACTTCATCACGCTCTTGTTGATGCTGTTTGTCTGCTAAGGCTTCATGATATTAAACCCTGATTTTCTTATTTTTATTATAAAAACGCCTTCACCAATGCAATAGCTGTTCTAATATAAATCAACCCAAATCAACTCGACTATCGTGAGTATCTCGAGACTAACCGAGACTCAGACCGGGTTAATCGGCGTTTTTTTTTCATTTATTCGTATTTAAAGCAAATGGCAACACCACAACAATTACACTTAAAGCTCAAATATTCAAACCCAGCCTTCCACCTGGAGATACTTAAAATCTGGCTGAGCTAATCCAGATTCAAACATAGTGCTCTCGGGGTGTAGCGGGAATCAGTCCCCCAGTGTGCCGGCAACAAATCTGGATAGACAAGGAAGGACTAACCAGCGTCCTTAAATATACTAGACCCACAAAAACCGGTAGCTAAAACAGAGAGCCTCTAACCTCTGTAGTCAATTATTGGACAGGTCTCTTCAGGGCACACGTGGTGGCTGTTGGTTAAGGTCGGTGTTCGCAGGGAAGCAGCGGTACCGTTCCTCCAGTAAGGAGAAATTCATGATCCTGACAGCCATGTTCTTTAAATTTCAACTCTGTTGGCTACGGCGATGAATGGCGCTATTCGACGCTTTGTATTTCGCTCAGTGGTAAAATCCCCGTGATTTAAGTGCCTCAAGGCCGAGTAGTGATGCAAATCTTAAATAGGTATATTTTCACCCAGCACCAGCTTCTGCTTATTACGTGTTAATTAAATTTTTTACATATTCACATTCACATCACACTTTTTTAGTGGTAGAAACAACAAATTGTTCAACTCTTTTTATAACACACTTTCAAAAACTACAAATTTTATTCAAAATTTTTGCCAAATTGCCCACTATTAGGAAATGTTGATGAAAGATTATCTGGCCATTAATTGAACTTATCGAAATAATAAATTCTATTGAAATAAAGTTTTCAACAATAATCTTCTTTTTTTGGAAAGCAAAACTTTTACTATTAAATTGATTATTTTTCAATTCAAGTTTTATTCAAGTACAACAACAAAATTTTCGCATGCACTAAAGTCATTTATATATATTTTTTTAATAGTTTGTATTTTTAATCTATGATTTTTGTGTTTGTACAAGATTTAAGTTTTTTCTTTATAAAAAAAAAAATACAAATTTGGCTCTGAAAACAAAATCTTAAACTAAAGTCACGTATGAAAAACGCAAAAGGTGTTTAAAAACACCCAAACAAAAATCATTAAGCAGAACGCTTATGATATTTAAGCACACACACCTACTCATTTGCACTTAAGAGGAGAACCCAAAATATTTTTAAAAATTTTAAGACTTTTTATTGTGGTTGCGTGAAGTCAAAGTTGATAAAAAAGACTTTTGAATAAGACTTGTTTTATTTCTTTAAATACTCACCCTAAAAGATTTCACTCCACTTGTGATATGATTCCAAAAAACTCTTCCATCAGAATATTTAGATATCTATCGAAATTATTTAATATAAAACGCATATTTTTTTTATAAAAACATAATTTTTGTTTTGCATTAGAATTTAAAAATTTTGAATACGAAATTGTTTTGGTGATAAATTTATTTTTAATTTTTTGGAAAATTAAAAAAAACTGTAAAAATTAAGGAAATTTCATGGCGAATAGTAGTCTTTGTTCTTCCTACGCTATATTTCCAGCCTTTATTGTTCTTATTATTCTTTCTCCACTCCATGGTCACTGTATTATTGTCTCTCCGCGAAATCTCTAGTAATGATTCGATTTGAAGCTTCAAACAGGTTTCTCAGATTCTTTTAGAGTCGAATCCCTAAATTTATAGCTTTAATTCCTAAAATCTCCAGAGGCCAGTTTATTTTGTGCCCAAAAGATCAACACTAATAAAAATTCCCCCAAAATTTCTCAAACTTTAAACATCTATTTGTAAACAAAAATTCCCATTTTGGAGATTGAGTTTCTAATCAGGCAACACTGGCTGCAATGATGGTAATTTCGCTGTTAGAATACAAGACTCAAGAGCTATCAGTCGTTAAAGTTTCAGTTTAAACAGAGTAGGAACTTATAGAACTTCTTAAGAGTAACGTAACCGGTTATTTACTTTTGTTTGAAAGCACTTTGAATAATTTAAAAGCGAGCAGAGCCTCGACACATGAAATGCTGATTTCGGCTATTAGAAATGTTGCTTTTAAGCTACAAGACAATTTTAGTAGTAGCAAAAGAATAGTTTTTGGACTCAAGTGAGACAGAAAAAGGGCGAGAATGGCTAAATGCATCACTGAAAAATCGTGCTCAAGCGACCTCTAGCGGACTTAAATGCATTTAGAGCAACTCTCCTGTGTGCCTAAGGTAACTTTTTTGACCCTCATTTCTAAAAAATACAAAACCGGTCAATGAATTGAATGCACTGACGTGGCAAGTATTAAACTAGGAAGGGTCAGCTTATCAAAACACTGCAGTCGCTGGCCTTCCTTAATAGAAGGACACTGCGAAACGAAATCAGAATAATTATATTTGCTAACTATGATAACGAGGACAAAGAATACCTCTTTAAGAGTCTTCAAATGGGTTCATAATAGTTTTATAAAACACATTTCTAAAATGATGTTGCGGTGAAAGGAGGGTATGTAAGGAAATCGAAATCCTGTTAGTGGCAAAATATCATAACTGGGGATATCATTTAAATGATATTCATCTTATTGGCTTTTCAACAGAAAGAGATTCACGCGTTGCTGTCTCAGCCTGGGAACAATTTCTTAAACACTCTTGTTCTGATCTGACCCAAGCTTAATGAGAAAATGTGTCAACTTTCTTGACTACAAACGAAGACAGTCTAGCCCTTGCTGCACTAGATGAAAATTAGGTCATCTTGGGGAAGAAGAAGAAACGAGTCAACATCTACTCTGCATTTTTTCTGCACTGGATTATCATACGTAGTCTTCAGTACTTAAACGATATTTCTTTTCTAAAAGGACAATGAAATGGCATGACCCACTGCGCGCACTTTTTAGCTCACGAGCCTCTTGTGATAGCTTTCTGCATTCTCCATTTTGTGTCTTTTCTTTTTATATTGAATATGTTTACTTCTCTTTGAACTCTGCTTACCCACTACTTTTGATTTTTTGCTTACGATTTTCGCAGAGAATTCAATGTTATTGACGATTTAAAACTAAAAGACCTGTTTACAACTGCTCACTAATGCTCTTAAAACATAAACCAAAGCAGGCTACACGAACACACGGCAGCAAATGCTGCTAGCTATATTTGTGGCCATGTAGCCAGCTAAACAATTATTTTGAAAGCAGCAGCTACATAATAAAAATATGATTTTAGTGTATTTCAGTGATGTCGCTTTATTATTTTTTTAGCGTTTTTTAAAGAACCAGTTCTGTTTTTTTTTTATTAAATGAATATTTAGATTATTGCGTAAGAAGCTATTAGAAGAAAAAAATAATATTTTCTAAGAGTATGTCGATTTTTCGTTTGGCTTGTCTTTAAAATTGAAAATATATTGAACTATTTTACTTAAATGAAAACGAAGTTACTAGTCCAGTGCAAGAAAAAAAAAATACTAAAAAAAAACAAAAGAATGAAAGCTATATGATTCTATGATATCTAAAAATTAACAAGTGTCCCACACAAGAAACCTTCTACTTTTAAACATACGAGGGGTGCTATATATATTTCTGGCCTGGCAACACTGAGTGCTGCCAAGTGCAATCTGACATTTCCATTGGAAAGTTTGTCATTTTTAAGCATAATCGTACTCAAAACGTTTTGACGTACGACCATTATTTATGTTGTTTACAGTGACTTGAAAAAATTAATATGGAAAATAATGGAATTAACTCGTGAACATTTTCGTGCCATCATTTTTCACAACTTTCGACGTGGATTATCACGACAAGAGTGCATTTATGAACTTAAGTCTTTATATGGCGATGAAGTACCATCCTATAGCACTGTGAAAAACTGGTATAATGAATTTAATCGTGGCCGAAGCTCGCTCAAAGATGAATTCCGTAAAGGTCGTCCAAAAACGGCTGTTGTGCCAGAGAACATTGATGCTGTGCGTGAACTCATAATGCACGATCGACATGCGACATACCGAGAGATAGATACATCCTTGGACATTTCTTTCACCAGCATACATTCAATACTGCATGAACACCTGGCCGTAAAAAAGGTTTGTTCTCGTTGGACCCGCACAATTTGAGTCTCGCTCAAAAAAAGGCTCGTGTCGATTGGTGCAAAAAAATCTTGAATACGATTGCGGTGCTTCAAAGACATTTATAAGATCGTCACAGGTGACGAATCATGGATCTATGCGTATGAGCCCGAAACGAAACAACAATCGACCGTGTGGGTCTTTAAAGACAAGCAAAATCCAACGAAAGTTGTTCGTGGAAGAAGCACTTCGAAGCAAATGGTCGCCTGTTTCTTCGGCAAAACTGGTCATGTGGCGACTGTTCCGCTTGAGCAACGTAGAACGGTCACTTCTGAGTGGTACACTACAATTTGGTTGCCTGAAGTCATCGGAGAAATTCGAAAAACCAACCAGAGAAGACGAATCATTATTTACCATGACAAACCAGAGCGTTCTTGACCGGCCAAAACGTCGAATTTATGGGTCATCCGCCGTACAGCCCTGACTTGGCACCTAATGACTTCTTCTCGTTTCCGTAAACAAGGAAAAAATGCGTGGTCAACGAATTTCGTGGCCAGAAGAAGCTGTTGAAGTGTTCAAAAACCATGTTTTAGAGGTGTCTCAATCGGAGTGGAAAAAGTGCTTCGACAACTGGTTTGAGCGCAAGCAAAAGTGTATAAATCATGCTGGAGAATACTTTGAAAAACAATAAAACCATTTTTGATTATAAATATTCGCATTTTCACTATTAGGCCAGAAATATATAGAGCAGCCTCGTACAACCCAATCATGAATATTCTCATAGAATTTCTTTCACAAAAAAATTCCTCCAATTATGAATTCTGTGGGATCAAAAAATAAATAAAAAAGTGGCATCACCGTAATTTGAAGGGAACCTTTTTTTCTTTTTTACATATAATTTCTTTTTCATAATTTATAATACCTACTTTTTATCCCCGAATTCTTTTCACTTTCCGCAGGCAATAAAAAGGGGAACAAATTTATAATGAAGAAAAAGGGAATAGTGAGAAAACTCTCACGGAATTTTTGTTTATAATTGGGCTGATAGACAAATTGAAATTATTATAAGAAAAAAGTAAATACATATTCAACTAAATGTTGTCCACACAAAACATTTCTTTGAAATGTGTAAAATACACGTAAAATTAAAAAGCCTTCAATAATAAAATGACTTGTACGAGGGCTGCTCTATATATTTCTGGCCTCATAGTGAAAATGCGAATATTTATAATCAAAAATGGTTTTATTGTTTTTCAAAGTATTCTCCAGCATGATTTATACGCTTTTGCATGCGCTCAAACCAGTTGTCGAAGCACTTTTTCCACTCCGATTGAGACACCTCTAAAACATGGTTTTTGAACACTTCAACAGCTTCTTCTGGCGACGAAACTCGTTGACCACGCATTTTTTCCTTGATGTGCGGAAACAGGAAGAAGTCATTAGGTGCCAAGTCAGGGCTGGTCAAGAACGCTCTGGTTTGAGCCAATGTGTGAGAGCTCGCATTGTTATGGTGAACAATGATTCGTCTTCTCTTGTTGGTTTTTCGAATTTCTCCGATGACTTCAGGCAAACAAATTGTAGTGTACCACTCAGAAGTGACCGTCCTACGTTGCTCAAGCGGAACAGTCGCCACATGACCAGTTTTGCTGAAGAAACAGGCGACCATATGCTTCGAAGTGCTTCTTCCACGAACAACTTTCGTTGGATTTTACTCATCCTTGAAGACCCACACGGTCGATTGATCGTTTCGGGCTCATGCGCATAGATCCATGATTCGTCACCTGTGACGATCTTAAAAACGTCTTTTGAAGCGCCGTAATCGTATTTTTGCAACATTTCTTTGCACCAATCGAGCGACTTTCAAATTGTGCGGGATCCAACGAGAACAAACCTTTTTTACGGCCAGGTGTTCATGCAGTATCGAATTTATGCTGGTGGAAGAAATGTCCAAGGATGTCTCTATCTCTCGGTATGTCGCATGTCGATCTTGCATTATGAGTTCACGCACGGAATCAATGTTCTCTGGCACAACAGCCGTTTTTGGACGACCTTCACGGAATTCGTCTTTGAGCGAGCATCGGCAACGATTAAATTTATTATACCAATTTTTCACAGTGCTATAGGATGGTGCTTCATCGCCATACAAAGATTTAAGTTCATCAATGCACTCTTGTCGTAATAATCCACGTCAAAAGTTGTGAAAAATGATGGCACGAAAATGTTCACGAGTTAATTCCATTTTTTTCTATATTAATTTCTTCAAGTCACTGTAAACAACACAAATAATGGTCGAACGTCAAAACGTTTTGAGTACGATTATGCTTAAAAATGACAAACTTTCCAATGGAAATGTCAGATTGCACTTGGCAGCACTCAGTGTTGCCAGACCAGAAATATATATAGCAGCCCTCGTATAAATTTTTATATAAATAAATAATTATTTTAATAAATAACACAATATTATTTTAAGTTTTAATCAACTTTTTACTGTCGCCAAAACAAAAATTGAAATTTGTTTAAATTGGCGACAGGGACAATTGTAGTCTAGTAGTGATGTAGCTAAGATGCCTCCAAAAAAAATCGCCTTTATATGAAGGTGTATATTTTACTTTTGACAGATTGTAGTCTGTAGCTCGCTGTGGTCTATGTGTTTAAAGCATAAACTTAACTCTGACACATTAGCAGCTTTATGTTAGATACGGGTGTCAAAAGTGAACTCGGGATAAACAGAAATTTTGGCAATTATATGGGGCTGTATAATAAAAAGGAAAGTAGATGACCAGAAGTTATCAGTCTAGAGCAAATGCCTGTTGAAAGGCGCGAACCTGGGTGTTCAAGGATTAATTTAATATTCTTAGTTTAAAATTTTGCTCATCACTGAGAAATGAAAGGCGATTAAAAATTAAATTAAAATGTTGTCATTTTCCCCAATAAAAATATGTTTAATTTTTGAAGCAAAAAATTAATAACAAAAATTAATTTTTGTTTTTAAAACCCAAAAATAAAACATTTTTTTTAATAATGATTTGCTTTAAAATTAATAAAGCTTATTAAAGTTAAGGTCCCCAAAATTTTTATTATTTTTTTATTTAACGCCAAATACAAAAAGTCATTTCAAATATAATTTTTTGGCAAAATTTTCCATTAATGTTTGAACTAAAAGGAAGAGAAGGTGGTTTAAGGTTAAAAAAAACAAAGTGATTCGGCAAAATACAAATTAACATAAAATTACTAAAAAATAAATAAAATATAGATGAAAAACAAATACACCTTTAAATAAATATTTTCACACATGTTAAAGAACCATTAAAAATCCTTTTATTCGGTGGAACATCTGTTACAAACCTGTATTTGTGCTTGTGTAGGTATGTAGTCAAATAGGAAGCTTGGTAATGTTGTTGTTGGCTGTATTTTTTAATCAAAATCTTTTTAAATATTTTTTTTATGTTTTTTGTAGTATGTAATTTACAACAACAACGTATTTATTTAAGGACATTTATTTACAAATTTGTGAATTTGCTGATGATTGTGTGTGAGTGTTGCGGGTGCTTTCAGTTCAGTTGTGGGCTGGTTGACTGGTTGACTGCTTGGTGTGCATGCGGTAATATTCCATACATTCAACACACAAACAAATATTTATAAAAGTATTAATAGGCTGATGTTTTTTTCTATAATATTTTTCACCTGCTCTTTTCTTGCCTCTCACTTTTTTGTAATTTATAAAGGACAAAACAGAAGAAAAAAAACAATTCTTGCTAAATAATTTTAAAGGAAATTTAACCACCCACATGTCCCACAAATTCAAACGCATATGAGTTTTCTTTTTAAGTTATTAAATATTTATTTTAATAAGAAAAATCTGACACTAACTCTATTAAAACGTGCTTTGAATTTTTTAAGGAGTTTTCTCTTTAAATTGGTAGAGCAAAACGTTACACATGCGACTTCTACCGGTTTAAAAGAAACGAAAACAATTATGTACGTGTCCAATAGGTATCAAAAATCTTTAATAAAAACTGCTAAAAAAAATTTAAGATAAGAAAGGAAACAAAAACGCACAATTGCCGGAAAAAAATTATAACACTGCACAGTGGGTCAGCAGTGAAATATTTTGGGGGAAAATCTGTAATTTTTTAAAGACTAAAGCAATTAAAATTACACTTCATGCGCTTGTAGCAGTGGAATATTAAAGATTAAGTATGAAGTTTCTAAGCCTTACGGAAACGATGGTATACATTCCCGAAAAAGGACATGTCTGAGTAGTGTTTGTTTCTGTAAGACCTTTGTTGTTCATCGGATAAAACTTTTTCTTAGTTTAATGTTTTGTTAAGGCTGTCAAAATCATATTCAAACAATTAGTTATCATTTGATTTAGCAAGTATTCGCGTTTTAAAATTTCAATTTTATTTTCACATTGGGTTCCGTGTTTTCAAAATATTCAAAATTGATTTTCGCAATTTTTCTACTTCTTCATCGTCTGCAGATTTTTTTATTTTTTTTTTTTTTTAATAAAGTTAAGGAATAAACGTCCGACACCATTGTTTGGAAACAATTTATCAACAAATCAACACAGGGTTCCATTTTTTTTTTTTTTTTTTTGGGAGACAAGCAGACTTTCTATTCATTATAAGTATTAATATTTAAATTAGATTTCAGATTACAACATCATTAAATTTTAATTGAATCAAATTATTCATCTCATACAACAGTATCGGAGTCATTTTTGTACATGAAATATTTTTGGAAAATTTGGATGTTGGTTTCAATCAATCAAAGTAATTAAAATGAAATACAAGACAACAATTTTTCGAATTCTTGTCTGTCTGTTTGTGGTTGCATCAAGTTAAAACTGCTGAATATATTTGAATAAAATTTTGTATGGAGGTTCCTTAGAATCTTGGTTCAAATATAGAATACTTTTTGTTTTGTAAAATAAGTTATTTTGTATAGTAAATAGGGATACAAATGTAAAGTCACCAAATTTTATTGGTATAATGGAACTAAAATAGTTTTTAACACATTTTATTTTTATAGATTGAAAATCTATAGATCTCGTGTACTAATCAATATATTATAAATAAGAAAATAAAAATAAAATGTTCTAAGTAAATAAATAATATAATCAATTATATAATTAATTAAAAAATAAGAAGGCAGTTTTCTAAATAAATAAACCATTGAACCAATTTAGAATCTAAGAAAATCAATATAAAAAGCAAATAATTTTTTTTTTTTTTTTTTTGTGAATCAAATCAAAGTGAACAAATGTGAAGTGATCACAAAAGCTTCATTACGCTTTTAAGCCAATTTTTTAGCAATAAAAACCCGTTGTAAACATACAACGAAAATGTTAAATCTCATGTAATAACACAATGATAATTTAAATTCTTTTAAAGTTAAAAATATGTAAAAAAGTTAAACAAAGATGGCAATAAATTTGTTGGGAAACCAAAAAAAAAGAACACTAAAAGTGACTTCACTCTTTGCGCTTTTCATTGTTTTAAACAAAATGGTTGCCAGCTTGATAAAATGTAATACTAATTATTAATTAAAACCTTTACATTTTTCTTTTCTATCAAAGGAATGCACATGTATTAAGCCCCGCGGGAGTCAACTATAATTAGCTTTTGCAAAATTCATAAATGAAAATATATCAGAATTCCAACTCAGTTTTATGATTGATTTTTCAAGCGAATTGATGTTTAAAAAAAATTTTGAAGTCAGCAGGACAGCAAACAAAATTATTTTTAGTGCTGTTTTTCTTAACTTATGGAGTTGCCAGATGCAAAGTCTATCGGCTGGCAGGCACAAGGGCATCGCTGACCCTAATTCAACGTTATACAACAACTTCATCTGCCTGCTTGAGGTAATGTCTTGTTAAAGGCTCTTTTGCTGGCTTAAGTATTTTGAGCGAATTTCGGATCCTTGCCGACCTCCAGACTTAGCATAGACTTTCCTACGAATTTTGGATGTAAATCTTTTTGCTATTACTGATACACTCCGACAAAGATAGACAAGGAACATACGCAAGAGGTGGTGAAGTTAGATTGCAAAGGTACTCCAAGGAAATGGTCAAAAATAACTCACGGGTTAATCTCTCCTAAGGAAATAAGCAGTCGGAAGAAATCCTAGAATGTTGCCTGGGTTTGAGGTACCTTAACCTGAATAACTGTATAAGGGCAGATCTTAAAAACTACCTGCATCATCTGGCCGACATAAAAATTAAAAAAATTAATAAAAAACAGACTCTGTCTGGAAGTGTGTAAGACAGTAGTCCAGAACTTGCTAATTATAGACTAAAGGCCGTGAGCCAAAAAAAAAAAAAAATGAACAGCAGCAACCAGTCGTTTTGAGATCACTAGAGTCAAGAGTAAAGACTAGTGACTGCAGAAATTATTGGTTCGCAAAAATATTTAAAATGGTAGCTACAAGCAAATGCATTTTCAAATTTATTGACCCACCAATTTTCCTCAACTTTAAGCTGTGAAAATTAAGCCGCTAATGTTCAGGCTATAAGAGCTAAAAAATGTTGGCAAAAAATGAAACGATTCGACAAGCATTTTGTAGTTGTATTAAAAAAAACAAATCATTAAGAGCTCAATGTTGCCAGACTTTAAAAAACAGAAGTTTATAAATACAAAAGCTTTTTTGCTCAAGTGAAAAGGAATCTTAAATTACAAAATCCTGGTATTTAAACTCTAAAATATAAAACTTTAAAAACTTAAAATTCTATCAACTGTTTAACAATTACTTTATCATTTTTTTAACATAAAAAGCCCTTTTTTAATTTTTTTAATTTTTATTTGAAAAAAAAAATTTTTATAAAATTTCAAATATTTTTATTTTTAGAGCTCTAAAAACTTCTCTTATCTAATTAAGTTTCTTTTAAAAATATACTTTTTTTAATTGAATACAAATCAATAACAAACCATTATTTCCTTATGATGACAAAACTCACCTGAAAAGAGAAAAAGAAGAAGAAAATCATTATTTAAATAAATTTATATAAAAAAAAAAGATTTTTTAAGACAAAATTTCAAACAATTC
Organism: Cistogaster globosa; assembly: GCA_937654795.1. Classification (NCBI taxonomy): domain Eukaryota; kingdom Metazoa; phylum Arthropoda; class Insecta; order Diptera; family Tachinidae; genus Cistogaster; species Cistogaster globosa. The sequence continues at coordinate 133,578,125 of OW569404.1, read as the reverse complement.
CATTTTAAATAATTAAAAAAATATTTTTAATTTTATTTAATAAAAATTGTTTAATTAATTTTTAAATTAATATTTATTAAAAAATAATATTTGTTTAGAAATTAATCAAGCCTGAAACCACATTCCAGTGGTTGCTCATGTCAGCTCATTAGAAAACTTTTTCTCATAATTTAAGAAAAGCAGCTACAATTATCTAATTTTTTTAAATAACAAATGATTGTTACGCAGATAGAGAAAAAATATAAAGGGTCATCCAAAAAACGCGCCTACATGTTTCTTTGAAATAAAACACAATCTATTTGCAATATTTTCAAGCTGTTTTTTTTTTTATTAAAAGGATGATCCATTACAATTATAAGTGGAATAAAATATCATTCAAATGTCCACCATGACTGCGTCTGCAGACATCAATCCGAATATCAAAATTTTCAATGACTTTCCGACATGTTGCTGGTGTTATTTCATGAATTGCAACTTGAATGTTGTTCTTTAGATCATTAATTGTTTGTGGCTTGTTAGCATACACTCGACTTTTCAAAAAACCCCACAAAAAAAAAAATCTAATGGCGTTAGATCACATGACCTTGGAGGCCAATTGAAATCTGCATTTCGTATAATTACACGCTGAGGAAATTTTGATCGCAAAAGCGTAATGTTTTCTCGAGTTGTGTGACATGTAGCACCGTCTTGCTGGAAATAGACGTCAGACACATTGATTGGTATCGCTCAGCATTAACAGTAACAGCATTTCCAGCATCATCTTCAAAGAAAAATGGCCCAATGATTCCATTTGCCCAAAATGCACACCAAACAGTAACTTTTAGTGGGTGTAGAGATTTTTCATGAATAACACGAGGATTTTTATCACCCCAGATACGACAATTTTGCTTATTGACGAATCCATCCATTCTGAAATGAGCTTCGTCACTAAACAAAATTTTTCTTGAAAGCAATGGATCTGTTGTTCGTTGTTCAATAATCCAACTAGCGAAATTAAGACGTTGTAAATGGTCTCTTTCTTTCAATTCCTGGGTTAATTGAATTTTATAAACATGTAAATGCAAATCTTTATGCAAAATCCTCCATAAGGAGCCATAAAATATACCCAATTCTTGCAAACGACGCGAAATTGATGTTGTCGGTTCATTTTTAACACTTTCACCAACAGCAGCAATATTTTCATTTGTGCGTACAGTTTTTGGTCTTCCACTTTTTGGTTTATCAGTAACACAACCAGTTTTTTCGAATTTTTTCATTACTCTTTGAATTGAAGATTGATTTGGCCGATTATTTACACCAAAAAAATCACGAATTTTGCGATGGGTATTTTTCAAAGAACGCCCATTTTCATAACAACTTTGAATGATGTAAACGCGTTGTTGCAATGTGTACCTGTCCAGGGTTAAAACTTTACTACCTTCTAATAAAACAAAATGGCTCATGTCATTTGAAAAGATGTCACGTGTAAAAATTATATAGTGCTGACATCAAGGCGTCACATTGGATGACCCTTTATAAGTAACGGTTGTGACGAATTTTTCATGCCTTCTACCATAGTGTTTTGTAAAAAAAAACGCGAAACGTTACTTATTTTCACTATTAAAAGAGTTTCCTTTGAAAACAACGATATTCTTCTTAAATTAGTTTCATAGATCGTGTAATTGAGTACTGTTGGAATCCCTTTTATTTAGTAGGCGTCAAATATATTTATCCAATTTTTTTTTTGTTACAAAATGTGGCCAGCAAATCACATAAAAACCTGTTCTATTTGCTTTTCGATTTAATTGGAAAATATTATTCCGAGAAAATGTTAATTTTGTGATCTGATTTTTTTTTTTTTTTGAGAGAGAATTTGATTTTTTAGATTTAATATTTAATTTTTAATGAAACTTTCATTTTTTTAGTGCAAACAAAATTTTTTAGTGAAGCTTTAAGTTTGTGGTAAAAATTTTTACATTTATTTTTGTGGCCATATATTTATTTTTATATCCCTCCCCACAGGTGGAAAGAAGCTTCTTTAGTTTCCATTTTCGACCCCACGTCTGTCCGTCCGTGTTAGTGTTGAAATCAACTTTGCCAAGGCACTACATGAGCTGGAGAAAATGTAATTACGCAAATGGATCAGACATAGTTTTGAAAATTTTGCTAATAAAAATTAGCAAAATCTGTCCATGTCTTTCCATACAGCGGGAAAACACTACGCCTGCCTCCAATTATCCCATATAATTTAGTTTAGTGAAGTAACTCCCATCAAAAAAAAACAACAAATATATGATGCGATAGAGAATTAAAATACAAGAAAAAACATTAAGTGAAAAAATTGGCGCTCGTCAAAATTTTCGGAGTGATGGGCCTCTGAACTTTTTAATAGAAAAGTACGATTGTGCGTCATATTTTTTAAGATATCAATACGGGTGTCATTTAAAAGCTTTTAAAAAGATCTTTCAGAAAATACTAAAGCTTTTTTAATATGCTTAACCCATTAAGAGCCGATGACATTTTTATGTAATTTTTTTTCTTTTTTAATTAAATTTGTTTTTTTCAATTGTTTCAATTTTTTGGTGAAACTTTTTGATTAAAAAAAAATGAATAATTTTTGTCAAAATTTTATATTTATTGAAAACAGGGTTGCCGCTAAAACATATGTTTTTTTTAAGTAGTATCGATTTTTTCATGAAAATTCGTTTTTCTGCTGATAAATAATTTTTTGGTAAAAATCCGTTTTGTTATCATAAAATTTGTAAAAAAAAATATAATTTCAGGGAAAGATTGAGGATTCAATTGTTAGGTGAATTTTTGTATTCTTGGTGAAACATTGATTTTTTTGTAAGAACTCATATTTTGATAAAACATTTTAAAGTGAAATATTTTTTGTTCAATGGCAACTGAGTTTGTTCCTTAAGTTGGTGTTTTGTAGTGTAATGTGGGCTTGCTTTCACCAAATCATTTTTTTTTTTAGGTAATTGATGTTTTTAGTAAAATTGAAATTATTTTATGATTTTTGGTAAATTTTTTAGTGAGATATTAATTTTTGGTAACTTTGATATTTTAATGTAAATTCAATTATCTAGTGAAACTTTTATTTTTATGTAATATTTTGGCAAAAAAACTTTTTTTTTTTTTTTTGGCGAAAAATCGTTTTGTTTTTGGTAAAATATTTATTTTTGTTTTTTATGTGAGGTCAAATTTTACCTGAAAATTCATTTTTAGCTCACAGTCGATTTTCTCATTTAATTTAAACTATATTTCTGTAAAAAAATTTTTTGCAAAACTTAACTTTTTCAGAAAACAGATTCATTTATTTATTTATTTTTTTTATTGGTGTAACTTGGATTTTTAGGTGAAATATTAATTGTCTGGGGAATCTTCAAAATTAATTTTTTTTTTTTTTTTTTTGTAAAACTTTGAGTTTTTTGGTGGAACACTAATTTTCTAGTGACTCTTCACTTTTAAAAATTTTTCGTAAAACGTGTTTTCAGTGACAAAAATTAGAATCAGAACATAATTTCAGGAGCTATCTGATTTACCTGTAATATATAACGACAGTAAGACATTATGTCAGTTCGAATGATTCTGGCATTTAGCGTATTCTGCCTATAAATAAAAATTGTTTTCATCTTTTCCGATGAAGAACGTAAAAACTTTATGCTTCTCGGATATGGTTAGCGATAGCTTTCGATTTAAAGATTTTATTATCAAGCCACATTTTAAAATACTCTCGCCTTTTCACTAACATTCAATAACAAAAATAAATGTCAGTGTTTAATAAATTTTAAAATTCCAATGCATAAATCATATTTAATTGTTTCAAATTACAGTATTTTTTCACCTCTTTGACCCATAAATTAATAACAATTTGTTTAAATACATTTTTGTCGAGTTGAAACACAAACTTAAATAAGTCATGCTGAAGGGCATAAATTAAGAACGAACAAACTTTATAATTAACAAAATAATTTTCTAACTAAATAAAGTATTAGAATAATGTTTCATGCATAACAGCTTTGGGTTGTAGTTGGCTGTCAAAGTCAAACATTAAAACTGCGTTATTAAATGAAAATATTTAGCAATTAAAACCACAAAAAAAATATTATTTTGATAAAAACGTGGTAAGGTCTTGTTAAAAGGAGTTGAAGTTGTGTTAACGCCTTTTGATTGCTTTGCTCTGAAAGAAATTCTCAATGATGATTAACTTTGTAATTTATATTTTAAAGACTTTCATTTTCTTTTTTATCCTGGTCTTTTAACTAAAAAAAATAGAAAACTTTCTTATCTGCTCTCAACGGAATATTTAAAATACGGCCCATCACACTCCTTTCAAATTAGAAGGATAAGTGTACAGTATATCAATAACGACTTTATACACTAAGAAAAATAATTATTTTTCACCTCTTTGACAAGAAAAAAAAAACACTATTTTATTTTATTATACTTTATATTTTTTTTTTTTTGGATTTAAAAATGAAAAAAAAATATTTAATAGCAACAGGCACAAAAACAACAAATAGAAAATACCCGGCTTTTTATAAGACAAAAAATTTTTTAACAAATCATAAATTTTGTGCATTTCACTTGCATTAATATCAATTTTTTATGAAAAAGATGATTTTTTTAGGCACGATTAATATCGCGCCACTCAATACTTTCAAAACAGATAAAACTTTTCTCTCCTACTGAAGACTGTATTTTTTTTAGGTTTCCAATTATTTAATTTTTTAATTGCGAATATCATTTAATTGTTTAGAAAAATGTTGTCGTCCCTTTTAAATTATTATATTTTTATTTAATTAAAAAAATTGCATTTATTTTTTAATTAAATATATAATTGAGAGAATTAAAAATTTAATCAAATTTCAATCTAAAAAAAATAAAAACATTTTTCCGCAGAAGATGAAATATAATTTAAAATATAATTAAAAATAAAAACAAGCAAGGAAATCTAAAAGAATTTAGAGAATTAAAAAATAAAAAAATAAAAATCTCATTGACTGTAAAAGGGTTAAGCATTTTTTTAATTTTAGTATTTCCTGAAATAAATCTTTGAAGGACTTCAAATGATACCCATATTGACATCTTAAAAAATATTGTGCACAATCGCACTTTCCTATTAAGTTCAGAGGCGAACGCCAACTTTTTTACTCGAAGTTTTTCTCTTTTTTTATTTAATGGTCTATCGCCCCCAATATTTTTTTTATTGGAGTTACTTCACTTAACTAGATTTTTTCTAAGTGATATGGAATTATTAGACGCTGCCTCGAATGACACGGATTAATTAATTAATTAATTCTCGAAACTATCCCTGATCGATTGGCGTATTTAAAGTTTCTCTACTTCATCTAGCGCCCTGACAAAGCTGATTTCAATCGAACATGGACGGCCAGGCAGACATCACTTAATCGATTTCGATTTGCATAAGAACTCAGAATTTCTTTATGGGGTCGGAAATGGATATTGTAGAAATTACAATTGAAATGGCAAACATAATAATCAGACATAATAATCAGATGAAGCCACAACAACAACTCATACATGCTCATACGAACTTGTATTTTGATCGTTCTCTTGTTAGCACTTATATTGTTTTATTTTTGCCAATGAAATCTTTAAACGTAGGAATTATTTTGATTGCCAATGTTGACGCGTCAAACAATCTTACGCTGCCATCCACACCTGAGTACTTTGTTACTTCATGCAAGACCTTAACTCATCAGTAAACCGAATCGACAGCCACGACTGACACACGTTGTTATGCTGTAATTTTGCTTTCTAACTAAGGCTGCAGCAAACTTTGGAACAAGATTCATAATTTTACTATGCTTCTATCAGCGCATCTGCTGTTCTAATATACAGGCGCTTCTGCAACCCAACAAACGCTACTACAATTGAAATAATACAACGAGTAAATAAAAACGTAACAATATGATACTCTTACGTTATGGTTAATTTAACCATAATTTTTCTTTGCGTGTACAACAATTCATAAAGGGACAAACACCATTTTTTTATTTTAATTAGGACCAGGAAATTAGATTGTGGGAAGGGAGATAGAGAGAGTAGTGCTTGTGGACCTTTGAATCTTTGCACATTAAAAGTGGCAGGAAAGACCTCTGCAGAGAGTTTATTCCACATACGAACTGTTCGGCTAAAAAACGAATTTTCTCTGTAATAAGTAGTGCAATTCACTGGCCAATCGACCACAAATAGATGCGCCCTTGATGCAGATCGCGTTGCGCGTATGAAATTACGGTATTCAGGAACGAGTTCCCTGATTTCATAAGAGCACATTCCTTTGTAGTAACGATTAAACAATGAAACACACCCCACATTGCATCGATGCTCCAGTGAGTCAATAGAGCTGGATATCCTACTGGCACCAATGAGCTTCTTTGCTTTCTCCTCTACGCAGTCGAATAACTCCAAAATAGACTTTGAAGCACCGGCCCTTACAAAAGAGTTGTAATCCATTTTCTATCGGATAAAGGTGACATAAATAGTAAGGAGATCAGATGGAGTGAAGTATTTCTTACGCCGTTTTAGAAAACCTACGCACTTGAATGCATCTTTTGCAACATGAAAAATATGCTTTTTTCCGCGAACTGAATTTTCATGCCAAGAATATCAAGAGCTTCTGATTCCTTAAATATATATCACCCATAATTACAGATGAAGTAGCAGTCAGCAGTACGCCTGTTCGAAAGCACACAGCACTGGGTTTTATAAGCGTTAAACTGAACCCTGTTCGCCAGGCCCCATTCGGATATTACCAAAGGGTCGCGATTAAGGGTATCGTCTATGTGCTTTCTCGTAGCCTCAATTTCCCGAAGGCTTGGTCTACTGTGAAACGAAAATGTATAGCATATGGTGCTGTCGTAGAAGGTCATTAAGAAAAATAGGAAATAGGGTAGGGGAAAGGACGGAACCTTACGGTACCCCTGAATTAACATTGAACTCGTTTGATGAGATCCCATCTATAACAACTCGTATAGTGCGATCCCTGAGAAAGCTCAATATAAGTCGAGTGAAGCTATTACCGACCCCAAAAGAAATAAGTTTTGATATGAGTGCACCATGCCACACTCTATCAAACGACTTGGAAATATTTAAAGCCACCACGTTACTTTCTTTATTGTAAATAGACTTATTAGTTGTGTCATTTGTTTTTTTTTTCTTTTTTTTTCATTTAACGTTATTTTTTAAATTTAAATACTAAAAACACAACAAATTTTATTTTCTGCCAAAAGGACTAAGAATATTTAATTGTATTCACTAATAATGTTTAAAGTCATGCTGGACATACTGTATTTTTCAATTATTGCCAAACTTTAGTTTTAGTTTTTCTTAAAAACTTCTTTTCTTTTCTTTTGTTTTTTTTTTTTGTGATTTTTCTTTTTTCTTCTTAATATTTTTTTCACTCTAATGAATTTTGATAAATTTTTTCCTCTTATTCTGTTAACACTTTACGCCCTGTAATGAACATAGATTCGACGCCTTTAAGTGTTTGCTGTTTGTGTTAATTTTAAATACAGAGTGATTAATATTTAAATACCACGTTAATAAATAAAGATAATTTCTTTTTTAATTTCAAGCGTTTGGCATAAAACAAAATTACTTTTAAGACAAAGAGAACACAATTTACGAAATTAGACTTTTTAGTATTAAAGTCTTAAATAAAAAGTGATTTGAAAATAAATTATTCAGAATTATTTCGAAATTTTTCGTAATAGAAAATAAACAAAAAAATAATATTCATGGTTCTGAAGTTAAGAAACTAATTTACTCTCAGCTAAAAATAAAAAAACTTACTTTGGTAGATAAAATTTAAAATAATAATACTGAAGCAATACACGAGATTTTCGATAAAAGTTTACAAATATCGGATGAAAGCATTGCTATCGTAACATCTGGATCCAGTAAATATTTTGCACTCAATCCAACTGAGAGAACAACTAAAGAAGAGTGTTAGTAACATAGCATAAGCGAAACTTTCTGAACATCTTTTGTAATTCTTAGACGATTAAATGGTTGTTAAAGTTTCTTATACGAGGGCTGCTCTATATATTTCTGGCCTAATAGTGAAAATGCGTAAATTTATAATCAAAAATGGTTTTATTGTTTTTCAAAGTATTCTCCAGCATGATTTATACACTTTTGCATCCGCTCAAACCAGTTGTCGAAGCACTTTTTCCACTCCGATTGAGACACCTCTAAAACATGATTTTTGAACACTTCAACAGCTACTTCTGGCGACGAAAATCGTTGACCAAGCATTTTTTTCTTGATGTGCGGAAACAAGAAGAATTCATTAGGTGCCAAGTCAGTGCTGTAGGGCGGATGACCCATTAATTCGACGTTTTGGCCGGTCAAAAACGATCTGGTTTAAGCCGATGTGTGAGAGCTCGCATTGTCATGGTGAACAATGATTTGTCTTCTCTTGTTGGTTTTTCGAATTTCTCCGATGACTTCAGGGAAACAAATTGTAGTGTACCACTCAGAATGGACCGTCCTACGTTGCTCAAGCGGAACAGTCGCCACATGACCAGTTTTGCCGAAGAAACAGGCGAACATTTGCTTCGAAGTGCTTCTTCCACGAACAACTTTCGTTGGATTTCGCTCGTCTTTGAAGACCCACACGGTCCATTGTTGTTTCGTTTCGGGCTCATACGCATAGATCCATGATTCGTCACCTGTGACGATCTTATAAACGTCTTTTGAAGCACCGCAATCGTATTTTTGCAACATTTCTTTGCACCAATCGACACGAGCGACTTTCAAATTGTGCGGGATCCAACGAGAACAAACCTTTTTTACGGCCAGGTGTTCATGCAGTATCGAATGTATGCTGGTGGAAGAAATGTCCAAGGATGTCTTTATCTCTCGGTATGTCGCATGTTGATCTTGCATTATGAGTTCACGCACGGCATCAATGTTCTCTGGCACAACAGCCGTTTTTGGACGACCTTTACGGTATTCGTCTTTGAGTGAGCTTCGGCCACGATTTAATGCATTAAACCAATTTTTCACAGTGCTATAGGATGGTGCTTCATCGCCATACAAAGATTTAAGTTCATCAGTGCACTCTTGTCGTGATAATCCACGTCGAAAGTTGTGAAAAATGAGGGCACGAAAATGTGCACGAGTTAATTCCATTTTTTTTCTACATTATTTTTTTCAAGTCACTGTAAACAACATAAATAATGGTCGAACGTCAAAACGTTTTGAGAACGATTATGCTTAAAAATGACAAACTTTCCAATGGAAATGTCAGATTGCACTTGGCAGCACTCAGTGTTGCCAGGCCAGAAATATATATAGCAGCCCTCGTATGATAAAGCAAAAAGCCATCCAGATCCTAATATGCTGTGTCTGCGGCGAGAATCAAACGCACGATAATTTTTTATTTTACTAATCAGGCCTCTTAACTAACTCAGCCACTACTGTCACGCTTTATTTTTATTTTGTTAGTTTTTTCTCTATTTTTTTTTTTTTTTTTTTTGTTTTTAACAGAAGTCGCACTTCAGGCATTATAATCTTTTTAGTATTTTCATAACCGTGCTACATTCTTTAGGAAAGGGATAAATGAGAAACAAGACAGGTGGTAAAAAGAGAAAGATATACTGTTAGTTATTTTACTTCGCCGGCGAATATGCTAAGAAGAAGTACTGACGAAGGAAGCTGCACGTTTTCATGTTAATTCTGAATATGTTTTTATACCATATTAAACAGAAAAAAAAACATATTTATTTTTTGATTGCCGCAGGGGTTGAACCCTGGCCAAGCAGGTTTGTAGTCAACGTGTTTACCACTTTGACTGCAGCAACCGAAGCAGACCGCTTCCTTAATGGGTCCTTTTTTGACCCCCATTCATCTGTAATTATTTTTATCAACCGATTTTTAATTTACTCTCATTGAGTCACCTTTGACTCTAGACTGTTGATTAACCAGTGCTAGACATTCACACACAATGTGCGCTACTGTCTCAGTCAGCTCCAGCCACAGTCAGCAAGTATTAGATGACACAGATCAGATATCACAGTTATCAAGCGTAAGTTAGTTCTATCATATCTTAGCAACTTACCGAACTTACTGCAAAAGGTACTTCCCTGTCTAAATAATGTTTCATCCCGGTTTGGGCAGGTTTATTCTTCACGAACTCAATTTCTTTTTTCACAACAATTTCATTTTTGATCCTGACACCGGGAGGTTTGAATTATTGTTTTCCATTTATTGGCCTATTTAACAACCCATTCAACGTTACTACTTAATAAAAATTAATTTTCTTTAAATTATTTTTTTTTTGTAATTTTTTCCTAGCCAGGGCTTGAACCCTGACTTTTTTGGCTTTGGTTCATTTTTCTTTGAAAAAATTAAATTAAAAAATTAACCAAAGCCGAAAAAGTAGAATTTTAATTAATTTTCTTGTTAGTCAAGGCTTTGTTGGGAATTGAACTCATTACTTGTGTTCTTCTGTTTAACCATCAAGCAGACAAATTAGATAAATAAAATATCATATTTATCCCTAGTGTACTGAAGATTTACCACCGTTTTATAGATAAGGAGTGGATGATAATAAGGATAACTTTATTATTTTTATTAAATCCAATTTGTTATTAACATCCTGTTTTGTTTTCTTAATCAGAAGCCATCATTTAGTTAATAATTTATATATTTTCTTTGTTCTCTTTTTTTTTCTCTCCTCTCATTGCCATTCCTTCTCTTCTTTATTTTTTTTTTTTTGTTGCTTATTTTTGTATAAAACTTTTCTTAACTGTTGGAATAAAATTGTGAGTGAGTGTTAGTGAGTTACAAGTGTATTTTAAGTATTTCAGTTAAACTTTCAACTTCTTCAACTTTATAAAGTATAAATAAATTCTTCAAATAGTCAATAATCAATTGTTTAGCTTTTATAGCTCCCCCTTGATTAACTAACTTTTCTACGAAAAAAGTAAAAAAAAAAATAGTAACAAATACGCAGGCAAATAATTTTATGCTGATTTATCTAGAACATACAAATATAATTACACGTGGATTCGCAAAAAAATTACTTTGGTATTATAATCTAAGTGTTGCATAATTGTTTAAATATAGTTGAGTTGTTGTTTGAAACTACAACTCCCTTGTTATTTTAGCTGTTTAAAATTTTTATATGCACCAGGCACGGAAATGTCAAAATTTTAAAAGATATAATAATCAACTCCAGCTTAAAAGAAGGGGAAAGTAACCCATGCTTGTCTAATTGAAATTGCAATATATGAAACAAATGTAAATATTAGAACGAAGAAGCAACGGTCAAAGAATGTTATACAAATTTTGTAATTTGGGAATAATTAAAAAACTTTTTATATCAACTAAAAAAATCTTTGAACCGTATACTTCCGTAGTTTTTCGAAAATGGCTTTCAATAAATGCCGGTCAACTTTAAAAAGAAATGATACAGGTTATACTAGAACTATTTACCCATTTATAAATTATACCCTTCCATTCCTTCCATATTGAAAATCAGCAAAATCGGTCCATGTCCTTCGAGGCAGCGGGCAAAACACCACGCCTGCTTTTAATTTCTCTACATCATTTGGAACGAATCCATTTAAATGAAGTGACTCCAATAAAAAAATGAATATATGAGCCGACAGAGAATTAAAAAAGAAACAAAAAACATCGAGTAAAACATTTGCCCTCGCCCACATTTTCCGAGTTATGGGCCCCTAAAAAAGTACGATTGTGCACAATATTTTTTAAGATGTCAACATGGGTATCATTTAAAAGCTTTTTAAGAGGTCTTTCAGGAAATAATAAAATTTTTTAAATGCTTAACCCATTAAGACCCAATGACACTTTTATTTAAAATCAGATAAAGTACTTAGTTTTTTTCTTCTTTTTTTTTAATTCTCTGCCAACCCGATGACGAAGGGTATACAAAATCCATCATTCTCACTTGTTTTTTTTTTTATTTTTTTTATAATTGATCGCGACTTTATTAAGCTTTACTTGAGTTCACAACGTATGATCAGTGACAAAAAGTTCACGCCTCCATTGCTAAAGGTAAAAATACCCTCAAGTCTTTTTCTGTGTTTATGCAATCTGGGCCAAAAGAAATTAATTATCGCTGACCGGAACACTCATCGTTAACAATTTTGACGTTTATAAGGTCTTTTACACAGATAACCGGTCTACTAGTATCACCTTCTTCCTAAAATCGTTACTAAACTATGAGATTTAAAAGAGATTGCGTTGCACTCTAGTCAGCCTCGTAAATGGCGTCGCAACCAGAGATACAAAAACAGCCTTTTTATTTCACACTTTCGAATTTTTATTTTTACTGACAATCTTTTATTACTATTTCACTTTTCGCAGGGACGCCTTTGCTAAAAGCTCTTTAATATTTAGAAATAAAGCATGTGTTATATAAGCATCGTCTCAACTTCCCATCCCTGTCACAATATGTGATGAAAATCTTCAGTCAAATCAAGCTGTTTATAGAAAATAGTGTGGAATTTAGTTCATTTAACTTTGAATTGATTGTATTTGTTAATACTTACGTAAAAAAAAAGTTGTTTAAACATTGTGACAGCTAAGAGCTGAAGCAAATATTTGTACAAGCTCTTAGGATTAAAAACTAACACAACAACAAAAATAATAGAAAATAGATTTAATGATATTTAAATAACAGCAAGAGTGTTAAGAAAATAAGAAAATTTTATTTATTTAAACACTAATCTACAATTAGTTAAATATTATTAAAATAAAAGAAAATGTAATTTAAACTTAAAGTTTATAAAGAGATAAATTCCATGAAACTTACAAGCAATTTATAATAAGAAAATTTTAAATATTAATTAAAAGAAAAGTTAAACATTGGTGTAGGAGGAGCATGCGATACCTTTAAATAAGAAGAATATGAAATTTTAGGAATAAATATTTCTTTTCATTCATCACATAAATAATTTCTTTATAATTTTCTTTGTTTTTCAATTACGAGGGCTGCTCTATATATTTCTGGCCTAATAGTGAAAGTGCGAATATTTATAATCAAAAATGGTTTTATTGTTTTTCAAAGTATTCTCCAGCATGATTTATATACTTTTGCATGCGCTCAAACCAGTTGTCGAAGCACTTTTTCCACTCCGATTGAGACACCTCTAAAACATGGTTTTTGAACACTTCAACAGCTTCTTCTGGCCACGAAATTCGTTGACCTCGCATTTTTTTCTTGATGTGCGGAAACCAGAAGAAGTCATTAGGTGCCAAGTCAGGGCTGAACGGCGGATGACCCATTAATTCGACGTTTGGGCCGGTCAAAAACGCTCTGGTTTGAGCCGATGTGTGAGAGCTCGCATTGTCATGGTGAACAATGATTCGTCTTCTCTTGTTGGTTTTTCAAATATCTCCGATGACTTCAGGCAAACAAATTATAGTGTACCACTCAGAAGTGACCGTCCTACGTTGCTCAAGCGGAACAGTCGCAACATGACCAGTTTTGCCGAAGAAACAGGCGACCATTTGCTTCGAAGTGCTTTTTCCACGAACAACTTTCGTTGGATTTTGCTCGTCTTTGAAGACCCACGCGGTCGATTGTTGTTTCGTTTCGGGCTCATACGCATAGATCCATGATTCGTCACCTGTGACGATCTTATAAACGTCTTTTGAAGCACCGCAATCGTATTTTTGCAACATTTCTTTGCACCAATCGACACGAGCCTTTTTTTGAGCGACTTTCAAATTGTGCGGGATCCAACGAGAACAAACCTTTTTTACGGCCAGGTGTTCATGCAGTATCGAATGTATGCTGGTGAAAGAAATGTCCAAGGATGTCTTTATCTCTCGGTATGTCACATGTCGATCTTGCATTATGAGTTCACGCACGGCATCAATGTTCTCTGGCACAACAGCCGTTTTTGGACGACCTTCACGAAATTCGTCTTTGAGCGAGCTTCGGCCACGATTAAATTCATTATACAAATTTTTCACAGTGCTTTAGGATGGTGCTTCATCGGCATACAAAGATTTAAGTTCATTAATGCACTCTCGTCGTGATAATCCACGTCGAAAGTTGTGAAAAATGATGGCACGAAAATGTTCACGAGTTAATTCCATTTTTTTCTATATTAATTTTTTCAAGTCACTGTAAACAACACAAATAATGGTCGTACGTCAAAACGTTTTGAGTACGATTATGCTTAAAAATTACAAACTTCCCAATGGAAATGTCAGATTGCACTTGGCAGCACTCAGTGTTGCCAGGCCAGAAATATATATAGCAGCCCTCATAAGGACAAATGTAAGCAGTAAAATTAAAAACTGCTGAGACATGCTTATGCCCTTCTCTTTTAAGCTGTAAAATTCAGGCAGTTTTTGTCCTCTAAAATAAAGCGCTTAGAAAAATATAAATTGAAAATAAAAGAGGTTTCCTGGAAGGACTGGTTTTGTTCTATTTTGTCTTATATTTTGAATCATAAGAGGCAGACACTTGTAATATTTAACAAAAAGTATAAAAACCTATTTAAAACCTACGAGTGATCCCTATATGGTATACTACTCTGCGTGTGTTAGTTCAACACGCCTTTGCCGTTTTTGTAGTTTAAGGTCAGGGTTGACTTTCGTACTCAGTCGTACAATTTGTCAAAAATTGCATGTGTGTTTAAAAATATGATAGTGTAGATTAAAAGTTTATATGTGTAACAGACTTTTTGACAGATCTGTACGATTTTATAATTTTTTGAAATAATTCATAAAATGATTTTTTCTATGCGATCAGAGTTGATTTTTTTTTTTTTTTTTTTTTTTGAAGGTAAGGAAAAAACAACAAAATATTAAAAGCATCTGCTTTTTGCTTCTTTTTTGTATAATCGTGTGGCACCTCCGACGCCATTTTGAAACGATTTTTAAATCGCACGATTGTGTATGATAGTGAATCGTGGCCTTTAATGTTGAACTTTTGTTGTTTCTCCTTGTTACTTGAAAGTGAATATTTTTTGTTGTTTTAGTAGAATTTTAATTCCTGCTTAATTTTTATGCAAATTTAATTTAATTGGCCATAAAGAACCACTACCTAAATTTGACTCGCAAATTTTGGGTAGAGGAAAGTTTCTGCTGTGTCTCCAGACAACTGTGGACTACACTGAACCTCAAGCGGACCAGGCAACTACTCAGACTGGACAGAAAATCCATAAGTATCACGGTCTCGGTACTTACTTGACACTGTCTAATCGGCAGGCATGCTGAAAGACTTGGTCTGCCTTTTAATGATTTCTGTCGAAAGATGAGGAAGAGACCGTACTGCACCCCCTGTGCCACTGCCCATCCCTGGCTCGAAGAAGACTAAAAATTCTGGGCTCTCCTTTTTTTTTAACTCATACGGCTATCATCTCACTCTATAGGGGA
Organism: Cistogaster globosa; assembly: GCA_937654795.1. NCBI lineage: Eukaryota > Metazoa > Arthropoda > Insecta > Diptera > Tachinidae > Cistogaster > Cistogaster globosa. The sequence continues at coordinate 133,562,747 of OW569404.1, read as the reverse complement.
CATAGCGAAGTTCATCCGTGAATCCTCATGGTTCTCGGCTGGGTAAAGGGAGTCATGCCGTCTTCTTTGTGGTATCACAATGGTCCATTTGTTTGTGCTCAAGTGAGCTTCGTCGCGAGAGGCTGCCGCTCCCAACTAACTAACTAACTAATTTAATTGTCAATTTTCCCAGAATTGTTTTATTTTTGAAAATAATTTGGCGATTATTTTTTATTTGACGTTTTTAAAGGAATTTTTTATCACTTTGTTTAAATTTTGAAATAATAATAAATAGGTTTTTAGTAAATTTTATTTTTATTTTCTGGCTGAAAATATAAATTTTTGAAAAATGTTAAAATTTTCATTAATTTTTTTCATTTGATTTTTAAGTTTTTTCAATAAATTTCCTTTTTTAGAATTTAAAAAATTTTTAAAATAAAACATATTTTTGCATATGCAATGAATGTCAATTCTTTTTAAAAAAATTTATAAATTCAATAATAAACAATAGAAAATCCACAATGTTAAGCCTTAAATATTTGATAAATTTTCCTAATTTCTCTGTCAATATGAAGGGCAAACAAAACCATACGAGCAGTTAAATAAACAAAACTAAACAAAAGACAGCCATCAAAAACATTTGTTATCAATGTCATATGTATAAAATTTAAATGTATGTATTCCTTTAAGAAATTGTTCAAAACTAAGCAGAAGTATCTTTTCATATTTCATGCATCCCATTATTTATCAAAGATACTTTTGTTAACACTTTACATGCTTTTGGCAATACTTGCAACATAAATATTGTTTAGTAGGATATGAAAACCAAACATGTCATTCAAAAAATTGATGTTTATACAAGTACCTGCCTTCTTCCTCTCTCTGTCTCTGTAGTCATAACCTCAGGAACCGCAAAAAGTTTATTTGACTTTAAATGCCAAATTTACCAACTGTCAATCAATTCATAAAGCAAAGAAATTCTATTTCAATAGATTTTTTTAATTTCCTTTACATACTGCTTATTTTGTCAGCTGTTTGAGCAGAAATTCATTAAAACAAGCTTAAGGTTTTTAGAAATGTCAGGTGACAAAGATGTCACAAAGTAGGCGCGATTTTGTTTTTTTTCACACTTTTAGTTGGTTGAACACCATTTTTGATTTATAGCAAAATAATTAATAATGAAACATGTGTTTTTAAAGTAAACAAAGTATAAATTGGAATTTTAAATACTTTTTGAAATTGAAAGAGCTTAGAAATTATAACTAAAGGACTTACCTTAACGAAAAAAAACAGAAATATTTTGCTTGAAAATTAAAAATGAGGAGAAATATTGCTCAACAATAAAACGCGTTAATGTCTCTTTGAAAGCCTTATTTTTTACTGACTGTGAGCTGTTAAGTTGTTTTCAGGGTTGCCAGATCGTAATTTTGGAAATATAAATATTATTTTGAATATTTAAATTTTTTTCTTAATTTAAAATAATTTAGTTTTTTAAGGCTGATAATCAGCATCTCCTTTCTTTTAAATTTTCATCGCCGTTTCCTACGATTTCTATTGAGACACTAATTCACGCAACTCCCACTTTAAATGGAAGTCTTCTTCTTGGCCACCCGAAGTTTTTTCTTACCCCACAGTAACCTAAAAATTTTTAAATTCCCTATTTTTCACCATTAAGAATTAAAGTTAATCTTTTATTAGCAAAAAAAAAATTAAACAATAATTCTCTCACCCCTAAATCATTTAATGGAGTAGAAGCCAAAAAGGTGATATAAATCATCTCAAAACAACTAAACACAACAAAAAAAAACAGAATAAAAGGAAATGAATAATAAAATAGAAAAACAACACAAAAAATTATTTTCATTAAGATTTATTTCCATAAGATATAATTAAAGCAACATTTTCGCACTCACACAATTACATATTTAAATAACCATAAATCCACAAGGTCACCTGTACATGTGTATGAGTAAAAATGTCAATTTTCATATTAAATTACATTCCATTAAAATGTTAAAAAAAAAAACAAAAAACACACAAATATTATGACTGCCGTAGGCCAAAAAAATGTAAATAAATTTTGGTTTGACAACAATCTTTATTGTGCTGCGGTAACTTTTGATTGGCGTGACTTATTTTGCAGATAACAGCAAATTATGTATTTTTTTTTTTTAACTCACACCTGGATAATTTTATTTTACAATGTAAATTATTTAAAAAAAGAGAAATATTATTTGATTGGGGTTTAACGGTTAAGAGAATATTAATTTTAAAAAGCTTTTTATTCGTAATCACTTTTCATCTTAATAACTGAAATTACACTTTCGAATGAAGCAAAGTTTTCTAAATTAAGAAAAAAATAATTGCATAAGCGAATATTCGAATAATTTTCTACATTTTATGTGAAAGTTGTAGCTTTTTGTTTTTAGAAATAAAATATAATTTTCAAAAGAAAAACTCAGTCAAATATAAAATTAAAACTTAAAAAAAAACTTATTCGATTAAGTTTTTGTCGATTAATTAAACATTAGAGAAATTTGAATAATTTTTTTTTGTGTCAAAAAAAAAAAACTTTTTGACCTTATAAATAAATAATAGCAAAATTTAAACAAAACTTTAGATACAAAAATTATTCGAATAATTTTTTATCGAATAATTTAACATTCGAATAATTTTTAAAACTTATTAAAATAATTGATTTAATATAATAATAATTATTTGATTAATTTTTTTTTCGAATAATTTTTAAAACATTCAAATAATTTTTAAAACTTATTAAAATATTAATTTAATAATTATTCGATTAATTTTTAATCGAATAATTAAACATTCCAATAATTTTTAAAACGTTTTAAAGTATTAACTTAATATCATAATAAATATTCGATTAATTTTTTTTCGATTATTTTATCATTCGAATAATTTTTAAAACTTAGGAAAATATTATTTTAATATCATAATAATTATTCGATTAATTTTTTAATCGAATAATTAAACATTCGAATAATCTTTGAAACTTATTTATATATTAATTTAATATCATAATAAATATTCGATTAATTTTTTTGGATTATTTTAACATTCGAATAATTTTTTTAACTTAGGAAAATATTATTTTAATATCATAATAATTATTCGATTAATTTTTTAATCGAATAATTAAACATTCGATTAATCTTTGAAACTTATTAAAACATTAATTTAATATCATAATAATTATCCGGTTTATTTTTTTTCGATTGTTTAAACATTCGAATAAATTTTAAAACTTATTAAAGTATTAATTTAATATCATAATAATCATTCGATTAATTTTTTATCGAATAATTAAACATTCGAATAATTGTTAAAATTTATTAATATATTAATTTAATATCATAATATTCAATTAATTTTTTTTTTATTATTTAAACATTCGAATAATTTTTAAAACATTAAAGTATTAATTTAATATCAATAATTATTCGATTAATTTTTCTTCGATTATTTAAACATTCGAATCATTTTTAAGACTTATTTAAGTATTAATTTTATACCATAATAATTATTCGATTAATTTTTTTATTCGAATAATTAAGCATTCGAATAATTTTAAAAACTTATTTAAATATTAATTTAATATCATAATAATTATTCGATTAATTTTTTCGATTATTTAAACATTCGAATCATTTTTAAAACTTATTAAAATATTAATTTAATGTCATAATAATTATCAGGGTACGAAAATAAACAAAACGAAACGCTTTCTTTCATTTTGTTGGGTTCTTTATGATGAGTAAAACAAACAAAAAATATAAAAGTAACAATAAGAAGGGCTGTGCCATTAAGTGTTGTATTGTTTGCGCTCGTTAGCACAAGCTGTAATATAAATTAAATGAAAACTGAAACGTTTTGCAAACTTAATTTCCTCATTATAGTAGAGAATGCATAAGAGCTTAAAAGAAAGCACTTATTTCTTAACGAACTACACAGAGAAATTTTACCATTGTGTTTGTATATCAAAGCGAGAAGCTAGGCGAAAAGTCAACTGTTTCGCTTGCACTCTTTGTTAATCAAAAAATATTTGGTACGTAAAAAATGATTAAAACATTTTCAAAAAGGTCTTAAGTTCTTGCATGAAATGGTTGCAAAAAGTTTTGTTTATTTTAAATCCCTTTTTTATAAATTTTGTTGAATATTTATATATTCAAGGCTTCATAATAATAATTTGTTAAAATATTTGTTTTCAACAAAAAATTATTCGATTAATTTTTTCGAATAATCGATTATTCGAAAAATTTTATGAACTAAATTTTATTCTAAAACATTCTGAAAAAATGTTCTGTGTAAAAATAAAATATTTTGTTTCGTCTTACTTTTTGTCCAAGGCGTAATTTAAGGTTTTAATATTCGATTACAATTTTTTTTTAAATAAAGAAGAAATTTTCTCTCGAATGAAAAAGAAAAGAACCTAAAACTAATTAAGTAAAGAGCCAATGTAATATTAATTTGTATTTTATATATTTTAAGAAATTCGTAGTTTTTTCTATTTGTTTGTTGTAATAAAATATTTAATACATGCAGCATTAAATAGAAAATTTTAGGCAACAAATAAATTTGTTGAAATGCTACTAATAATTTACCTGAACATATCTTTATCACACAATACTTACAAAAAAAACAGACGCGCAAACTAAAATGCTACGCGAATAATTCATAACAAGAAATAAAAAAAGAAAAAAGTACAAAAACAACAACAAACTTAAAAGGCGTTATTATCTTTCATTCTTAAGCCTTTTCCTGCCGCCCTTGTTAGCATTTCTTTGCAAAAACCAGCTGATAGTTTATTTCTTTGATTTAAAGTTAAAAACATTCATATTGTTGCTGTCAAGAATAAAGGCCCTAAATCGCTTTTTCTTCGTCACAAAAATAATATAAATAATTCTTGCAGAAAAAAACCAACTTCAAAACAAACAAACTTAAAATCACATTTCTTTACGGCGGTAATTATAAATTAATTATATTCTATTCGTGAAAGATTGCGTTATGATTTTTTTATATCGTAGAACCAAATATGAATTAAGATTAAACAATAAAATTCAGCAGCTATGTAGTCACCCTTTATTTTTACATTGTTTATTGCTGACACAGTAAAACAAAATTTGTTTAAATTCTATTCTAAATTACAAACATTAGGCCACCCTTTAATTTCTATTTTTAAATATTTTTACTTGTTATTATCCTCGATATAGTAATGGACATTCTGTATAATTTTTAAGAATTTGACTGTAACGATTTCTAAGATAGGGCCATATAGGTCAAATTACATCAGTTATAGGGACACCCTTTAATTTCTAATTTCAAGTTTATTACTTATTATAGTGGACTAAGCATTAAAGGTTTTGTGCAAATTTTAATCAACTGTCTACAACTGTTCAACAGTTGGGTCATATACATTAAATAACAGCAACTATTGAAACACCCTATAATTTAAATTATTAAATATTTATACTTCTTAATATACCAGACAAAGTAGTGGACATTCTGTTTAATTTTTAACTCTTCGTACATAACGGTTCAAGCTATAGGTCCACACAGGTCAATTTACTTCAATAATGGGAACACCCTCTAATTTCCAAATACAAATTTTTTACTTGTTATTATAGCGGACTAAGCAATAAAGTTTCTTTTTAAATTTTAGCTGTCTGTCTATAACGGTTTAAAAGTTTGGCCACGTATATCAACTAATTTTAACTATTGGGACACCCTTTCATTTTCAAATACAAATTTTTTACTTGTTATTATAGCGGACTTAGCAATAAAGTTTTTTTTTTAATTTCAACTTTCTGGCTATAAAAGTGCAAAAGATTGTCCACATACATCAAATTACATTAGCTATAGGGACACCCTTTAATTTATAATTTCGCAAGTTAATACTTGTTAGTATAACAGTCATATTAAGCGACATCCTGTCCAGTTTTCAAACGTTTGTCTATAACGGAATCAGAAGCTCTCGATGTTCTTGGCATGAAAATTCAATGCGATGTTCGTTGGAACAAGCACATTTTTCATGTTGCAAAAGAAGCATTCAAGTGCGTAGGTTTTCTAAAACGGCGTAAGAAATACTTCACTCCATTTCATTTCCTTACTATCTATGTCACATTTATCAGACCGAAAATGGAATACAACTCTCATGTATGGGCCGGTGCTTCAAAGTCTATTTTGGAGTTACTCGACCGCGTACAGAAGAGAGCGAAGAAACTCATCGGTGACAGTAGGGTATCCAGCTCTATTGACTCACTGGAGCATCGACGCAATGTGGGGTGTGTTTCACTGTTTTATCGTTACTACAACGGAATGTGCTCTTATGAAATCAGGGAACTTGTTTCTGAAAACCGCTATTTCATACGCGCAACGCGATCTGCATCAAGAGCGCATTCCTTTGTGGTCGATTGGCCAGTGAATCGCACAACGCATTACAGAGAGAATTCGTTTTTTAGCCGAACAGTTCGTATGTGGAATAAACTCCCTGCAGAGATCTTTCCTGCCACTTTCACTGTGCAAGGATTCAAATCAAATGTTCACAAGCACTACTCCCTCTATCCCCCATCCCAAAACCTAATTTCCTAGTTCTGGCACAATGCATTGCATAAGTAGGGGTCATCCCCTGAGTGCTGGTGCTAATTAAAAAAAAAAAAAAAAAAAAAAAAGAGAAAATATGGTAGCATATAAGTCAATTTACGTTACCTACGGGGACACCCTTTAATTTAAAGATTTATTTTTGTATTACTTTCTGCTATTGGGAGCTATAGTAATACGCATCTTTTAAATTCTAAACAAGTGCTCCTTACCGTTTCATAATACACTTAAAAACATGTATGTTGTAAGGGTCACCCTTTAATTTTTAAAATTATGAACTAGTTTTAAAACGAAATTAATCTGTAGGCATAATCTATCAAATGACAAAAAAATTTTCAAAATCGCTTCAGAACTGATTTAGTTCTACAGACACAAACATAAAAAAGTAACATTCACACGAATTGATAACCTTCTTCTTGTTTTTAAATATAAAATAATACCGGTACTAAGCAAAATATTTATAATAAACTTATACTATGTTTCCATTGACTTGAAATCAACTAGTTTTGAGGAAAACACTTCGAAGTGTTTCCATTGAGCAAAACTGTTTTGTATATTCGAATAAGTGACACAACACTGACACTTTTCTCTGTAAAAAAAAAACATCTCCTATTTTATTTTTATAAAAAACCGAGTTCGTGCTTTTGTTTGTTTTTGCTTTTACAAATATTTAATTATATGTTCTTTTTAACAAAATTTTTGTACTAAAAAGTATATTATTTTAAAAACCTTTAAATTAAATGTCACTTTTTCGATAAAAACATCCAATCTGAATAGATAACACGTAGCTAAACTTGAATATCGCAGGTACAACACAGTGTTGCAAAGACAAAATCAGTTCGAAAAAATACATTTTCGACATGATCTGAAAGAAATCAAGTGATTTAAGTGGTTTTGGTAGCATGAAAAATGTATGGGAAATCAAGTAGCAAAACGTTGATTTGAGCAAATCAAGTGTTTAAGACAAAATCACGTAAATGGAAACGCACTATTAACTCTTTAAATTAATTATATAGATTTCATGGCTTGCTTATAAATATAACAACAACTATAACAACATTTCTTATTCTTCTTATTTTTCTAATACTCAGTGCAGTTATTTTGGAAAACTTTGCCTATTTTTTCTATTATAAGATTTTTTCACCAAATGAGAATTAAAACGAAAGATTTTTTTCGATTTCTTTAATTAAGAATGTTACAAAAAACAAATTTAATATAGAATTGTGGAGTCGACTAAAAGGCTGGAAAATTGGGTTTTTTATGCGAAAACATTTTTTTAACATTTTCGAATTAAAGTTCGAATTTTAAAAAAGCTTTGTATAATTAAATATAACTTTTTAAATAAAGAAGTCTTTATTTTAAAGTGTTGGTTACACTTCAAGTTAAATTTTTTTTTAAATTAAAAATTCAATATCTTCGAAAATTCGAACATAAATTATTGTGAAGTTAGTTGTAAAAAAAAACATTTTTTTTTGTTCTAGATTAAAGACAGTAAGTTTATATGTATTTGTGTTCAAAACTTGTTATGTTAAATTTATTCTTTAAATATAGGAGAGGTAAAAGTATTTTTATTATTAATATTTTCATTTATATGGGAGTTATTTTATCCTATAAAAGTCAACTATTTTTACAATTACATTAAAAACAAGTAAATAGAAAAACAACTTTTATAACTAACGCTCTTGCCAAGACACCCATACACAACAATTGTATATGACATTTTTTCACACCCATGCAAAATGTTTTATGCAAAATTGTTTGTACTAAAGTATGCAAGTATGTGTAAATGTTTGAATGTATTTGTATGTAAATATTTCATTTATATCCCCCCGTGTACGAACGTTAAATCAGTATGTGAATTGTATGCTCTAAGAATGAACGTATTAAACACGTCTTGTTGGCATCTGTACACTGGCATTTTTATATGGTTGGTAGCATTTTATCTTTGGCTGATAACACAACACCACCACAACTTCAGACAAGTAAAAGTATTAAAAAAAATAAAACAAAAAGAAAATGTTCTAGTTTTGTTTGTGGATACAATTTTAAAAACACACGTAGGCTTACATTAATGACATGTGTATGTGTGTGTCTGTGTGTGAGGAGTGATATATGTGTGCATGCAAAAGTAATAATAAAAATAGTAAGAATTCTTCCAATAAAATAATTCTTATTGGTTGTCTGGTTTAGAGCTTAATTTCTGTAAGGAATTATTTTTTTTTAACTTTTTGTATGCCATCCGCCAGTTAATTTGTTGTTGGGCTCATTGAGCTTTCACTAACTTGTAGAATGATTGATATTAATTCGCATGTGGAATAGTTGTTATGTTAGTTTTTTCTCTTTTAAGATGTTTCTTTTATTGTTTTTCAATTAAACAATTATAACACAGAAATTAATTTTTTTTTATTATAACTTTTTCAAATCCCTCACTTTCTTACTCCTAAATTTTATCCAGAGGTCAGGTTGCTATACATTTTTGCTTGCTAAGTGCTAAGTTGAGCAACCTCCTTGGTTTCATTGTAAAGGTTTTTAGAATGTTTGTTAAATGGTTCAACACCACGAGTGTTTTAAAAAATTCGGTTGTTCGATGAGTTGTTTTTAAAGTATAATAAACGGAAATTAGCAGTTACAACCTCCCGGAGGCTCTTATTAAAAAAGAAAGTAAAACAATTATATTGCAGTCTCGTTAGATGAGTTGGTAAAGGCGCCTTTATATTATAACAACAAATGAAATTTGTGAGGTGCCTGCAATCAGAGCAGCTGATGAGGTACTTAAGTTTCCTGTTATTATACAACAAGGAAATCTTAACGTGGCATTAGTTAGAGATGAAAGAAGTACCAAGAGTGTATAGCAGTCGTAGCTGATTTTTTTAAAAGGGCCTGGTTGGTAAACACAAAGATGAAGAAGATCAATATGTAAAATGTCGCCTTAGACTCAGCGTATGGATGAATACGCGGGTTAAAACTCCTGTTAAGACCAAGAAACAAAATTAATAAAAAAAGAGACACAGTATTTGCAGAATTCCTTCGTTTGCAAAGAAAATAATATTAGAGTGCACTAGAGCCCCGATTTGCAGCGTCAATGGGGACTAAAGAAACGCGGCTCTAGTCGAAACGACGCAAAAAATTTAATCGTTTTTACCGACGCAATTCGGAAACAAAGCGACGCAGTTCGGAAACAAAGCGACGCAAATCGGAAACAAAGCGACGAAAATCGAAATAAAAAGGATGTACATCGGGGTAAAAACGACGCAACTTGAAATAGCAACGACTCAAATCAAATTTTTCTAGTTTTTAAAAAGCGACGCAAATCGAAACGACGCAAATCGGGACGACGCAATTCGGGGCTCTAGTGTATTTTCTAATAACATTTCCACCTTTTTTTAAATTCCATTAACACAAAAACACTTCTACTGTTTTAAGGTCTGACTAAGGAATACAGATTTTTCGTCATCGATTAACACGGCCTTGTTGGCCTGAATTAAAAAACGATTTTTTTCTAATTCGATTATTATATTGAATCCAAATTTCATTTTTGTAAAAACTCATAACAAAAATAATTTCAATTTGTGGCACAAAGAAGCTGTTTCACCTGGCTGGGACGCTTTGAATGTGATCCCTTTAAAACGGTTTTCTTTAAAAATAATAATGAAGTAAATTTTCTTGGATATCATTCTCATCATATGCTGTTAAATTGCATGATATATTTGTTGTAATTGTTGTTAAACTTCTCCATTGCTAAGTGGCGTTAATTTATGTAAATACGCAATATTACTGAAAGGTAACATCTTTCGAAAGCAGTCATCCTGCAGAATTACGTTTGTTGAATATAAATTGCAAAGAAATTCAAAAGAAGTTTAGTAATCAATAATATTTCCTTAGTTTTCAAGGCAATAGTAGTTTTTTACATTACGATTCATTTAAATAAGAAAAACCAAAAAAAAAAAAAAAATGGTGTCCTCGTATGTCTTTTATGAGTACTAAAACTTGACTACATTTCTCTTAAATCCCTAAAATTTCAATGAAATTAGATTACTCGTTTAGAATCTACGGATTTTTTTCTGTTTGAAAATTAAGTTCTCATATTTGTTACCATTCTCGTGTACCTGCCCAAGCAAACATTTTATATGTGCAAAAATAAGTTTCCATTTTTTGAACAAAGCGACTACTGTACACTGGCCGCTATTACAAATTACAGTATATTCGGATTTTAGTCGCTTAAAATACAGTTTATAAGTGAAAAATTAATACCTACTCTTTACAAAATCCCCTACTGTGCACTCGCTACTATTCAAAGTACAGTATATCGGGGCCTTGGTGTCTAAAAACAATTGAAAATTGAAAAAATAATCTCCCATTTTTTTATCAAAGTCCCACTGTGCAGAAGCTACCGTTTCAAGGTAGGATACATCCAGCTGTTATTTTCTTAAAACCTTCGAACACAAAATTTAAAAGTGCAAAAATTATTTTCCATTTTTAGACTAAATCCTCCACTGTGCACTAGTTTCCATTCTAAATAACAGTATATCTGGAATTTAGTCGCTAAAAATCTTCCTTTCTCGAACATACAATTTAAAAGTTGAAAAATTATTTTGCATTTTTACACCAAATCCCCACTGTGCACTCGCTGTCATTCGAAGTACAATATATTGGGGTTTTCCATTCTAAATAACAGTATATCTAGAATTTAGTCGCTCAAAGTCTTCCTTTCTCGAACATACAATTTAAAAGTTGAAAAATTATTTTGTATTTTTACCCCAAATCCCCACTGTGCACTCGCTACCACTCGAAGTAGAGTATGTCAGGATGTTAGCCGCAAACAATCTTTTTGGCTCAAACATACAATTAAAAATTGGAAAAATTAACTCCCATTTTTTTCTATATTCCCCACTGTGCATAGCAAATCTTTCCAAATTACAGTTTATCGGTATGCTGGTTGCTTAAAACCAACCTGACACGCACGTACAATTTATAAGTATAGAAATAATTTTAAATTTTTAGATAAAATTCCCCACTGTGCACTCGCTACCATTCAAAGTGCCGTATATCGGTGTTTTGGTAACTAAAACGCTTCCTGGCCGGAGCGTACAATTTAAAAGTGAAAATTTTTTTCATCTTTAGACTAAATCCCCCACTGTGCACTAGCCACCATTCTAAATAACAGTATTTTTGAAATTTTTTTGGCTCAAAATCTTCCTGCATCGATCAAAAAATTTAAAAGTTGAAAAATTATTTTACATTTTTACACCAAATCCCCCACTGTGAACTCACTAATATTCGATGTTCAAAATATGGAGTTTTAAGTGTTTTAAAATCTTCCTGGATCGAACATAAAATTTAAAAGTGCAAAAATAAACTCCCATTCTTTACCAAATCCACCACTGTGCAATGTTGCAGTGTAAATAAATTTTAAGCGAAAATTGAATTTAAAACTTTTTAATTCTTTGAAATTCAATTTGTACAACGACTTCTTCCTTATTCAATTGATTTGTAGTGTAGGTTTGAAAACAACTTTAAGTTTTTATTTGATTGTGATGTAGTAGTTCAACGTAAATAAATGTAATGAAGCATAAATTTCTTAAGTGTTTCTCAATTATTTTCGCATTTTTAACTTGAAATAAAAGCTAAAGCTTAACACACACATACAATACAAACACAAATTGCCACTTACCCTGTCCTTTGTAATTTCTTTATACACTTAAGTTAAAGATAGAGAAGAAAAAGGAGAAGGCGGATGTTAAAAATATTGTAAGAGTTAGATCTCTCAAATTAAACTGAAACCAAACGTACGAGGGCTGCTCTATATATTTCTGGCCTAATAGTGAAAATGCGAATATTTATAATCAAAAATGTTTTTATTGTTTTTCAAAGTATTCTCCAGCATGATTTATACAATTTTGCATTCGCTCAAACCAGTTGTCGAAACACTTTTTCCACTCCGATTGAGACACCTCTAAAACATAGTTTTTGAACACTTCAACAGCTTCTTCTGGCGACGAAAATCGTTGACAACGCATTTTTTCCTTGTTTGCGGAAACAAGAAGAAGTCATTAGGTGCCAAGTCAGGGCTGTACGGCGGATGACCCATTAATTTGACGTTTTGGCCGGTCAAAAACGCTTTGGTTTGAGCCGATGTGTGAGAGCTCGCATTATCATGGTGAACAATGATTCGTCTTCTCTTGTTGGTTTTTCGAATTTCTCCGATGACTTTAGGCAAACAAATTGTAGGGTACCACTCAGAAGTGACCGTCCTACGTTGCTCAAGCGGAAAAGTCGCCACATGACCAGTTTTGCCGAAGAAACAGGCGACCATTTGCTTCGAAGTGCTTCTTGCACGAACAACTTTCGTTGGATTTTGCTCGTCTTTGAAGACCCACACGGTCGATTGTTGTTTCGTTTCCATGATTCACCTGTGACGATCTTATAAACGTCTTTTGAAGCACCGCAATCGTATTTTTGCAACATTTCTTTGCACCAATCGACACGAGCCTTTTTTTGAGCGACTTTCAAATTGTGCGGGATCCAACGAGAACAAACCTTTATTATCGCCAGGTGTTCATGCAGTATCGAATGTATGCTGGTGGAAGAAATGTCCAAGGATGTCTCTATCTCTCGGTATGTCACATGTCGATCTTGCATTATGAGTTCACGCACGACATCAATGTTCTCTGGCACAACAGCCGTTTTCGGACGACCTTCACGGAATTTGTCTTTGAGCGAACTTCGGACACGATTAAATTCATTATACCAATTTTTCACAGTGCTATAGGATGGTGCTTCATCGCCATACAAAGATTTAAGTTCATCAATGCACTCTTGTCGTGATAATCCACGTCAAAAGTTGTGAAAAATGATGGCACGAAAATGTTCACGAGTTAATTCCATTTTTTTCTATATTAATTTTTTCAAGTCACTGTAAACAACACAAATAATGGTCGTACGTCAAAACGTTTTAAATACGATTATGCCTAAAAATGACAAACTTTCCAATGGAAATGTCAGATTGCACTTGGCAGCACTCAGTGTTGCCAGGCCAGAAATATATATAGCAGCCCTCGTAAATGGCCATTATTACTATTAAACTGAAACAAGTGTCGTTGTGAATAAACAAAGCAATTTACGGAAGTATTTTTATATGTATTACCATGCAATTGTGTGCATATATGTGTGTGCAATGATACCAAGTTGGTCAATCAATTTGTCCTTGTTCAACAAGAGATTTACGATTTGTCTCTCGTTGTTTAAAATTTCTAAGGACAATGGATGGAAAATTGTGAGTAAAATAAGAAACAATTGATGATTTGTTTGAGCTGTCTTTAAAATGTTTTCCACCATTTATTATTGTCTTGTATCCGTCGCTATACCTTTCAGCATAAAATTCACGTGTCCGCTAATCTTTCTCTCTCTCTCTTTGTCTCTCTCTCTCTCTCTCTGGCCTGTCCATCTGATTTCAATCATATTGCATGAGTATTCACAACATTTTCTATCGAAAAAGTCACTACATCGTTACTTTATGGCGTTGAAATGTATCGCCAATAATATCGAATTTTGAACTTAATTGTATCCCCAGCTGAAAAGGAAAATACAGTGAGTCATCTAATAGAAAAATATTTAACATCCCTAAAAAGGATTTTAATTAAGTATTTTGCCAGTGTCGAATATGTGTCTGTTAGACACATTGTCTTTAACAGTATCGAATACATAACTTCTAAAACTAACAGAGTTCTGCTATATCAAAACTGAAAATGTTAATTTTTACATAATAAAAATGTTTAAAGTTAGAAAGCTTAAAATTAAATTTTAATAATTTGTAAAACTTATTTTTAATTTATAAATAATTATTTTTGCTTACATAAATCTACTTACAGCTTCAAAAATTTTTTTTTTATTTTGTTTGCATTAATTTCTTTTTTTTTTAATTTTTCTTAACATTTTTCACACACATTTAACATAACCGAACTCTGCAAAAGTCAAACTAAGTGATATTAGTGTTCTGTTACATTAATTAATTCACTCTTAGTAGAGTCGAAGTTGTGACCTATATGAGATTAATATGCGATGCCCAACAATTTGTTTTTGCAAATTTTAAGGAAATCAACTTATTATCATCTGGTAGTTAAGAAAAAGTTACTCTTAATATAACAAATTTCAAGGGAAGTGTATTTGCATTAATATAACGGGTTCTTTTATCCAATAAACTTCTGGTAGAGATGAAAAAATGATTGTCAAAAGATCTTAATTCGACAATAATGTATTTTGTTTTTGTAAAATTGAATTTTAAATCTAAAAACGTAACGAAGAAGTGACTTCTATCTAAAAAATGCTCTGTAAAATGCTGGCAGGACTTGTAGTTGGTTTTGAATTGAAAATTTCATGATTTGAATTCTCTATAACTAAATCTAAGTAAAAAAAATTGCTAAACTCTTTAAGCTACCTGACGTATTTTTAATTAACTTCAAAAAAAGAAGGAGGTGGTTAATTCAATTGTAATTTATTTTTTAAGCTTGTGTGTTTTTGCCTACATGATTCAGATTTAAAAAATTTTAAAAAATTGACTCCGTTTTAAAAATAGTTTATAATTTAAAAAATTAAAGGGTGTCTCCATACAACATACATGTTTTATAAGTGTTTTATGAACCGTAAAGGGCACCACTATAAAATTTAAAAAACTGAGTTTCTCTGTAGCAAAAAGTGATAGGTGACGTAAATTGACATATATGGAAAAAACGCTTGACAAAATGCCGATTACTGTGACCGTTATTATTACAAATATAAACTTTCAAAATTATAATTTAAAGGGTGCACTAAAAGTTCAGTTAATTTGGCCATACTTTTGAACAGTTGTAGACAGACGGGTAAAATTTACAAAAAAATGTATTGCAAGGATTTGGAAATTAAAGTGTGTTCCAATTACATTAAATTTAAAGCATCTTGCCAGACTTTAAAACCGTTATAGAAAGACAGCTTAAATCTATTTTGTAGTAGATTTTTTGCAAAAATTGTGTTTAAAAAAAATGAAATTAATCCAGTGTCTACCTTCAACGAGAAATATCGTTTTTACTGCCCCTAAATATGCAACATTATTTGATGTTGACTTTAATTCTGCTCGAAATAACTGCCGCTCATATTATTTCCTAGTTAAGCTTGGTACTCTGTTAAGTTTTTCATGCGGAATGCTGTGAAACTACATACATAAAAAATTAAAAAAAAAAGTCATAAAAAAATGTTGAAGAAGTAGTAATCTGTTTTTACTGTAGAAAAACATATGTGAAATGTTTCTGGCAACATTTTTTCAAGCCTGTTAACTAAAGCGAATAGGCATTATTTCATGCGGAATTTCTCAAACAACAGCTAATCATATGACTTTTGTTTACGTTTCTAAAACAATGTAGTTTACGTGAAAACAATAAAACGTTAAATCTCGAAATAGACACTACTTTTTGAATGTTAAATTTTCAACATGAAATAATTAATGTTGCTCAACAATTTTCACAAGCTCGAACAGAGTACCAGACTTTACAAAGAATGTTGCTGTAAATATTTTAAAGTTGTTAAACAAGCTATCAAAAATATTTTGTATGTTTTAATAAAAAGAACAGAGTACAACTACATTAACAGTATATTTTTCTTAGTTTGCACTAATTTTCTTGATGCATTTCCCACAAAATTTTGAACAGAAGTCTTTCAACAACTACTTTGTTCTTGATGATGTTTAAAATCTTTAGTGTAAAACGAAGAAAACAGTTTTGCGATTTTAAATTAAAAATGATATCTGGCAAATGTTCACCATGACCATGACTTTTTGGCAACTTCAAAAAAAGGTCCTAATTACGCCTTCAGACTACATAGAACACCACACAGCATACAGCACACGCTTTAGGATTTTTTGAAGTACAAATGTAAGATTTTTTTTGTTGCCATACCCTGACAAGTGAAACTGGGCTTCGTCAAAAAAAAAATATTTTTCTTCTGAAAAGCCTGCACATAGAATTCGTCATACGTCGGACTTTGACAAATTTAACTAAAGTCAAAGTAACGACGGATGAGGTTGGCAAATGAATACTTTACTGACGGATGTTAAATCAAAGTTTGCTCTCTATTTTCATTCACTTTTAAATATAATTGAATTTGTATTTTATTTTTATTTTATTGAAATTACAGAATACAATTGAAACACAGCAAGAGTTAACAAAAAACAGAGAAGAAGAAGCAGTTAATAGTTGTCAAAGTATTCAACATACGTCAAATGTTAAAAGTTGACCAACTTTCGTACTTTGCGTTGACGGACACGTATTGATTGTGACAACGCTCATAAGAAAACATGTCTTTTAACTGACTTGTCAGTTGAATTGGTCAAAGTTTATGGTATGACGGATTCTAAGTGTCCCGGCCTTAACAAATTCCAATGCATCTACTACAAATACGTCAAAAACAAAATGTTAAAACTATCATGTTGGTGTTGCCACAATTAAAAATTAAAGTTCTTATTAAAAACCTTTAGTTTCATATGAATATCTTTACAAATAAATATTTTATATTCATGTTGGATATTTTTAGTTCCTTCGATTAATTCCAGAAGTCGGGAAGAATTTCCATTCAAGTGCCTATTTCTCTTTAACTCACTTAAACTAAGCCATACATAAATAAAATTTGATTAAAATGTCTCTCCTTAATCGAAAAACTTTAATCATTCAATGTGAATGTTTGCTGAAATATTACATGATTTGTTACAAAAACAAATTTGTTTACATTTCTCGCATAACATGTGTGTCATGTTATATTAAGGCATATGGTAAATCTTACAAGAGAATTGATAATAATGAGACATAAATATGTATGAACAACTTCATTTTGCCAATTCAAAAAGAAATGAAATGAAGTGATATTCAAAATTAACTGGATTTGAGCGTTAGAAAGACAAAAAAAGCAAAGAAAAAAACTTGTTAGATTGCTGTTGAAGATAGAAAATATATATTAACATATTAACATGTCTAGATGTATAAATAAGTATTTAACAAAACTGACAAATGCTTAGATTCATTGTCACATTCAAGTCATATTTTCTTGTAAATGGAAAAACAAGAATAAATTGTTTCTACATCTGCTTCTTATTATTAATATCGCCTTCTGACATTTTGCAGTTTTTTCTGTTTTATTAAAGTGATTGCAACAAATTACTTTAGTTTAATTTTATATAAAATTAAACTCTTTACAGATTTTTTTTAATTTGTTTTTAAATTCCCATTTTTTGTCTGCCCAGTAACTTAAAATTTGCTGAAGTAGAAAAAAACTTTAGTTGAGATTATTATATATTCTTAAATTGTTTTATGCCTGACCTAGACAAGTCTTTCCTTTAGAAAATGCATTGTTTCAAAAACGAGTCACTGTTTGTGAGACCTTAAAAGAAATTCAAAGGTTCCAGGGCTTATCGAAAATATTTTTGGCCTCTGAGTATACTTTCTCTCCGCTTTGTATAACTACACTTTTGCTTGTAAATATGAAAAAAAAATTTATTCAAAAAAGCTTTCAAAATACTTAAGGCACTTAAAAAGTTAATTTAATTGCCATCTCTTAACCGACTTAAAAAAACGAAGGAGGTTATCAATTCGTGTGAATGTTGCTTTTTTATGTTTTTGCTTGTAGAACTCATTCATATCTAAAACGATTTTGAAAATTTTTGTAATTTGATAGATTATGCTTACAGATTGGTCCCCTTTGAAAACAAATCATAATCTTAAAAATTATAGGGTGTCCCCATATAACATACATGTTTTTTAAGTGTATTATAAACCGTAAAGCGCCCTACTTTAAAATTAAAAAATGCGTATAACAATCGCTCCCAATACCAAAGAGTAACACAAAAATAAATCTAGAAGTTAAAGGGTGCCCCCATAGGTGACGTAAATTGACTTATGTGCGCCTAATTTTAAAACCGTTATAGACAAACGCTTGAAAATAGGACAGGATGTCGATTACTACGACCGTTACAATAACAAGTATAAACATTCAAAATTATATATTAAAGGGTGTCCCAATAGTTAATGTAATTTGAACGGTTATAGCCAGATAGTTAAAATTTACAAAGAACCTTTATTGCTAAGTCCGCTATAATAACAAGTATAAAATTTTTATTTGGAAATTAAAGGGTGTTCCCATATTTAAAGTAAATAGACATACATGGCCTTATCGTTTGATCACTTGAAAATTAAACAAAATGTCTACTACCTTATCTGATATATTAAGAAGCATAGATATTTAAAATTTTAAATTAAAGGGTGTTACAATAGTTGCTGTTGTTTGATGTAGATGACCAAACTGTTGAACAGTTGTTTGAAATTTAAACAAAACCCTTAATGCTAAGTTCGCTGTAACAAGTAGAAAACTTGAAAATAAGAAATTATAGGGTGTCCCTATATGGCCCTATCTTTATAATCGTTACAGACAAGCTCTTGAAAATTAGACAAAATGTCCATTGCTATATCAAGTATATTAACAAGTACAAATAATTAAAATAAGAAATTAAAGGGTGCCCTAATTTTTGTAATTTAATGTATATGGCCAATCTTATGAACAATTATAGACTAACGCTAGAATTTGAACAAATTTCGTTTTACTGTGTCAGCAGTAAACAGTGTAAAAAATAAAGGGTGACCACATTGCTGCTGAATTTTCTTGTTTAATTTGCATTCATATTTTGTTCTACGAAATATAAAAAAATTATGACGCAATCTTTCTCGAATATAATGGAATACATTTAATGTATAATTTACGTCCTACTGAATTATGATTTTAAGTTTGTCTGTTTTGAAGTCGGGTTTTTTACCAGAATTATTTAATTTAATTTTATTTTTTTTTTTAATATTTTCTAAAAAGGGTTAAATGAAAGGGTGTTAACTCGTTGCCGCTAAATTGTATTGAAAAATGTGACTGAATAATTTGTATATAATTATTAGTTGAGGGATCCCTAAATCATTTAACTTAATGTTATTAATATGTTGCGATCGACCTTTTTTAAGAAGAAGAAAAAATAAACAAACAACAAATGGAGCAAAAATTATTTAAATCAACTAACAACGTTCGGAAGTTTTACTTCTCACACAGAGAATATCAATTTGTTTTGTTTACTTTCGTTTTCCATTTTGTTTTTTTTTTAACATAATGCGGTTGAGCACAACTAATTTACACACATTTAAAAAAATTATATGGTAAATTCTGTTGCCGTTATAACGCTTTTTTACTAAACTGGAAAAAAAATTTTAGCAGACAAAATGTAATTATTAGCTTGTGCTTTTCGATACTTGTTTAGCAAAGTTCAAATTCCAGCTTATAAAAATTCTTGTAACTAAATATTTTCCAAGGACCAAGTAAAATTTGTATTAAAAAGTTTTTGACATCACATGTATACAAAAATTTGGTTGTTTTTTGTTTTTTTTTTCATTTTGCATGTAGAACGTTATAGAAAATTTTTTCTATGCAATGACCTGTATTTTGGTCAACAATGACGGTCAAATTACCAACACTGTGCAGATAGGGAATATTAAACATCATCTTTGTTTAGTTTGTATGGAAATAATTGACACTTGCTTGACGTTTATCATATTTCTTCGTTTACCAATGCAACTGATGCAATAAAATTAATGGTCCCCAATTATATAAATGAAAGATGTGTTTAAATAGACGAAATAATGGAACGTTGTGAATAGGGATGCCAGATGATTTTTTTTTTTTTTATTTGCAACAAAAAAGCGGCATTATAATTTAAAAAAAAAAATACAATCAAAAATATTTCTATAAATTAAAAGCCAACAACAGAACGATTTAGTATTAAATATGTTCACAACATGTAAAGCAACACAAAATATATAAAAATAAATGTTTAACAAGTAAATTGCTTTCGTTATTGGTCATATGTATTGAAAATGATCTATAATTTCCATTTGTTTTGGTCAATAGAGTCTCTTAAAGCAGTTTTATAAAACATCTAGAAAGATTAATTTTTCTAGAATCTCTTCCATTGGATTTGGTGACCAATTTACCAGCAGCACATTTTACTCTTCTTGTTATTGAATTTTTGTTGAAATAAAACTCTGCTGCGACATTCGTTGTACGAACAAATATTTCTTTTGATGCACAGTTTGATCAATTCACAATTATGGTTAAGATTACTTAAGTAATTTTAGATTTTTCATAAGGAAGAAAGTTATGACTAGACACCAAAAATTTGTGATCTATCATTTTAATATTATTTGATGATTAAAAACTTAATTATTAAATTTTCTGAGCCTAAAACATTTTCATAAATGATTCATTTTTGATAATATCATGAAAATCTAATGCGATGTGGTATAAAGGAAATGAGTAGCTCACGTTTTTATTTTGACTTACATTACTTTCTTTATTAAGGATACAAATTTCTTGGGAACTACGAACGATATTTTTTTAATGAAACAAGTCCAAAAGTAATATTTTTTACTAAAATAAACAAAATTACCGTGTATTAAGAGTTTATCGAAAAATCGGCACTTTTAAAGCAAAAATCGCAAAATATGCACTTTGATAGTTTTGAGAAAAAAATCGGCAAAATGCCCACAAATCGGCAGATATGGCAGGCCTAGTTGTGAATAAGTGTAAAATTTAGATCACAGGTAGATTGGGGGAAACTTTTAAATACACAATTTTCTACTAACACATTTGTAATTATTTTATAGTGAAACTGCGTTGCTGTTGTACAGCTTTTTGTATTAAATATAAATGATTTTTTTTTTTTTTTTTGTTAATTAATTCTAAGTTTTAACTTGTGTTTATACAAACTTGATAAGCAAAGTTCAAAATGCAGCTTATTAAAGGTTTTGTAATTAAATCTCAGATCAGTTAAAATTTTCATTATATTTGTTGTATAAGAAATCACTGGCAACGCTGTTTGCTACAGACATCACACGTATACAAATGTTTACATCATTTTTTTAATTTTTCCGTTAAGAATGTGATAGAAACTTTGTTCTACGCAGTAATGGATATTTCCATCATCAGTAATTGTCATTTGATGGATGAAATGATGGCCACTGTACTTGTAGGTTTTTAATTCGAATTAAGAAAAATCATTTTTCTAGTTTTATCCAAGCATACCTTCAGGCGTTTAAAAAATAAATATATTTAATACAAAGAAGTCATAAGACTGCGATATTATTCAGTGTTTTTGAAATCTCTACAAAATTTGTTACGTAAAAAAATTTTAAATTATATTCAAATATATGACACAGAAGCTTGTGATTACATTAATAAAGTTAAAACTTACCCTGTTGATTTGTGGCCTTGAGTGGATCTACTAATTCAGTCGCAATATGTGGCAAATAAGGATAATTTTGATATGAAGCGGGATATTGTTGTTGCGTATATTGATGGTGTTGTAATTGCAGATGTAAATTTTTATTGTAATTTGTCGATGTAGTTAAATATGATTTAGATTTTACTGTTGTCACTGATGTTAAGGCGGCTGCGGTTGTTGATGTTGCTACTGTATCTGCTGCTGCGGCTGCTGCTACTGCCACAATTGATGTTGCTGTGGCAACTGTTGATATTATTGTTGAACAAAGTAAAGTTAAATTAAATGTCAACAGCAGCCATACAATAATTTGAAGACGTTTCAATATTTGCAACAACATCATGTTTTTCTTTTATTTAATTAAAATAAAGTCGGTTTAGAATTTATTGCATTAAATAGTGGTTATGAATATTTATTCATTATTTTTACATCATTATTTTGGGGGTTTTAAATAAACTAATTAAATTAATATTTGTTAGCTGCTTAAAAAAATTACAAAAAAATTTTTTCTCACATGTTTTTTTTTTGTGAATTAAAATATGCGCACGTAATTTTTGCGCGTTTTAATAATTTTATGAAATAAATTTTAAATATTTAGGTTAATTGACTTTAATATTAAATATTTACAATAAATTAGTTTATTAAAAATTTTTAATTTATTCAATTATTAAAATTTACATAAAATATGTCTAATTTTTAGGTATTATTTTCTACAATTTATATTTTTTTTAAATTCGTCATATTATTAATTAATACAAATAAAATAACATTTTGTCTTGTCAATTGTTTTAATATGCAAACAAAAATGTGACACATGTTTCTGTTCATAGGACAAACTGGAAAAAAAAGTCATGGCGTTTTACAGCCCAACCTTTGGCGCGTAAAGCGTCATGTAGCCATAAAAAATTCTATTTCTTAAGTGTACGTCGAGTTTTTGTTTGGCTGGTCCTTAAAATTTAAAATATATTGAACTGTTTTCCTCAAATGGAATCGAAGTTACTAATCCACTGCAATAAAAAATAATAAAAACAACAAAATGTTGAAAGCAATTCTATGATATCTATAAAAAACACAATCGTGTTATAAATTACCAGGTTTCCTTTACAAGAAACCTTGTACTTATAAACATACAGCCCAATCATGAACATTCTCACGGAAAAAAATTTTTCTCGAGAAAAAAATTCCTTCAATTATCAATTCCATGGGAACAAAAAAATAAAAAAGTGGGATCACCGTAATTTGAAGGGAGCTATTTTGCTTTTAATTCTTTTTTGTTCATAATTCATAATACCTACTTTTTTCACTTTCCGCATGCAATAAAAAGGGGAACAAATTTATTATAGGAGAAAAGAGAAAAGTGAGAAAACTCGCACGGAATTTCTGTTTATAATTAGGCAGATAGACAAATTGAAATTAACATTAAAATAAGGCACATATCCAACTAAATGTTGTCCACAAAAAAAATTCCTTTGAAATGTTTAGAGTTATTCTTCGTTTATTTCCGCCATCACGATTGAAGTATTTTTTTTAAATACTTGAAAATACATATGCATACACCTAAACTTAAAAGGCCTTCAATAATAAAATAACTCATATAAATCTTTAAATAAATAAATAATTCTTTTATAAATAACACAAAATTATTTTAAGTTTTAATTGCTTTTTTATTTATTCAGAATAAAAGGTTTTTAAACACTTGTTTACATGACTTATAGTACTGACATCACTCAACTGTTTATTGCCGCCAACAGAAATAGAAATAGTTTAAGTTGGCGACAGCGACAATTGTAGCTAGTAGTCATGTAGCTGAGATGCCTTCATAAGAACATGTGTAATTTACTTTTGATAGCTTGTAGTCTGTAGCTCGCTGTGGTCTATGTGTTTAGAGCATTAGAAAACCCGTTTGTGACAGTGCGTTAGGTAGTGACGTTGGCTACTTATTCGTCTTTATAATTTCTTAAAAATATTGACAATCTAGCGTTTTCATTTTTTAATAGACAGGGTTTTATAAAACAAAATTATTTACCATTCAGCACACGAATTCAACGCTGTTAATTATGCAGGATATTTCAGCGTGTAGCTGGACGGTAGAAAATGTTACGCTTAACGCGCTGAGATAGGTACTACTTTTATTTCAGCTAAATTAGTTTGGTATGTTACTGTGTAAATTTTGTGAAAAGTTACCAAATGTTTTGGGCAACATGTTGATATAAATGCAAAGTTCGTCTGGCAACACTTTGTTATTGGAACTATTTTTCCCGCTAAATTGTAAACAAAAACAAGAGTACAACGAACTTTCTTCTAAATAAGTAAACTTTTTTCCAAGGCGAATTGAATAATATATTTTAAAAAAGAATTCTTTTTATAGAAAACGGGATTTATTAAAAAATGTTAAAACTAAATTTTTAATTTGTCTCAAGGAATATAATTAGCACGTGTTTTTTAATGTTAAAAACTTTTTGAAAAAAATGCTGTCTATAAGAATATGTACCTTTCTCAAGGTTTTGTTAAAAAAAGAGAAATCCATTTTTCTTAAAGGACTCATTTTTTATGTGAAGCTTTCTTTTCTTTTTCTATAAATATATTTTATAAGGTTTTATATAAAAGGTACATTTTGTAACAAAGGTTTTCTCTTAAAAGTAATATTAAGTACTTTGTAGATTCTTCTAAAAGTACTTTTTTCAAAACAGTTTTTAATAGGTAAATTAAAAAAAAAAACTTTTTTTCTTAAAAAGTGTAGTTTAATAGAAAGGTTTTTTTAAAAAAGTTGTGTTTATAAAGATTATTTTAATGCAGACTTTTTCCACCTTTTGTGTGCTTAATATTGAAAAAAAATGTTCGTGCTTAAGGTACAAATTACGAAAGGACGATTTTTTTAGAAACTTTCGTGAATATATTTTTTAGTACTTTTGGGATTTTTTTTTTAATTATTTTAAAATTTTATTTAAGTACTTTTGAAAATTTTTTCTACAAACTGTACCTTTAACTTTTAGAAAATACAATATTTTGGTTAAGAACTTTTAGGTAATACACTTATTTAGTACACACTCCTTTTGTAGAGACGACACATTCCAAATGAAATTAACAAAAAAGGAAGGAGCCAATACTCAGGCATCCAGTTTAACATTTAGTTGTCGACCAAATCATACTAAACAATTGTTTGGTTTTGTTAAATTTTATTCACACCGTTTTCACCGTTAGAACAAATACACAAATTAAGAAACGACAATACTTGTCTAACAAATTAACTGTTAGTCCACTTATACAAGCTTTTATATTGAACATTAAATCTATGTTTTATTTTTATTATTATTACAACTATTACCGCAGTTATTGGTAGTTGAAATTGCCGTATTGTAACGAAATTGACTTGTGACCGCACTACTTAGGGAAGTGGAAATGATTTTTGACACTTGACACCGATAATAAACATTTAGTGTTAATGCCTGTAACCATACGCATACACACCAACAGACACCGTTACAAAAAAACAACAATTTTACACGAACACATGGTGTAAAAATTTTACACTTTCTATTTCATGCTTGTTAAATTTGAACTTATAAAATGCTGATGTAAACATGTACATAATAATGTATGAAAAGATGTATAATGCTGTAAGTATGTAGGACTTTTTTATGTCGATTGCACTTTCACACAAATATTTTTTTTAGACCTCTGCTTTTGACCAACAAAATAATTTTTTTATTTGCAATTTATAGCACTGAATCGTTTGAACACAAATTTCTTTTATAATAACTTCAAACGAAACTTTTTAAATTAGAATTGGCTTAATTGCTCTTTTTATGAAAAACAAAACCCAGTCCTTGTTAATGTAAATTTACTGGCCGGTAGTTACTTCTTTAGCCCACTTACGCAAACATTACTTACAATTTATTATTATTATTAAGGACTTTATTCTTGTTGCGTTCCTTTTGTTAAATTATAAATAATTGCATTATTTTATTTTTATTCTTTTCACATTCCAAACATTTATACACTCTACTCCTTCTGTTGTTTTATTCTGCTTTTTTGTTTTTTGTATTTCACTTAACATTCCTTTAATATTCGCTTTAAATTATTTGTTTTTATTGTTAAACAGAAACGAGTGTTTAACCAACAACAACAACTATAAACATTTCAATTATTTCGTAAGGAAATGAAAACAACCGTTAAATATAATCGCGTATCGTACGTTTGTGGCTGTTGTAAACAACTGAAAAATGTGTGTTATTGTTTATTAAAGATTTTGTCCTGATGACACTACTAAACGATTTATGTATCTTCTTCTTCTTTATCTTCTTCTTGTTAATGTGCTTGCTCTTGTTGTTGTTCTTCTTCTTATTTTTCTAGGTTAGGTGTCTGGTCTGTACTGGGCTTTTTGTGTGTCAGGCTGTTATTTTTCAACTGCTATAAACTGTGTGTTTAACTCTGCTAAAAAGCTTTAAAGTAATTCGCTTCAATAAAAGTTACAGGAGAAAGTATTTTTCCGTTGTGAATTTCACCTCCACATTCTCCTCTTCTCAGCTTCCCCAGCCATTTGAAAAGTTGCTTGCTTTTTCTTCTAAAAATTAATATTTTTTCAGGCTGCTGTCTACAACTTAACAAGGTGAAAAATATAGATTAGTAATTGTTATACATGTTTTTAAGTATTATACTTATTTTAAAGTATAACACTTTATTTATAGCAAAGTATTAAAAAACTAATAATGATTTATGAATGCAACCCAATTTATTTCTGTTATATATTGCAAAAATTTGTATTTTTAGAACATTTTTATGCTTTCATCTTGAATTTTTTTTAGATAAAAATCGGTTTTATTTAATAGGTCACAAGGTTTCGCACAAAATAAAATTTTTACTCATAAAAAAGTAATTATTTATTTATTATTTTAATATTTCGTGGGTACCTCTTCATAGTTATTCGCCGGCGAAGTAAAATAATTAATAAAATGACTATACTTTCTCCACCTGTCAGTCGTACAATCTGTCAAAAATTGCATGTGCGCTCAAAAAGTACGATAGTGTGGATTAAAAGTGTATGTGTATTACAGATCTGTACGATTTTAAAATCTTTTGAAATAATTCATAAAATGATTTTTTCTATGCGATCAGAGTTGATTTTTTTAAGATGAGTAGAAAAAACAACAAAATATTAAAAGCATATGTTTTTCACATCTTTTTTGTATAATAGTGTGGCACCTACGACGCCATTTTGAAACGATTTTAAAAGTAGGACAGAATTCTGTCAGATTTTTGTGTGATTAAATCATACGATTGTGTATGATAGTGAATCCTGGCTTTAAAGAATGTAGCACGGTTATTACTAGAGATGCAACCGATATCGATATATCGGCGATACTTCTGGTTTTCAGATATATCGATATCGACGATATTTAACTGTCCATACGACGATATTTCTTATATTTTTATTTCGAGTTTTTTTGAACAAAATATTAATATTTTAGCTCTTTTTTGCATTACAACTATGAGAAATAGAATATTAAAAGCAGAACATAAAATTCAAATGTGTTCTGTCGCATCTAAGAGACTACTTTCCACTGCAGGTCGGTATCGGATCGGCGAAATGGCGTATCGTTACATCCCTAGTTATTACATCAGGGGTTCTCTTCAAACTCCTGCTCACGGACCTCTAGAAAACTAATTTTTTTTTCGCGGACCCCTGTGAAGCTCAAATTCATAATAAAACTTTTATTATTTCTGAAAACACTGTTTTATCGGTTCTTCATGCGGACCCTTTGGATGGTTGCTTCGGACCCCCAGGAGGCCACGGACCCCCATTTGAGAACCGTTGTATTACATACTAATTAAATAGGTATTATTGCCTGAAGTGCTACCTCTCTAAAAAAAACTACTTTTAAAAATTGCCTTTTATAACTAATTTCGATTTTGTTCGTGAGTGGTTAAAAATTAAATTTTGTGACAAATGGAATGGAATGGAAATTCGTAAAAAATAGTCAAAAAGCAATGGAAATAGTCAAATACCGTTTAAACTTATTCAGCCATCAATAACTCGTGAAATATTGTGTCTCGGCTAGAATTATAGTTGTGCACACTAACGCTAACCGGTTCGCAAAATATTGTTCTCCCCTTATAAAAGATTACAAAGATTGTTGCCATATTTAACGGGTTATTAAGAATATTTTAACGATTTTTGTATTAGAAATCATATTTTTGTCAGCCAATTCAAAAACCATGGAGCTTAAGGAATTAGTTTTTAATAAAAATAATATTAAATCACAATCATAGCAAAATGTGTAAAAAAAACTTGAACGTAGACGAATTTTTATGATTGTATAGAAAGTTTTATTATTAAAATTTTTTAATATTTCAAATATCTGAATAAATGAATGTGTGATTTCATACAAAAAAAAAGGAATTTGTTTAAATATAAATTCGGTAACAATAATTCTTTCAAAAACAAACTGACTTCAAACCAGAAAAACTTAAAATCAAGTTTCTTTAAGACGGTATTTATACATTGATTACATAATAATAAATTTATATGGGATCACCCTTTATTTTTTAACTCAAATTGTATATCTGTTTTAATAGCGGACTCAGCAATACAGATTCCTTGTAAATTTCAGATGACTATCTATAACAATTCAAAAATTTGGCCACATATATTAAATTACATTAACTATCGGGACACCCTTTAATTTATAATTTTAAATATTAATACTTGTTATAATAGTAATCGACATTTCATCATATTTTCAAGGATTTGTGTATAACGGTTCAGAAGATAAGCCCATATAAGTCCATTTACGTCACATTTGGGGACACCCTTTACTTTTTAGATTTATTTTTTTATTATTATTTTCTATTGGGAGCTGTAGTGATACTCAGTTTCTTTTTAATTTTAAAGTGGTTATGGTTCATAACACACGCAAAAAAACACGTATGTTGTATGGGGACACCCTTTAATAAAAAATTATGAACTGTTTTTAAAATGGGACCAATTTGTGAGCATAACCTTTCAAATAAAGAAAAATTTTAAATCGGTTTAGAAATGACATGAGTTCTGCGGGCACAGACATAAAAAAAGCATCATTCACACGAATTGATAACCCCTTCCTTTTTTGAAGTCGGTTAAGAAGACAAATTATTTTTTGTAACCTTTTCTAACGTGAATTTTCTTTACATGCGCCAAGATAACGACGATTTTAGGATTTCAAAAACCGGGAAGTAAAAATTCCCCGGAATCGGTGATTTTTAATTAAAAAATCAAATTAGCGTCAATGTTGTTTCTAGAAAATTGATGTAAATTATAAATAAATAAACAAAGCATTTGTACATTAAGAAAATAATTATAAAAATGCGTTTTTACTGATCACAAAAATTCTGATTTTTCCCATGGAAACTGTGATGCAGTCTGTATAAAAATATAATAAGAGAACCGAGGTTACTAAATCTATTAAGATTAATTTCAAAATAAAACACAAGCCAATGTCTTCGCTTACATTAAGAAACCTATTTTATTTATCTAAATCCTTTAACACCAAACGACCTTTATGAATATTTATTTTTTCCGATGACGACTTTTGAGAATTTCGTATTGTCGAATGCTTACAGCGTAACATATCACATTTAAGGGCGTAACAGTGTTTACAAACTGGACATGAGAATGGCTTTACTTGCAAATGAAAACCTTTTAGATGTTGCAAAAGGCCGTTGCGACGCTTAAAGGTGCGTTGACACAAACTGCAGTGATGTTTTCTCTCCTCCGAATGAGTAATTTTATGTTGTCTTAAACTATTGGAGTTCGAAAACGATTTCGAACACTCAACACAAGTGAAATCAATTTTCTTTGCAACTGCTTTAATGTTTGCGATATCGGTAGACTTTGAATTAGGGATTATTTTAATTTTGCTAGATTTTTGGTTGGAGAATTTTTTCGATGTTGTACCTGTTTTTTTATTTGTTGTATTGGTTGGCAACAATTGCAGTTGCTCTACATTATGTTCTAAATTTGTACATTTCTTTTGCAATTTTTGATATAATTTTCTTAGTTGTTGATATTGGGTCGCCATTGTATTAAGGGAAACATTTGTTTGTTTGCGACTTTTTATGGGAACTTTTAATTTATACTTTTTCCTTTTAATTTGTAAAACATTTTGCTTAGATTCGTAGGAGCTGCTTTTAGGATGTGGCTCATTAGAACTCTTTGTGGAGTCATGGCGCAAGATATCGATTTTAGCTTGTGTTGGATTTTGGTTTTCCATACTTGATTTGTCTACAAAAATATCGGGTTCTTCTTTAGTTTCTTTAAAATTACTTTCTTTTTGTATATCTGTACAATTTGATACTGCAATTGAGTCGGTTTCTTTAGTTTTTGCGTCAATTTTTTGTTGCGTATTTTCTAATACATTTTCAGAAAATTCTTTTTCCATTTTGCACGTATTTTGGGTTAATCTTTCTAAGAAGATATTTTCGCCTGGCACCGTTACCATAGGAGTGCCATGGGTCTGCGTGTAATGTTGTTTTAGGCTCTCCACTGAAAAAAATTTCAAGTGACACACCATGCAGGCATGTAATTGGAAACCGCAACCGGACTTAACAATGCTTTCATTCAAAACAACTATACCGTTGGATGATGATTTTGTAGGTTGTTGTATAGCACTAACTGAAGTTACTATAGGCTTCAAAGCTCGTTTTTCGAAAGCAGCTATTTTTGACATGAACGAGTCTGTGTGTTCCAAATTATTGGCATTATTGTGATGATCCATAGTGGGAGGCACATCTGTGCTGTATGGAACATTCTGCTGTTGTTGTTGCTCTTGAATATTTGAAGTAGTATAATCCATTACTCGTTCATCATTATCCGATTTTTCCGTTTTATAAATTTGTCGTTCTTCCTTAAACTCATCGGCATCGATGTAGGCGTAATTGTGTTCCTCCATTAATAGGTGAGATTGCAGTAGTTCATGAGCTGTAGGCATGTAATTCATAACTGATTCATGCGTGGGTTTATGCAAAATTTCTTCCTCCTCATTTTGAGCTGTTGTGTTGTCATCGTCGGGTATATTTATAAAAGGATCATCTAAATTTATTATTTCCATTATATCGCAATCATTAATGATAGGAAAATCACAAAATTCATATTTTTGTTCGTCTTCTTCATCGTGAACACCTCCATCAGTAGCACCATCGTAGTCTTCGTTAACACCTCCAAGACCATTTGTATCTTTCCGTTCTTCATAACCAGTCTCTGCCACTTCCTGCTTGACACGTACCAAGGGTTCTTGTTTAATTTTAACTGGCTTTTCTGCTGTTCTCGTGCGAAATTTTCTTTGCAAATCAGTTTGAGCTGTCCAAACACGATCTACAAATGTACCAAAATTTTCAAGATGCCTGTGGCAGACCGCACATATAACTTTAGGTAAAGCATCTTCTCTTTGAATATTTATAGTGGGAAAACACTTTTGCATTAACCCATATAGTTCATAGTTTTCCAAAAAGTTTGCTGATGGGGTGGATGCAATGCCGCACAAACGACAATTTGTTTTTGGTACATTCAATACTGTTGATGTTGCATCCACAACTGTGTCCTCTAGGCGTTCTTTAATGGCTAAAATTTCTTTAAACTCTTTTTCCCTAGTGTCTTCAAGAGTATTTACAACTTTTTCAGCCGGTTTTCTTTTCGAATTTCCAGCCCCATTAATGCCACCTTCATTGTCAACCAGGATAGATGGAACCGCAGTTTTCTTTAATGTTCTACGTTCATTTAAAGATCGGAAATCTTCCTCACGAAAATGACGACTGCATAGGGAACTCCACCGTGATGCATGCCAGTTTTCGCCACGTTGACTTTGTATAAAAGCTTCCCATTGTTTTAATAAATGCAATCTCTTCAAGGGAAATCTTAAAACAGAAGCATAAAGGTTTGCACACAAGCCACAAATATTTTATATACAGTCTGTTACTCACTTGTGGAAAGATATATTCTCCGAATGACCATATCTATCATTGCACGTAGCAACTGCACAGAATGAGGGCATTTATTTTTAATCTTACTATTTTATACAGTTATTATACCTAAAAATTAGGATAAAATGTTGTTTATTTACTTTGTTAAAACATTTCATTCACTATAAATTGGTATCATAAATAGGGTTTTATATAAAGGTGAAAAATCCCGTTTTTAAGCCTGCCAGACTTCTAAGCTCTAAGGCTGACTAATGTTGTGGGGATAACTTCACTACGCACAAAAATTAATAAAAAGAAAAACAAATAAATTTGTAAGTTTTAATACGTAGTACGAGGCTTTAAAGTCTAAAATAAAATATATTACGTTGCAGTAACTCAATTTGTGTGTAAAGTTTCATAGTTATACCACATTCAGGAAGGAACTTTACAAACGAAGTTCCACGTGGACTTTTAAGTACACAATATATACTAAGGTGTCTGACGATATATAAAATTTTGAATTAACAGCAACATGGTAAAGGTTCTTGCTTAAAAAATGTTTTATGTTAAAGTTTGACTTGGTTGCGTTTTTATTAAATTTTTCTTGGTCCTAGCCTTAGGTCGATAATGCGCAAATTGGTCACCTATTAAAGAATTAAATTAAAAAGTCGATGAAAACTACCTATACAGGTCTTTATTGCCCATCGACAGTTTTTGAGCTGCTAATATGGACATCCATTCGTTGATCGTAAAATAGAAAAACTCGTTTCGGATACCAATGAGAAAAGGGATCATGAGTGAACCTTTGCTCGTAAACATAATTTAGCTAAGACGTGTCAAATGGAACTGCCTAGTCGGCAGCAGTATCTATTTCCATTTTATTAATTTTTTTAAATTTCATCTACTGGAACAAGTTTTTTATTTGAATTTTTTTTAGTCAGTAACACATAAGAATAAAGACGATTCTAACTAAGTAACTTTAGCATAGCAACCAAGGTGGAATTTATCGGAATGTTTGGTAAATAATCATTTAGTAATGCTATGTGATAGAGTCTTGAGGTTTTTGGTTTAAATAGAGCAGTTTTATTAGCTCTTTTTTATTTTACTTATTTTTTATTGTTTATAGTTTTATTTTTGCTAATAATTTTATTTTTATTTTACTGGTAAATTATGCTTTCTATTATTTTAATTTAATATTTAAGCAACCAAATACGGACAAGAAGCTAAGTTATTAAAAACAAATCAAAATAAATAAATAATTTAAATTTTGCCGTTTTTCGTATAACAGTAGAAAATCCTTTGCGATTTCATGTTTACAGAAACTATAATGACATAAATTGGACTGGTTTTTTTTCCTTCTTGGAAAGCTTGGACACTACGATATTTTTTAATTCAACAAGTGTGGATTATCAATCTACTTTTCTGTGCTCGTTGTTAGACTCACTCTATGAATTTGTTCCGACTGTTCGCAGAAGGATATCTTATAGATCCGATGATTGGATGAAGGCGAGGTGTGTTGTACGTGCTATTTCCCTCAGGGATTTGGCCTATTCCGTTTTTCGTATGTCCCAGACTGATGCTAACTGGAAAATTTATTGTCGTTATCGCAACAGAGCTAAAAATGCTATAAGGAAGGAAAGAAGGCGATATTTTTGTAGAAAGTTTTCTGGTATTACTTCTTCTGATATGTGGAGGCTTTTGAAAGGTCACGGCCTTACAGGTCATACCGGGTTGCATTGTGATTTCAATGCTGATGAAGTGAATGATTTTTTTGCTAGTGCTTCCTATGCGGCTAATGCTAATGATATTAATTTTGATAATATGCATGGCTCTTTTTCTTTCAGAAATGTGACTGAAGATGAGTTATGGCTAGCTCTGTGTAAGGTCAAGTCTAAATCTGTTGGTGTTGACAAGATTCCTATTCATTTCATTAAGGTTGTATACCCCCATATCTCCCAGATTTTGTTGTTTCATATTAATACCATTTTAACTACCTCAATTTTTCCTTCTTCTTGGAAGGTTGCACGTGTAGTTCCAATTCCGAAGACTACATCGATTTGCAGTTTGGATGACTTAAGACCTATCTCTATTCTCCCTGCTTTTTCTAAAGCTATGGAACATATAATAAAGGACCAGATTATGAGTAGCATTTATAAAGATATTTCAAATTCTCAGTATGCCTTTCGCAGACATCACAATACCACTTCGTTGTTACTTAACCTGACGGACTCTATACGTGACAAAGTTGGTCATAATAAGTTGACTTCGTTAGTTTCGCTTGACCTTACTAAAGCATTTAACTCTATTGACTTCTCTATTATGATTAATAAATTAGGGACACGTTTTCACTTTTCTAGATCTGCTTGTAGGCTCGTTTATTCTTATTTATCTGACAGGAAACAATTTGTTGATTTTAACTGTATTTACTCAAATACGCTTTCTCTTTTGTCAGGTGTTCCTCAAGGATCTGTTTTGGGACCGCTTCTCTTTGTGTTGTATGTGAATGACCTCCCTAACTATCTTGATGGAAGCTCCTGTACTTCATTTCTGTTTGCTGATGATGTTTTCCTTTTATTTAGCTCGGATCGTGATTGCCCTGATGTTTTAGAAGCTAACATGAACTTTAGTCTTGAGCGTTTTAGGCGATGGTCCGTGTTAAACTCTTTGACTGTTAATTCTAGAAAAACTAAAGTCATTCTTTTTGGATCAGCTGATTGCGGTTCTTCCACATTGCAGATTTTTATGGACGGGGACAGGATATCTTTTGTTGACAGGATGAAGTGTTTGGAAATTTTTATTGATAATAAGCTTTCGTTTGAAGGGCATGTTGACCATATATATTCTAGAGTAATTGGTGTTTTGCGCAGAATTCATTCAAATTGTATTTATCTACCTTTTTTTGTTAAGTATAGCTTGGCGTATGCGTTGTTGATGCCTCAAATTTTTTATGGATTAGAAGTAGTATCTGGAACAGTTGGTTATGTTATTGTTAGGTTACGGCGTATTGTAAATGCTATTGTGCGCTATGTGTATTCCGTAAAACGAAGGATGCATATTACTGGATTTGTGAAAAATTTTCTGGGTTGTTCTTTTCGTAACTTTTATATTTATCGCAACCTCTTGTTTTTTTATAACGTTATAAGGAGTAAACAGCCATTTCAACTCTACTCTAGATTTGTTTTTTCTCGCTCAAATAGAAATCCTCAAATTATTATCCCTAGAATTACATGCAGCTTGTTTGAAAGGTCGTTTATTGTACGGGTTGCTCGAAATTGGAACTACTTACCTATTGAGCTACGTTTATTTTCGCATTCGAATAATGCTTTCAGACTAAAACTTATGGCATACTTTTCAACTCTGGAATACGGTTAACCGTAGCTCCTGTATTTACTACATGCGTTTCTGAATTCATCAAATATTCAAATATTTGAATATTTAAATATTGGATTATTTGACTATTTTGCACTAATGTGTACTCTACCCTCTAACCTGACCTACATGCATATGCATATGTATATTTACTTATGTATTTATATTTATTTATTTATTTTTAAATTTGTTTGAATTATATATATGTATATGTTCATATCGTTTAGAACCATCTCTTGGGGACTCTTAAAATTAAAATAAAACAACTTTTGTTCATGCGTTTTCTGGCTGGGGAGCCATGTATTTTTTATTTCTTAATGCATTTATCATTATTTATTATTATTTTGTTTTTATAAGTTTTTTTTTTTTTTTTATTTTTTTAATTATTCAGAGCATATAGTTTTATTTGTTACATTTAATTGTAAGCATTTTTCTTTATTCTTTCTTTTTTATTGCGATTATTTGTCTATGTAATATATATTTTATTGGCCGTTGTAGGCTTTGTATATTACTTGAATGAAATAAATAAATAAATAAATAAATAAAATACAAACCTAATTTTCATTTAAAGAGAGAAATTATTTTCCATGTGGGAATAAAATGTACTCATAATGTAAACGCTATTATTTTTGTGATTCTTTTTATTTATTTTTTTTAAGTTTATTTAAACAATAAAGCAATGCCAACAAAACTGTTTACCCTAAAAATCATAAGAAAATAGTCAATTTACACCTACTAAAAGCAACAACAAAATGTCTGCATATTCAAAAAATTGCGTTAACACAACCTGATAAATTTAGCGCTCTCTCGTTGACTGAGTTCAATGTGGAAAACCAGACGTCACATTTTTTTTTTTTTTTTTTTTTGCTTAAAACAGCTGATTTAGTTTTTCCACTACCCTTCTTACATTAAGTTTATTACCGTAATAAGCAATAGAAGAGTGACACATATAAATTTAACTTGTAAGAAAAGAAAACTAAAAACAAATTTGTTGTTTTAAAGCTCAAAATAATAGTTATAGTAGTTGTCTTAGTCATTTCTGTTTTATTTCCGTTTTTTTTTTGTCGTGCAAAATGTATGTGCTTTAATAATAAAACGTATACATTTGTATACATAAATATCAAAAAAGAAAATCGTTTGGGTGTTCTCCAAAACGCATAATCAAGGTTAAGCAAGGTCAAAAGTGCGTATAAGCTAGGACTATTATTAAAGAAAGTAAATATGCCTCTTTTATTTAAACACATCAGGCAACTCTTTAACTATAGATTACCGTTAGCGGTATCTTTGGGACAACAGAGATGGCAGCATAATCAAAGAAGCAAGCAAGTTACTCCTAACTTAGAAAAATAAGAAAAAGTGTATAACATTCTACTATTATTAGTCAATACGATTTAGTTGTTGTTGGAGGAGGAATAGTGGGAACGGCTTCTGCTCGGGAAATTATACTTAGGCACCCAAGGTTAAGAATTGCAATATTGGAAAAAGAGAACAAATTAGCAACTCATCAAAGTGGTCACAATTCTGGTGTTATTCATGCTGGCATTTACTACAAACCTGGTACACTTAAGGCAAAACTTTGTGTACAGGGTCTACATTTGGCTTACAAGTATTTGGATGAAAAGAAAATACCCTATAAAAAATGTGGAAAACTTATTGTGGCCACCGATAATGTTGAGGAAACACGATTAATGGATCTTCAAGAAAGAGGTATTAAAAACAATGTGCCCGATTTGCAGTTGATAGATGGTAGTAGAATTAGAGAAATCGAGCCATTTTGCCAAGGTGTAAAAGCTCTATGGAGTCCACATACCGGCATTGTTGACTGGGGCTTAGTTACTCAATACTATGGTCAAGATTTCAAACAAGCCGGTGGGGAGATATTTTGCAACTTTAAGGTTGGTTTAAAAATGTTAATACTAAAAAAAGTTAAACTTTGAATTTATTTTTAGGTAACAAAATTTGCAGAATCTGATTCTCCTGATTATCCAATTGTCATACAAGGTGAAAAGTCACATCAAGTAGTTAAAAGTCGCAATGTTTTAACCTGCGGTGGATTACAATCAGATTTATTGGCCGAGAAAACAGGCTGTTCTCGTTCTCCACGAATTATACCTTTTCGTGGCGAATATTTACTTTTAGCCAAAGAGAAATGTCACATGGTAAGGGGCAACATTTATCCAGTGCCTGATCCTAGATTCCCCTTTTTGGGTGTTCACTTTACACCACGTCTGGATGGGACCGTATGGTTAGGTCCGAATGCTGTGTTGGCCTTCCAAAGAGAAGGTTACAGGTAAAATATTTAAAACCAATTTCATAGAAATTGACTTAAAAAAATTAACAAAATTCAATTCTCGAATCTGCTGAACTTTTAAGGAATTTACACTTTTTCTTTTCACACACACAGATGGAGCGATATAAATCCGTTAGAACTTTTTGATGCCCTGCGCTATCCGGGTTTCATTAAAATGGCCAGAAAATTTTTTGGTTTTGGCATAAATGAAATGTTAAAGTCAACCTTTTTACCACTACAGGTTAAAGAGCTACAAAAATTCATACCAGAGATTACCGAATATGATATTAGTCGCGGCCCAGCGGGCGTAAGAGCTCAAGCTATGGATATGGATGGCAGTTTAGTTGATGACTTTGTTTTCGATCGTGGAACTGGTACAGGTGCTTTGGCTAAGCTAGTTTTACATTGTCGTAATGCACCATCACCTGGAGCCACAAGTAGTTTGGCTATAGCAAAGATGATTGCTGATAAAATTGAAAAAGAATTCGGTATTGAAAAGGCTGATTGTAAAGTAATAAAGCTGATGTAGGAGTCCACGCCATTTATCGATGGTATATTACCTCATAAATGGCCGTTTGCACACTTTATCAGCGTAACGTAAAATATGTTTCTGTAAGAAAACGCATTTCTTTCTGTATTAAAAATTTATAGTAAAAATATACAAAATTTCTTATTTCTGTTAAAAAATCGTTAATGTAATTTTTAACAGACCACTGAGTATGTTATGGAATGTGCTAATTTTTAACAGTGACCTTAACAGCTAAAAACATTCAAAACTGTTTCTAACCCACTTGAAAAATTTTTTTTTTGTCTTTGGCTTTATTTCTGCCCAAATGATAAATAAATTTAGGACAAAAAATTGGTCATCCAAAATTTTGCAAAACTTTCTTTAAAAAGTTACAAAAGACTAGAAAATGCACTGAATAAATTATAAATTATTTTTTTTTTTAAATTTGTATTTGTAAATCGAAATCCGTTTTGGCAAAACAACATTGTCGTAGCTCTGTTTGAGGAAATATCAGGCAAGGGACCTATAATTCATTTAAATAGATTTTATTTCAGCCCTACCTTTTAGCTCCTGAGAAATAAATTCTTCCTCTTAATAAAACACGGAAATATAAATATCCGCTTTATTTACAAACGATTTCGATAGATTATGTTAACGATCAGTGATACACCTGGAAGAAGTAAGATTTTAAAAAGTGTGTTGTGTCATATTAATTTATTTCTAAAATGTGATTTTTTAAGTTTTTCCTGGTCTTATCTTTTATACCCATAATTTTTATTTCCTTTTCTAAGGCTGCATTTTGTTGGTATTCTTCTAAGCCTGCTCTAAAGAATTCTTTACATTTCTCAGCCAAAGTCTTTAAACCGTTTGAAGCATGTAAACGTATTTTTTCGTCATTTTCTTCCGAGGCCACCAAGTGCTTTAATAGGCGATAAATAGGCAAGAGCATTTCTTCATAATCGAATAGATTATCCATGCCAGCTAACAAATCACTTAAGACCATAACAGCAGCTCTTTGGGCAGGTAAATACTTTCCAGTGGTTAATTCACAATTTATTAAATTTAGTAGCTGGAAAAATAAATAAATTTCAAATGATTACGAACATTTTACAGGATTCTCTATTTAACTTGCCTCTTGAAAATAATTATGAACTTGATAAGTTAATTGGCGACACATTTGTGCTAAATTGGAAAAAGCAGAAAAACGAAATTCATCTAATGAAGAACGACATCCAGCCATAAAAGTATTCAAAAGCACGTTTTTGTGTTTATAGCATAAGGGACCTTTAAAAGTAGAAAATGTTTAAAAACCTTAAACATTGACAAATTTTGTATATTAAACAATTAAGGTAACATACCAAGTTCTTTGGAAGTTTTTAGTATTGCCTCTCCCACAACTAATCTATAGTCCATGGCTGCTAATTCATTTAAATACTCATCCGCTAGAAGACTTAACACTTCCGATTCATTAACATTTACCAAAGCTACAAAAAGTCTTACACAGTTTAGGAATGTATACGATTCTGAGGATTTAAGAGTATTTAAGGCTAACGCTGTTAACACATGACCATTTGTCACCGTAAAGCCATCACGTTTATTTAAAAGTTTTATCATCATTTCGATACCTTGTACTTGCAAATATGATTCGTTTGACTCAATTAAAGTACGAGCTTCTTTAAAATCGAAATGTTCGCTACAAACTGATTTATTTGCTTTTATAACGTTTAAGAGACAATTTATTTGATATTTTAGATTTTTATTTTGTATTTGAGATTCTAGCTGGTTTAATGGTTTTAATAAATTTATTTGTAAAACTTCCACTTCTACGGAAGTGTCCTCTATAATTTCTCTTATTAAAATTAATAAAATCGTAAGTACTGTAGAATTGATATCAGTTTGACATTTATTTTTGCTTCGTAATGCGGCAAAGGCTGTTAAAATATCTTGCAAAACTTGCAAAAGATCTTTAATGTTGTCAATAATCAAAGCTTTAAGCGCTGGATGTTGCACAAGTGATTCCAAAGCCTTAATAATTTGAAATTTGTTTTCGTATACTTGTGTAAAATCCATAAACATTTTATTACAAATATCTTCTTCAGTTTCCAACAAATCAATATTTGTTTTGCTAATTGTTAATGAGCTTGTGTCCACGATTAAAGATGGCACCAACTGTAAAAGCATTAAGAAGTGTTGATATACTAGCAAATTGTATGAAGAATTTTTAAGAATGGCTACTAAACTTGCTAAATGATTTTTATTGCCTGCCAGGACTTCAGTATCAATTAAACTTAGTTTCAGTTCTTGTATATTCAAAGGATTCTCTTTAATTTGAATATTAGGAAACAGTTGAAGCCATTCCTTAGGATAAGATTTTGATGTCACATATTCCACAATTTCTTTTAGCTCTTTTTTTGACCGATTATTCAGTATTTGTAAGATAAGAGAATTTAAATGACAGATGACAGTATTTTGATTTGTATGAAATTCTACTTGACTGTAAAGTTCCAACAGCAGCGGTAGATAAGGCAGCAATAATTCACTGGGTAAAGTGGCTATGGAAGAAGTACAGAAGATATGAAACAATAAAGAAATTAAATCCACAAAGTTAGGCCACTCCATCGCAATCATTTCAGACTTTTCTGGTTTTATTAATGGCTCTATTTGCTTTTCAAGCCAGTTTATTATATATTTTTTATTCTCCGCTTTATTATTGTACAATTTTCTAAGTGAAAGCAGTCCTGCTCCCATTAACATGGCGTAATCTTTATTTTTCAAACTGGCCATCAAAAATTCCAAAATTTGTTTTACTAGAGACTGTTGTGCTTTTGTAGAAAAATTTGGTTGAGCAACTATATTGGCAACAATTTCATCCAGTGACTGCTCGTCACTACGTGTTGAATCTGTCATGGCGAAAAGCAGGGCCACAAATCCTCCTGGATACCACAGTCTTAATAACATTTCTCTGTGTATTCTTTGTTTATGTGTGTTTGCCAAACTGGAATACAGCAGCATTAAATTACGGTAGTACAATTTCTTGGGAAGTTCTAGCCATAACTTTTGCAAATAAACCTGTAAATTTCCAATATCAGATTGTTCCAAATGAAATTTTTGTTCATCAAAAGCTATAAGAAGACTAAATATAGAGGCCATATACCAGAGTTGTACCTCATCCAATGATTTCCCTACATGTAAAGCTCGAATATAAATTAACGACGCAAATATTTCTACCATAAACTGTAGACGAAAAAGGTTTGCTTCCAGTTCATGCTCTTTCTTAAATAAAGCTCCTTTTTCTTTATAAAACGATGCATGCAAATTTTCTTTTAAGGCAAACGCAGCAACATCAACTATACTTGATATAATTAATGATTTGTGTTTTTCTGAAACTAAATTATCTTTTGAGTCACTAGAAAAGGTGCTATTTTTACATATTTCTAGTAGCATTTTAAGAGAATATAAAGAGTATAAAAAGTAGTCATCGGCATTTTCAATTATTTGATGCTGTTTAGGTTGCAAATGTTGAAGGCCTTTGTCCTCAATGATGTTTCTAATAATATTGTTTGGATTAAGTTTGATGTTATCTTGCAAGATTTTCAAATTAGCTTTTAAACGTTGTTCTTCACTTAAAGTACCACCTTTTGGAGCTGTTGCAACAAAAAAATGTATTTGAATGAATTAACTCATTTAGTACTTGTTTACACTAACCTCCAACTATAGGAAAATGTAAAGATTCCATTATAATTAAATAATCTTTAAAATTTTCCATTCTTTATTTTATTATTGATATTTTGCAAATTAATTTAAACTAATCCAAATAACAACATAATTGTCACATTTGTTTACAAAATAATTTATGGCAATTCACAAGGCATTGATAACATGTTTTTTTTAATATCGGCTACTGCAAAATGTAGTAATTTTTTTACACAAAAAATATCAATTGTATTATAATATTATATTATAATATTGTGCCATTAAATCTTATTATTGTATGTAGTTTTAAAAATAATTTTCGATATTAAAGTTTGAAAGCTCTTATTAAGCGAACTAATTTAATAATATAATATTAAATATAAAAAGTTTTTTTTTTTTTTTTTTTTTGAAAATTTTTTTGAGTTAATTTGACAAAGTTTTTAAATAATTTCAACAAGTAAAAACTTGTACATTTTATAACATGAAATTTCAATACCAAAGCGAATTAATTTACAAGTGCTCTACTAGCCCAGCGGATTTTTGTGTATGTTTACAGTTATCGTAAAAATTTGAAAGATGAAAATTTTTAAATAATTTGAAAAAAAATTGTAAGCTTTATAGAACTAAAATCTGCTTAATTCCTTCAAATATTTTTATTTTATGATATTCTTAGGAAATATTTATAACTTAAAACTACAAATATGTAGCTTGGGGGAAAGCACATCCATAAAATCATTTCGCTACTGCTTGTATAACTAGTGGATTTTATGCAAAATTTTTATTCAAAACTAAAGAGTCCTATATCAAATACCAAATTATATAAATGTATTTTTACAGATAGAAATTTTAAATTATCTACTAAATGTAGATGCTTTAAACTGTTATCTCACACCTAATAAATTTAATCATGATAAAAATTATCCTGTGTAGACGTTTAATAATATTTAGTCATTATGATTATATAATCATCAAAGCTCATAGACTAATAATTATCATGTTATTAAAAGTATTTTTATTTGTAATATAATTCTTGATGTATAGTTTTTCAATAAAAATTACAAATTACTATATTATTATAATGAAAACTAAGCGATAATGCAAAAATTTCATTCACATAATTATTCTGTGTTTTCATATTAGTACAAAATCATCAACGTCCACCCCCTTGTACTGATATTAATACAAATTTGACAATTGTTCTGCCGGCAAGTATTAACATGAATACTCGTTTCATGTGGAAATAGTGTTATTAATCGCTGCAAATGAAAATAAATATCTCAGTTGCCATCCCTGAAGTTAACAACTGTCAATTTTCTTGCTAGTTTTTTGTGTAAATTTCTCCTTTGTGGATTTGCTGGAAAATTTTTGTGAAAATTATTTTTTTTTTAAATAATAGTAAAATGCTTCCAGAAAAACTAAAAAATACTTAATATTTGCACAATCATGTGAAAAAATACTTGCGAATTATTAATCAGCAAGACGCGAAAAATCGATGAAATTGTATTTTCAGTTGTAAAAAATAATAAGTGAAAGAGTTTTTTGCTAATGCAAAAGAAAAAAATAAATTTATATTTTTATTCCTAAATGCGCAGATAAAAATTAAAGTAAATGAAAAACTGGTGTAAAAAATGAAAACGAAGCAATAGTAAAACTAAGTACAATTATTTTACCACAAGTTTTTTCTTTTTATTTTTTATTTTTTGCATACTTGGCACAATCAATAAATTGCAAGTTGACCGTCATCGTTTTACAGGCAGTAAATAAGAAAAATATTGACGTCGACGACGACGACGACGCAACTGCTATCAAGAAAAGGAAAACAAACGTGCACATTTTGGTGGCAGAGTAAACGTCTTACTTATTTTGGCAA
The DNA here is from genome assembly GCA_937654795.1 of Cistogaster globosa. Lineage (NCBI taxonomy): Eukaryota > Metazoa > Arthropoda > Insecta > Diptera > Tachinidae > Cistogaster > Cistogaster globosa. Next base: position 133,519,162 of record OW569404.1, on the reverse strand, counting down.
CGATTAAATTATTTTACCCTTTTGGAAACCTTTTTGAGTATTTTACCTATACTACCAAACCATTTTCGTTTTAGTTTTTCACCTTGATAAAGTTGTTGTTTGTTACTGTGTAAAAATTGAAAATAAACAGCTGTCAATAACTCTGGGTGAGACCTGACGGTATAGTTAAGAGTTCTCCAGATAAAAAAAATATTTATTTGTGTAGGGCCAAAATGAAGAAAATCTTTTCAAAATTTGACAAAAATGAAAAACTTGAGTCACATCATCATAATGTTTCTTCTGCCAAGGAGACCAATAGCACTTTTGTTGGTAAAGTTTTTACAGTAGGACGTGTTACAGTCACAATTGAGGATGTTTTAGCTGAAGGTAAGTAAAATTCAAATACAAAATACTTACTAATTGCATTAAAACAAAGTATTTGGGTCGTTATAGAGATAAATAATTATAAATTATATATTTTTAATTATTTCTTTTTTGCGATAAGATTAGATATAAAACATGACAACAATGGATTGTTAAAATGTTGTATGGTGTAAATATCATTAGTTCGTTTTTTTTAAATATGTTGAAGTAAATAAGTTAATATTTTTTTTTTCTAAAATCTAAATCATATGTTACGTATGTATATGACGCCGTCATTTGATGTTCTTTACAAAACTTGTCTGTTCTACATTTTTTGTTCTTCCACAATTCAAGAAAACAGTTTTTGAAAATGTATTTTGTGTGGCAGAATTTACTTTTATTTGTTGTAATTGTAGAGTTTTCATAGAATTTATTTTCGCAGTTTTCGTTTAAATGTTGCCACAAAAAAAAAAAAAAAAACTAATAAAAACCAATTTTATTGAAAGTGGATTAATCAATCTTCGTTAATTGTGCTTGATTCTTTCAAACATAAATATTTCATGATATTCTCATGGAGTATTTATTATTACATCTTAAAAATGAAATATTTATTTTTGAAAGAATCAGGCACACAATTAATGATAATTAACATAAAGATTCTGAACGATAAATTTTCATATTGATGTATTAGTCAAGCTTAAAAAATGCTTCTTAATTAATTTCCTAAAAATTTCTAAAATTTTCTGTGCGTGTGTAGTTGGTTAAGTAAAATCAAATAGCAAAATTTCTGCAACATTAAGGTAAAGGAAGTCTCACAATTCCTAAAATAAGGACCAAAAATCCCAAAGTCCACTTATGGACTAGGGTTTATTAAATACTTCAGCAACATCTCATAGTATACATATGTTATTATTATTATTCGTCTTCTTTTTCCCAACCTATCTTTTCGATTTTAGAAAATATAAGTAAAGTCAAAATTTCGATGTAAAATTGAGGGACCTCCATCTTCTACAAGATTGATCAATTTTATAAGAAATTTTGTGCGAACGTTCCCAAATATAGTTAGCTTAAACAAAAATAAAAAATTTGTATAAATTCCTTAAGTAAAATTTTTTTTATAAAAAAAAAATAAGATTGGCGGCCCTTTTTAAGGTAAAATACACAAAAATGCAATAATTTTGGAATTTTAAAAATTAAAATCGTATAATTTTTAAGTCAAGAATTTTAAAATTTAAAACATTTTATGAATTTTGAAAAAAAAAAACTGAACCAGAGTATCGAAAACACAAAAATTTTAACTTAAAAATAATTACAACTCGATAATTTTGAAACATAAATTCCCTTTCCAATGAATCCCATATTGTCCCATTCCTCCATCGACTACTCAATATATGCCCTATTAGATTCAAAAACTTCGGAGGGCCGTAAATAGGAAACTAAGGGTTCCTGTCAAATTTTTCACTTAACATTTTTTGCTTAAAATTGCATTTTGCACCCTATAGGTAACTTTTTTTTATTTTGAAGCGGTGCCCGTAAATTAGATATAAGCCAAGATTTTGAAGAGATTTTTTAGGAAATAATAAAATTTTTTTTTTAAATTATTTTTAATTTTTTTTCCAATCAGGGATTAATCGAGGATTTTTTAAATCAGTTATAATTTACTTTTTGGCTTTGGTTCCTTTTTTAATTTAATATTTACAAAGAAAAATTATTCTTCAAATGTGTGCGAACGTTTTTCAAATAAAACAAGTAAAATTAGACGCTGGCAGAATGTAATGAAAAAGAATTTTTCTTTGTAAAAAAAAAATTAAAAATGAACCAAAACCAAAAAATTAAATATTGATTGAATTTTTATAACGCTAGGCCAGCACGGCTGTTCTTGACTAAGCGAGCATTGCCACAAATATTATGAACAATGTTGGCATATTCCACTGAATAAAAATTAATCAAAAGGCATAAATCACATGACTTCGGAGGCTTATTGAAAGGTTCATTTTCAATTTCAATTTATTTCAATTTGATATCAATAATAGGAAATCGACGCCAAATTTTGATTTTAATATGTCTATGGTTGCGGTAGCGCAGCCCTGTTGAATCACATTCCAATCGATTAATTTCATCTATATTTTCAAACAAAAGCTAATTGATCATGGTGCTCTTATGTTCTCCATCGATCGTGCGAGCTGCGGATTCATTTTTGAAGACAGAAAAAAGGTCCAAAAATACCACCTGCTTATAAACCTCTCTACAAAACACATTTCTCGGGGTTGTGGATTGTGTTCATTCTATATACGCAATTTTGCTTATAAACAAATTAATTAACCCAACAATCAGCCTCATCGCTGAAGACAATTTTGTGTTTATAAATTGCGCAAATTCACGAATCATTTTAAAAGTTTATCTGGATTATTTGAAAGCGTTAAAAAAGTGTTGCAAAGTTTCCAGTGTTTTTGAAATCCGTAATGTCTACATTCAGTTGTGATCTAAAGGTAAAAAGTATTCTCTATATTGACCCGATACTGAGGTACCTTGACACAAATGTGATGAAATACCATAATAAACTTTATTGTATAAAATAACAGAGAGATATTCAGGTTGCAAAGGTAGCTAGATTTTCGTTTCTATAGATTTGGTAGAAAAACTTATGTTTAAAAATTGAAGAAAGTTTTGAAAAGAACAACCAAGAATATATCCATAAATATGATCTCAAAAATTAATTATATACACAAAGCGAAAACCCCCTTTTAAGAGCTAACACATTTAATGCATTATAAGTCTGCCATTATAGCTATACAAAACTTAAGATATTAGAGATCTTTCAATAAAATATTACGCAAAGTATAAAGTTGTGTGAATTCTAGGGCATACTGAAATCGTAGGTAACTCCTTGACCGGCCAAGCAGCTAACTGACTACAAAACAGACAAACTTAAAATCATATATCTTCAGAACGGTAATTATACATTAATTATATTCTGTTATATTTGAGAAAGATTGCGTCTGAATTTTTTATATGTCTTAAAACAAAATATGAATGCTGATTAAACCAGGTAATTCAGCAGTTAATTGGTCACCCTTTATTTTTAACACTTTTTATTGCTGACACAGTAAAACACATTTTTTTAAATTCAAAGCGTAAGTCTGTAACTTCAAAAAATTGGCCATATTGATCAAATTACAAGCATCAGGGCATCCGTTTGTTTATAATTTTAAATATTTATACTTGTTATTGTACTTGATATGCACATTCTGTCTAATTTTCAAGGGTCTACCTGTAACGGTTTCAAAGATAGGGCCATATAGGTCAAATTACATCAGTTATTGTGACACTCTTTAATTTCTAATTTCAAGTTTGCTACTTGTTGTAGCGGACTTAGCAATAAAGGTTATGTGAAAATTTCGAGCAACTGTCTACAACTGTTCAACAGTTTGGTCATATACATCAAATAACAGCAACTATTGTAACACCCTTTAATTTATAATTTTAAACATTTATACCTTTTTAATATACCAGACAAAGTAGTGGACATTCTATTTATTTTCAAGTGTTTGTATATAACGGTTCAAACGATAGGGTTATGTAGTAGGTTAATTTACTTCAAATATGGGAATACCCTTTAATTACTAAATTCAAATTTTATACTTGTTTTAGCAGACTTAGCAATACAGGTTCTTTGTAAATTTCAGCTGTCTGTCTATAACGGTTCAAAATTTTGGCCTCATACATCAACTATTGGGACACCCTTTAATATCCAAATACAAACTTTATACTGTTCATTATAGCGGACATAGCAATACAGGTTCTTTGTAAATTTTAACTATCAAAAGTTTGGTCACATTTATCAAACTGCATTAACTATTGGGACACCCTTTAGTTTATAATTTTGAATGTTTATACTTTTTATTGTAACGGCCATTGTAAGTGATACCTGTCCAATTTTCAAGCGTTTGTCTATAACCGTTCAAAAGATAGGCGCGAATAAGACAATTAGCGTCACCTATCAGGACACCCTTTAATTTTTAGATTCATTTTTGTATTAATTTTTGCTATTGGGAGCTATAGTAATACTTATTTTTTTTATTAAAAAGAAGTGCGCTTTACGGGTCATAATACACGTAAAAAGCATGTATGTTGTATGGGGACACCCTTTAATTTTTAAGATTATGAACTATTTTTAAAACGGATCTGTAAGCAGAATCTGATAAATTAAAAAAAATAAAAAATCTGTTCAGAAATGACTGAGTTCTGCAGGCACAAACATAAAAAAGCAGCATTCACACGAATTGATAACCTCCTCCTTTTTTTTTTTGAAATCAGTTAAAAAGTACAAATTTAATACTTAAACACTGTAAGATATACAATCTTATCTAAACTAGTAATTCTTTGAAGTTCGAAAACCCTTGATGTTAGCACGTTATTCCTTTTATTTACCTAATTAATTATGTGTTTAAACTTGTAAATAAATAAATAAATTTAATGCACTAGAACTAGAAATGAAACGTGACCATTTAAGACAAAAGGTATTAATAAGGAGTGAGCCAATCTTGTCCCTATCTAGAGCAATAAATAAAAGCTATTAAGCTATTACTATCTAGACTCAAATTAATACTACTTTCCAATATATTCGAAAAATCATTGTCGGTCACCTGCACCAAGCGACTTGATGTTTGAGTTAACACCACTAGCAATGACAAATTGCGTTCCACAACAACATTTATCAAGCGGTTTTTTTGTGATGCAAGTTTGTGCTTAGACAAACATGAACTGTAATTAGTATTTAACAACAAATAATATAAAGTTAGGATATAAAATAAAAGGTTGCCCATGCATGATGTAACAAACTCGCTGATGGCGACTTTACTTTTACATGACATCGACACTAAAAAAAAACTATAATTATTATTGAGTTTTAACAAGTTAGCGCAAGCCAATAGTGCATACGCCAAAAGGTTCTTCAGTTTAAGTAGTTGCAAATTAGTTTATAATTTTCTATAATGTTTTTACATATAGAAAACACAATATTAATTAGATTATATTCAGTTTCCTGTTTTCAATGTGTGTTCCTGCAGACACTTATAATTTGCAAGTATTATTTCAATAACAATGTCCTTGCTCACATTTTATTTGTATAAAATGAAGAAAGCAAATAGTCAAATAAAAACGTAAAATATTAGTCAGAAAAAAAGTATTACATGGAGTGATTGAAAAAAATCACAGGAACTAAAAAACTTATACCGATTTTATTTAACCCAACTTAAATATTTGTTTGACCTTTATAAAAAAATGTGTTTTCCTTAATTTTAAGGAGATATGACAACAACTTAATGCACCAGAATTGCCTACAAAATGTAAAATAAATTGAGACAATTATTAAGTAAAACTAAAGATAAAATACAAAAAAATATAACTGTCGAATATACTCCACATTAATTTTAAAGAGGATTTTATATGTGGCGGTGAGACGAAAGATAACTACAAAAATATATGTTGCATTATTATCGGTACAAATTATATTTTCGACATATTGCATAATATTGCCATGCTACACACAACTGCGTTTTCTAATTATAGGCGATTTTAAACGTTTAGATTAATATAATATGAAACGATGTGGCAGTTTATTTCAAATGCTTCTTTTACACATGTTGAAAAACTTATTGCCAGAGACCAAAAATAACAGTTATTTAATTTTCTGAGATTGAAAAAGTTGACCATAGAATAATAAATAACTTTTACGTTGTTAAATAATAGTTATTCATAACAAAAATTTTTTTCCGTTGCTCATAACTTTTATTTTCGATTTATATTTTTTTACGTTGTCCTATAAGAGTTATTGTTAAGAAAAAAATTTTTACGTTGCTCATAATTTTTATTTTCGATTTATATTTTTTTACGTTGCCCTGTAAAAGTTGTTCTTAAGAAAAAAATTGCGGAAATTCCCGCATTTTCTGCTTTGCAGCTTTTGTTGACAGATAAAAGGTGCAACTTGGCGGACGAGACGCTTGCCAAAACATTATTTGTGAAATTAAATTCTTTGGGCTAAATTTATAAAAACTATTGTAGGTATATTAAAGGCTTTTTTGACAATAATTCCATAGAAATACGTCAAATAAGCCTTTAATAAACCTACAATAATTTTTATAAATTTAGCCCTTTGTGAATAACACAAAAAACAAGTGAATTATTTTATTCAATATGACTGTTATCTAAGTTTTTTTTTTAGACTTTACATGTAAAATGCAATATATGTATGTACGTATGTAGCTACCAATAAAATCCAAAAAATACAGTGAAAACTGCTTTTTTAAAGTTATAACAAAATATAAATCGAATATAAAAGATATGAGCAACGTAAAAATTTTTCTTAACAATAACTCTTATAGGGCAACGTAAAAAAATATAAATCGAAAATAAAAGTTATTAGTAACGAAAAAAAATTTTATTATGAATAACAGTTACAGAAAACAAAAACTTTTATTAATTGAAAATAACTATTATTTAAAGAGAAAAAAATTAATCTCTTCAATATAACTGTTATGGCACAATTTTTTTAAATATATCTTATAACTGTTATGTCTCTGCTTATTGCATTGCTTTTATGATGTTATTTTTTCTGTTTATTAGTTTTAATCTGTGTGAATAGCATAGAGAATTAATGTAAAATTTGGGTATTATTGTAAAACGTTACAAAATATTTTTGCCTCAGTTATGTATCTTCGTAAATTTTTAATTTATCTAATTACTTTTGGTATTAATTTAGACACTAGCGAAATTTATAACTTCTAATAGCATTTGTACACATTTTCAAGACCCAAACTTTAATTTCTTTTTTACTACCAAGCTTTTGTTTGAAAACGCACTTTATCTTAGATTACATAAAGTACAGAAAACGTCTTTATTGTAGTTTTCCAGATTAGAAAAGTAGTTTAATATGAAACATCTTAAATTTATTTATTTATTTATTTTTAAATTAAATGTAATATAAAAAGCCACTTTTGGCCAATTTTACATATATTACAAAGTAGCTTGCCTGGTTACAGTTTAAATATATCTACGTAAAATAAAGCAAAAAATACTTAAGAGCAATAAAGACAATATTAAAAATTAATCATAAAATAAAATTAAACATAAAAAAAAGAATCAATGGTTCCCAATTGGCTCTAGTTTGTTAAATACGCCTCTGATCTACATGGTGGTGGCAAATAGCTAAGTACTGGATACCCACTACTGCCGAGTATTTACACCTCAAATCTCATATTCTTATCAAAATAAAATTATAACCAGTGTGGTCATGCCAAACCTTATATACCCTTCACTATGTATGTAAATCTAGTTTAGTGATGTAACTCCACTTAAAAAATAAATATTAAGGTGACAGAGAATGGTAACACTTAGCTCATGTCTGATTTGACAGATAATTAGTTTTATCCTTCAGCTGAACGAATATGGTTGTGTATACGCTTGAACAACGCTGGGAAATATTGCGACATTACGTTGATGTCAAATGTGTGCTTAAATTGCGTACGGATTTTGGAAGAAGAGAAGCACCGTCATCTCCATATGTTCGTTATCTTGTGAAAAAAGTGAAAGAAACTGGCAGCCTCATCGATAAAACAAAGCGTGAAAAGCCAAAAATAGTGCGTACACCCGAGAATTTCGCTGCTGTGGCAGAAAGTGTGCGTGAAGCGCCATCAACATCAATTCACCGTTGTTCCCAACAATTGAACATTTCGGAGACAACATTGAGACGAATTTTGCATAAAGACCTTGGTGTGACGCAATACAGAGTCCAATTGGTTAAGGAGTGTAAGCCAACTGACCATCCAATGCGTTTTCGCTTCTCTAAGTGGGCCTGCGATCGACTTCGCCAAAGAAAAATCATCTTTTCAGATTAAGCTCATTTTGATCTCGCGTATACATTGAAAAGCCGGTGCACCCAAAACGAGTCACTGTTTGGTGCGGATTTTGGTCCAGAGGCATAATCGGGCCAATTTTCTTCGAAAATGAGCAAGGAGTGGCCGTTACAGCCAATGGCGGTCATTATCGGGCCATGTTGAACGAATTTTTGTTCTCAAAAATTGAACAGGAGGATATTGGCAACATTTGGTATCACAAGACGGCGCTACGTGCCACACAGCCGAAGCTACACTCGATGGTTTCGCCCTGTTTTTGAAGATCGCATTTTCAGCCGCAGAGCTGTTGACGTTTGGCCACCTCGGAGTTGCGATTTGACTATTATTTGTGGGGTGCCGTCAAAATCAAGTGTTACGCCGACAAGCCAGAGACAATTAACGCTTTATAGTACAGTATTTGTGAAGCCATTTGTGAAATACAGCTGCACACAATCGATAATGTGCTTAAAAATTGGACCGATCGTGTAGGCTACTGCATGGCCAGCCGAGGCAGCCATTCAAATGAAATTATTTTCCATTATTAACCGGAAGGATTTTACTTTAAAATAAAAAAGAATTTTGAGAAAATATTCAGTAGTTTTTTATAGAATTTCAAAAAAAAAAGTTATTTCGCGAACCCTTTATTTGTTTTTTTGAATGAAGTTACTTCATTGTTCCAAATGGTATAAAAAATTAGAGGCAGGTGTGGTGTTTGGCCCGCTGCCTCAAAGGACATAAACCGATTTTGCTGATTTTCAATAGCAAAATTTTCGGAACTATGTCTGATCAATCATACGGATTATATATACCCACAGGTAGAAAAAAGGTATATCTAAGTTTGTTATTCCCTTTAATATCCACTTCCGACCCCATAAAGTGTATAATTCAGAGTTCTCATATATAGCGAAGTCGATTGAACGATGTTAGTCTTTTGGTCTGTGCGTCCGTGTTCGGGTTGAAATCAACTTAGACAAGGAAATAGATAAGCTAGCCAAGCGATGTGACGTAGTTTCGAAAACTTCTCTATTGAAAATCAGCAAGATTGGTCCATGTACTTCGAAGCAGCGGGTAAACCACCACGGCTGCCTCTAACTTTTTCATATTGTTTGGAACAAATTAGTTAAATAACTTCAACCCAGTATCTATGTTTGTATGTAAAATGAACTAAATTGAATTGTATTGAGTGATTAAAAGTTACCAATTTTGTCATCACTACTCCCAACAAGACAAAAATCTGTGATCATTTTAATTTTTAATTAATAAAAGAATAAATCCTAAATTTTCTCTAGCTCGCTAAATATGCCCCCAATCAAGAATAGGACTCATTAAGGAATTATACAAAAAATGAGTTTTTATATGAAAAAATCTTAAGGATCAGATCAGTGATCACTTATATTTTTCATTTAAAAAAGTCTAAATATGCAAAATGTAAAATTGGCTTCAGTTTGTTAAATTTGACTCCAATCGAGAAAATGACAAATATCTCTGATCCATTAAAAATGAGTGTTTATATAAAAATCTTAAATCTTGAATAGGCTTTCAACTTAGAAAAAGCCAGACTTTATTTTTAAAGAGATCTGAACTGAATTTGGAGAACCGTTTTATACATCGAGGCTTTTACTAAAAAGTTAAAACAATCGGTCCTTTTGTCTAGATTTTTTTTTTTTCATTATTTTATAAGAGTTTTTGATGTAACGATCTTTCTGTTCCAGTTTTCAATTTATTTAAAAAAAACTACAAAAAATAAAACAAAATTATAGTGGAAAAATGATAATTGTCCCGGGTTACGAAATGTTAAAAATTTTGTGCGTTTTTTCAAAAGATTTTTCGATTTATCGGAATACAAATTGTCGTGGTTCTAATGTTTATAGTAAATAAGAAGATAATTTAAGAAATTTTAATGGATCAACATAAAAATATGTATGAAAAAAGCAAAAAAATACGCCTTCGAATTTAAGCGGCTGTAATTTACATGTGTGTGAAGATAAATACGTATTTAAATAGCAGAGACACAAACCATTTTTTTAACATTGCCATTTTTGCAGTTAACAGTGTTCTGTTAACCACTTAACAGTCGTTATGTTATTGGTTTCCTTTATTCAGGAGGATAATTTTAGTAAAAAAACACGAGTCCGAATAAATATAAATTACGGAAATGTTGCTCCAAGGGATATATTACAGAACTATAAAAGTTTGATATCTAAGAATTGCTTAGAAAAGCATTTAAATTGAGTTAAAATAAAACACTCATTTTGCAACATTTCTTGCGAAGATAAATGACCATTTTGGACAAATATGGAATAGCACACATACTACACCATATACACATGTTAGTCTGAAGGGTCCTTAATAAGACCCAATCAGTCCAATATCTGAAATAATTTTGGGATTTGAGAAAATTAACTTTGAAAAAAATGCTTTTTTAGTGAAATTTCTTGAGAAGATAAATGACCATTTTGGACAAATATGGAATAGCACACATACTACACCATATACACATGTTAGTCTGAAGGGTCCTTAATAAGACCCAATCAGTCCAATATCTGAAATAATTTTGAGATTGGAGAAAATTAACTTTGAAAAAAATGCTTTTTTAGTGAAATTTCTTGAGAAGATAAATGACCATTTTGGACAAATATGGAATAGCACACATACTACATCATATACACATGTTAGTCTGAAGGGTCCTTAATAAGACCCAATCAGTCCAATATCTGAAATAATTTTGGGATTTGAGAAAATTAACTTTGAAAAAAATGCTTTTTTAGTGAAATTTCTTGAGAAGATAAATGACCATTTTGGACAAATATGGAATAGCACACATACTACACCATATACACATGTTAGTCTGAAGGGTCCTTAATAAGACCCAATCAGTCCAATATCTGAAATAATTTTGAGATTTGAGAAAATTAACTTTGAAAAAAATGCTTTTTTAGTGAAATTTCTTGAGAAGATAAATGACCATTTTGGACAAATATGGAATAGCACACATACTACACCATATACACATGTTAGTCTGAAGGGTCCTTAATAAGACCCAATCAGTCCAATATCTGAAATAATTTTGGGATTTGAGAAAATTAACTTTGAAAAAAATGCTTTTTTAGTGAAATTTCTTGAGAAGATAAATGACCATTTTGGACAAATATGGAATAGCACACATACTACACCATATACACATGTTAGTCTGAAGGGTCCTTAATAAGACCCAATCAGTCCAATATCTGAAATAATTTTGGGATTTGAGAAAATTAACTTTGAAAAAAATGCTTTTTCAGTGAAATTTCTTGAGAAGATAAATGACCATTTTGGACAAATATGGAATAGCACACATACTACACCATATACACATGTTAGTCTGAAGGGTCCTTAATAAGACCCAATCAGTCCAATATCTGAAATAATTTTGGGATTTGAGAAAATTAACTTTGAAAAAAATGCTTTTTTAGTGAAATTTCTTGAGAAGATAAATGACCATTTTGGACAAATATGGAATAGCACACATACTACACCATATACACATGTTAGTCTGAAGGGTCCTTAATAAGACCCAATCAGTCCAATATCTGAAATAATTTTGGGATTTGAGAAAATTAACTTTGAAAAAAATGCTTTTTTAGTGAAATTTCTTGAGAAGATAAATGACCATTTTGGACAAATATGGAATAGCACACATACTACACCATATACACATGTTAGTCTGAAGGGTCCTTAATAAGACCCAATCAGTCCAATATCTGAAATAATTTTGGGATTTGAGAAAATTAACTTTAAAAAAAATGCTTTTTCAGTGAAATTTCTTGAGAAGATAAATGACCATTTTGGGCAAATATGGAATAGCACACATACTACACCATATACACATGTTAGTCTGAAGGGTCCTTAATAAGACCCAATCAGTCCAATATCTGAAATAATTTTGGGATTTGAGAAAATTAACTTTGAAAAAAATGCTTTTTTAGTGAAATTTCTTGAGAAGATAAATGACCATTTTGGACAAATATGGAATAGCACACATACTACACCATATACACATGTTAGTCTGAAGGGTCCTTAATAAGACCCAATCAGTCCAATATCTGAAATAATTTTGAGATTTGAGAAAATTAACTTTGAAAAAAATGCTTTTTTAGTGAAATTTCTTGAGAAGATAAATGACCATTTTGGACAAATATGGAATAGCACACATACTACACCATATACACATGTTAGTCTGAAGGGTCCTTAATAAGACCCAATCAGTCCAATATCTGAAATAATTTTGGGATTTGAGAAAATTAACTTTGAAAAAAATGCTTTTTTAGTGAAATTTCTTGAGAAGATAAATGACCATTTTGGACAAATATGGAATAGCACACATACTACACCATATACACATGTTAGTCTGAAGGGTCCTTAATAAGACCCAATCAGTCCAATATCTGAAATAATTTTGGGATTTGAGAAAATTAACTTTAAAAAAAATGCTTTTTCAGTGAAATTTCTTGAGAAGATAAATGACCATTTTGGGCAAATATGGAATAGCACACATACTACACCATATACACATGTTAGTCTGAAGGGTCCTTAATAAGACCCAATCAGTCCAATATCTGAAATAATTTTGGGATTTGAGAAAATTAACTTTGAAAAAAATGCTTTTTTAGTGAAATTTCTTGAGAAGATAAATGACCATTTTGGACAAATATGGAATAGCATATTAAGAGAATGGAATAAATAATATATAATATGGAATAAATAATTAAGAGAGATAAAATCGCGAAATTGACCTTAAAGTAGCTGTAATGTCATTACTGTTGGAAATACTTTTGTATATACCACAAAAAAAAAAAACAATAACAACACTTCTTTTGCAGCCAACTTCACTTTTTGCGCGCAGTCAAAATTGATTTTTCAATTGTCCATCGTTAGCGTCGCGCTATTTGGGTTGGTCTCATACATTTTGTATGGGCATGAGAATTTTAAACAGTTAAATAACGTCTTACGCTCGTATTTAGGGTGGACTGTAAGTTAAGAAGTTGCTTAAATGGTGGTTTTCGCATTTCATTACCACAAAATTAATTCTGCTTTAACTTTAACTTTAATAATTAATAATAACAAATGGCAAACGAATTTATAAAAAGAATTTAAGCAGTGAATGTGAGAGGAAGGTGACAACAGCATTCTTAATGACTCTCATCTATATTAAATGATTTTTGAATACAAAATTATGAGAAAATTCATGAAATCCATAAACTAATACTGCTAACACAAGTCAACAAATTTAGAATATATTTGTGTGTGTGTGTGTGTGTGTGTGTCTATCCACAAATATTAGTAGTTGAATATTTTTTTATGTTAATTTTATTTCATTTAACCTGAAATCAAATATTTTATTTAAACTATAAGTTTTATCATACAATTAATCTGTTTGTAAAGCTGTGATTTTTAGTATGCAAATAGCGAAATTCACAAGTTTAACAGTGATGTTAAGCAAAGTAGCATTTTACGTACAACATATTATGAATTTTATTTTTATTAACTTTTTCTGTTTAGTTTTACGAGGCTGCTATATATATTTCTGGCCTGGCAACACTGAGTGCTGCCAAGTGCAATCTGACATGTCCATTGGAAAGTTTGTCATTTTTAAGCATAATCGTACTTAAAACGTTTTGACGTACGACTATTATTTGTGTTGTTTACAGTGACTTGAAAAAATTAATATAGAAAAAAATGGAATTAACTCGTGAACATTTTCGTGCCATCATTTTTCACAAATTTCGACGTGGATTATCACGACAAGAGTGCATTGATGAACTTAAATCTTTGTATGGCGATGAAGCACCATCCTATAGCACTGTGAAAAATTGGTATAATGAATTTAATCGTGGCCGAAGCTCGGTCAAAGACGAATTCCGTGAAGGTCGTCCAAAAACGGCTGTTGTGCCAGAGCACATTGATGCCGTGCGTGAACTCATAATGCAAGATCAACATGCGACATACCGAGAGATAGAGACATCCTTGGACATTTCTTCCACCAGCATACATTCGATACTGCATGAACACCTGGCCGTAAAAAAGGTTTGTTCTCGTTGGATCCCGCACAATTTGAAAGTCGCTCAAAAAAAGGCTCGTGTCGATTGGTGCAAAGAAATGTTGCAAAAATACGATTGCGGTGCTTCAAAAGACGTTTATAAGATCGTCACAGGTGACGAATCATGGATCTATGCGTATGAGCCCGAAACGAAACAACAATCGACTGTGTGGGTCTTCAAAGACGAGCAAAATCCAACGAAAGTTATTCGTGGAAGAAGCACTTCGAAGCAAATGGTCGCCTGTTTCTTCGGCAAAACTGGTCATGTGGCGACTGTTCTGCTTGAGCAACGTAGGACGGTCACTTCTGAGTGGTACACTACAATTTGTTTGCCTGAAGTCATCGGGAAATTCGAAAAACCAACAAGAGAAGACCATGACAATGCAAGCTCTCACACATCGGCTCAAACCAGAGCGTTTTTGAGCGGCCAAAACGTCGAATTTATGGGTCATCCGCCGTACAGCCCTGACTTGGCAGTTAATGACTTCTTCTTGTTTCCGCACATCAAGAAGAAAAAAGCGTGGTCAACGATTTTCGTCGCCAGAAGAAGCTGTTGAAGTGTTCAAAAACCATGTTTTAGAGGTGTCTCAACCGGAGTGGAAAAAGTGCTTTGACAACTGGTTTGAGCGCATGCAAAAGTGTATAAATCATGCTGGAGAATACTTTGAAAAACAATAAAACCATTTTTGATTATAAATATTCGCATTTTCACCATTAGGCCAGAAATATATAGAGCAGCCATCGTATAAAATCTTAAATCTTGAATAGGCTTTCAACTTAGAAAAAAGCCAAACTTTATTTTTAAAGAGATCTGAACTGAATTTGGAGAACCGTTTTATACATGGAGGCTTTTATTAAAAAAATTCAAAACAATTGGTTCTTTTGTCTATATTTTTTTAATTATTTTATAAGAGTTTTTGATGTTTATTAATTTATTTAAAAAAAGCTACAAAAAAAATAAAACAAAATTAAAGTAGAAAAAATTGCATTGAAAAATGAGAATTGTCCCGGGTCATGAAATGTACAAACTTTTGTGCGTTTTTTTTTTCCAAAAGATTTTTCAATTTATCGGAATACAAATTGTCGTGGTTCTACTGTTTATAGTAAATAAGGAGATAATTTAAGAAATTTAATGGTTCAACATAAAAATATGTATGAAAAAAGCAAAAAATACGCCTTCGAATTTCAGTGGCTGTAATTTACTTGTTTCATTTTTTAGAGCAAAAGATTTATTTAAATACGTGTGCAACGAACACTGTGCATGGATCGGTTGAAATAAATTGACGGTTATGCTGTTTTTACACTATCAACAGCAACAATTTGAATTGAAATGAAGGTCAGACATACACTGTCGTCGCAATATATTCCAGCAATTATTGCTCCCCTCTAACTGTTATAAAAATTATAAGTAAAATGAAAGCAAGTTAATGTGTCATTGCTGATTGTTGATTTTGTTTTGAGTTTTTTTTTTATTTGAATTATTTGTGTGTCATACACAATACTTACAGTAGTCACTGACTGCTTGCAATGCCACAGCTGTGTCTTAGAACAATATTTAATTTTAAGCGGCAGTGTGACTCATGTAAGCATCTCAAAAAAGAAAATATTTTTGGTAAAAAAATGTTTCAGAGATATTTTTGAAATTTATTTTGTGTATAATTTATGTTATTAAAATATAAATTTTTGTATGCAAACATTTAATTATTAATGAGGTATTATATTGGCATTTATAAAAGTAAAATAAAATAAAACATCGAGAGTCCGAAATTTTTCAAGGATTTTTTTTTTAATATAGAAATTAAAAAAAAATGAAGGTGATTCCTAAAAAAAGAAACACTTAAGAAAAAACATGTTTAATTCAATGTGATTCTTTGAATTTTCAATGCATTATTTGATATATTAATTTTTTTATTAACGCCAAATTGTTTTTAGGGTCGCAATAGTTTATCTGGTCTGCCTTTAATTTCATCCATGTCAGGTTTGCTTCCATATGGCTTTTCCAAGTTAAACGACTATCAAGATATTTATTTAAGCAGGAGAACATAAATATTTCTGGTCATTAATAGTTGTCCTCCATTTCTTTAAACACTTTTGCGAATGACATAAATGATGCTGTAAATACCGAGATGCTACTTGGAGAAATTCGTAAATACTGTAGATTTCCTGCAATTGGCTGATCTCTTTAAAAGATCTTTTTCTTTAGGTTTTTTTCTGGTCATGTGTAAACGATTCTATAACAGTCGTAACATTCAAAAACAAATTTTATAAAGAGTTTTTTGAAAAAAAAATTTTTAAATTTAAAAAAAAAAAACGGTACTTTTTTCGGTTTTAATACCTCATGGTTGCGGATGCGAGTGTTTTTTTTTTTATGAAGTTTTGACAATATAAAACGCTCAACAAATCCCCACGATATTTTAATTTCTATGCGTTTTCTCTCAAACTCTTAATTTAAAATTGTTTCTCTTTCATCATGTTGCTACGGTTTTATTGTTTTAGTACGAAAATTCATATGTGTTAATATTTTTTGTGAATGACTAGGAAAAAAGAAAAGTAAGAAGTTATTTATTCAATAAAAAGAAAGAAAAAAGTATTAGTCAAATAATATAATATGACAGTAAAATCCGCATCCGTCGCCGCAACTCATTTTATTTGTTTTTCTCTGAGATGCGGAATCTGGAACCGCAACCGTAAGGTTGTAATTCTACACTTAATCGAACGCAAAATCGCAGCTTATTTTGCCTTGAAAAATACCATAAACAATTTTTTTTTGTTAATTTAAACAAAATAGAAATAAATTTTTAATTCTTTTACTGTGTTAAAGAATCGTTGCTGTTGAAAAAACTGCAGTTTTGCTGATCTGATGCCAACCATTTTTAAAGGTTAATGCAAAAGGAACACGCTACTTTAAAAAAAACTGAGATCCCTATTACCACTTTGACTACAAACCTGGTTGGCCAGGGTTCAACCCCTGCGGCAATCAAAAAATAAAAATGTTTTTTTTTCTGTTTATTGGCATAAAAAGCGTGCAGCCTCCTTCGTCGGTACTTTTTCATAGCATATTCGCCGGGCGAAGTAAAATAACTAACTCTTTCTTCTTTCACCACCTGTCATATCTCTCATCTATCCCTTTCCTAAATAATGTAGCACGGTTACGAAAAATCTAAATAGGTAATTATGACTGAAGAGCTATTTCTCTTTAAAGAAAAAAAATAGCAGTGTTTTAAGTTTACTTGTCTGTGGCACCGAATTAATTCTCTACTTCTTATATTTCATAATAATTTGTTTCCGATATCTGGTACCAATATACTTCCTCAAACCCTCACAGCCATTAACGCTACACTGGTTAGTTTTTCAGCAAAACCTGAACTACTCGATGCAAACATGCGCCTTAAATCGCTCAGCCATTCAGACTATAATACCCTGCGACTGCGGTAAAATCTCGAACATACACTCTTTTTTTTTTTTTTACTTAATACTCCATTAAGATTTGGATGACGAGTTTCATTTAACATCACTATGTCCAGATTTACACTATGCAATTTTTTGAGGCATTTTTTTCTCAATTCCTTATTTAAGTTGCAGCGATATGCGTTATTTAAAAATAAACATAAGCAAAAATAATACTCAAAATTCCAGTAATACCATATTGTTTACTCCTCTTGCTTCACCAACAAGCAAAAATTTCATGCAAGTTTCATGAAAAATTGCCTAGTCTAAATGCGGTATATTTTAATATTATTAATAAATAATTTTACTTCGGCTTAAGTTCACGTATATTTTAATTCCTAAATTTATTATGAAAGAAGAATTATTAACGAACTTTTGTGTTAATTTTGAAAGAAAACAGGGACAGAAAGGTCTTAATTTTACAAATTAAAGGGTGTCCTCATACAACATACATGGCTTACGTGTATTATGAATTGTAAAGCGCACCACTTAAAATTTAAAAAAAAAAAGCGTAGGACTAGTCCTCAATTTAAAAAATTAAAAAAAAAAATAATCTAAAAATAAAAGGGTGTCCCCCTAGCTGACGTAAAATGACCTTGATCGGCCTTTATATTTTGAACCGTTGTGCAGAATTGATCGAGTAATAAAATCGTAATTATAAAAAGTGTTAATAATTAAAATTTAAAATTAAAGGGTGGCCCTGTAGTTCATTTAATTGTATATAGCCTTGCTTTTGAACAGTTATAGACAGACGGTTGAAATTTACAAAGAACTGAATTATTAAATCCGCTATAATTTCAAGTATAAAATTTGTATTTGGAAATTAAAGGGTGTCCCAATAATTAATATAATTTGATATATGTGGCCAAACTTTTACATCGTTATAGGTAGACATCTGCAATTTATATTAAGTATTTAATTTGAATTTAGAATTTAAAGAGTGTTCCCATAATTGATGCACTTGATGAATTTGATGTAATTCGACCTACATACATATATGGCCCTATACTTTAAACCGTTAGCAAAATGTCAACTATTACTGGCATAATAAGAACAAAAAATTTGTAAAATTTTTAAGGGTGTTACAATAGTTGATGTAGTTTGATGTACATGTCCAAACTGTTGAACCGTTGCGGGCAGACGTTTGAAATTACAAAGACTAACTCCAAGTTCGCTACAAAAGCAAGTAAAACATTTGAATTGGAAATTAAAGGGTACCCTTATAGTTGATGTAATTTTATGTATATGTATTGCCAAATTATTGAAACAGATGGTAGAAATTACAAAGAAGCTGTAGTGCTGAGATCGCTATAACTTCAAATATAAAATTTGGATTTGGAAATTAAAGTGTGTACCAATCCTTAATTTAATTTAATGTATGTGGCTAAACTTGCAAACCATTATAGACAGATAGCTGAAATCTTTTTTGAATCCTTTTTTTGCAAGAATTAATATGTGTGATTTTGAAAATACTCTATTAACCAAATATCAACAACAAACAAGTTTAATTTTAAAAACAAAAACATTCCAGTATTTTTTATTGGCAAAACCCAAATGCAACAAAAGCAAATAATAAAGTTAATGTTTTTAGTTTGTAGTTTTTCTGTTTCTGTCAGTCATTTAAAACACCGTTAGCGTTTTATGATTGTAGCATAAAATGTTTATTTAATAACAATGGTTGCGTGTAAACTTTATTATTGCTGTTAAAAAAAAGTCACATCAGCTGCTAGCTGGGCATTTAGTTCATTTTCATTGCACTTTATTTTACATTATATTTTATCTAATTTAATTTATTTATATCTGTTACTTTTTATTTAATTTTATTTTTCTGTTTGCTTTCTTTTTGAAGATCTGTAACGATAAAAAAGAGATTGTTTGAATCACAGTGAAAGCGTGATACATTATGTTTATACACACAGCTAACATTTCTTTTAACTGTTGATCGCATATGAATCTGTTTTTTTTTTTTAACGCCGCTACGCTCTCATTTTCTGTTCATAAAAGTTAATTTTATCGGTAGAAAATTGTATCCACCTCTGTGACTCTTCTTGAAAAGTTTTTCTAGTCAGTTTCGAATAATTTATGAATAATTTTTTATTCGCTTTAGTAAAAAAATGTTTCCTAGCGTCATTATATACAATATTTAAGTCAAGTGATTTATCATTATTTTGGATGATTAATCACAAAATAATCTTCCATATGGTTTTGTAGCATACGTAAATATCGTTAACAACGTTGGGTTTTAAACGTTATATTTTATTAACTTTGTTTAAAAAACCGCCCTAAATAAAAAATAAAAAGATATTCAATCGCTAGGTTGAGTTGATAAGAACTAAATTGTATTTTTTTTAATAATAGCAAAAGAAAAACGAACAAAACAAACAAACAAACAAACAAACAAACAAAAAGCCAACTTCACTATCTAACTCGCTGTCAAAATCAGATTTCCAATTGCAGAGCGTTGGCTTCGTGCTATTTAGGTTTCTTTCAAACATTTTGTATGAGCATAAAGGGTTTTGGCTAATAGACGAAGCTTTACACGCTAATTTTATTTTGTCTCTTACGAAACTCACATAAATCGCTCACTCTCATTCGCTCACATTTATGATCAGAACACTGTGAATAGATCGGCGCTTTCAAAATATTCAAATTTACTTTGAAAATCCTTTTGGTTTAACGGGTTTGTTAAGTTAAATCTAAAAAAAACACTACAGACTCCATTACGTTAAAAAAAATGCACCGTTTGATATGTTTTACATGCTGGGAAAGAAAGAGCTGTGAGCATAAAGAATGACGAGAAATTTCCGCCGGGTAAGGCCCGTTGTCCCAAGAGTTCGCTCAATCCATTAACTGAATCACAATGTCCGATTATGGGCCAGTAAACCAACCACTACACCTCAAAAAGGAACTGATCCTACCTGGTCCCAGTAACGATATGTCAGATAGGCCCCCGTAGTACCATTAACCTAGGTATCTCAGTCGTATATACACCAACGGGGGGCACAAACACAGGAGGTGTTTCACCATCTCCTCCTCCCATCATCTTGAAATCTTCTACAGCAATCACTAAATGGAAGGCCCATACTTCTATCTTGGACTTCAAACAAACAGAGCTTAGTAACCGCAGCAACCAAGTCGCGTAATCGATTCCTAAAGGTCCAAATTGTTCTAGCGATCGAACATGTCGACTCGTTAGACCATCTGACCTGAGCCAGATTGCATAGAGCAGCGTCAATACGCTGTCCGCAAGCAGAGAGGAGTTTGCCACAGAAGGTGTCAATTGCACCACTTTCAAGTCTTGTCCCATTCTTTGCCAGTTAATCAGCAACATGATTGCATAGGCGGTCCCATGTCTTCTTATCCATTTTAGGGTGTCTGTTGAAACCTCCGCCATCCCGTTTAGGGATACCCGGCATTAGGAGACAAGTTCAGATGTAAAGACACCCTTAAGGGACATATTAGCGGCTTTACTGTCGATGGAGCAAAAGATATCCCTGTTGGATATATTATAGTTCCTTAACCAGCACGCCGCCCTTCTGAAAGCAAATATTTCTGCCTGTTTAACATTACAGTCATTTTGGAAACTGAAAATCATTCTTATCCCAAATTTCTCAATGTAGACTCGAACTCCAACTCTCGTCTCTCTCTTAGAGCCCAACTCTGTACATATAGAGTGCTCGAGATGGGAAAAAGTGGCCCTCCGTCAGGTCAAAGAGAAATTTCTATTGTAAAGAAGGATTTTGGAATGCAATAGTCAACAAGATTAGGAATTGATGCCTTGGAAACAAACGTTGTTCATCTCAAAGTCCTAACTAAGGGTTACCGATTTGGATTTAAAATAATTTATTTACCCAACTGTAGTCAGATAGGGTTGAGCAGGCAGCTTTGATCGACTTAGTTGGGTCTGCCTGGCGATGGCTTTGTAATACCTTCAAAAAAGAAAAGAGAATAAATGCAAGAAGACAGATCTATTCCGACAGGCTACGATACAACCTGCAGCCTGGTTCTACCCAGTAAAAACGGATCAAGTGCGTCATCTACCCACTGATCTCTAAAGAGCAGCTGATCCTGCCCAGATGCCTAATCGATATTTCAAAAAATTCTTCAGCATACCGGCCATCCAAGAATCGCAGGACGGAAGCTGCGATTCTTGGAGGGCCTCCTTTTCTACATCCTGGCATCTCCTGCAGTAAACGTTGTATTGGCGCCCTATCAACCGTTTTATTTTGGCCTGGTCCAAACTAGGCCAGCCATCTTACACCCACCTTTCCAAAAAAGTGGTTACCAATATGCCTCATGCAGGCCGAAAAAGTATCAATGTGTCCATCCTGTAGCAGTGCCTCCTCTTTTTCCACCTCGTCAGCAATATGATTGCCCATGATGTCATCATGTCCACGTACCCAACAAAGAGCAACGGCTGAATAGTCCGTAAATCCTAGACAGATCACCATTTATTTTCACACCCGCTGAAGACTTAGTCGCCTCCCACTTGCAGGTAGACTTTTATAATAGAAAAACTTTTCTTTGATCCCTTAAGTGTTTTGCACTTTAAGTAGAACTGTTTGATAACGTTTTATTGATTTCAAGTTTTTTAGGTGCAAGTTTTTTCAACCATTTAAATATTAAAATAAAATGTGATCTTCCTTTCTGCATTAATATTTTGTTTTTTTTTTATTTTTAGGTGGTTTTGCAATGGTTTTTCTGGCAAAAGCCAATACAGGCAACACTAAATACGCTCTCAAGCGTATGTACGTTAACAATGAACATGATCTGAATGTGGCTAAAAGAGAAATACAAATAGCGGTAAGTTTCGAACTTTCTTATGACGTCTGTATTCAAATTGAACGAAATTTGCGCCTTTGTACCTCTAGAGTAATTTAAGTGGTCATAAAAATATTATTGGTTATGTTGACTCGAGTATAACACCAACTGGAAATGGAGTTTGTGAGGTTTTACTATTAATGCCATACTGTAAACATCATATGCTGGCCATGATGAATGCACGGTTAGGAAACATAAAACATAAACTTTAATTGATTTCTTATATGTAAAAATTATTGCTGTTACAGTTTACAAGTTGGTTTTACTGAACAAGAAGTTTTGACAATATTCTGTGATATTGCTGAAGCTGTTTCTAGGTTGCATTATTGTCAAACACCCATCATACATCGCGATTTAAAGGTAGAAAACATTTTGCAAAATGATGCTGGCAATTTTGTTTTATGTGACTTTGGCTCCGCCACCGCTAAAATATTGAATCCTCAACAGCATGGAGTTACAGTGGTTGAGGAGGAAATACAAAAATACACTACACTCTCGTATAGGGCACCAGAAATGGTAGACCTTTATGGGGGTAAAAATATTACTACAAAAGCTGATATATGGGCTCTGGGTTGTTTGCTTTACAAATTGTGTTTTTTTAATTTACCATTCGGCGAAAGTACGCTTGCAATACAAAATGGTACCTTTTCTATACCTGACAATTCGAAATATTCTAAAGGAATGCATCAATTAATCAAGTTTATGTTGGAACCAGATGCTGATAAGCGTCCAAATATATGGCAAGTCTGTGAAGTAGCATTTCGTTTAATCGGAAAAGATAATCCTGTACAAAATTTACATGTAAATATTTTCATAAAAAAAGAAGAATGTTTTTTTTTTGGTAGAAACATAAATTTAATATAAAAATGTTCTTGATTCATTCATAGAAATCACCTGCAGTGAATTTTGAACAATTAGTTGTACCTCCGTTTGAGTCAGAAGCCAAGCGTATACTATCAGCGGCAGCTGCTGCTGCCAAGGCTGCTAAACCTCAGTCGGTTAGTATTGCAGAGTCTGGCACAAGTGTAGCTCCGCGCCAGAGACCAAAGGGGTCTTCAGCCGCTCATCCTCAAAAATCCTTAGGCTTGGGTCTACCACCCAGCCCCTCGCCTCGAAATAATATAACATCGCCACAGCCACAACAACCCGTTGTAGAACAATTTCAAGCAATTTTTCCATCAATAACGCCTACATTACCTCCGCCACCAGTTGCAACTCCAGCAAATACAAATCAGTCCCAAAACCAAACTGATGGAAGTGCAGAAGTTCCCAGCTCAGCAACTTTAATTCAAGCTAAGAATTCTGCTGCTCCCGAAATTCTAAATAGTCTATTTGAATCATCTGTTTATCCAGATCCCTTCAGCGAAGCGTCAACCCAACTAGAAACAACTGAAACGGCTGGCACAAGTGATGAAGTGTTAAAAAACGCTACAACCAACATTACATCATTGGATTCTACAACTGTAACAACAGCTACCGCCACAACTACAATTGCTGCGGTAGGTGATACAGACAATGCAATTGCTCAATTGCTTTCGCCACCAAAATCTGCACAAAATAACAACGCTACTGGCCATCGTCGTAATGTTAGTGATACATCTGCTTTTAACAAGTGAGTAGTCATAACTAATATTACCGTTATGTACTCTTAATACAAAATTGTTTTATTTATTTATTTACACACTCTTCTTTTTTGCCTTCTTTGCATTTTGAATATTTAACAAGCGAAGCGAAAAAAAAAATATTTTAGATAAAAACTACAATGACAATTAGCACATTTTGTTACAATTAGTAAAAATGTCAAAATAATTTATTTGTTAATTTGATAAGTAAAGTCAGTAAGCCGAGCCCCCACTTGTTGTTTGTTTTTATGAAAACGATAAAGACATTGAATGTCTTATTTCTATAGAGCCTTGGAGTCAAACTCAAGCTGGGAAAAATTCGCTTAATGTTTTATATATTTTTTAAATTCCCTGAAAGCCATATGGAGATTTTTATGCGTAGATTAACGCAGCTAAAAAAATCACAGTTTTTTTTATGAGATAAAGGAAATTGAATATTTTGAGTTATAACTCTTTTGCAGCAAATGCTTGATATAATAAAAAAGGCTGTGTGCAATATTTTTGATAATCATGTCGGTAGTGAATTCATAAATTTAACATAAAGAATTTTTTTAATTTATCTCTGTTCGCATCCGCGGGATGCGACAACTTCTACATTAACTCAAATAAAATTTTGTGGAGTGTTTGTGTTAATATGCGAGATACTTTTTAGCAAAAAAAAATACATATATTTCATTTCCACGAAAGTTAGGGAAAACAGCAAAAAAAAACAAATTTTCATTTGGAAAATGCTTAAAACTTGGCAGCATCTTTTATCTCTCTTTCTCTCTCTCTTTAAGTGGAACAGTAAAATTTTGCAAAAAAAAAAAAAATATATATCATTTAAGGCCAGGATTGACTATCATACTCAGTCGTACGATCTGTCAAAAAGTATGATAGTGTAGATTAAAAGTGTATGTGTGTGACAGACTTTTTGACAGATCTGTACGATTTTATAATCTTTTGAAATAATTCATAAAATGATTTTTTCTATGCGATCAGAGTTGATTTTTTTTTTAAGATGAGGTAAAAAAACAACAAAATATTAAAAGCATATGTTTTTTGCATATTTTTTTTTTTTTTTGTATAATAGTGTGGCACCTACGACGCCATTTTGAAACGATTTTTAAAGTAGGACAGAATTATGTCAGAATTTTGTGTGATTAAATTGCACGATTGTGTATGATAGTGAATCGTGGCCTTTGGCAGAAAAGAAGAACACTAAAGGTCGGGGCATATAGAATCCGTTATACGTTGTACTTTAAAGTATTTAACTGTATTTTATTCACTTGTTCATTTAATTGAGTTTGTATTTAATATCTTGTCACCAAAATTATTTTATTAAAATCACAGAATACAATTGAAACACAGCAAGAGTTAAAAGAAAACAAAGAAAAGAAGAAGTTGATAGTTGTCAAAGTATTCAACATACGTCAAAAGTTAAAAGTTGACCAACTTTCGTACTTTGCGTTGACGGACACGTACTGATTGTGACAACGCTCATAAGAAAACGTATTTTAACTGACTTGTCAGTTGAATTTGTCAAAGCTTAACGTATGACGGATTCTATGTGCCCCGGCCTTTAGTGCTGTAAAAAATGCGTAAAACTTGGCAGCATCTTTTATTTTTGTCTCTCTTTCTTTTTTTAATTGGAACAGTAAAATTTTGTTCCAGAAAAGTAAAGGACTAATGCTGTAAACACATTTGGGACAAACCACGAATTTCTCGTTGCTAATATTAATCGAAAAAAAAAAATGCATATGCGCACAATCAATGCATTGACGAAATTTGTCGTGCGTTTCGAAATCTGCAATAGATTTATTTCTATTTTTTATATCGACGAACGACAAAAATTTTTTTATGTAGAGGGAATGTTTTTCTCTCAATTTTTTAAATTGCTTTATTTTTTTTTTTAATTAAAAATTTATTTACTTTCTGCTTTTAGTACATTTATACACTATTTTTATAATATGCGAATTAATTTTATCAGGTGGCATCGTTGTGGCAGCTGACCATTTTTTGCTTAATTTTATTATGTGTGGAGTATTTGTCAAAAGTGTAGCATTTTTTATTACAAAAGTTTCTTTTTTAATATTCTTTAAAATAGAATTGCAACAGGAGTTTTAAATCAGTTAAAAAAAAAAACAAATCTTTTTAAAAACGTAAGAAAAAAGTGCCCGTTCTTCTTTTTATTATTGTAGCGGCGCTGCCACCTTATATGAATTCGCCTTGATAATATGTTTAATTTTTAATTTCCTTTTTATTATTATTATTTTCAATTATTTGTTTTGTAATAATTATTTCTAATTTTTTAATTTGACTTAAACTCGTTATAAATTGCAGAATCAAATGCAATTACTGGTTCGCTAAAACCTTCGTAAACAATTGTAACTACTATGTGAGAAATTTTAATACTTTCATATTGTATTTTTGAAATATTAATTTCTCTACAGATTCGTTATATATTAAAAGTGTTGGCTAGCATTTGATTGACTTTCCATTGTAACGATATGGAGAGTATTATCCAGGCTGAAAGACCAAACTGTTATTTTTAAGCGATTCATGCCGCATATAAAAAAAATTAAAAAAAAAATTAAAAAAATTAAAGAACAAACGTAAATCTTATTTCAAACGTGTATATATCGTGTATCAGTGTCTATGTGGTCGATTTTTATAATGAAAATGAAACTATTGTAAGAAATTTAATTTTCATGATACAAATGGTCTGGGGGTGAAGGGGTGGAAACTTCCCAAGAGAATTAAATGTTTTGGGTTTGCGTATTGCTTTTAAAAACTGTTTTGTTATCGCGACAAACAAATTTAAATTTTCTTGCCAACAAAAGTATTCAAAAAACATTTATAACAAACCTCAACTCATGATAATATTAAAATTAAACTAGTCAGCTCCAAAGGCTTTCGATTTTTTAATACAACAAAAGAATGAACAACAATATCAGAGGAGAAAAAAAACTTTAAGACTATAACGTTTAACGAAAAACCTTCAAAACTTTTTTACTTTGAATATTTATCATACAAATAAATTTAAAACAAATGTTTTTTTTCTTTTGTATTTAGGTCTCGCAAAGTTTTTCGTAGAATTGATATTTTGGCAACCATATAAAAATAAACTTTTTTATACAATTAAAAAGAAATAAAAAAAACAAAATCCCATTTTAATCTTTACATTTCCCTTAATTTCGTTACATGGCACATTTAATGCACAATCAACCAAAACTTTTTCTGGACTTAAACTACTATTCCCAACTTTAAAATCTTTATAAAAAACAAACTTACATAACTCCACCCACCACAGAACCTTTGCCAATGAGACCTCACAATTTCTAGCACCTTATGATCAATCTGTTAAAAGTCGCAGTGGAAATTCATCTAATGGAAGTGGTGGCGATGGTAATATAACAACAAACAATTACGGAGGTTCTAATCCGGGCTTATTTGCACCATCTACCACACAATCTTCAGTATCAAATGCTGAACTCACTACAACACAAACATCACAGATGAGTCGTGCCGGTATGGGAAAAGGAGGTGGTGAAACCATAGCTGCACGTGTTGATACTTGGAATCCATTTGAAGAGCAACCGTTTGGACAAATGACTGAAGATCATATATTTGAGGCAGAATTCGATAAAATTCGACAAAGAGGAAGTCAAGGCAGTAAGTATTGCTATTATTATTATTTATTATTTATTTAACACGATAACACAGGGGTAGCGAAATGTTGAGTATGAAATTATAATAAGAAAATTGAAACTATGGTGTAGAAAGCAATGCTCATAACTGAAGCGACGTTAAAAGCTTCTTTTTAATATAAAAATGTTTTTTTTTTTTTTTTTTTTTTTTGTTGCTTTCCATCTTTCTACTTGACAAAAAAAAATATGTGTCTAAAAATTACAAAATAAGATCATATTTATACGATGCTATTTGTTCACTCCTCTCTTTTAATTCTCTTTTAAAATTTGAGTGAATTTTAGTGAGTCTTGGCATTGAAATTGTTGATGCTATCAGCTAAAGTTTGTTGTTGACATTTCGTTTTTATTTTCATTTGTATGTAAAGGGTTCGCCAAATAACTTTTTTTTTGAAAATGCTATAAAAAAACTACTGAATATTTTCATATATTTCTTTACTGTTTTGAAAGAACAATCCTTCCGGTTAATAATGAAAATAATTTCATTCAAATGGCTGCCTCGGCTGGCCATGCAGTAGCCTACACGATCGGTGCAATTTTTAATCACATCGATTGCGTGCAGCTGTATTTCACCAATGGCTTCACGAATATTGTCCTTTAAAGTGTCAATTATCTCTGGCTTGTCGGCGTAACACTTATCTTTGACGGCACCCCACAAATAATAGTCAAACGGTGTCAAGTCCCAGCTCCGAGGTGGCCAAACGATATCAGCTTTGCGGCTGATAATGCGATCTTCAGGAACAGGGCGCCAAACATCGAGTGTGGCTTCGGCTGTGTGGCACGTAGCGCCGTCCTGTTGACTGTAACGGCCACTCCTTGCTCATTTTCGAAGAAAAATGGCCCAATTATGCCTCTGGACCAAAATCCGCACCAAACAGTGACTCGTTTTGGGTGCACCGGCTTTTCAATGTATGCGTGCGGGTTTTCTGTGCCATAAATGTGACAATTTTGCCTGTTTACATACCCGCCAAGATCAAAATGAGCTTCATATGAAAAGATTTTTTTTGGCAAAATCGGCATCTTATGTAAGTGGATCGGAAGCCCACTTAGCGAAGCGAAAACGCGTTGGATGGTCAGTTAGATTCATCTCCTGAACCAGTTGGACTTTGTATGGCGTCATACCAAGGTCTTTATGCAAAATTCGTCTCAACGATGTCTTCGAAATGTTCAATTGTTGAGAACGACGGTGAATTGATGTTGATGGCCCTTCACGCACACTTTCTGCCACAGCAGCAATATTCTCGGGTGTACGCACTGTTTTTGGCTTTTCACGCTTTGTTTTATCGATCAGGATGCCAGTTTCTTTCACTTTTTCACCACATAACGAACATATGGAGCTGACGGTGATTCGCTTCTTTCAAAATCCGTACGAAATTTTCGCACACATTCTGCAACATTGCCATGATTTTCAAAGTTATGTCGCAATATTTCCCAACGTTGTTCAAGCGTATACATAACCATATTCATTTAGCGGAAGGATAAAACTAATTATCTGTCTAATCAGACATGAGCTAAGTGCTACCATTCACGAACCAAGCACTAATTGAAAAAAAAAAAACGTTAGATGGCGGACCCTTTAAAATTCAAGCCATTCCATTTTGCTTGCCTGGCTTGCCTCTCTGCACCGCTTTGCTCACAAAAAGAAAATTCATGCAACTAGTTTCATAAAAAACTTTCATCGTGTAAGTTGGCTCTAAGAAAAATCTTTACAAAATAATTCACAGTCTCACAGTCTCACAGTCACTTTTAATGGTGATTTTTATTTATCAAATTGTATGAAGAAAATCTTTATGTTCCAGTTCTATTTTATTATTTATTATTCTAAGTAGCCTACATCTATAAAAAATACACGATGGGAAACATTAACATAACTTCATTAAGTCACAAAAATAGTTAAACCAAATAGCTTTGATCAAATGCTTAGAGCTGTTTTTTAAATTTTTTTATGTTTGAATTTAGGTGACTTTTTAAGTTTTGTTGTAATCAAAAAGTGATTTAGATTGAAAAAGTAGGAAATTGTTAGAATTAATAAAATTTAATAGAATGGCAGCCATATTCGTATTTCTATCCATTTTGTAATGTATCCACTTTTCAAATCCTCAGTTTTATCCTTTTGCGAACTTACGAAGTCATCAACCCCACTATACTCCATAGTTCTGGCGTGACTCGTATAAACGATATCATGTTTAGCATTTAACCAGCCAAGTCAATCTGACCACAATACTCTGTCGTTCCTACGACAATTGGATCTTCACTCAGGAAGGACCTGAGTTTTACTTGGCCAAAGATTGTTAAGTCAACAATAGATAAATTAACCGGAAGTTGTTTTCCTGGCAAAAACTATAGCAGCATAGTTGTTACAACAACAACGATAACCTGTGAAACTGTGAGATAAGAACTCGCAAGCTTTTGTGTACCAAACAGGACTTTCTTAATTGAAATCAGTCACGAAGGACTCACACTGTTTGTTACGTTGTTACTTTCCTCAACCTTTTCTTTTTATTCTATCTTAAACCACAAACACACATACCACACTTTTAAGTGGTGGAAAGTTAGAACATTTTAATCTCTGTTTGTCTAAGGGTGCGAACAGAGTGGCTGCTTGTTGCCAAGCCGAGCCGACTGACGCTTATTGCGAGAACCAATGCGAGAAAGGTTATAGTGGGCGCCGAGCCGGTCAGAGCGTAGAGCTGATTGAATGCGAGAAAACAGATCTAAAGCGTATTTCAGTGCCGAAAACATTGTTTACGTTATGTTGTTATGATTTCGAATTGTTGTGAAAATATATTTACAAAAAATTAAAAACAAAAATTTAAGAAAAAGTAAAACAAACATGAAATCAAAAAAATTAAAAAAATATAATACAAATTAAAAAGATAATAAACATAAAAAATAAAATAAAAATTAAATAAAATTATAACAATTACAAAAAAAAATTAATTAATTTTGTCTATTGCGTTTCGGTTGTTGTAATTTTGGGCATAAAATTGTTTGAAAAAAGTGAAAACAAAAATTATATGCTCTCCTTCGTCATTTTATGGCATTCTTATTGAACTTTTCCTGGATACAGTCGTGTGTTTTTGTTTATGGAATGTAGAACAAATAATAAGTGAAGTTTTTTCTCGGCCGGCTCTGTGGGATCAGAAAAATAAATTTTATCATAACCGTGTTTTAGTGAAAAATATTTGGCTGTACCTTGCCTGAAACATATATAAAACACAAATAACAGATAAAATATCAGGGCTGATTCTCGCATCCACTATGCGTACTCAGACTTGTTTCTCCCATGAGTAAGTTCTTGCAATAAGCGTCAGTCTCGGCACTCTTTTCGCACCCTAAGACACACTTCAACATTTGTAATGGACAATGAAACAAAGCTTTAAGCTTTGTTGTTTTAAATATTTAAATCTTATTTTCATAATCGTATATTTATTTTATGTACAATTTAATCTATTTAAAAAAATATATAATTCAATGCTAATTTTTTTTTTCTTTTATTTAAAACAATTTAACAACAAAATTATGGCAAATTAAATGATTATTTTTAATTTTCCTTTTATTACAAAAATTAAATTAAAATTTTTCATCATTTAGGCATAAATGCAAAATCAGCCTCCACCACTTCAACACTTACACCAACTGAAACAAATTTTGTAGCTGCAGCTACTAGTTCTGTCAATTCCAATACTTCACAGTCAGCTTTAACTTCTATACCATCCTCTAACACAGCAACAGCAGCAGCAACAACAACAGCGGGAGGCAATACTGTAATAGCTCCGTCAATACCGGAAGACCCATTTGGATCTGCACCATTTAGTTTGCCACCTGGTTTAAGGGAAAAAGCTGCATCTTTACGTAAAACTGGAGGTAAAGCATAAATTTTTATTTGTATTTTTTATATTTTTTATTTTAATATTTTACTAAATATACTCGATAAATACCTATAAATTCCTAATACTTCCTTGCAAAAACCTCAGCCTTTAAGCAAGCTTTAAAAAATGCATAACACTTTAAAGTGCGTTATGATTTTTTAAGGTTTTCGAATATTGTCTATTAGTGTAATGGCTCAACTGCTTGACTTTACTAAATCCGTATTTTGATTATTTATTTTATGTTTCCTTAATTTTAGTTTTGCTATAAAAAATTCTAAACCCTAGTCCTCCTTTATCCAGTTGTGTTTTTCTTTTTTTTCTTCAATTTTATTATATTACCAAAAACAAAACCAAAAAAGTATTAAAGGAAAACATTTTTATTCTTTTTGTTTTTTTCTTCTAAACTTTCTTCACGAATTTTTTTCGTTCGAAAGATGAAAATCAATTAGATGATAAAACTTAAATTCACAAAATATTATAAAATAACGAATATGTTGTTTAATTCAAAATACATTGACTTATTGTGGTTCTTGAAAATTAAATTTAATATAATAAAAATATTAATTATTCGAAACTAACACAAATTAAACAAAACAAACAAAAAATCCACAAATTCGTCTTTGTTATCATCCCACATAAAATACACAATCTAACACTTTCAAATAGTGGTGGTTTTTAATCATATTATAATTTTTTTATTTTAATTATTATTTATTTTCAAAAAAATGTGCTGATTGATAATAATGTTAATTATTTTCTTAACTAACAATTTGGTTGTGGTTTTCGCTAACACGTTAAAGAAAAGTTATACAATTACCAGTAGCAATATCTTGTAAATTATATTTATGTACTATTTGCAAAAGAATTTTATTTGGCATATCATTGTATAAAAATACATTAAAACAATTCAATGTAATTAAACTTTAGCACAATTTATTTTAAAACTTATGTCTAGATTTATTTTAAGTACTTTTTTATGTATAAAATAAATACAAAAAACAAAGTTGTTGCATAAATAGAAATATAACAAATACAAATATAGTAAAATTATTTTTCGAACATTATTTTTTTGTAAAAAACTTTTATTTGTTATCAAAATTGCAATATATTTAAATAGATAAAGTGATTGAGAGTTTATAGCTATCAAAATAGCATGGAATTTTATATTTTCGATATTTTGTATTAAAAATTTTATTCAGAGGAGAGTTTGATCACTGTCTTATGTGCCATAACTGAAAAGGTATAGAAAATTATTTTATATCCACTCAAATCAAAGCAACATTTTTAATATATGAAGGATATAACTTATTAGGATTTTTTATAACACATATTCATATTTGAATAAAATAAATTATTTGTTTTCTTTAGAATTTTTTGCTCGATTTGAAAAACAATGAAATTAGTTAAAGCCAAGGCATATTTTATGAATTCATTGTTTCTTGTTAGATAAAAAGTTTATTAAATTATAAATTCGCCACGGCGAAAATTTACCAGGCTAAACCATGGCGAAATAATTACTAAGTGGTCGCAATGGCAAATTCGTTCATTTTCGCCATTGTAGAGCACCATGTTGATGTCAAAAATAGCTAAGCAAAACGAAGCCGAATTTATTTTTCCCTCTACCATCATTTGGCACTTCAAAGTTGTACCCATTTTTTTTCTTTATCCTGTATATGCAGCAATACCTCACATTTCATTTTTTTAATTTTAAATTTTAACTTTATAAAATTTACAACTTTTACATTTTAAGATTATTTGAAAATTTTTTATTTTCGAATTTATTTTAAAATTTCGACAACAACGTCGAACATAAACAAAAACACTTGGGCTATTAAGACCACCTGGTAAATTATTTCGCCATGAGCATGGCGAAATAATACAGGTGAACGCACGGGCGAAAAAGCTCATCAGCTGTTTACATTGTAGTTGTCATGACGAATTCAGGTTGCTTAGGAAAATTGTCAAAAATTAATTAATTTCAATAATAAATAAATTTCAAAAAACACAAAAATTTTAATTTGTTTTGTTGCCAAAAAATAACTTCAAATTATAAAAAAAACTTGGAGTGTATTTGCAGTTCCTGAAGTGTATAATCTAGGTATTCTTAAAGAAATAGAAATATATGTTAATATTAACACCATTTACGCAGGAAATCTTCAGTTGGAGAAGCCGGTATTGGTTATACCACAGAGGAACCAATTTTCAATAAAATATTCAACATGTTCCACATTGTACTGAAAAACTTTTTTATATTCTTGAACTATGCTACTAAACTAGATTTGTTCCCTCTCTTCAATTGGGAGATGAACGTGTGGTAGCTCCATGATCACTCTTTTATACTGAACTGCTAAACATAGCAGCAAGACTGTCCTTAGTATGTTTACAATATCAAAGTTGTCATCACATTCAAGGTTCTATGGCTAATACTGGAGAAACTACAGGTGAGGAACTTTTTGTCGTAGAGGACAAAATAATAATAAAAAAAATTCGTCTGCAAATGGTCAACTTGTTTATCTTAATATTACAATTGTACAGAGTATATTAAGTTGTTAATCAATAATTAAAATAGGGAAAGAAAATTAATGATTTTCTTAACAAAATAAAAAAATTGGTACAGTGCAGTTTACGAAATTTATGTTGCAATGTAATGGTTGTTTTCACATTTAAAAACATATATGTAAGTACATTTTTTTTGGGAAAACTAAAATAAACAGCGTCGAATCCGTCTCTTTTTTCACTATAAAATACACGTTTTTTTCTTTTTCTGTAAAAATTGAAAAAAGAAGCAATTTTTTAAATTGTTTGGGAAAACATACCTTCTGGATATGCTTACTGTAGCTAGTGGTCTTTTGGCAGTCAATGTTTATAAAGTGCTGGTGATTTCACCACTTTGCACTTTGCCTTATATTTCTCTGATTCCTCTTTAAACACTACTGTTGTCTTCTGTGTGACATTTTATCTTAAATAAATTTAAATGAGTGTTGCGCTACTTATCTAAACGTCTTATTCTTAAATGCACTTGAGAAAGTTGTACAACAGGTCGCAGCGTGTATTTCTTGCATAATGCATCACCGCCGAGTTCTGGTAAAAAAAATTTAAAAATACTTTTGTCTAATTTTTTTTTCCAATTTCTTATTTTTGTTTTTTTTTAATTTTTTTTTTTTTTTTTTACAATATACATAGATTTTGTAGCAACAAATTCCCTGTTGTTTTTTGTGTTGTTGCATTGTTGTAGCCGTGCAATCACCTGTATTAATTCGCCTTGGCCATGAGGTTAAACTGTTAGCCCAGTTTGTTTTTTTTTTTTTTGGTCTGAAAACGTCACGATTTCTTTAAATTTTGTAAATGTTTTTCAAAGTTTAAAAAAAAAGTAATTATTAAAAATTGTTTTGAATGTATTTAAAAATTTAGAAATTTGATTTCAAATTTCAAATAGAATGAAAAATTTCAATAAGAATGAATTCGCCGCTGATATTACCTGAATCCATTCGCGTTGACTTGAGCAACATTTTATTATAAATTAAAGAGAAGATTTGTCTCAGGATCTGTTCAGAGGAATTATAATTAGGCAAATGTCAAAACAGTTTACTAACGCGAATTAATTTTAAATTTTTCGTAAAAAGAATATTGCAAAAATGTATTTGTTGAAAAAAACAATGGAACGTAAAAACAGGTTGACGTTGCTTTACATAATCATCTTTGGTTTTAATAACAAGGTGAATAAATAACGAGGTGGTAGTGATAGCGAATTCGATAATTTTCGCCGTTGGCCCGAATGTCAAACTACATATAAAAAACAGCATATTTTTTTCCAGGCGAATAAATACCAGGTGGTCGCGATGGCGAAATTATTAATTTTTGCCTAAACTCTAAATGTCAAACTCCATATAAAAAAAACAGCATACATATTTTTCAAGGCGAATCAATACAAGGTGGTCGCGAAAGCCAAAATATTCATTTTCGCCTAATTCCTAAATGTCAAACTCCATGTATATAAAATAAAAGGCGAATAAATATACGGTGGGAGCGATGGCGAATTCGTTTTTTTTTTTCAAATGCCAAACTACATGTAAAAAATAGTATACAGATATTTATATTTGGAGTTAGGCTACCGGCGAAAATCAATGAATTTTTTTTATGTTGTTTGATATTTAGCGTTTCGGCAAAAACTAATGAATTCGCCATCGCGACCATCTCTTAATATTTCGCCATGATGTATAAGAAGTTTGACAGTTAGGCTATCGGCGAAAATCAATTAATTTGCCATTACTACCGACTTTATTAAGGCGAATCAACTACCAGGTGGCAGCGTAGGCGAATTCAGTATTTTTGCTGATATACACCACTGTCAAACTACATATATAAAGAATATATGTAAATTTTTTATACATGGAGTTTGAGTTTGAATTCGCCTACGTTGCCACCTGGTAATAAATTCGCCTTGGACCTTATAATTAATTTTTCTTGTTTAAAACCAACTGGTTTTCAATTTGTCTTGATTTTCCTGCTTGCTTTAGAAAAAAATAATATTCAGCTACAAAATTTTACAAATTATTCTTTTCTATTAAGCAAAAAAAAATCCAATAAAATTAAATTATTCAATTAAAAAATAAAAATATAAAATTTGATTACCTTTTAATTTAAAAAAAAAAATTTCAAAAAAAATTTATTAAGGGAAAAAAAGTAATAAAAAAACAGTTCCTTAACGTTAAAAAGAACAAGTTAATTAATTTTAGCAAAATTAATCAAAATCAATACGCAGTAAAAATAAAAACAAAAGCCTACAAAATATAAAAAAAGCAATCACTTTGTATTATAAATTGAAATTTAAGGGAGTGAATATATAAATATAAATATGTATGTTGTCCAAAAGATGAAATATTTTTGCTATAACAACTATATTCTTGTATTAAAATTTATGCGTGTATATTTATTAAAATTATACATATAAATTATATTAAATAATCAAATATATACAAGTTACAAAATATAAATATCAGATACTAAAATGGCCACAATAAGTTTAGTTTAAGAAGAATATAATTTAAAATATTTCGATGATCAAAAAAAAAAATTATTCCAAAAAAATTTTATTATTTGTTTGACACTATCGCAATGAAATAGATTACAATAAAAAAGAATGAATGAATAAATCAATATTTAGATTTAGTTTAAATGAAATGTATGCATATTATAACAATATTATATTTCACTAAATAAATTAAAATTATATAAATGAAAAACTTCAAAAACGATAATAACGTAATTAATTTTACTTTTAATGCAGACATTATAATAATATTAAACATAGTTGAAGTATTTTAATATTTTTTTTTCTTGTTAAGCAAATATTGTACTTCAAAATTTATTCTAAATATTTAAAATAAGAGAAGGTTTGCGACTTATAGATAAATCATGTTTCCACTACAAAGGCAATCACTCAATTCGCTCTTTTATTAAATGACTAGAAATTGATCTTTCAGAAAAATTGTTCGTGTTTAAAATTTTTTTTTTTTTAATTTTTTTTTTCCTCAATCAGGAATTGAACTGCGGAATATTATAATGAATTAAAACTACCTTTTTTGGCTTGGGTTCAATTGTAAATAATTTTTCTTTCTAAACATTTTTAGAAATTAAATTAAAGCATAAAAAAGTAAATTTTAGTTTATTTATAGTTTTTTTTTCATTATTGATGTTGGCATTTGACTAATTTCCATTTGGACAATAATTTTCTTGAAATCACTATTAACTTCCCTTTTGCTACTTTGTATACTTTTATTGTTTAATTTTATTTTGACAGTTGTTTCCTTACTTCTGAACCAAAAGGGTATATACTTTTGGTCATAAGCCACCAGTAGCAGGTAATTAAAACTGATTGAGATACTTCAGTCTCAGTATTTATGTGGTGAATTACTTAATATGCCATCGAATTATGATTGAAAGAGCGAATTACAAAGAAAAGTGTAAAGGAAACATGCTATTAAACGCAACGTTTTTTTAAGACATCGAAAAATAATAACTGTTTAAATGTTATGCCAATTCAATGGAAACTTTTAGTATCGTGCACTGCATTAAGTCGCGCTCATTTCATTTAATCTTCAAGTCAAAAGCCAGCTCTTATTATTTTCGTTTTAAGTATTTTACATTTTTATTTTTTGATTTAATTTATTATCGAAATTGGCCTCAAAAATATTGTACAATATTATGTTTTTTATAATTATTTCTTTTTTTTTTTCATTCTCCTGTCATTTACGATTTAGCCTGTTTTAAATTAAACAAGAATTTTATGTTCCTTCAATGGGTCTTAGTACTTTCTCAAAGTTCACCATACATTTTTCTAGTCGATTTTCTTTTTGCATAAAAAGGTCACATACATTCGCTGCATTTTATTACTAACCTTAAAATGGGAAGGAAAAAATACAAATATTAAAAAAAATCCTTTTTATATTCGAAATGTGTACCCAAGGCGTTTTGAAATTAAATAAATGCTAAAAATTAAATGTTTATGCCTTTACTAAGTCGTTTAAATTCCATTAGGTACTGATGATCGCGGTTGTTCTTAATGTCAAATGCCATGCATGGAATTTTATATATATTTATTTTTATGGAGTCTTAAATTAGTACAAATGGCGAATACATTTTAAATTCGCCTTGAAAAAATTAAAGCGAATAAATTATTTAATGATAGCAGTGGCGAATTCATTTCTTTTTATTCTTGCTTGAAATGTTAAACTCAATTTGCTTTAATTGTTAGAAAAGAAATATGTTTAAAACAGGTTTCGCACAAAATTTATTTAATCGGTAGGTTTAAAAAGTGTTCAAGAAAAGCAAGCAAATATATTAAACGCATAGGATAATATTTTTTAATATACCCAGCAAAAAAAAACATACAAAAGAAGTAGGAAGTTCATTGAGTCTACTTAAACTGAACTGGTTCAATTTAGGGAACAAAAGCATGATTTTAACATTAGCTTGTCAGTGACTAGCATAGGCTCACATTAAGAAAACGGCTTGGCATTTAAATGAATGCTTAAAACCAGGGGGCAAATTATGGCACTTGATATCTAACGAAATTTCAATAGAATTTAAATGTAAATTTCGATCGATATCGAATACCATAATTTGCCCCCAGTGAATATTCGATGATTAGGATACGTTTTTTTTATTAATTCTTGTTTTTTATAATTTCTTAAAATAAATGCAAGCAACTCGTTAATATTATTAACTTGAATAGTTTTCTTTATATTTATTTGTGGTAATAAAATGGAACTTAGTTTTTAAACTTTTTATTGGGACGGTAAAAACATCATGTTCTATCTTATTTAGTCTTGAATCCTTTTCTTAATAACAAAATTTGTATGAACTTTCATGAGTTCAACTTATTAAAAATGCATTATCGAAAATAAGTACAGGAGAAGAATTGAAAATACCCCTGACTTTTGACCCACATATTTTTA
Organism: Cistogaster globosa; assembly: GCA_937654795.1. NCBI lineage: Eukaryota > Metazoa > Arthropoda > Insecta > Diptera > Tachinidae > Cistogaster > Cistogaster globosa. The sequence continues at coordinate 133,479,947 of OW569404.1, read as the reverse complement.
TTTTTTTTTTATTTTTTTATGGGTAATAAAGTTTTAAATAAAATTCTTGATCTGCTTTCGACTCAAGTGTACTATTTTGTTTACTGCTTCTATATCTATAAATAGGCTTTTAGATATTTTTCTTGAATACTTGATTTAATTTTAATAAGGGATCATAAATGTTTTACCTTGGCATAAACTTTTTTTTATTTCCTTTAGAAATATATCTTAACGAACCGTGTAATTTGAAAAAAAAATTGTAAATACATTTTTTCTAGAATTATATCATTATCATAATTAAATAACATTCACCTATTATCTAAATACTTTAACGCTCAATCACTCACTCACTCACTATCTTCACACTCCATTATCTACTGCTCACTTACTTAACAGTTACTCAATTTCCCTCTCACCTACATACTTACACAATCTTCAGTTCATTTCTTTTTTATCACATAAAAGAACTTAATTTTCTTTAACAGCCAAATACTTTTTGGGAAACAATAACAACAACAACACAAATGCAACAGCAGTATTAACGAATTCCAGCAGCCTAGGAAGCGGTGCCTACTGTGGCGGTTGTACCACATCATCAACATCCTCTAAATGGCTTTTGTCACCAACATTAGAAGTTTCAAGCGAAGAGAAAACTTCCCTTATAAATAATTTGAAAACAGATTCCGAATGTGGTATTGGAGATGGAGGCAGTGGCTTGCAACAAGATCAAAATGATGCTTTAAGTAACTTAAGTGGCTCTTCAATTATTTTAGCTTCAGGAGGTGGATTTGTTAAGCTACCACTTGAAGATCGTAATAAGTATGAAAAATTGCGTAGCAATGATCAGGCCACATCCGATGACTCTGATTCGGAATATTTTCAAGAGGATTATAGTTCCGGAATGACCACATCCAAAAAGGCCATCTTTAAACAGATTGTTGCCAATAATATACCAGAAACTATTCATAAGATACAACAAGCAGCCTATCAAAAGGTAGACAAAACGCAAATTAAAGTACCGATTGTTAAAAAACTTAGAGAAAAGACAACAACAAAACGACCTACTTCTGCCGCTCATCAAGCGGCTCAACAAGTGAATGCTGCCTTGGAAAAACATGAAAAGCAACAACAGCAGGCAGCTGAAATAGCAGCTGCTGTTGCTGCAGCCGATGAGGCCAGCAAAGATAATAATGATGATGATGCTGATTCAATAGGTTCGGCATCTGATTTACGAGCCGAAGATGATGACTTCTTTGATGAAAATCAAATGAATAGTGTTTTGAGAAGTAATGCAAAATTGAAACGGCCCGATATGGATGGCATAAGTGAAAGCGTTAAAACATGCAATTCATCGGCTTACCATGCCGAGTGCGAATCCGTGACTACGCATGAAGATGACATAAGTCGTGTTGTGGTTAAAGTACGAATGCGTAAAAAAGATCGCATTGCTGCTTTACAGGCCGCTTACAATGATGCTAATGCGCAAAGTGTAGCAATTGCGAGTAATTTGGCATGCGAAGAAAGTGAACTGAGTCCCGCTTCAAGTGAGTTTATTAATAAATTAGGTGATAAACCGCTATTGCTGGACGATGAACTGGCATATAACTCGGCTGACTCTACAGATTTGAATGGCGAATCTTCCAGTTCTGACAATTCAATTCCTCGAATTCCTCTTGATCCTCTTGATAAAGTCGATTATAAGCAAAACATTAGCGCTGACATGCAAGACTCAGAAGAACTTGATGTTTTTGCAATGGCTCCCTTTAAAATGCCAGAGGGTTTGCCATTTAAAACTAAACTTTTTCCTAAAGCTTCTGCCACAAAAAAATCGGTAAAAACGGAAAAACTTTGTCATAAGATGTCTGTTAATCAAACACCAGAAATATGGACATCAACTCCTATTAAAAGCAAAGAAATATTTTCGGAATTTGATGTGCCTAAACCAGCGATGACAATTACAAAAACAAGTAAAGAAATTGAACAACCATCTCAACTGCATACAGAATTGGACGAATTTAATGAGCCTGTGTTTAATCCATTTGTTAATCCTACAAAGCCGAAACACCAACAGTCACAATTACAAAAGGATACAGACACATCAAGCCAACACATACAAAGTTCGTCACATTATGGACTGGTTACAGTTATATCAACGAACACCTTAAACACCTCTGTTCCACTAGCAACAACGTCCACTGGCTGTTTTGCACCACCAACGACAATTTTTACATCAACTACCTCCTCGACTACAACTGAGCAGCGCGATTTGTTTGATTCTGAACCATTTCCCCAGGTAATTAGTAAATGCATTAACAATGTCCAACATGATCTTGTTAGCGGCGAACAAGGCTATAAAAATCATAATGTTGTACAGGTTAAAGCTAACACTAACGCTATTGCTCCCACTTCTACGACATACACGACACCAAAAACATATGAATCTAGAACCCAACTTGTTACTGTTAATCATTCTATTATAATTAATAAAACACCAGAACCGTCATTTAAAACACCTCAGCAACACCAGCAACAAAACCTTAAAAATATGTTTGCATCATCCCAAAAAACGAATGTGCATGTTACTACTCCTTTGGTTAATTATGTCAACGTGCCTCCATTATCGAATGCCAGTGTTTTAAGTGAAACTGCAGCTAAAATACCTAAAACGAATGTTATTAATCCGATTCCTCCTCCCAGCGCTTCAATAAGATCAAAGCCAACTGTTGACTTTAACAATTCCAAAAGTTTTCAAGTTAAGCAATTTTCTTTAAACACCCCCGGCCCCTCAATACCAGTACTAAGTAAGACAATTACCACTTTGCCAGCAACTAATGTCACTACCCCGGCCTTGCCGCTCCATTTGTGCGCTTCGCCTGGTAATGAAAAATCTATGTTTCCAATAGCTGATAATGCTTTTGTACAAATTTCTCAAGAACGTTGCTCGGACTTTACGCCAGACGATGAAGAGGAGCCAGTTGTTTTGCATGCCAAACACAATGCTGACGTGGATTCAGCAAAAACTACAATCTCCGTCTCCAGTCTTTCTATAAAAAATACTGCGGCCCCAACAGCCACTCCAACAAAACACAAAGAAAAGAAGAGTCATATAGGCGTTAGAACTTTGCCCGCTAAATTGTCACAAAAAGTAAAAGGCAATTCCTACAAGAAAGTTTCAAGTGATCATCATCACTCTCATTCTTCTACTTCCAATGCCGGTCTTACAACATCAGCTTTAGGTTCATCATCGTCATCTTTAAGCATGTGTCCGCCAAAGCAAAAACATCAACGTTCCAAGTACAAATCGCACACAAATGAATTTGATGATGAAGAAGACTATGAAAATATGTTGTCATCATCAAATACTGCTAGTAATACAACAACAACAACAACTACCGCTAATACCACTACAACACAAAAATATTCAACATCTTTTTCAAATAGATCTTTTGGCAACTCTTCCTTTCAATCGAACTCTATAAAGAATTCCGTTAAAACCGGCTTTAGTAATATGTCCTTTGAAGATTTTCCATCCGATCAAGAGATGGATGCGGCTGGACGCATGCCTCATGCAACAGCATTGCCCTTTGAAGTTGTACGCAATGAGAAAACTCTCTTAGAAGCCGAAAAAAAGTTTGGTTCTCTAAAAAGGCGCAATAATCTTTTCTCCTAGAAGCGAATCAAACCTGTGACTAAAAAGTCATTTAAACAGGAATTCAAACAAATAATAAAGAAAGTATTAAAATCGTCTACGTCCACTTCGACACATACTAATTAAAAAGTATTAATGTGATAATTCCTTCCTAAACAATTAGTCAATTATATCATGGTGCTACAAGCATTATTCAAAGATATAATCAAACTCTATTCCAAAAATGATCTATTCTTTTGTTAATTGTTTGTTGTGTAAATTAAAAGTTTTGAGTTTTATAATACAGACAAAAGAACAAAAAATCTAACAACAACAAAGTTGGTCGCTTCATTGCAACTCTGAATAGAATGGAGATTTCTTTACGACTGCATTGTTGTTGTAAATTTTGAATTAAACTATTAAAACTATAAAAGATAAAATTTAGAAAAAGAGCAACCCTGTTTATTGCCAATCAAAACATTCCATAATGACGATTTTAAACATATTTTTTTTAAGTTTTTATCTCAACAAAAGCTATAATAAGTTTGTCTATCAAATGAATAACATTAAAAACGATTAAATAATTTTTTTTTTCAAAAAAGGCGTGTTGCTGTGACGGACTTCTGTGTTTCAAAGATAAAATAATATAAAACAAAAGAACTATAAAACAATGCCTTTAGATTACAATGCAATTACAGAAATACAAAATCACATAACCTCTAAAAAAATATACATAAATACTCAAAAAGCTTTTAGAAGACAAATAAAAACAAAATAAAAAATAAGGACTTAAAAGTAATAAAAAATGGTTTATATATATTTATACACAAATTATATATAAAAGACAAAAAGTATGTATACACGAATACTAATAACTATAAATATATAAATTTTATATAAATTTAAAACAAAAAGAAAATTATGTCTGGTAAAATATGGTTTTATGTTTTATTTTTAACTTTTGATTTTAATTATTTCAAAATGTCATTACAGTTTGAATATAAAGAAGTCTTTTATGCTTAACATACACACACACACACACAGAACATTCACTCACTCAATTTTATATTAACTTTTCTAGCAGAAATAAAAGTTTTAAGAGCAGAAACAATATTAATTACGTATTACTCTTTTAATATGAATATTTGTACTAAAAAGCTATTTAATTTTTATAAAAAAACAAACTTTTTTAATAACAAACCATAAAAAAAAATTAAAAGTTCCAATTTTAAATACAGTTCATGGCATAATAATTATCAGACAAGTGCAAGTCAGTAAATGTTTTGATATCTAAAAACCATAATTTTTATGTAGTTTGACATCTGAGATATTAAAAAAATAGTCAGTTGTCGCACTGCACTCACCTGTAAATTATTGTGTCATGACACCATTTTTCTATAAATTTACAAAACAAAAACTAGAAATACACGTTATTAAAGCATTGTTTTATTATTTATTTAAAAGCATTTTGTTATTATAAATTAGCATAATTATTGGAAATTGCATTTCGTTGTTAAAAAAAACTAAAGACCATTTTGAATTTTTTTCTTATTAATAGATTTTGCATTTTATCCCCTACAAAAAATACTATTATTGTTGAATTTATTATAATTTTTGTAAAACTATTATCATAAATATGTTATTAAAAGAAAAATTATTTAAATATTAAGATTTTATAACTTATTTTATTATTATACAGTATAATCGTCATATGTTTATATGAATTTATTATTACTTAAAAGTGCTGCTTTTATTTTAAATATAAATTCGAAAGAATTCCAGGAGAAAATTTTTAAAATTGAAAATAATTTTAAAAAGTAGTTTTTGTACCTATGCGCTAATAAGAAAATAAGAACTTCAGATTGTTAAACATTTATAGAGCTAGAAAATTTGCAAATATACTTATCTAGAGTCTCTTCTACACACGTATAAATCAAAGTATATCCCTTCATTTGCTTCTTGTTTTGTTTATTTTATGTTGCATTTCGGTTGGTAAACGAAATCAGTCTTAAATTGTATTTTTTCATTTTCAAATTAAACTAATGACGCTTGTAACGAATTCTTGTTCTAATTTACAGTCATTTAAATCAAAACATATTAAGTTGTTTTTGTTTTAATTATTATGTATTTATTTACTAAATATTATTTTGTTTATTTTTTCACAAACAATTAGAATTGTACCAGTTTTGCCAACCCTGAGTTGTAGGCAACTGTTAAGGTACAATTATGCGAACGTCCACTTAAGCTAACCTAACGGCCGTTTGTTTTTAAATATACTAAAACAATGCAAACGCTTACCGAAATTAACTGTCACGTTTCCGGAACGCTTCAACCTGTATAAAATAGGTTTTGACGGCGTTGTTACGTGACATTCGTAAGACAGTGCTGGAATTCTATGTGTTAAGTACCATTGCCCGTCTTAGGTACTTTTGAAGTAATTGATAATAATTGTATCATTCATCAGTTTTTATCATTTTGGTTAATAAAAGTATAATAAATAAATAGTTATATTAAATACATAATAATATTTTTTAAAATAGATAATTAAAGTAGTCAATACATTGCACATATTGCAATGTAAAATATCTTTTGAAGCTAATTTAGTACTTTTTCCAAATTAACATGTACGGAACAGTGCCCGCAACTATGCCACAAATCTCAACACTGTTCTAAACAGCTGCGGCAAATTAAACATTATTGTGTTCGGTTTTGTAATTTAATTTTTTAGCTTTTATAGTTTTAATAAAATAATAAATCGTCAATATCCATTTTCTTTTCGGGCTTTTGAAATTAAAATTACAAACAAAATTTTAATCACACGCGAACAAATTGTGCTCCACGATGTTTTGTTTTTGTTTATTTTATTGACATGCGTCACATTTGTAAAGTTTCTATAAGTACATAAACGACCGTACGTTAAAATACGTTAAGTTTTTCTTACATCAACGTTCGCATAACGAGGCCTTTACTGACAAACCTTAATTAGCGCGTACGACACGACGCAATTTAACGCATGGCTTTTACGCTGAAACGACATACCTAAATAAAAGCGCAACGTTCTGTTATGAACAGTAATATTAACTTATCATGTTATTAAACATTATTAAATTAAATGCAAAACAGTAATAAAAACTCTAGATAAATACGAAAAAAGCTAAAAAGTTATTACTGTTTCACAATGCCAATTGCAATTCTAAAGTAAACAAATGAGAAAAAACATGTAAACAACAGTAACTTGCAGCCAACTTCACTACCATGGCGCAGTAAAACCAGGTGAATGCATAAGCTTTTACGTGTATTTTGTTTTTGTAAAAACTTGAGCTGTCATAAACGTCTAGCAATATGTGTGTATGAATTTCAATATATTTTAAGTGACTTTCTTAGTTTTCACAATCACAAACACACATATTGCCAAATACACGTTAAAGCTAAAACATATGTTGATCTAATGCAATCACCTGTTCAATGCGCCTTGTTCACTACCTTACGCGCTGTCAAAATCGGATTTTCCTATTTCTCAGCGTTGACGCCGCGCAATTATGGTTTGCTTCATACATTTTTGAATTACGCGCTAATTTAGGTGTGGCTGTTAGATTTGCATGTAAATTATTCAATTCACAACCTATTGTAAGCTGTATGAAGCGCAACCAGGTTAGTTGTAAAAGAAAAAAAAAATAAACAAAGGTTTCATTGAAGCAAATCTTTATATAGAATTTATCCAAAACATTCGTACAGCCATTATAGAATACGACGACGTAACATATATAGACTGCTCTAAGACAGGGAAAGTCTTGAGTTTAAATAAAAAGTAGGAATGGAAAATAAGAGAGAGTGGGAAATTTCCAGTACTCGCAATTTGTATTGTCACTCGAGGATTTCAACATACAACTTAAAGTCTAAATAAGAAATAAAACTTTCTTAAATAAAAATGTTCACTTCTAACGTTAAAAAATAACTCAACAGAAGGTATGTTAAAAATTTTAATTTGTTTCGATAATTTCGCGCATAGCATTTAACAAAAAAAATTTAATCATTAAAAAAAACGGATGGATCTCTTTAAAAACTCAATATCTGGTGCCGAATACAAATATACTTTCGTTGAACTAATTTTGAAGGCAAACTTAACAAAAAGTACATACACATTTATGGCATGCGTTTCTGAACTATATTTTGAACCACAAATACAGTTCAAGGTACATTTATTTTACTAGTTAATAACGCTCGCCCAGCCGGTTTGTAGCTGGACATGTCAAAAGTTGTTTATATTTTACAACTTTTGCTTACGAATTTCAAAAAACACCAACAACAAGCATATGCAGAACAAGGAGAACGTTTGTTTTTACAGCAATTATCTTTTTTTTCCTTTCTATTTTTGACATTTCCGCTCTTAAAGCAACAATAAAATGCCATGTTTTTACAAATGTATTTATTGTAGAGCCGGTATTACCTCGTAAAATAATTGTACCTTGATACAGTTTTCCTGGAAACTATATTTATTATTACAGAATATACAAGAATTTATCAAACAAAAATTTTTTATTTATTTTAAAAATCATTTAAAATTTTACTAACGGGATTTTTTAATGATAAAGTCTCTATAAAAAATCTAACCAAAGTATTTTATTTATTATTGTTTCTTTTAATATTTTATTTTCCATTTAACAATTGGTTTTGTAGATGTTTATTTTAGGTATTAAACGATTTTTGATTAAATAACTAACTTACAAATAAAAAAAAAATACTAACATTCAATACACATATACATACAAATATATATAGTATAAACATACATACTAAAACCAATATTTAAAATTTTTAAATAAAGTAAAATTGTTTAATAATGCTACACATAAAAAGCTCATAATGTTGTTTTATTTCTTTCTTTAAATAAAAAGAAAACTGTAAGTATTAATTACATATGGACAATTTTTGGGCCACGGCGTGACATTCATACACTTTAAATTGAGCCAAAAACAAGAAATGAATGAAAAGTTCTGACCATGTACCAGGTGGTGGCAGTGGCAAATTCATTCATTTTCCTCGTTGCAGAAAATGTCAATCTTCATTTAAAAAAATTTTTAGGCTAACAGCGAAAATCAGAGAATACTCTATCGAAACCACCTAATAATTGATTTGCCTTTCAAAATATATGCTGTTTTTTATTGTTGTAGTTAGGGCGAATCAATACTAGGTGATCGCAATGGCGAATTCCATAATTTTCGCCAAAACCTAAAATGGCAAACTCCATATATAAAATATGTGGATAACTTTTTTTGTGTATGGTGTTTGACACTTACAGTTTCGGCGAAAATTAATGAATTTGCTATCGAGACCACTTAGTATTATTTCGCCATGGTTGTAGTCAAGGCGGATAAATTACCAAGTGGCAGCGTAGGCGAATTCAGTATTTTTTGCTGGTATACACGACTGTCAAACTCCATATATAAAAACTATGGATACATTTTTTATATATGGAGTTTGACAGTGGTGTATACCAGCAAAAAATACTAAATTCGCCTACGCTGCCACCTGGTAATTTACTCGCCTTGGTTGTAGTTGTTTAAAAACTCCCAAGGCGAATCAATACTAGGTGGTCGCAATGGTGAATTCATTAATTTTAGCCGAAACGCTAAATGACGAACACCATATAAAAAAAAATTATACATATTTTTATGTATGGAGTTGGACATTTCAGGGTTTGGCGAAAACGAACGATGTCGCCATTGCGACCAACTAGTATTATTTCGCCATTAAAACTTCCATTACCTGTTAACACAGGGTCTACCAAGGCGAATTGAAACAGATAACATCTGAGACGAGAACGTCAAATTTCATCGCTGAGAGAATTCTGTTACTGTAGACTTAAAATTAGTTTTATTGCAATCTTATAAAAATTCTTATGAGAGCGTTGTTATGAGATATTTCATAGGAACAATCTTACGAAATGAACAGTCAAATAGCAAAAAAAAAAAAGCAACTATGCATTTGTAAACAAAGTGCCGCTATTACAATTCTAATGCTCCAATTATTAAAAAGAGCCTAAGGAGTATAATTGTATATAAAAAAATAATTAGTTTTTGAACAAAACTAGTTGGAAATACTCATGCACATGTATACATAAGAATATTTTCAATTAGTAGCAAGCAGGTGTTTCCTACGCGGCTGTGATGTATGAATTCTTATAAGATTAAGAGAAATACGTGTTCCCCTTGTACGATATTCAGATTAAGATGGAGTAATGTTCTGCCGACATTTTCTCTTATCTCATATCAGAGTTAATCGCAGTTATAGACTCGATGTAAGTTAATGTGCCTTGATATGGAGTTTGACACATAGCGTTTCGGCGAAATTTAACCCTACGTCTCTACGAGCCATCATCTCGTTGTGAACATCATGTCGCACATGAATTCGTCTAATGTAAGCACCTGATGTTTCGTTCATTTGCAACTATTGTTGGCCGAACATTTTTCTGAGCAATGATGTTCGCTATTATATATGACTTTTACAATGATTTCTCTATTTCGAATTAACGCCATCTATTGATCAATAATGCCTACATTCTATATCTTACTAAAAACATTGAAACAACCCTGAGGACAAACAGAAAATTATGCTCAAACAGAACATGAACTACGTCAATTTTTCGTCACATACAAGAGCATGCATTTGTTGTTCAATTTATGGCTAGTAGAGACGTGGGGTAATGAATTCGCCAACGAGACCACCTAGTATCAAGGCGAATTAATAACAGGTGGCCTTAACAGCCCAGGTGACTTTGTGATTTTTCCTTCTTTGAATGTCAAAAGTTATATTCTCCTATTGTACTTCTTTTTTTGACAGCCGAAAACGGTTTTTACAAAAACAAAATGTACATATTTCTCTCCCAGTGATGTATTCATTTTCGCCGTGAGTATACCTGTTATTAATTCGCCTTGACCTAGTATTACGTCATGAACAAGGCGAATTCGCCTTGGTCATGAACGTGATTAAATTGTGTATTTTCCCCTTTATTGGTTTTCATTTGGTCAGCTGTTCAATTTGCCGGTGACTTTGTTTTTCTCTTTATTATTGTTTTACCTTGACAATTGGTTTTGTTTTCTTTGATGAAAATTAAAAGAAAGAAGTTTTAATACTTTGAAGAACTTTAAATAAATAATTGATAATAATGATATAAACAGTTAATTATTATGTGCTGAGAAACATTACAATGGCAAAACTGCTAAAGAAATAAATTTACTTGCCTATTTGAGTGAAATACATATGTACATATGTATGTGTGCCCTTTTATCCCAGAACGAAGATTATCCTGCGTATTAAAAACTATTGCCGTAAAAGCAGCTTGTATGTTACCAAAAAATATTAAATTAATTATTGTGTTGATGAAGACAATTTAAATAAATGAAAATGTATTCGGCCGAATCTCAAAAACGTGTATTGGTTAAGTGTGGTGGATTTTCTACGCAGTTGGCCAATAATGTTGGAGAACGTATCGATGGCGACCCGTTGTGGGGATCACGATTTGATTTAGTTAACCCCACAGCCGTAGTACAAACTCATTTGGATTTTTTGGAAAGTAAGTAGTTGTAAATAAAATCCAGTAAAAAGCAACTCATTTGAAAATGAGTAGGAGTTTTGGTAAGCTTTTCTAGCAAGAATTACGTCACAAAGTTTGATATATTACAAGTTATATATACATATGTATATACGTATGTCATTAATTAATTATTTGTTTCTCCTTTAGTACTATTTGTAAAAAAAAAATTATTAGAAATGCTTTGAGTGCACCCATGTCAATATAGCTCTACTAAAAAAGTTGGCGAAAATTTGCAAGAATGAAACGTTATGGAATGGCTTCCAGTTTCGGTGGCGGAATTAAATAGAAAATCAAGTAAAATTCATTTTGTTGAAGCAGCTATTATGTTTCCTATCAAATAAAAGAAAAACCTACTCGTCTTTTAAGATGCTCCTTAAATCGATAAAATTTTTACTTTTCCAAGAAAAAAAAGAAACTGTTCCTTATCATGATCATGCTTCTTCCATTTAGACTAAAGGTACGGTCAGATAAGTAAAAAATTTGACCAAAAAGACGTAACCACTAAATTATGGGAAAACAATTTTGTCCTTTTCAAATACTTTTCAAGAAATATAAGGCTCTACACATTATAAAAGATAGGATATCACATTTACTATATTATAGTAAATTTGAAAAAATAGTGGTTACGCTTTTTTGGTCAAATATTTGACTAATGTGACCGCACCTTAATAGTAATTAAAGGCATAAGTTTTTGAATAATACAGTGTGTGGGATGGAATTTGCACTTTAATGTTTTAAAGTAGGTTTTGACGAGCCTTACGGCATGCGTCAAAGAGAAAATTTTCGTTATTTTGCATGAAAAGAAAATCAGCATCGTTGCCGTTTAAAATAATAAGATTGCTATATTCGGCTATACCGAATCTATGTATGTAGATCTAGTTTAGTGAAGTACACTAGAGCCCCGATTTGTGTCGTTAATGGGGACCGGAGAAACGTGACGCAAATCAATATAAATGCACTGAAATTTAATTAACTGGGGAAAATATTCAAAACAAAGCAAAAAAATTTTATTTTTGATAAAAAACAAGTATGAATACATTTTTATTTATTTCATTTACTTTAAAAAATGTTTATTAATATAATATAAAGAAATAACATAACAATTCATTAAGAAAAAACAAAAAAAAACGGAATTCCCCTTATTTACCGCAATTTGAAAACTTTTCAACACAGAGTCTACAACTGCGATTAACTCTTATATAAGATATATAAGAAAACGTCGGCAGAGCATTTCTCCATCTTAATCTTAATATCGTACAAGGGGAACACGTATTTCTCTTAATCTTATAAGAATTCATAAACCACTGATAGCCGCGTAGAAAACACCTGCTTGCAACTGGTTGAAAAGATTTTTATACATACATGTGAATGAATATTTCCAACCAATTTTGTTAAATAACTAATTATTTTCTTTATACCAAATCGTTTTATATACAATTGTTCTCTTGAGCAGATATTTTCATAATATCTGCATCAGATTTATAATGGCGCATTTTGTTTACAAATGCATAAGTAGTTGTTTTTTTGATATTTGACAGTTCATCTCAAAAGATTGTTCCTATGAGATATATCATAGCAACGCTCTCATAAGAACTCTTATAAGATTGCAATAACACTAATTTTAAGTCTACACGTAACAAAATTCTATCAGCGATGGAATTTAACATTCTCATCTCAGATGTTATCTCTAATGTAGACTCCAAGTAAAGCACAGGTGACGAGTAGTGTTGCTAGAAGTTGTAAACATTTTATAAGACAGAAAAAACGGCAAGATCGGTTCATGTCCCTCGAGCCAGTGAGCTAAACACCACGACTGCCTCTAACTTTTCAATATAATTTGGAACATTAAAGTAACTCCAATAAAAAAAAATATGCAGCAATAGAGAATTAAAAAAGACAAGAGTTACGGGCCTCTGAACTTTTCATAAAAAAGGTCGATTGTCAATATGAGTATCATTTAAAAACTTTTGAAGAGATCTTTCAGGAAACACAAAAATTTTGTAAAAATGCTTAACCCATTAAGATCCGATGACATTTTATGTAAAATTATATATCCTGAAATTATTTTTAATTTTAGTCCCAGCCAGGGGTTGAACCGGTGATTATCATAAATCAATTAAAATTTTACTTTTTCGGCTTTGGATCATTTTTAATTTAACTTTTATTAAGAAAAATTATTTTTCAAATGTACGCGGACGTTTTCCAAAGAAAACAAGAAAAATTAGACGCTGGCAGAATGTAATGCTGCATTTTCAGGACCGCCAAATCCATCTTCAGCATTCTTTGCATCCAACACCTTGATTTGCGTATACTGTAAATATCATCCATTTAACCAACTAATCAATATTAATTTGGTTGGAACGAAATTCACACACAACTCAAAGCATTTTTTTTTTTTTTTTGTTGTCTTCTCTACAACACGTCTTGTACATTTGTTGCAATTTTGTACTACACCGTCGGTATAGTCACGAAATGCAAATTTTTATTTTTAATCATTCATACTTGTTTTTCTCACAACATTATAGACGCTGTTCCAGTATCATATCAACTGTTGATGAGTTAGGTATGAATGTTAATGCGCTGTGCCTTGCGTGTTTTTAAAATTATTTTTAATTTTAGTCCCAGCCAGGGGTTGAACCGGTGATTATCATAAATCAATTAAAATTTTACTTTTTCGGCTTTGGTTCATTTTTTTTTAATAAAAGTTAAATTAAAAATGAACCAAAGCCGAAAAAGTAAAATTTTAATTATATATCCTGCTTAATTTTTTTTCTTATTTTTTAACTCTCTGTTTTTTTGTTTGGAGTTACTTCACTGAACTAGATTTACATATATGGTAAAAGGTATATAAGATTTGACATGGCCGAATATAGCACTCTTACTTGTTAAGTAGTTACCAAAACCAGCAACGGTTTTGTATTTATTCTTACAAGAGAATCAATAATGTAAAGAGCCCTTAGTTTTTACAAGTACATATTTGTATATTTTTTATTTATAAGAATAATTTTTATATAAATAAATTAAAAAAATTACTAGATTACAGATTTATTATTCTTTTGTAACACACAAAATCAAATATATAAATTTTTAAATTTATGGCAGCAGCGAATATCAAAAACCAATAAATATAAAAATATCGAATTAATTTAAAGATTAAATTCGAATTTAATTAAAAAAAAACTTTTAACACGTTTAATAATAATTTGAAAGTCAGAATTCAATTGATGATTTTAATAATATCATAACAGCTGATAATAATTAATTTTTATAGATGGAGCACAAATAATATTGTCAAACACTTATCAATCTAGTGTTGAAGGTTTTATGAAGCATTTAAAACTATCTAAAGAAGATTCTGTAAAATTAATGCACAAAAGTGTACAGCTTGCCAAGCAAGCCAGGGATATATTTTTAAATGAAAAAGCAAAAGTTACCCCAGAAGATGGCCTACCATTAATATTGGGATCCGTGGGTCCCTATGGGGCCATGTTACATGATGGTTCGGAATATAATGGTTCGTACACCGATAAAGTTTCCAAAGAAGAAATAAAGGATTGGCATCGCACACGTATAACTGCTTTAGTGGCTGAAGGTGTTGATGGTTTAGCCGTTGAAACGATACCATGTCAAAAGGAAGCTGAAGCTGTTACTGAAATGATACTAAATGATTATCCTAATGTTAAATTTTGGATATCATTTCAATGCAAAGACGAATTACATTTGGCTCATGGTGAAAACTTTGCCAATGCTGCCAAATCGTTATGGGATATGATCAAATTGGCAAACGCTAGAGACAGAATCTTTGGCATTGGTGTTAACTGTGTTAATCCAAAAGTAATAATTTGTTTCTTTAATTCGAATTAATTATTTATTAAATATATTGTTTACTTTTTAAGTTTGTAGCTCCACTTTTTAAATCGTTACACGTTTTATTAAATGATAAAGATTTACCTCCATTAGTAGTGTATAGTAATCGAGGAGAAACTTATGATTTGGAAAAAGATGAATGGATTGATCAAGATAAATGTGTTCCATTGGAGACATATGTATCAGATTGGATACATTTAGGTGCTGTGGTAATCGGCGGTTGTTGTCGGGTCTATCCAGCCGATATACTAAATATACGCAAATGCATTGATAGCTTGGGTAATAATAATATTTAAATGTTGATAATATTAATTTTAATAAAAAATACTAAAATACATATAAACATATGTACATATATTTGATGTATTGTATGTTTTACTTTTAAATATTACTTTTTTTTTCGTATTAAGTATTAAAATTGTTAAAGCTAATTTAGCTCTCAGTCCATTAAATACGCTCTTTACCCTTGAACTTTAAATATGTTGGAGCAAACTTGACTATTACCTAATAATCTAATTTCAAGATTTTATAACATATAAACAAAATCAGAGTGTTGTCTATTTAGGTTATCGTTAAGTTTATGACATATAATTTATTTTTGTGTCTGGTCTAAGTCAAGAATTTATGTTTACTTTTGTATGTATATAAAATGCGTTTTTGTTGTATATACAGATGCATACATAAACATATGTAAACATTTGTAAAATAAAAACTTAACAACAAATCTACTATCTTTAAACAAATACAACATTGAATTGAAACAAAGAATCAAACATTATATAAAAATAAGATTTATGATAATATTAAAAAAATATGAATAATAAATGTTTGTATAATTATTATTGATAAATAAGTATTCAAAAACATTGAGCTGAAAAACAACATAACACTGGAATCACTTTGTTAAGTACTCTCCTTGTAAATCTCAATTAACCCATTTAAATTTGTGTGTTTATTAAGTCCGTTGCATTTTTTTTAATATTAGAAATTGGATTGTCCTGTATTAATTTTTTCTTTTTACTTTTTTTATCTATTATCTATTTCTTACTTTTGTATCTGTTATCTTTTTTTTATAATCGCATCAGTCAATCTTAAAATCTTAAATTTCCTAAAGTACTTGAATAGTTTTTTTATACCTTGAAGCCAGCGAAAAGTAGTGCTAAATAAAAGTATTATGTTACGTTAAAGATTATTAAATAATTATGTCCAACAATGGTTTATATTGAAGAAAGAATCAATTTAATTTTGTTTTTTTTTTTTTCTTCAAATTTTGATAATTCAAATATCTCCTGAAAATAGGGCACCTCGAGCAGAGCTGTAAACAAATCATTGATTATATAAATAATTCGTGAATGATTCATGCACTAAATTAGCAATTTTTGAATCAATTCTTTTAATAAAAAAATAATTGAATAAAATTTGAGTCAATTCAAATGAATTTGGCAACAATGAATTTTAATTCGTTTCTAATTCAAATAAATTTTTAAAAAGTAGCTTTATCATGAATATTTTCAGTTTAGTATAAAAAATGTTTATTTTTCATTACCCCTAGAACAGCTCTCAAATTTGATTGATGGCAACTCTATTTTTTAATTCAATTATTCGAATTGCAATTCGTTGAATTCAAAATCAATTCAATTCAAACAAATTAGAAATAAATTGCAATTCACTTTAACACATTCAATTAAATTAAAAACGAATTTTAATTCATTCTACAAATTCATTTGAAGTGGAAACGAATTGAAATTCCTTTCTGCCTAAAGGCCGGGGTACATAAAATCCGTCATACGTTAAACTTTGACAAATTCAACTGACAAGTCAGTTAAAATACATGTTTTCTTATGAGCCTTGTCACAATCAATACGTGTCCGTCAACGCAAAGTACGAAAGTTGGTCAACTTTTAACTTTTGACGTATGTTGAATACTTTAAACAACTATCAACTTCTTCTTCTTTGTTTTCTTTTAACTCTTGCTGTGTTTCAATTGTATTCTGTGACTTCAATAAAATAAAAATAAAATACAAATTCAATTAAATTATTAAGTGAGTAAAATACAAATTTAATTTTAAAGTGAATAAAAATTGAGAGCAAACTTTGATTAAACATCCGTCAGCAAAGTATTCATTGTGCCAACCTCATCCGTCGTTACTTTGACATTAGTTGAATTCGTCAAAGTACAACGTATGACGGATTCTATGTGCCCCGGCCTTAATACCGAAATCACATACGTCAATTCTTCTTGCAGCAGTTCTAAATTAATTTTTTGGAAGAGAAATGAGTGCAGAATAATTTTATTTCTCACCCTTAAAATTCAGAATTGCTGCAAGAAAAATTGATATGTGTAGGGAACCCGGTATATTTCGCTTAAATTAAATCAAATTTCAATCAATTCTATTTAGTTATGAAAAGAATTATTTCAAAATTTAGCTAATTCGTACTTAAATTAAAAAATAATGATTCATTTACAGCTCTAATCTCGAGTAATATAACAAATTTAAACAGAATTAAATTACATATTAAAAAAAAAAACTTTTAATGTATAAAACTTTTTTCAGTTAACATCAAATTTTCTAGTATTAAAAACAAAGAATTATTAAATTTTGTTTTCTATAATTAAAGTTATAAGTAAATAAACATTATATAAAAAATAAACTAATGTTCAAGGCGAATAAATTACCAGGTGGCAGCGTAGGCGAATTCAGTATTTTTTGCTGGTATACACGACTGTCAAACTCCATATATAAAAAATATACACAAATTTTTTATATATAAAAAATATACACAAATTTTTTATATATGGAGTTTGACAGTGGTGTACGCCAGCAAAAAATACTGAATTCGCCTACGCTGCCACCTGGTAATTTATTCGCCTTGCTAATGTTTTTCTAAAAGTAAACTTTTGTAACGGCAAAGAATACAGCTAATACTTATCAAGATTAGAGCGATGGTGAATTCGATAATTTTCGCCGTAGGCGCGCACGTCAAACTAAATATAAAAAAAGTATACAGATTTTTTATATATGGAGTTTAACAGACTACCGGCGAAAATCAATGAATTCGCCATCGCTCCCACCGTATATTTATTCGCCTTGATACTAAAAAAATTGATATGTCGTAATTATTTTTGGGTTTTAGTAATCGATTAATTCGGGCGAATTATTTTTATATGAAGTTTGACATTTTCTGCAACGGCGAAAATGAGTGAAATTCGCCACTGCCACCACCTGGTACATGATTTCTCCATGCTTAATTCAAACTCGTTTAATATAAACTTCAACAACAACATAAGAGTTAACAACCACTAAATAAACTACGCTTTAAGTGATCAAAAATTTTTTGATTACAAACTTCGAAACTAAGAAAATCATTTCGTTTCAAAAATCTAAGAAAACCTATTATCTATAGTCGTCTTTATGATTGAACTAGAATTCTTCTAAAATCAAATTGAAGAGAGCCAAGTTTGTGTTCTTACCTGATGACTTTAGGTTTTATTTTACTGGCGATTTTGTTTATGAATTTGTGAAGAGATAAGATTAGAAAAATTTAAATACTGAATTCAATTTTATTTGTTAAAAAAAAAGAACTTTGAAACCAAAATGAGACGATTTTTAAATAAATGTATTTCTTATATGTGAATATACAAAATATTTGAAGCGTAGGTATATTAATTCAGAAATTAAAACTTTCTGTAAGAGGGTCATAGCACAAAATGTTAAATTTCTGAGTTGAGCATGCAGAAATATTCTTCAGCGATAAAACTTTCTGATAAACACGATTTTATATGTCTTTTTTTATATGTCTTTCAAAAAGTTAAATTTTAATTCTAAAACATATTTCAATTCGAATTTTTTAATATAACTCTTTCTGCAGAAAAGACTCGATATAATTTTAATCTAATAGTTTCAAAATGAATTATTTAGTTGAGAAGATTATCGTCATCATAAAGTGGGTAAAGACAATATCTTTAACTGAAACTTTTGTTTTTGTACGAACTCATTTGCTCTCTCTTTAATCTCTTATCTGTGGTAATGGGAAACTTTTTTTTTTATTTTTAATAATACCTTATCACTAATAAAAACAGTTGTGTTGTAGTCTGCTCAGAGTAAATTTAATAAACTAAAATATTAAGAAAATGTTTATTATTATTAATATAGATTTATGCTGTCTGGGAAAATACTTATAAAAGCTGCTGTATATTTTCGTTAATCAATCATTTGCAACAACGATTTTTATAAGGCCTTTTGAATCCAGCGTGAGTGTTTAAATAATTCAATATTTACATACTTACATATATACAACTTAGTAGGAAAGTAATCTAGAATAAGTTGCATTAAAATCTATAATCAAGTAATAAAGAGTGCAACAAGTTTATTTTTTTTTTTACTAAAAAAGAAAAATAAAACGTTTAAAACAATTAATAAAAAGTGTAAGTGTGTGTTATTGACCTAAAATGATTTGAAATATTCAAAACAATTATTCCGAAGAGTTTAAGCTTATAAACCTTCTACAATTAAATATTTATTAATTAAAAATTAATCAGCTAAAACTTATTAAGTAAACTAACGGCGCACAGTGGTTCCAAACTTTTGGTTTGGGGAAGAAAATATTGTTTGAATAAATGAAAATTAAATGAAAATAGTAAATTTTAAACATTTAAAAGATATTGTAAAGCTTGTTGTTCTTTTACTCAAGAAGGTTCTTTTAATTGGAGTAGAAAATTAACAACTTTACAACACTTATTATAACGCTTATTAATTTACACACTTGTCATTGTTTGATAGCAACTTTGACACTTCAGAGGCAATTCTATTCAAGTCACAATTCAAAATAAAATGCAACCCTGCTCTGCCACGTATGTATTTTAAAAAAAGTACTAGGGATAGGAAAACTTACTTAAAGGTGAAAGTCTTTACTTTTATAGTGTCGACATGTGTAAAAAATAATATTACGTTATTTGATAACTCGGACTTAAACCCAAATCAACTTATCGTTTTAATATTCAAACAAAATTTAATCTTTTAGGTTTCCTTTTACTAAAATTTTGTTAAAACTTTTAGAGAAACGAATTTGAGGTATTATTATGCGTTTAAAACGGATTCTGGTTAAAGATGGAGGTTTTGGCACACAAATGACTGTACATGTAGGAGATGCGGTCGATGGCGATCCGTTATGGAGTGCAAGATTTAATGCCACCAATCCAGCAGCTGTAGTTAATACCCATTTCGATTTCTTGCAAAGTTAGTATTTTTTTTAAATAATGCACTGCCATAAATAAAAAAATCGTTTTATGTAGATGGCGCTGATATAATTTTAACTAATACTTATCAAACAAGTGTTGAAGGTTATATGGAACATTTAGAGTTAGATGCTGATCAAAGTATTGAACTGATTAAAAATACAGTGCGATTAGCTCATATCGCTAAAGAAAAATATTTAACTGAATGTTATCAGGCACAATTAAATGTGAATGAAGGTAGGTTTTCAGGAATATAATGATAATGGATCGCTTTAAAAACTATCTTTTTTAAAACGTTTATCACACCTTTTAAAAGCGATCGGTTTCTGTCACATGCATAACTTATTTTTAAACAAATGTATTTTTTTAGGGTTTCCAATGATCATTGCTTCGATTGGTCCATATGGTGCCCATTTACATGATGGTTCTGAGTATACAGGTGATTACGCTGATTATGTGCCAGCCAAAGAAATAACTGATTGGCACAGAGTACGAATTGATGCATGTCTTGAGGCTGGTGTAGATGCTTTAGCTATTGAGACAATACCTTGTCAAATGGAAGCTGAAGCCTTGGTTGAAATGTTAATCGAAGATTATCCGGAAGTTAAATTTTGGATTGCTTTTCAATGCAAAGATGAAAAAATGTTAGCTCATGGTGAAGTGTTTGCTGATGCAGCCAATACCATATGGCATCTACTAAAGGAACGCAATGCTGAAGAAAATTGCTTAGCTATTGGTGTTAACTGTGTTAATCCTAAATTTGTAACACAGCTTCTTAAATCTTTAAATGGTGAACTTAGTGTAGAGGACAGAATACCATTGGTTGTATATCCCAATAGTGGTGAGGTTTATGACGTAAACAAAGGTTGGATGGGAAAAGAACACTGTGTACCCTTGGCTAATTATGTGACAGAATGGGCACAGTTAGGAGCCAAAATTATTGGTGGCTGCTGTCGTACTTATGCTCGCGATATCAGACATATTAGTGAAATAGTTCAAAATCTTAACAGTTTGAATTTAGTAAAACCCTATTTGTGATCTTACTAAACTACGTAAGTGGTTTAAGCTTATTTTTTTTTTTTAAAGATTTACGCCAAATAAAGATTATCTATCCACCGTATTTTGAATGTCACTGTTGTGACAACAATATGTCGTTTGCAAGAAGTATGTTAAGATTTATATGGTCATTGCCTTTAATTTTTAAATATATGAAAAATTATTATAAATGACGTTTGCGATAACTTTTAAGGCTGAATTTAATTTAATTTTTAAATTTCTCTGTTGCTATGTAGCATTGTAAGTAAGTACATACAGAGCCGGACAAAAATATTCATACAGTAACTTATTCTGTTTTCAACCTTCTATATTATTGAAATAAATAGATGTAATAATCTGGTTTCCTACAAAATTATTTATTCACTTGTTAGTTAACTAAGTATATATACTAGGACTAAATTCAACAAAAAGTGTAAATAAAAAACATAAGTATTTCATACTAAGGCACTAATAGAGGCGGACAAAAGTATTCACACATTATGTGAAGCTTGCATAAATATTCAAATTGAAATTAATTTAATGCTTTGTAGAGTATCCTTTATTTTTGATAACTTCTTTTAAACGTTTTGGCATGGAATGCACAAGTTTTTTCGTGACGTCGCTACAAATATTACTCCATTCTTCCATTAGGATATCCTTAAGTTGGCTTTTTCTCGTTATGTTGCGCTTTTCTACCCGTCTGCCCAATTCATCGCAAAGATGCTCAATAGGATTCATGTCCGGAGATTGCGGTGGAGTGGCTAGGATATGGGGAACATTATAAGCAATCCATATACGAACATCAAACGCAGTATGTTTCGGATCATTGTCATGTTGAAAATAGAAATTTTCCCATATGCCAAGCTTTTCGGCGCTTTGCAGCAAATTTTCTTTTAATATATTTAAATAAACGGTCTTGTCCATTGTACCGTCGATAAAAACTAGGTTTCCGATCCCATTTGCAGACATACAACCCCACACCATAAACCCTCCACCGCCGTATTTTACAGTAGAAACAAGGTTGTTTTTTTCCAATTCGGTATTCGGCTTCCTCCAACTCGTGTTCTTCCGTCGGATTGAAAAATGTTAAATTTGCTTTCGTCAGAAAACACCACGCTATCCCAGAAGCTTTCATTTTTGTTTTCGTACTCCTTCGCGAAGTTTAAACGTTTTCTTTTATTCACTGTACTAATCGCTGGTTTTTTTCTGGCGACTCTAGAGCTGTAACCGGCACGGTGCAGGGTTCGTCGCACAGTTTTTGAATGAATTTGTTTTCCTGTTTCTTCTAAACATTCCGCAGCCAATTCAGTTGATGTAAGTTTAGGATTTTTTTTAATTTTTCTAACCATTTTCATTTCTTCTCTTGCTGTAAGCTTCCGTGGCCGGTCAATACGATGCATATTCTTGAAGTTAGTAGATTTCTTAAACCTTTTTACTATGCTGGCTACAGTAAATCGGCTTCTTTTTACTATTTGACCGATTTCTGCATACGATTTGTTATCCCTATGTAGCTCTAATATATTTTTCCTTTCAGATTCTGTTGTTTCCTTTTGCTTACGGGCCATTGTAGACAAAAAATTCTTAAATAAAAACCAACAAGCAAATATTTTAACAGCAAATATTTTGTAACGGCACTTTTACATATTCCATTGCAAAAAGTATTGCCAGCACAAAAAAATTTGCTATGTTAGTAGATTAAACACCAAGATACGCAACTGTGTTAATACTTTTGTTCACCTAAAAAACACTTTATTTTTTTTATTTTTTTTTATTTTATTTATTCATTTAAATTAAAAATTAATTTATTTTTTTTAATTTACATGGTAAGCAACCCCTTTTTTCTACGTATAAATAGGGAAGAAATAAACAAATAGGTTTGTTGAAAACTATACCATTTTACTCCTTTATTAAAAAAATATAGAAGATTAAAAAGAAAGTTGACTGCTGTGTGAATATTTTTGTCCGGCTCTGTATGTATATTTAAAAAAAGACCTCTTTAATTTTATTCTGAAAGATTTCGAAAAACACTAGATCATTGCATCAGTTTTCAGCTTTACTCAATTCAAAATTTCATTATTACTTAATCCATATTTCAAATTAAAAAAATGTAATAAAATATTATGTAGACCAATATGTTTTGACAAAAAAAGTTTTTTCTCATTTTAATAGATGAACGTAAATAGCGATTTAAAATACAAACACATTTATTTAAGGCCCTTATGCATGCAGGATGGATTTTAGGAGCATTGTCTGCCTACAAGAAGATATATATCCACAGAAGTTCCTTTTGACTAAAGATTATAGCAGCATCTTGAAATTAAAATCTCAAGATTAATTTTAAAGTTATTAATGCATTTCAAAATTACTTTTTATTTATTTCACTCAACAAAACAAGTAAAAAACATATAAAAAATAAGCTTTATATCTAGAATACTTTGGTTTATCCTATTCTAGTGCCTTTTGGGTCTCCTGTTGAAGCCGTTTCTTTGCCGCTAGACGTTCTTGCGCTAATCTTCTGTTTTCAGCAATTCGAGCAAGTTGTTCTGCACTTAACTGATTTTTAGGGGCAGGCGTTGATGGTTGGCTCGGCGGTAATGGTGTGGCCAAATCACTAGTATCATTTAAATTACCTTGTTCTGTATAAGGAGTAGATACAACTGCATTGCCCCTAGAAAAAGATGGAGTGGCAAAGTTGCTGCTAGATATTGAAGTATTTGTAGAAGAGCCCTTTCTCCCGCCAGAATATCTTGAATTACTTGATACAGGAGTTCGGGGATCTATCTTTGATATGGCAATCTGTTCATCTAGAAGGGCATCAAACTCATCGTATGGTTCATCAGCAGCTGCCGCAGGTTGATCATCATCGTCGTCTTCATCGTTTACTTCACCGTGGTTCTTCATGCTTTCCAGCATTCCTAATCTATAGCGGGACATATGAACTTGTAAAGGTTTCTTTTTGCCTAAACGTTCTATATTTGTCAATACATCATCAAATTTATATGTAGGATACATTCTGTGCGCCCAGTGTTGTAGTCGTCGCATTATTTCATCTAGGTCCTCTTTTTCTTTGCCCTTTCCTTTAAATTTTATGTCTTTAAAATAATCTTCAATCGTGTGCAATCCTCTCTGACCTCTTAAAACATCTACATTTAAACGTGGCCTTGGATTTAGGACATTTCTTTTTTTAGGCTGTACCTTAACTGGAACATCTTGCTGCTTTTCGCCATCCGCTTGTTGATCACTGTTGCCAAATATCTGGTCATTATCATCAGCAGCATCGGGAAGCTCATCTTCATCATTCTGCAAATTACCATTAAGTACGTCGTCAATACAGTCATCTCCGAAAATGGACATGTTTGGAGAAAGAAAAATAAAAACAGTTTCAAATGTGCAAATTTATTTGTAAACAAAATTACGGCGGAATTAATGTTGCCAGATGATTGAAACATAAACTAATTGATAACATAACCTAGAAACATTTTTTCTAATTACAGTTTAATATTAATGTTTGATATGAAAATATGAAATGATATGATATAAATATGAAATTTAATGAATTTAATGTTAATATAAGATTTCGGCCTATTAGGCATAGTATTACTGAAATAAATAAATAAGATAAATAATATAATGATAATGTGATGAATTAACAATATTATGTTTAAACATTTTTAACCACCCTGTTGAATATTTGAAATTAATATTTTTTCTAATCTTGGCCCTTACGTTAAAACAGAATAAAAAATATGGTTATATAAAATAAAAATTTCATTAACATCGAATAGTGAACAAGGGATTTACTGCTAAGCCAAATAAGAATTGCAGGGACGCAAGAAACAGGGTGTTTGGGTGCTACACTGTCACAAAAGAATGATGTAACTAACTGTGACTCTGATCGTATAAATAAAATAATTATTTTTGGATAGATCTGACACATATTTATTATCTTCTTTTTGGAGACATAATGTCAGATTTAGTGACGTAATTTCATAGAGTGCATTTACTTCAAACTAAATAATTAACCTATCGGTTAACGGTAATGCTTATCGAAACCACTACAAAAGGTAGTTTTTTTATTGTTTTTATTAACTCAGCCTTATATTAAAAATTTCAATATTTTTAAGTAAACATTTACGTTACTCAAAGGGTTTTAATACGTTTTTGTTTGTTTTGTTTTAATGTTCGTTTTAAAAAGGAGCAAAATTTTGTACAAGTTTTTGCAACCGATAGTAGCGGTGGTAAAATAATTTGTGTTGTGCTAAATTTTCTTTGGAAATATTAATCCCCGATACAAGAAAAATACTTGATATTATTAAGCAAAATATTAAATAATATAGACAGTTATTAAAACAACAAATGTATTTGTAAATATAGACAACTTTTTATTTGCAAAAAGCATAATGTTCAATAAACAAGTTAAAGCTGAATAAAAAAGTAAAACAAATTGGAGAATAAAATTGAAGAATAACAACAAAAGTTGCAAAAAATATTTGAGTTTATGAAGCAAACTAAATTTACTAAGCAAAGATGGAAAATAAATGTAATAAAACTCCAAATAACAGTAACAATAATACCACAAATAGTAAATATATGGATCATGTATACTGTCATACAAATCAAACGAAAAGTTCGTTCAATATTGCGGCAGCTCCTGGCAGTGTTGGCGCTGGAGGTGCAGCTACTTCGCCAAATGCCGATGTTTTAGCTTTACTCAAGGAAAACAAGCAGTTAAAGGCAATGTTAATATTACATTTGGACTTGATACAGGAACAAAGCGATCAACTAATGGCTAAAGAGAAGCTTTTAATAACACGCAATGAAGAAATTGAATCACTACGGACTCGTAACGTTGTACTGGATAATCAAGTGAAGGAATTGCAAAAACAATTGCAGCAGCAAATTAAAAGATCTGGAGAAATTTCAACCCTACCCCCACCTCCCTTAGCTAAAATACAATGTAAGACAAATCAAACTTTACCGTTAGCGACATTAGGACCAGTTGCGACAAATGGCGCCAAAATTATAACTACAACGGGTACGGCTAAATCCAATATTATAGGGGAATGTAATGGCAAGTTAATAAGTAAAATCGTACTTCAAAGAGTTAGTATGCCTTCAGGTCGAGGAAAACACAACGAAAGTCCACAAAGCCAAACAACTGATTCGGAAAATTGTGAAGATGCAGAGGATTATGGTGAAGATGAAGAACACGATGACGCCGAAGAAGAGGAAGTAGATGGCGAAGACGATGGTGAAGAAGATGAAGAGGAAGAAAATGAAAGTCATCAAGAAGAAAGCCAAGAACAAGATGGGAATGAACCAGAAAATCTTGATGATGCAGAGGAAGAGGAGATGATAGAACACTTTCAGGATTCCATTGAAGAAAAGTCAAATACGCAGACAGTTGTTATTGATGATATTTATGATACGGGTAACACAACTGAGGACAGTAATGAGATTTTAGCAGTACGAAGCAAGCGGCTAAGGTTGCGTCAAGCAGCAAAACAATCTCTTGCAATACCCAGAGGCGCGAAACCAAGTGTGTCTCCTGCATCGACAACAACAAATGATGGTCAAACAGCTTTTAAAGCTGTTACTTCATCATCAACTTCATCGACTACACATTTAAGTAAGCAGCCACATACGCCTAGTCGTGGAAAACAAATGACAATTATGCGTTGGCATGCACCAGATTATAATACTGATGAGTCCATTAGTTGTGATTCTACAGTTGATGTAGAGAGGGTAAGAGATAGCTTGTTTTAAGAAAATATAATAACAATTAAATATTAATTTATTTCCTTTTAGCGATCAACATCAGCAACATCTTCTCCCTTGAAATCCTCATCAAATGTAATAAAAAAGCGGTCTCACGATAACTCTTCGCAGCTGGTACATCATCGACGAAAAATCCGAAGATGCACATATATATCTACACCACAACTCTACAGCACAAGAGAATGGGAAGATGAAGCATTCAGTTGCGATTATGATTATGAATTTTTAAAAACAGAAGTCAAACTATTGCTATCCGATAACCCTAAATTGGAAATACCAAAATGGACAGAACACGAATTGACACCATCGTATTGCATTGAAGGAACTGAAGATCTTTCGGATGATGTATTTCTTAAGAGACATGCAAAATTAGAAGTGGATGAGAGGCGCCGTAAAAAATGGGACGTACAACAAATTCGAGAACAAAGACGTATAGAACGACTTAAAAGGCGTCACTGCAAAGATGAAATACAACCACCACAAGACACGCCAAGCTTGCAAACATTTTATCCCACAACAGAGAGCCTGCAAACAATTTGTTATGTGAATGACTTGCCTGTTCAAGCTTTCGGTGAAATGATACCTAAACTTGTAACCACTTGCTGCAACGGCGCTAAGGGAGAGGGTCACAAACATTTTCAATTGCCTTGGTTGGACAAAGATCATTTACAACATTTAAATGACAATAACAAACCTCCAACTGTAACAACAATTAACTCTAATGAAGCAACAACAACCGGAACTCTACAAATACAACAAATGTTAAATTCTTCTTTTGTTTTTCTTAAGAAACGCAGAAGACAGCAAAGTTCCTCATTTGGCACTTTGCATCACAACGCTCGCCAACGAAATCAAGCATCCAAATTGGCAAATAATATAAATAATCCTACGAACATAACGACACCAACTCCTTCAACAACCTTAACACCAACATATTTTAATATTGTAAAATCAACTGTGGCCTCAAGCACTTCGTCAACAACAACTACCACAACACAGGCTTTATCTTGTTTAAGTAACGATTCAAATTTAAATGATTCAGTACTCTAATACTACCTTGATATTTTGCATTAAAAATTAATTCCCAAATAATTTCTTTGACCAGTAATGTATAAAAATACATAATATGAATTAAAATAGCTTTCATTATACATTTATATGTATTTTTATATCCCTGTATGTTAATTTAAGCACGTTTCTTAACAAAATGTTGACCTAAGAAAATTGTGATAAATTTAAATAATTAATTGGAAAAAAGTGTAAAATATAATAAATACATTTTCATAATTATTTAAGTTTACAAGTGTAAATTAAAATAATAGAAAAACAAAAACCTGCACATTTTGTAAATAGTTTTAGAATTAAAAAAATCAAGTTAACGTAATGTCTCTTCTGTAGCAAAATGTAAAATAGTTCGTATCTAAAATGATTAAAATGAATATATAGAAAAAATTTTAGATTTCATATTGTGGCTCTTGTTTTATTTGAGGCAATCAAAAAGCAATTTCGTATAACAATATTTCTTTTAAAATTTAATGATATAATAAAGCAGTTCGTAAGGAAAATATAAGACAATTTGGACATAATACTTTATTTATACAATTGTTAACACATATAATTATAATTGACATTGTGGAGGGAAAGGCAATAACTGTTATCGTTTTTCTAAAATTATTTGCGTATATGCAAGTATTAATTTAATATATAATATTAATTAAAAATAAAAAATAAAGGAGAAGACCATTAAATTGACATTAGAAATAATAAGGACAATTGTTTTACAATTATTTTACACTTTGTGTTAGATATTTATTAGCAGCAGTTTCCCAGATCTCGTCGATATTTTCAAACTGATTTCTCCATAACTCTTCGATTAATTTCCAACCTTCTTCTTGTGTCACCAAGACATACTCATTGGATGGATCAAGAGAATATGTATAGGCCCCCATAACTAGACTTTGTGCTAAACGGGCGGCTACACAATATTTCAAATATTGTTTTATTTCATTCGTTAAAGGATGAACAGATTCAAATCCAGCTAAAAATATTCCACCACTTTCTAAATTTTTTGCTTGTAGCAACATATAAGTTAAAGCGATTCCAACTTCAAACAGAACAGGAGATTTGTTAGTGTCACCAAAATCAATAATGGCCTTTACTTTAAAGTTCGAACCTTCGCTGAAAGGCTCAACAATAATATTATGCTCATTAAAATCGCCATGTATAATTTGCATTTCAAACGTATTCAGTTTGCTAAGAACTATAGTTTCAAAGGAATGTATGATTTCTTCTATTATTTCTTTTCGGGAATGATCTTGTAAGACGTATAAAAAGTCTTTGAGCTTAGATAGAGATTGTAACTGCCATGTCGTTTTATGGGAATCATATGCATCGTGATGAAAATTCTAAAAATAAAGTATAAAAATATTTGGATTACATCATATGAACAAAATTATGCATTTATATTATTGTAATGTATTAAAGGTAGGTACCTTCAAGGCTTTCACAATTTTTGCCAGGTATTCACCACTCTGATAAAGTAAATAATTTGTAGTGGGCACTTCATGAAATATTTTTCCAGGGATAAATTCCAATAGACGAACAACATGTTCAGTTCCGTTTATCGATTCCAAGGAATAGTATTTACCATTCACATTACTTATAGGCCGAGGACACTGGATTTGCTGTTTGGCTGTAAGTATTTATTGCATTAAAATATATTTGTTTTTAAATAATGGTCAATAATGGCTTTGGCTTTCTTTGTATGTATTGTTAATAAAGAAACAAATAAATAAAAAATGCGTACTTACACAAATATAACATCAATTGATTTTGAGCATCGACAAATTCAACTTTTGTGGAATCCAAAGAATTAAGTATCTTGAAAACATAACCATGAGGCCAATGCGTAACAATTAATGGGTTTTTGATATTTCTGTAACAATTAAAGTATTCGAATTCATCATTAATTTAGATAAAGTTTATAATCTTGTCCAAAATTTTACTAAAGTGATTTAAAAATAAATTAATTCAGATTTATGGCAAAAAGTTCTAGTTTGGGACAAACGCATTAACCTTTCAAATCTCTTAAATCGTTAAGTTATTTTTTTAAAACTGTCTAGTTAATGCTAAGGCGAATTTATAACAGGTAAACTCATGGTGACAATGAATACATTCTGTACATTTTATTTTTGTACAAATTGATTCCTACCATATCCGGCTGTCAAAAGCAAAGAAATAACAGGTAATTTGCCATATTAAAAAAATTCAAATTTAGAAATGTGTTTTGTGACAAATGTTCCATACAAAATTGTCCTAAAATACATTTACTGCCGGTTTCTCTACATGCGAACATTTCTTTTGCATATTTATATTGAAAACAAAAACAATTTTATATATTTTGTTTTTGCTTTCAACACAAGTATGCCCAAGAAGTATTCGTTCGCATGTAGAGAAATCCGCAGTTAAAATCTATTTTAATTTTTTATGAATACGGCACTAAAACTTTAGATGTTTTTTAAACATTCGAAGCAGAAATATGCCCATGGCACAAACAATAGTCACTGTAGCAGTCAGTTTCAAGGCGAATTAAATTACAGGTGGGCTTAATAGCCAAGCTGTTTTTTTTATGTTATACGTTGTTGTCAAAATTTTAAAATAGTTTTAAAAATAAAAAATTTCAAATAATTTGAAAAAGAAAAAAATTTCAACTGTATAAAATTAACTTTCAAACCAAAAAAAAAAAAAAAATTAAATATGAGGAATTAAAGTCCTATATATTAAAAGGATAATTTAAATTTGGTTCCCTTTTGTTTAGTCAACTATTTTTGACATCAATGTGCGGCGAAAATAAACAAACTTGCTTTTGCCACTACTTTATAATTGATTCGCCTAGGTCAGTACCACCTGTTTTGAATTCGCCTTAGCTAACGCAAGAAATAATATTCACTACTTCATACTTGGCAACACCAAAGATTCACTTCTTTGATGTGGCAGCACTGTATAGGCAAAATTTTATTTGGCGCTAATAATGTAGAAGAGGAACAAAACAAAAACCACAAAAAACATAACACAGGCAAATATTTACCGGGATGACTGAAATAAAAAAAGTGTAATTAAATATTAGTCAAGAAGAAATAACTTATTGTGCCTGATTTCTTTAATATTAAGTTTCACATTAAAAAAATAATAACTTAAAACAAGTCATAACTTATAAACAAGTCATAATGGGTATTACTGGTTTAATACCATTCTTGGAAAAAGCCTCAACTTCTGTTAATATAAAACAGTTTGAGGGTTCATCGGTTGCAGTCGATAGTTACTGTTGGCTACATAAAGGAGTTTTTGCGTGTGCCGAAAAACTTATAAGAGGCGAAACTACAGATGTTCACATTCAGTATTGTCTGAAATACGTTGATATGCTGATTAGACACAAGATAAGGGTAATTATGGTATTCGATGGCAGGCATTTACCAGCAAAAGCAGAAACTGAGCGAAGAAGACGGGAAGCAAGAAATGAAAGTAAACAGTTGGCCAAAGAGTATCTAAGAAGAAATGATATTGAAAAGGCCAGATCATACATGAGAAGAGCGGTCGATGTGACACATGAAATGGCATTGGAATTGATAAAAGCATGTAGAAATCGAGGTATCGATTGTATAGTAGCACCGTATGAAGCAGATGCACAAATGGCCTGGCTAAATAAGAAGGGTTTGGCTGAATATATAATTACTGAAGATTCCGATCTGACATTGTTCGGAGCACAAAAGATACTGTTCAAATTAGACTTAACTGGCCAAGCACTACTAGTAGAGAATACAAAACTATACTTAGCAATGGGTTGTAAGCCTGAAAAATACACCTTTGAAAAATTTCTTAGAATGTGCATTTTATCAGGATGTGACTATTTAGACTCATTACAGGGCATTGGCCTAAAGAAATCTTGTAAATTTATTTTAACTACTGAGGAGGATGATATGACAAAAGCATTGAAAAAAATACCAAGTTATTTAAAAATGAAACAGTTGGAGGTAACCAATGATTATATTGAATCTTTTCTAAAAGCAGAGGCAACATTTAAGCATATGTTTATCTACAATCCCTTAGAAAGAAGGATGGAAAGATTACATGAGCTTGATGAATTTAAAACCGATGAATGCTATTGTAGCAATGCTGGCACTTTGCTAGATAACTCTGAACAAGCCTTTCAACTAGCATTAGGAAATCTGAATCCCTTTACCTTAAAGCAAGTAGATGACTGGCATCCTGACCAAAATTGTACACAATCGAAGTCAAAACATAAAAGTATTTGGCTAAGCTCAAAAGTGTCTTCGGTAGCCGAAGAACCCAGTGAGAGTAAAAGTCGTTCCAAAGAAGATAAGGGGTCGATATTTCATTTCAAAAAGATTGAATTTAAAAATATGGCTGAAATGGAAATAGAAGAAAAACTTTCTGAAGAAAAAAGCAAACTCGAAGAATCTGAAATATTTACAATGTACAAATATGCCTCGCCAAAAATGGAAAGAAAACGTAAAAGACGACAATCTTCCACCTCTAGTTGCGAAGATGAAAAAACTGAAGACATTGTTAATTGCAATGAAGTACTAAAGAAATTCTCTCACAATCCATTTGCCAAAGTAAACTCTGCATTGGAAAACATACAAAAATCCCCAGTTTGTGCCAACAGTTCTTTACTAAAACTGCTAAGCCCTAAAAAAGCTAATGGCGAAAATGACAACCAACCGACGATAGCAGCTAGGACTGCTTCAGTTAAGTCCAGATTTTTTGCAAAAAATATTACATTAAAAAAATCATTTGCTGCTAGAGATCTAACATCTGAAATGTTAAAAATAGAAAAGAAAACTAACGAATATATGGATCAGCAACAGGATTTATACTTGTGTTCCCTCCATTCACCTAAAAAGAAATGTGAGGAAGATGATAGTAAAACATTTGATAACCCATTATCTGATGAACGAAATACAAAAACTGAAGAAAAAAGTGTTAAATGTATTAATGACGATTTTATTTCAAACACAGAAAGTTTCAATGACTCCAAAGAAAACAAAACATTTGAGTCTTCTGTCTCAAAAGAAGAAATAATTTTACTTTCAGATACTGAAGAAGAACGGTGTTTTTCAAAATCTACAACGTTATCGTCACAACAAAATTTATTAAAAAGAGTACCCATAAAGTCAAAAACCTCTTTAACTCGTAAAGCAGTTAAGACTTTAGGAACTGTTGGTCCAAATCAATCGAAGTTAAGTATGTTTGGCTTTCAAAAGAGACCTGCATTAAAGAAGTTATAATCACATTTGTTTATGTTAATAATGTTATTTATTTATTTAATTTTTGTATGCTGTCTATTTGTTTAATAAAATTTGCGTTTTTTGCATTTTATAATGTTTTAAAACATCACAGTTTGCTTGAAATTAGGAAGAAATATCGAGAAAATAAATTTAATTAAAAACTTAAAACCTTTTTTATCTCAGTGAATAAAAGGAATTTTGCTATTTGCAAATAAAAATTATTTCCATCCGTTTAACTCACTGTTTATAACACGCAGTCTTGATGAGACATTGATTTCTTCAACCATTGAACAATTTCATGAGCGCATATTAAAATAGCTTGTGTAGAAGACCATCGTTGTCGATGTCATGTTCTTGTTCGAACAGCGTTGTCCGAACATTTGATCAAACAACGATGTCTGCCTTCAAACGTCACTTTCATTTTGAAAAATATTAAATTGAGGCAATATTTTTTAATAGAAGTAGCACTTCAGGCATTATTACCTATTTAGTTATTTTCGTAACCGTGCTCCATTCTTTAGGAAAGGGATAGATGAGAGATAAGACAGGTGGTGAAATAAGAAAGATGGAGAGTTATTTTACTTCATCGGCGAATATGCTATGAAGAAGTACCGACGAAGGAGGCTGCACGCTTTTAATGGTAATTCTGAATATGTATTTATACCATTAAACAGAAAAAATATTTTTTTGGATTGCCGCAGGGGTTGAACCCTGGCCAACCAGGTTTGTAGTCAATGTGTTTACCACTTTGACTTTGTAATTGTATATGATTTAACAAAAAATGATAAAAAAATATACAAATATATTTGAAACTGTGAACAAACAATACATGAACAACGCCACGTTTTCTCCACATAGAAAAACATGAAGAAATTCTTGTTCCCTATTCTGTCGAAGTTTTCACCCTTATCGTGGTTAGCGTTTTTGTGGCGAAAGTTTGCCGTTTTTAAAAAGTTTTGTAATAGATTAAAGAAAGCTCGTAACAGTTATCATTAATCTATTACAAAATTGTCGTCAAGATGTAGTGTAAAGCAAGTTACACACAAGAATATATTTGACATTTAGTGGTACCGGATAGCAATTCTAAATTTAACTGGTAACATTTCTATAGGAATTGTTTGAGCTTTTTACTCCACGTCTCCACTTGCCATCAAATTGAACAATACATGAGCATAACGCCGGCAGATCAACGGTATTAATTTGTTCATGCTCTTGTATGTGGCAAAAACGTGTCGATGTTATGTTCTGTTTGAGCATAATTTTCTGTTTGTCGTCAGGTTTGCTTCAATGTTTTTAATAAAAAGTAGAGTGTTCGCATTGTTGATCAATAGATGGCGTTAATTCGAAATAGAGAAATCATACTAAAAGTCATATTTGATGGCGAACATCATTGCTCGGACAAATGTTCGGCCAACGATGGTTGCACATGAACGAAACATGAACATTAGGTGTCTACATTCGCCGAATTCATGTGCGGCATGATGTTCACACCGAGTTGATGGCTCGTGGAAACGTAAAGTTATAATTATACCGCCAAAATCTTTTTTGCCCGATTTTTTAAATGAAAATTCTTTTTGTATAACTTAATAAAAGTAATAAAAAATATTTACAAGGTGAAAATTGGATCTCAAGCGCAATAATTTATTTATACTAAATTTGAAATTTCTGTAAAACACAAATAACAAATTGTTAGCTCTAATATACAACTACAACTTTCCAATAATTTTAAAATTAATTTCCTATTCATTATTTAGCTTTTGTTAATGCGTTTATCATATACAGGCTCGATTTATAAAATAAAAATTAAAAAAATAAAATAAGAAAAATTTACTTACGGATCTTCCTTAACATAAAAGTTACGATCATCGTACGAAATTATTTCCTTAATTTCTCCAATTGTTATGCCATACAAACGGCGTAATAAACTTTCAACGATTTCATTGGTAACTTTAGGTTTTATAGTTGAACCTGGTTGCAAAGTCGCTGAAGGTGTAGACGAACCATTTATATTTTCAAATTCTATATGGTTAAAAGTGTATGATTTACTTTCATCTTTATTATTGTTAAAGGTGAATTTGGCATTTGCATCATATTCATGATTGAGTGTATAAGACTTTCGTCTTGATATGTTTGTCAATTCAACATTATTCCAAATATCATCCATGACTTTAAAATTAATGCATTTATTTTGTACTCCTTGTTTTTGTTAGTGCTAAAAAAATAATAAATAAATGTTAATAAATGTTTGTTAAAAAAATTATCAGTAAAATTTATTTATTATTATGATCTCGCACATATTTGTTTGGCAATTGAACTCAATTAGGATTAATAAAAATTTTTGGTTGCTCTTATTTGTGATTAACTTGTATTTGACAATTTTATTATTACAAATGAAAAATGAAGATACATTAATTTTTTAGTTAAAATTTTTAAAAAAGTGTTGGTATTTTTGATTACTTTTGTATGTGTATGCGTTCGCGTGAAAGGTTGTTGTATCAAATGTTTTACAAAACGTACTGACTGACGGGTTTAAGACGACTTATATTTCTGATTATAAAAAGTCGTATATCTATCTTTGGTTGTTTTTTGTTTACTGCTTTTAAAGTCTTTGTTGTTTGTACTTGTTTAAGCTTTATGTGATTATCAATTGAACTTGTGCTTGTTTTGAGTTATTAAATCAGTTTAAAAATAAGGTATAAAACGCGCAAGACATATTTAAGTAATTATATACAAATTTTACAAAAGTAATTGTTAAAAAAATAAATTAATTAAAAAAAGAAAAAACGTAAGAAATGATTTCGAAGGCTTTTGTGTCAATAATAGCAGAGAGTATATAAATACAAGTTTGTTATTCCGTTTCTAATTACTTTAATAAAATTTGGCAATTATTAATTGATAATTGTTTTTTATCTGTGTTTGGAGCTTATTTTGTAGAAGTCGTTTCAAGAATTATGCTGTTTAAAATCGATTTAAAAGTTGCTCAGGAATTGAAAAAAGTATCAGACTTTAAGGAGAAGATTATCAATCTGAGTGTTTTTCTTTTGTTGCCTTTTCCGATTGTAACAAAAACAAAAAAGTTTTAATAAAAAATCAATTTAAAAAAATTAAAAAAAAAAAACAAAGAGGAACAGTCGTTTCAAATTTATTGCAAATGTGGGCCCTTTTGTAAATTTTGCGGGTAAATTTAAATACAATTTTCTCGATATTCGGAAGTGATGTTTGAATTCTTTGCCTGTATATGGTGAAACAATTTCATTCAAACAATTTGGAATGTTGTTCCTCTTTTGGCATTCAAAAATTTCAAAAAGATCTAACAAATCAATCAATCACTAGAATCACTTGGACTCTCTACCAAATCTTCAATAATGTTTTTTAGCTCATCTTTATTTGGCATTACAGTGGTCTTTTATAATAGAATAACTATTTTACTCTTTTTAAATATTGCTAATGACTTTTTTATTTGTTTATGTTATACAGCTGTTGATCACCTCTACAATTCCTTTAAGGCGCAAAACATGGCGCAATAATACCTTGACGCAGAGGCTACACCAAGGCGCATCAAACACATAAAAGGCGTAAAAGGTATTGCATTCACCTGGTATTATTGCGCCATGGGCTACACACTTGTATTAGAATGAAAGACTGAAAGCTTAAAAAATAAAAAAAACTCACAAGTTCAAAAAATTCACAAAAATTTTAAATCAATTATAATTTTATATTTACTAACAATCAAAATATCAACAAAAATAAAAAAACTAATTAAAAATAATTTTATTAAAAAACCGAAATTAAAATAAATAAAAATAACATTAAATAAGTTATAATCTTGACTACTCATACATTTTGTATTTTAATTTATTTAAAAAATATATATAATAGATTGCAGTAAAAACGTTATGAATTTACTTAACAGTATGAATAAAACTTAGATGTGCTTAAAAAGTTTATGCATGGAAGTTTTGCAGTTTTTAAATAAATAATGTTCTACTTTTGACAGCAGATATTTAAAAAAATATAAACAAAACAACTGTATAAATAAATTAAAAATTAAATTTTATATAATAGTACAGTTGCTAAAGCTATGTACATATGTATGTATGTACGCATATTTAACTGATAACAAACAAAAGATAAATGCAATTAAATGAACAATTTTCCTTTAAAATTTGCAATTATGCAATTGCATGCGTGGAATAAACGTTTTATATTAAAATAACAGTTCGAAAAATAGTATTAATGGATATACACGTATGTATATTCATATATTTATTATTACGGTTATTCCACTTCCAAATACACAAATACAAATAAAATTCAAATTTATTTTGCCGCAACCGTAAAATGTCATAGAAATAAATCCTAAAACTTTAACCCATATGCGCTTATCGCTCCATTTCTAAAACGGTAACTGCCATCGCTAAATTAAGAGGGGTTTAGACGGTACGACTTTACGTACGTAAAATACAAAAGAAAATAATATGAAAATCCATCTGTATTTTAAAAAATGAGAGTAAAAATCTTACGACAGATTTTTTCGTGTTTACACAATTGGTATATACAGGTTTTTGGGCGGTTTGCAGAAAAGTGCATCCCTGATCTAATGGTTCGTAATTGTCTTTTGAAAATTTTCAGAAAACATAGAGAGCCATACGACTGTCAAATTTTTATCCGTAATTTCTCTCAAATTGTGCAGATTCATTACATATTTGGTTTAGACGATCTCACTGGTACTATTCTGCACAAAAATTTGACATGTCGTAAGACTTTTGTGACCATGTAAACCGACCTTTAGCGTGTAAAGCGCAAGATATCTGTCAAAATTTCTCATGTACATACAAAATGTATGAAGCATTAATATATAGCACGGCGTTAACGCTTAGCAATTGGAAAATTCAATTTTGACAGCGCGTAAGGTAAAGGCCGGGGCACATAGAAGCCGTCATACGTTACACTTTGACAACTTCAACTGACAAGTCAGTTAAAATACATGTTTTCTTATGAGCGTTGTCACAATCATTACGTGTCCGTCAACGCAAAGAAGGAAAGTTGGTCAACTTTTTACTTTTGACGTATGTTGAATACTTTGACAACTATAAACTGCTTCTTCTTCTCTGTTTTCTTTTAACTCTTTCTGTGTTTCAATTGTGTTTTGTGATTTTAATAAAACAATTTTGGTGAAAAACAATAAAATACAAATTTAAATTACTAAACAAGTGAATAAAATACAAATTTCTTTTAAAAGCGAATAAAAATAGAGAGCAAACTTTGATTTAACATCCGTCAGCCAAGTATTCATTGTGCCAACCTCATCCGTCGTTACTTTGTCTTTATTTGAAATTGTCAAAATACAACGTACGACGGATTCTATGTGACCCGGCCTTAATGCAGTTGCCTGCAAGCTACTGTAGTTTACATATTTTTTTTGCAGTATTTAGAGAGCGTTACAAAACAGTAATGACATTTTAGCTTTTTTCAGGTTTATCTAGCGTTTTACCACTGTTTTGCATTTCATTTTATAGGGTGTTATTAAAAATGATAAGATAACATTACTGTTAACAGAAAAATGTTGCCATGCGTTATTTTGCGTCGCGTCTTACGCGCTAGTTTAGGTATAGCTGTAAGATATTGATCAGCTGTGTATTTATTATTTTTTTGAGTGTGTTTACCGTTATCTGTATTGTGTCAACATAAGAGAATAAAAACAATAAAATTCTAGCGTAATTTTTTCTGTCAAATTACAAAATAAAATAATCCATGATGCGCCTTGAAAAAATCCCTGTTTTTAGGAATAAGAAGTTGAGCATATACGGGTCAAAGGGACTGGTAAAATACGTTTTTGTTTATTAAGGGTTGATTTGATGATTTTTTTTATTTTTAATTATTGTTTGTTAACAAAAACAGTAGGGTTTCTTGCTACAATCATTTCAAGTGCTTTTTTTCAGTTTTGTTTTATAAAAAGCTTACGGGTTTATAATCGGTAATAATTTGATCGTGATATACATAGCACTTGATAAGAACCCTTCCTATGATACACATATTTTTCTATTTTGTAACATAAAATATAGGTATATCGTAGCGTAGGTTTTCCCAGTATCATTTACTAGAAAAGATTTAAGACAAATTTTTACTGAAGAACCTTTTATATGTTTAATTACAGTTGGTGTCGTTATAAACAGTATGGTAAGTGTATGGTATGCACAAGTTGAAATTTATGGAGATATTTCTGTTGTAACGGGTAAATTCTATTTAAACTTATTTTTAATAGCCTGTCTTGTTGACAGAAAAACATATATATGTACGTCCTTGGCTTAATTATTTAGATTGCATGAGCACAAATTAAGGCTTTATTTTACTTACAATTTTATATTTTCATTCCCAAAGCAGCTCTAATTTAATATTTTTTATGACTATTACAATCGACTTATGCTCACAAATAGAAAAAGTTGATCAACATTTAAGTAAAATATTAATATTTTCCGTCTTACTCCAATAAAAAATAAAAACAAACAAATAGAAACATGTGATTCATTCGCACAAAATATTCACAGGGCTACTCAAAAAGAATTGTTTTTATATAAAACCAAAGAAATGAAACCGCAGTTACTCAAGCGTTAAAATACGGAGTACATAGCATAGATAACCGACCGTTAGATCAACATTTAAGTAAAATATTAATATTTTTCGTCTTACTCCAATAAAAAATAAAAACAAACAACAAATAGAAACATGTTATTCATTCGCACAAAATATTAACAGAGCCACTCAAAAAGATTTTTTTATATAAAACCAAAGAAATAAAACCGCAGTTACTCAAACGTACACTCTATGTCTTAAAATACGGTGTACTTAGTCTAACGGGACTAATAGTTCGTTCAGGCTGCCACTAAATTAAATAATTTCAAGCTGATATTACGAACTAAATCTAAAGTGTTTATACTGGGTTAAATAAATTTATGAAACAACTGTTCGTTTTTATTTACAAATAATTATTAAAATTGTTTAATTCTTTTGCTAACAAGTTTTGTATTAAATAAAAAAAGTTGTTATTATTTAAATTGGAAGCTATCAGTAATAAAATATTAAAAAAGTACATTAATACTGCCGCGTGTAAAACTGGATAAGGACGTCAGGATAGAAACAATTAAGTCTGGGATAATGAATCAGTTTCATTTCTGTGTGGCGCTTTAAAGCGGAAGAATATTTTATAAATATTTAAGTTCTTGCAATTTTTATAACCCAACATTAATGTATGTACAAGCGTGTACTCTTATAAATATACTCATGGTTGCACACAAAAACTGAGCTGTCTATCGAAATCTCAAGTGAACTTCGTTGAAATTAATTTAAATAAATTGATTTCGGTAATAGTGAAATGCATGCAAAATTACGTAATTTCAAGTTTGTTTCGGCCAAAATTATTTAATTTTGTGACAGCCTGAACAGTCTAAAAGGGTTTAAAATAGGGAAAAATTTTGATAATATATTTTTTTAAATAATAATAATTAAAAAACCGAACTAATTTTGGCGGAATAAGAAAAACAAGAAAAGTTTATCTTGCTGGTAAATAATCATGTCGAAATGCATCAGAACATCTCTTTTCTAAACAGTTTTACAGGATTGAAGTATACTTACAGTAAAGCGCCAATTGCGGCAAGTTAGGCATTTGCTGCTCCGTATTCTATTTTCATGGAATTTTGATAATTGCTCTTCTAATGAAATAAAATGAATAATAAACGAATTATCTTATGTATGTTATTAGAATTTCTATTAATATTAAGTTTTACTTTTAAGTCTTGAGTGTTATTTAGAGCTTGACAGTAAGTCCACATTCAAACAGGCAAATTTTTGCTTTGACAAAGTTTTGTTAGTTTTCTTTTAAACTTTGTTTCGTGTTCAGACACACAACGTTTTCTTTTAAAAATTTTGTTTCCTTCTGTGTGATCGTTCTTAATTTTTGGATGTTTTGCATTTGATGCTTAAGCACAAATATATATGTGTACATATATATATAACTGTATACAAGCAACGAACGAAATATATAGCAACTTTGCGAGTACATCAACGGTTTCGGCTTATCATTCTTTCTCCCTCTCTCACATAAAATCAAAACTTTGCAAAGTAAACTTTCCTTGTGTAAATGGGGTGCAATTCCTTTTATCAAAAATTGTATTCTTAACAGACCCTATTAATAGCAGTCAGCAAAAAACGGTTACTTAATATAGTTTTATTCGTTCTACAATGAACCCTGAAAACAGTACTTATTTTGCAACTCTGTCAGACATTTTTCAACTAATCAAAATTTGTTTTTATTTGTTATTGGAGCTAACTTTACACAAATTGTTTTGTTGATTTGTGGATACAATTCCAATCATTTAGCTCGAAAGGAGATGAGGCGTGATTCGGTGTGTATCGCTAATCTCATTTAGAATCGCCCTAACTCAAATAATTTTGATTTTACAGGAGTAGATAACAATAAAAACTGTATCACAATGTAATGTTTTAAATGCCAATGCTTGTAAAACTGTTATTTTAAATACTATTTGATTCAAATTTTTGACGAGGGATATCTTAAAAATTCGAGTTAGGACCTTTCTACCAGCGATATGTAATTATGCATTTATGCTTTACTATTACAGGTGTATGTTTCGAAATATTAAGATGTCATTCATCATAAAACTCGTGCATTAGTAAACTAATGTTGGCATTAAGAGCATTTAAATAAATCATTTTTCAAGAGCTACAAAAATCTCAGTTAAAAAGGATGTAAAAATGAATAATGAATATGGTATTCGAAATGTAACCGAGTTGAGATACTTTAAACTTTAAAAAGACTGAATATGTTGATGTAAAAGTTATAGACGCAAAACAACTTCCTATAGTTTATGTAATTCGTCAGAGCTTTGTTTGCTAAATATCAGTAAGAGAATAGAAAACGTTTTTGAAAAATCGTCTCATCTGATCCGGTTCTGTGTGTACCAGAGAAACAAGTCGTGATAAAAACTCGGCAGCGGCGGCTGAGCAAAAAATTTTCGGCAGCGGCTGTAAGTCGACTGTCAAG
Source organism: Cistogaster globosa (assembly GCA_937654795.1). Classification (NCBI taxonomy): domain Eukaryota; kingdom Metazoa; phylum Arthropoda; class Insecta; order Diptera; family Tachinidae; genus Cistogaster; species Cistogaster globosa. Next base: position 133,437,464 of record OW569404.1, on the reverse strand, counting down.
GAGTTCTTGTGTATTGTGTTAGGAAGAAGAAGAGCAACAAAAATAAACAAACTTTATATGAAGTTAATGTTACAAATAAAAACGCAAGATTTTAAAAATTATTAAATTATTTTATTTTTAATAACTTATGCATTGCTTTCTATAGAAATGTATTTCTATTAACAATCAAATTATAATAACAGCTTCAAATTTTAATATACAAAATTTAAAGTATGAAAATTGCCGGCTAACATTTTTGAGTCGTGACGAGCCGCACCACTCGGCGGCGGCTTTCAGCCGGCTGTGAGCCGCACGACTTGTTTCTCTGGTGTGTACCACTTTATTAAATTTTGTAACCAGCTGCAAACTGCGAGGCTAAAGGCCCAACTATAATGTGCATAAGCTAGCTTGAGCTTATTTCAAAAACCCAACGAAAAGCCTGTCAAATGCTTAGGTAATTCTTTGAAGAATTTTATGTAGCTACAATGTACTTACATAAATTTAAAAACTAATTTGCCACAGTTGCACATTTATGTTTAAATCGTACTTTCCTAAAAATATATATTTTTTTAAATAAATAAAATTTGTAAAGAAAAAGGCATCGAAATAATATATTATATATATTTAATAACATTGATCTAAATAAATGTATTTTCTATTACTAGTTTTCAATAAAATTCGATAAAAATGGCGTGTTTTTTTGTTCATATATTTTTGGCCAAAAGTACCAAAAGATGCAACGGTGTGCATGATTTAATTCGAAAGCAATTAAAAAATAAATTTTATAGCGAATTGTTATGATAAAACGCGTCCTTTTTTATATAAACACTTTTTTCTACATTTTCTATTATATTAAAAAAAAATTCTTTTTTACTGTTGCTCTCTATTGCAATTTTTCCTTTATCAAGTTATGTATGTATACACCAAGCGCAATCAGCTGTTTCTGTACGGAATGTACGGTCAGCTTCGTACATTGCTTAAGCAAATGACATTTGACGAAACTTGACGAAAAGTTCTCTTAAGTACATTATAGTTTACCACATTTGATTTATATGTATTTGCACAGTTGTATAAGTTGGCATAAGCTAGTATATGCACATTATAGTTGGGCCTTAAGTAACCAAGTTACTGTAAACTTAAAATAATTTTCAGCTTGAGCTTAATTTTAAATGGCGAGCGATAAAATAAGCTGCAAGCTTTAAAGGCTTAAGGAAAACAATTGCACAACAACGAAGATCTGACAGAAAGTTGCACACCTGAAGCGAGAAGTCAAATTCAGAATCTGATGTTAATTCTTCAGTTCATTTTAAAATGGATAGACCTATTAAACATGTGAAGCAGTACCTACATATCTCATCAATGACCAGTAGAAGCTTTTAAAATTGAATTCTTATTTAATATGCTTTTATACCTATTTAAATTTGATTTTATTTATCTTTTATTTTGATATTAAATAAATGAATTTTACAGAAAAAACTGAATCTAATAAAAGATGTTTCTTAAGAGGAACATCACAGTTATTGCCCAAAAAATTAGTTTGAGTAACATTTTAAAAAGAATTAGTTGCCCTTTTTAGCCAAATGAGCCGCTATTCCAAAAAGCGACCGGCAATGTTAAATACTTAGGATCCCATTTAAGTAAGCAACTTAATATGAAAACGAGGAAAATTCTTTGGTTACTATCAAAACACAGTTACTTCAATCAATTCGACCCTAAAAATATTTTGTGGTTACCTAGCAACAACAAATCTATTAACATTAAGGTACTCGCAAATGTTAAAACCTACAAATTATTGCTAAATAATTAAAATGATATCTTGTATTTGCTTGGGTCCCAAAAGATCTGGAAAAACACATTTATTAAAGGCTTTAGAAGATAAGGACTCAATAGATGAAAACACATATTCAACTCCTACTAATGGCACCAGCATATACAATATAGTATTTCCGACAGATTTAAAGGATAATGAAGCAACGGAAAATAATCTTTCCCCAGTTACTGATGTCAATAACGTACAGGATGAAATTAAAAAGACTAAAAAGAAAAAGGGCTTGCCGCCACTTAGGTCTATACGTGTTTTGGAAATTGGTGGAAGTATGGCTCCTATATGGCGGCAATATTTCAATGATGTTAAGAAATTAATGTATGTCATTGATACGGCCAATTTGTGTCAAATATCAGCAGCAGGTAAAATTATTTAATATATTTTTGAATTTAAAATGAAAAAGTTGTATAATTTTAATTGAAGGTGTTCTTTTTTACTCGATTTTGTCTGAGCCTCGCATTCAGAAAGTAAGTATTTTATTGGTGCTTTCTAAAATGGACTACGCCTATCGTCAGATGCGCAATGAAGCCTTGCTGATGTTACAAATGTCAAAACTTGAGAAGGAAATAAGGCAACGGTTGACCATTATAGAAGTTAGTCCAGTTAGTAAAATAGGATTAGACGAAATTTATAATTGGTTAAAAAGACCTTAATTGATTAATGAATATCATCTGTTTAGCATAGTTTAGTGAAAATTTTAATGTCTATTGGATATTGCATATCGTGTAAACGCTTTGAATTATTAAAATACTTCTAAGAATTTTGTTTAAAAATAAACCATTTTTAATAAATTTTTTTTGTTAAAAATTTAGCACTTATTTGACTCTGTAAGAATTTCGCACAGTTGGGATCTTTTTATTACTATTGAAATTTTATTGACATTATGTATTTGAAATAATTACAATGCCATAAAATTTAATTATCATTTAAGGCCAGTATTTACTATCAGACACAATCGTACGATTTAATCACACAAAAATCTGACAGAAAATCTACTTTAAAAATTGTTTTAAAATGGCGTCGTAAGTGCCACACTATTATACAAAAAAGATGCAAAAAACAGACGCTTTTAATATTTTGTTGTTACTTTCTCCTCATCTTCAAAAAAATCAACTCTGATCGCATAGAAAAAAGAATTTTAGGAATTATTTCAAAAGATTATAAAACTGTACAGATCTGTCAAAAAGTCTGTCTCTCACACGTACACTTTTAATCCACACTATCATACTTTTTTAGCACACATGCAATTTTTGACAGATCGTACGACTGAGTATGATAGTCAATAGGTCTGTTCCAGATGCCTTTAATAGGTTTGTTTCAGATGCATAACAAAACAGTCCGAACTAGTACAAGTTAGTCCAAAAGCGTTCCAGATAATAATTTTAATTTTTGTACAATTTTGAGAGAAAATGAGAGAGTAAAATTTTTCATTTCCTGTACAAAGTTGTACGAACTTTTTCTTTGGGTAAGTTCGGATTAGAATTAAATTATCAGCTATTATCAAATAATTTTTAAATAAATAAATATTTATCACTTTCTTTAATAAAATATACTTTTATAGATCATTGAAGAAGTCATGGACACATAAAGTGGGTCTGATCAAGACGACATTTTGGATTAGTTGCTGAAGATTCAGTTTATATTCAATAACTTTTTACAGATGTTTACAATGCTGCAAATGCTTTGTTTTTAAAATATTTTTTGTTTTACGCGTCTAAAATCATTTAAATAAAATTAATTTAATTAAGTCAACACCATTAGCATTTTAGGATGTTCAATTGTGGTTTTTTGCGTTTTAGCAATTTCGGACTACTTTGTCACATTCAGAGAGTAATTTACTTTTTACTCTCAAAAGTCCGGACTATTTTGTTATTCATCTGGAACACGCCTAATATGAGTTGTTTTCGAATTATAATTGTTTAATGTCGAACTATAAATGGATAAAAATGATTGTTTTTATGTAAACAATTTTGTTGGAAATCAATTACGTAGTCTAAATAATTACTCTTATGTATTAAATTTTGAATATTTTTTTATGCTTACCTATTAACAAGAAAGGAAAATTTATAGTCAAACTAAAAATTAATATAAATTTTAAAACATTCTGTTCTCCACCGATATCTAGAACCCAAACACGCGATAAAAAATAAAAAAAAAAATCGAGTAACTCAGACCAGAAATGTTAATAAATTCTTATGTATAATCACGAGACTAATTTAAGCCAGAATTGTTTAGGGCTGAATTAGGAATCTAAAAATTCCAACGATGTTACAACAATTGGTGGTTAGCGCTGCCTTGGCAACGCACCAACTGATGTACCTGTAAGAGAATACTACAGAAGTTGTTATAATAAGAAGTAGCAAACGGTCTTCCTCGTTTTATGCACCTGCCGTGTTTTTAATGATCCACGTGAGCCGACATCATTTTTCCTTTCTTTCTGCTGTCTCAGCTCAAACCCAATCTTGTGTGAAAATATAAATTTTTTTTTCATTAGGCCCTTCATCCATTCCCGACCCCATACACTAAGAGTTCTTATGAATAGCGAAGTCGATTAAGCGATGTCCATCTGTCCGTTCGTGTTGAAATCAACATTGCTAAGGCAATAGACGAGCTACAGACATAGTTTCGAAAATTACGCTATTGAAAATCAGCATGATCGGTCCATGTCCTTCGAGGCAGCGGGCAAAACACCCCGCCTACGTATAATTTTGACATATCATTTGAAAAAAATCTAGTTAATAAATAGAGCGATAGGACGTTAAAAAATAAGAAAACAATATCAAGTGAAAAAAATGGCGCTCGCCGATATTTTCTAAGTCATGGGCCTCTGAACTTTTCACAGAGAAGTACGATTGTAAACCATATTTTTCAAGATTTCAATCTGGGTATCTTTTAGGACATACAAGAATTAAAAAAAATGCTTAACCCATTAAGAGCCAATAACATTTGTATGTAAAATTATATATGGACTTAAAATTTTAATTTTGACGGAATTAATGCACAGATTTGCATGTATGGTAAAGGGTATATAAGATTCGGCATAGCCGTATATATCACTTTTACTTTCCTTATTTTTATGTTGGTTAATATGAAAAGTAACTTTTTCTGCCAAAACTCCTACTTCAAATATTTATTTTTCACCTAAATTAAATAACTAGAAGAACGATATCTTTATTAAAATAGAATTTTTATAAAACTATAAAACTTAAAAAATTCCTGCTAATAGAAATAATTACAGTTTATAGTGATCGTTCATGTATTTAAGATTACTTTCAATTTCTACGGACTCATGTAAAACATCTTTGGCTGCATTCAGATACGAATTGGCTTTTAAAATATCACCAGTACAAGCAGCTAGAACTGCCAAATTATTAAGTGCGGCACCATTCCGGGCATCTGACGTAAGACAGAGTTGTAGACATCGTTTAGCCAGATTAAAATCTCCTGTATTCTGTAATAAAGTAAAGATCTTTAGTTGTCATTTTCGATTATAATGCAACAATCGAGGGTTTTATTACAATGGCCACAAAACTTAGATTATACCAGATATCAGCTTTTTGTTCAGGAGTTTTTGCAGCCGCCAAAGCTCTTTGAAAACATGGCAAAACGAGATCGATTTGTCCACCATAAAGACAGCACAAAGCAATGTTACAATACAGCTCGGCCGAATGGAGACCCAAAGAAAGAATACGTCTTTAATTTAAAAAAATAAAAAAGAAATAAAAATTGAATTTAAAAAATTGGAAATTGAATTTTGTTTTTAATGTAATTGTACCGTGTGGTCCAAAGACAAGTATTTATTTAAAAATTAATTTTTTAAGGTTCGTCGCTTTACGCTTAAGCAACTAACATCTAAAAGTGAGTGCTGTGTTTCCAAGTTTGAGTAAAAATTCGTTACCGGGGTGGAACGTGACATCCGTAAACATACAACACGTGTCGTAAAAATATGTACACTTTTTTTTGTTTATGACATGCATTAACTGATGACAAACCTTAAGGCCGGGGCACATAGAATCCGTCATACGTTAAACGTTGTCACAATCAATACGTGTTCGTTAAAGCAAAGTACGAAAGTTGGTCAACTTTTAACCTTTGACGTAAGTTAAACGCTTTGACAGCTATCAAGTGCTTCTTCTTCTTCTTTATTTTCTTTTAACTCTTGCTGTGTTTCAATTGTGCTTTGTGATTTAAATAAAATAATTTTGGTGGCAAAAAAGAAATTACAAACTTAATTAATTAAAAAAATGAATTAAATATAAATTAAATATAAAAGTGAATAAAAATAGAGAGCAAACTTTGATTTAATATTCGCCAGCAAAGTACTCATTGTGCCAACCACATCCGTCAATACTTTGACTTTAGTTGAATACGTCAAAATTTGACGTATGACGAATTCTATGTGCCCCGGCCTTAAGTATTTGAAATTATAAGGAAAATCTACTACTAAAGGCCAGGATTCACTATCATACACAATCGTACGATTTACTCACACAAAAGTCTGACCGGAAATCTACTTTAAAAATCGTTCCAATATGGCGTCGTACGTCCCACACTATCATACAAAAAGACGCAAAAAACAGATGCTTTTAATATTTTGTTGTTGCTTTCTCCTCATCTTCAAAAAAATCAATTCTGATCGCATAGAAAAAATCATTTTATGAATTATTTCAAAAGATTATAGAATCTGTCAAAAAGTCTGCCACACACATACACTTTTAATCCACACTATCATTCTTTTTGAGCACACATGCAATTTTTGACAGATCGTACGACTGAGTATGGTAGTCAATCCTGGCCTTAAATGAGAACTACATTGAATCAACAAAGTAAAAAGACAATAAAACTAAAAAAATATGTGTATTATAAATCGTAAAGCGCACTTCTTTATAATTAAAAAAAGGCGTATTACTATAGCTCCCAATAGCAAAAAGTAATATAAAAAAAATCTAAAAATTAAAGGGTGTCCCCATAGGTGACATGAATTGACTTAAATGCGCCTATCTTTTAAGCCGTTATAGACAAACGCTTGAAAATTGGACAGGATTTCGTCAATTACTATGACTGTTATAATAACAAGTATAAATATTCAAAATTATATATTAAAGGGTGTCCCAATAGCTAATGTAATTTGATGTATGAGGCCAAACTTTTTAACCGTTATAGACAGACAGCTGAAATTTACAAAGAACCTGTATTGCTAATTCCACTATAATAACAAGTATAAAATTTGTTTTAAGAAATTAAAGGGTGTTCCTATATTTGGAACAAAATGACCTATATGGCCCTATCGCTTGAAACGTTATATACAAACACTTGAAAATTAAACATAATGTCCACTACCTTGTTTAGTATATTAAGAAGTATAAATACTTAAAATTTTAAATTATAGAGTGTTACAATAGTTGCTGTTTTATTAAACTGTTCAACAGTTGTAGACAGCTGATTGAAATTTACACAGAACCCTTATTGCAAAGTCAGCTATAATAAGCAGCAAACTTAAAAAGATAAATTAAAGGGTGTCTCTATTACTGATGTAATTTGACCTATATGGCCCTATCTTTGAAACCGTTACAGGCAGACTCTTGAAAATTAGACAGAATGTTTATTACTATATCAAGTATAATAACAACTATAAATATTTAAAATTAGAAATTAAAGCTTGACCTAATAGTTGCTGCAATTTGATGTATATGGCCAGGCCTTTCAACAGTTATAGATTAACGCTTAGAATTTAAGCAAATTTTGTTTTACTGTGTCAGCAATAAAAAGTGTAAAAAATAAAGGGTGACCACATAACTGCTGAATTTTCTTGTTTAATCTGCATTCATATTTTGTTCTGCAACATTGCACAATCCTTCTCGAATATAATATAATTAACGTCCCCAATATTTGTTTTTTGATTGGAGTTACTTCCCTAAACTATATTTACATGTATGGTGAAGGGCATATAAGATTCTAACGATCCGTTTGCAATCGTATGTCGTGATGCCATTAAGTTGATACCATCAACGTATCACGTAATTTTTTTATACGATTGTCGACACGCTCGCGGATGTAACGATTCTAATCCTGTTTTTGTTTTTCTAGTTGACCACACTCATGGACCCCGTCAACGTACGGTGCCGGGCTTTTGTAACTGAAATTGTGCAACTCAGTCTAACAACGTCGACTCGCCATGGAACAAAACAATTTAGCATTCCACGCACTATCTGAGTTTGTACAAAGATTTCGTATTAATTGTTTACAAGATCTAATTGACTCAGCAAATGAAAGCAAACGATCATCTATTTCCTTACGATTTCTCAGTTTAGGGTAAAAAATCATCTCTTTTGACGAGGCGCACTATCTTCTCGACAGCTATATCAACAAGCAAAATGACGCATGACCTGAAATGATTAATATAAAACTTCGGTTTCATCAACCAATCGATTTTTGTTGCATTAAGATCGGTGATCGTGTTGTCTTGGTGATGTCAATTGGCCGCCTCAAATTTGTGATTTGACACCTGTTGACATTTTCTTGTGGGTTGCTGTTTGAGACCGAGAGATTTAGGCGGAAGTCGTCAAAAAAGTCTAAGAAAGTTGAACTAACAGAAAAGCTACTGTGAAGCAAAAAAAAAAACAAGGTTTAATTTAAAGAAATTAAATTAATTTTGTAGAACGATACTCGTACTTGAATTTGAACCACCCTCTGATAACTGTTAGATAATGTAAATTCACCTGTAATACATTAAGGCCATTTCCGGATTATTATCGTAGAAATAATTAAACGCTATGCTGGCCAATGCTTCAATATTTATCGGATTTAATTTCGATATTAAACGATACATTTGCAATGCGTCTGTACTGTTAGACATCTCGTCCAATAGTCGACCCTGTTCGATACGAAACGTTATATCAAATGGATGTTTGTCAACAGCAGTTTGTATCAAGGTCATGGCCTTGTCTGGCTGCTGTAAACGCTGATACAGACGTGAAAGTAAAATATAAGTATCGGGATGAGGAAAAGCATTCAGCGAAAGATGTAAATGAACTTCAGCTTTTCGTGGATATTTCAAAGCTAAAAGACACCGTCCCATTTGTTGTTGCCACCACCATTCATCACCATCGCCAAGAGAACGTAGAGAGGCTGAGGGTCTACGTTTTTGTTTATGAACTTCCATTACCGCTTCACACAAGGAGAAAGCTTTTAAAACATCAGCTTCATGATAGTACAGAAATTCAAAGAGTGTTTTCACAAGGACCTTACGTTCTGCATAAATAGTGGGATTTAAACGTGAAGCCTGATATAAAGGAGCGGTGGGATCGCCTATATTGAATGCAGCTGCTGAGGTAGCTCTAACTCTTGATGCAGTACCACAGCGTGAAGCTGGTCGACTGCCTAAAGAGGAACCGGGACGACTTAAACCACCAGTGCCAGGACGTGCCTAAAATAATAAAATCAATAAAACTGATTAAGTGTTTTCGTATTCGCAAGTAATTTACCATCGCTGATGTTGGTCGCGACATGCCTGATGACATTAATGTTCTCTGTTTACCACTTTCGGCTGTTACTGCAGCCTTACGAAAATGCAGATTAGCTGCTGTTGAGCCTCTTAAATTACTAGTACTGGGCCTTGGTGTAAATGCGGTAGTTATTGAAGTTCCTGGTCTTGCTGTTGTGGCAATACGCTCAAATTCAACTTCCTCGTTAACTAGAATTTTGAAAAAAAAAAAATAAATAAATAAAAATATTTATTGCAAGTTAAGAATACGGGTATCAACAACAAATCTTAAAATAAATATTTTATTTCAAAATCCTACAAAAATTTCTAAAAAAAGAATCATTGACTCTTCCATAATTTTACATTTGTAAAAAACCCAAACTTTTTTGTTTTTTTTTTTGTTTGTGCTTGTTGTTTGTAGAAACCTTTACGATATCCAAGTATTCAAGGTGATTGAACACAATGGAATGTGGGCTGTACTAAACAAGATACTATGAGCTTAAATATGTACATAGTTTTGGATGCGTGTCTTAAACCTTTGTTTTTATTTTTCATCTTTTTACAGCATGATGATCATCATGCCATCAGTACCTTACATCATGCACAATGGGCTTATAAAATATTTTGTATGTGATAAGATTTTTTTCTTACTACTAAAATTTAATTGGCATTATTTGAATTAATGACAATTACAAAACATTTAAGTACCATTTAATTAAATAAAATTTGAAGAAAATTGCTAAATACAAAAAATTGATTTATGAAAAAAAATTATGATCGCAGAACATAAAAAAACTATGTGTAAAATAAATAAAACTTAATCGTTTCTCAGATGAATATTTTACAAATAAAACAATTTTAAGCTAGATAGGTATAAAGCTTGATTTCTGAGATCTGAGGTCATCTAATGCTATAAACACAATCAAGGGCTGCCGACCATCGACTACCGACTACAAAAGTAGCTCACTACAAAAATAGCCAAGTCGCCAGCTATTTAATTCTTTTAACGACTACTGACCACCAACTACAAAAAATAAACATCTGTTTTGACATATGTATTTAAGTTAAGCAAAACAACAAAAAAAAAAAACCAAAAAATGCGTTACCGCGGACAATATGACCCTATTTTAATCGGGGCAGGGTGGCTGCACTACCACAGTTACCGAGGAGTCGATTGTGCGACTTGGTAGGTGCGGTTATTGGACACTGTTTATGTGAAGCCCATGTTGGGAGAATGGGTCTTTCTCTTAATATTTTCTGCAAAAGTTGTCAGGACGAGGGGACAGTAAATTACCTCCTCTGTCTGTAACCCGAGCTGGGATACAAAAGACTAAAATTCTTCGGTCAGCGGTACTACAGGAGCCTATCTGGTATATAAACACTGAAACAAGGTAGAATCAGTTACTTCTTGAGGTGCAGGGGGTGGTTCACAGGTGGTGTCCTGTTATGTCAATGGTCCTGTCCAGCAGGGTCTTCTCGGCATTCTTTACGCACACAGTTCTTTCTCTCTCTTTCTCTTTTCCTTATTCCTAATCTTCATCTCTTTTTTTGCGTTCTGATTTTCCTTTATTTCTGTTTCTTTTAGCAAAAGAACACAAAAATACCCACCATGTGGGCTGTGGCAACACAGCTGCATGCCTAACCTGACCTAAGTTACCAAATCGCTTTGATTTTTTTTTTTTTTTTTAATTAGGACCAGCACTCAGGGGATGACCCCTACTTATGCAATGCATTGTGCCAGAACTAGGAAATTAGGTTTTGGGATGGGGGATAGAGGGAGTAGTGCTTGTGAACATTTGATTTGAATCTTTGCACATTGAAAGTGGCAGGAAAGACCTCTGCAGGGAGTTTATTCCACATACGAACTGTTCGGCCAAAAAACGAATTCTCTCTGTAATGCGTTGTGCGATTCACTGGCCAATCGACCACAAAGGAATGCGCTCTTGATGCAGATCGCGTTGCGCGTATGAAATTACGGTTTTCAGGAACAAGTTCCCTGATTTCATAAGAGCACATTCCGTTGTAGTAACGATAAAACAGCGAAACACACCCCACATTGCGTCGATGCTCCAGTGAGTCAATAGAGCTGGATACCCTACTGTCACCGATGAGTTTCTTCGCTCTCTCCTGTACGCGGTCGAGTAACTCCAAAATAGACTTTGAAGCACCGGCCCATACATGAGAGTTGTATTCCATTTTCGGTCTGATATAGGTGACATAGATAGTAAGGAGATCAGATGGAGTGAAGTATTTCTTACACCGTTTCAGAAAACCTAGGCACTTGAATGCTTCTTTTGCAATATGAAAAATGTGCTTGTTCCAACGAACATCGCATTGAATTTTCATGCCAAGAACATCGAGAGCTTCTGATTCCTTAATATATGTATCACCCATAATTACAGATGACGTAGCATGTTCAGCAGTACGCCTGTGCGAAAGCACACAGCACTGGGTTTTATTAGCGTTAAACTGAACCCTGTTCGCCAGGCCCCATTCAGAAATTACTAAAAGGTCGCGATTAAGGGTATCGTCCATGTGCTTTCTCACAGCCCCAATTTCCTGAAGGCTTGGTCTACTGCGAAACGAAAATGAATGGCATATTATGCTGTCATCTGCAAAAGAATAGATAGGGTTGGAAGTCTGACGTAGAAGGTCATTAAGAAAAATAAGAAATAGGGTAGGGGAAAGGACGGAACCTTGCGGTACCCCTGAATTTAACTTGAACTCGTTTGATGAGATCCCATCTATAACAACTCGTATAGTGCGATCCCTGAGAAAGCTCGATATAAGTCGAGTGAAGCTATTACCGACACCAAAAGCAATAAGTTTTGATATGAGTGCACCATGCCACACTCTATCAAACGCCTTGGAAATATCTAAAGCCACCACCTTACTTTCGCCGAAATGGTGAATGGATTGACACCATTTTTCCGAAAGGAAGGCCAATAAGTCACCCGTAGAGCGAGCCCTACGGAAGCCGTACTGCCGGTCACTAAGTAAGCTGTTGGACTCCAGATATTTCACAAGATGAAAATTAAGCATACTTTCCATTACTTTGGAAAGCGCAGAGCAAATTGCGATTGGGCGGTAATTTTCAGGGTTGCTAGCCTCTCCCTTTTTGGGGATTGGTGTTACATTAGCAACCTTCCAACATGATGGGAACTCACCAACATGGTACAAAATGTTGAAAAGTTTTGCTAATGGACGCGCTAACGTCGAAGAGCACTGCTTCAAGACCAGTGCTGGAATTCCATCCGGACCAGGGGACTTGTGTATGTTGAGATCCGCTAAAACCTTTTTAACTGCACGTGCTCGAAAGAATATATCTGGCATATTATTATTTTATATGTGCTTGCCTCCTGATCGTTCGCGTGGTAAACCTGTCTGGAGAGAATTGAACTATTCTGTTCTTCTTCTTTAAAACCCATTAAGCAAAATTTGATATTTAAAAAAGTCAAAATTTAGATTGTTTAGATAATGGCAAAAGGATACTAGGTGGTCGCAATGGCGAATTCATTAATTTTCTCCGAAACGCTAAATGTCAAACTCCATATATAAAATATACGTTTAATTTTAAGATTTAGCGTTTTGGCGAAAATCAATGAATTCGCCACCGAGACCACCTGATATTATTTCGCCATGGTTTAGATAAAAGTATATTATAAACCATTTTTAAATTCTTAAAATGGCGCGTTCAGACTACTATTAAAGAACATATGATTTTGGCAGCTATGAGTTTTAATATAAAATATTTTTAAAGAATAATATAAATTTAACATTAAATTTCAATTTTGAATTGGTTTTTGCAAAACTTTTAATTCCGTTTTCTCTTCTTTATTTATGTTTTATTAAAATAATTAACAGCCTGCTTCAAATAACGGCAGATATATATTTTTACTACCATAATAGTGTTGCCATATCAGTTTTATTTAACTTTGAATAATATAATGGCCGAGTGATTTTTAGACAAAAATTATATAATATAAAATGAAAATAAGTTTTATAAAAATGAAAATTAGTTTTATAAAACCATCGCTTAAACTTTTACGTACTGTCAGCTGCCAAAAGGTTTTAAGAAACGTTCAAGGGCTCTTCGTGTTTTATATTGTTTTAACGTTTTTCAAATCAAAAATTATCTAACATAAAACGTTAGATGCAAATAGCACAAATAATCCCATAGTGCATTGATGGTGCTGCATAAGCTTGTTTGTTCATACAACCGCACAGTCCATTTTCTGTTTTATACACTGACGTCCACCAATATCAAGACGGCGGTTGTTGTAATGTGGTTAAGAAGACGAAGCAGGCAACACAAACAAAATACAAGCTTATGAACAAGCCAGCGAAGGAACGTTGGACTCAAGGATGGAATTAAAAAGAAAAACATCTTGTGAACACATACGCAAACAAATACAACAGCGCGAAATGTTTTTTTTTTTAAACTTTTATTACGCTCGAAAATTCTTTTCTTTCTTAATTTTTTTTTTTTTTGCTTATTCTGCTCACTTTAGTTTTTTCATGGAATGTCGGTCATATTGTTGGATTAAATTCTTGTTGAGGTTAAGGTTTATATATATATCATCATAATTAAGTATAAGTGTTTGTGTTGCTGTCCAAGAATTAATACTTTTGCGACTAATTCCCTCGTAAATAGTTACAAATAAAAGCTAACTTACTTTACTCTCCAATAAAATACAATTTTTATTAGATGCTGGTCGATTGATGTTAACGTGTTGTTGTTATTTCTGTTTTGCTCTTTTCCTCTTTTAATGATTTTTTTTGCTTACAACATAGTAGAGATTCTATTACTCTGCGGTTTATTTTTCAATGTAAAAAGTATTTAAAATATTAGTTCCACTCCCTCCCTTTTCTTCACATCAATGGCTTTTAAGTCTCGTTATTTGATGCGCTTTGACCATTCTTAATTCAGAATATTTTTTTTTATTTATTTGCTTTTCTAAAGATGCCGTTGCAGTGCCATAAATATGTTATATTTTATTAAGTTTGGTTTTAAGTTGAATAATATGACGGTGCTGGTGGCAATAATTTCACATTAGTTTCCAATTAATTTTTGGAATGTAAAAAAAAAGTACAAAACTTGGTCATTATTTAACTCTTGTATAATTTATGATTTTTCTTTAAAGTTGTTCGTACATATGCACATAACCTTAAATGTAGATTACTTAGAAAATAACTTTTAAGGTGTTCTGATGGTCTGGTTTATATAACCTCTGTGAACACGGATACTAATAAAGGGCGGCTTGGACGGTACGAATTTATGCACAAAAAATTCCAGAGAAAATAATACAAAATTCCATCCGCGTTTTAAAAATGAGAATAAAAATTTTATGATGGATCGATTTTCATTTACACAATTGGTACACGTTTTGGGTGGTTTGCAGAAAAATGCATCCCTGATCTAATAACGCGTAATTGTCTTTTGAAAATTTCCAAAAAATAAAAAAAACAAAGAGAGCCATAGACTGTCACATTTTTTTTCGTATATCCTCTCTATTTGTACAAATTCATTAACCCACGTCTCCACTAGCCATCAAATTAAACAAGACATGGACATAACGGCGGCAGAACAACGCTAATAATTTGTTAATGCTCTTGTATGTGGCGAAAACGTGTCGATGTTCGTGTTCTGTTTGAGCAAAATTTACTGTTTGTCGTCAGGTTTGTTTCAATGTTTTTAATAAAAAACAGAGTGTTTGCATTGTTGATCAATAGATGGCGTTAATTCGAAATAGAGAAATCATACTAAAAGTCATATTTGATAGCGAACATGCTCCGACAAATGTTTGGCCAACGATGGTTGCACATAAACGAAACGTGAACATTGGGTGTCTATATTAGCCGAATTCATGTGCGACATGATGTTTACACCGAGTTGATGGCTCGTAAAGACGTAGGATTACATATGTTGTGTTTAGACGATCCCACTGGTACTATTCTGCACAAGAATTTGACATGTCGTAAGATGGTGGTATATTTTTTCTTTTGTATCTGATTTTTAATAGCGGGGGTAAATAACCATAGCGCCAGGATATCCCACAAGTTTTCAAATATATGAAAATTCTCTCCAGGAACTATACATCTACCAATACCTTCGTACAGGAAGTGAAAAATCCTGTACATGATATTGAAGTTTAGACAATTATTAATTTGCTAAAACGATGGACACTGTTAAGTGCCTGTTGAAAAACGTGCGCGTTGCGTCTTTTATCATAAGCTTCCTTCCTTCGAGATAAAGTAGTAAACTGGATGGCGGTAATTTAATTATAGATGGCTCAGGAATAATGACGTCGAAAGTTGCCATATCACGCAATTCTATTTTTTCGAGTTTGTTTCCTTTTCAAATGCAGGGTTTCTTTTGAATACAAAAACGAGTATGTCCGTTTGTATCTCAGCATTCTGTGGCGCTTTAATTACTTTCTATTTCTTTTATTTAATTATCCTTCGGCGAAACTCAAACTATACTCGATTTTTGTTTAGCAAACATGCACCTTTAATCCGTGAAATTATCTAGTCCTTATAAGCTGATTCTCCGGCGAGACTTAAAACTAACGGCCTTCCATCCTGTCTTACCAATCAGGCGCTTGTTTTAAATTAACTCACCTGCGACTTCCACACGGTGTTGTTGTTTTGTTACTTCCTTAAATAACAAATGATTCTCAATTAAGTTTTGGGCCACTATTTTCATTTTACAGCCATTTTACACCACGACTTTTTTCATGCAAATAGTTTTATGCAAGAAGTTCAGTGAATCAAGCGGGGTAAGCAAAATCTCATGGCTTGAATTTTAAGGGAATGAAGAAACAATTGCTTTGTGTAAGTTTGCCGCATACGATTTTTTTGTTTGTGTATTATTTAAAATAACTGAAACAACTATGACAACGAATATCAAATTAGAAGTGAAATGTTTAAATTCTGTTGCCATGATAAACTTCATAGTTTAGGGACGCCATGAAACTCGCTGAAACTTTTAAAGAGAATTGAAAAAAAAAAATTAAAAATGACATGCGTTAATCTCTTTTATATAGATGTCTTAACCAACCCATCTGTTGCTCCTTTGTTCAGGCACCTTTACTAAATTATCCTGGTAATTTGTATTCATTTCAAATGTTTTGATTTCTATCCAACTTCATTCTACTCAAGAAACAGAACTACTCTACTCTAAATAAATTAATCAAATGTTAAGCAGTCATGGACTTTGACAGACTTAAAAGTATGACTTTTATGATCGGCAACTCAATCCGCAGGGATCTTTCTAAGAAGTAGATATAGGTACCTATCATGTGATTAGCATGTATCATGCGTGATCATGCATTATCGTGTTACGTTTTGGTTTTACTCACGTAAGTCAAAAAAGAAAAAAAGGTTGTGCATGATATATTTTTTCGAAGGCTTGTAAAGCGTCCGCCGTCTAACGTTTTTTTTTTCAACTAGTGCTTATTTCGTGAATGGTAATACTTAGCTCATGATTGATTTGACAGATAATTAGTTTTATTCTTCCGCTGAATGAATGTGGTTGTGTATACTCTTGAACAACGCTGGGAAGTATTGCGACAATTGCGTACGGATTTTGGAAGAAGAGAAGCAACGTCAGCTCCATATGTTCGTTATATTGTGAAAAAAGTGAAAGAAACTGGCATCCTCATCGATAAAACAAAGCTTGAAAAGCCAAAAACAGTGCGTATACCCGAGAATATTGCTGCTGCGGCAGAAAGTGTGCGTAAAGCGCCATCAACATCAATTTACCGTCGTTCTCGTTCGGAGCCCTCATTCAGATGAATTTTGCATAAAGACCTTGGTAGGACGCCATACAAAGTCCAGTTGGTTCAGGAATTGAAGCCAACTGATCATCCAAAGCGTTTTTGCTTCGCTAAGTGGGCCTGCGATCGACTTACAAAAGATGCCGATTTTGCCAAAAAAAAATCATCTTTTCAGATGAAGATCATTTTGATCTTGGCGGGTATGTAAAGAAGCAAAATTGTCGCATTTGGGGCACAGGAAACCTGCACGCATACATTGAAAAGCCGGTGCACCCAAAACGAGTCACTGTTTGGTGCGGATTTTGGTCCAGAAAATGAGCAAGGAGTGGCCATTACAGTCAATGGCGATCGTTATCGGGCCATGTTGAACAAATTTTTGTTCACGAAAATTGAAGAGGATGATATTGGCAACATTTGGTTTCAACGGGACGGTGCTACGTGCCACACAGCCGTAGCTACACTCGATGTTTCGCGCCCTGTTTTTGAAGTTGCATTATCAGCCGCAGAGCTGATGTCGTTTGGCTACCTCGAAGCTGCGACTTGACACCGTTGGACTATTATTTGTGGGGTGCCGTCAAAGACAAGTATTACGCCGACAAGTCAGAGACAATTGACACTTTAAAGGACAATATTCGTAAAGCCTTTTGTGAAATACAGCTGCACACAATCGATAATGCGCTTAAAAATTAGACCGATCGTGTAGGCTTCTGCTTGGCCAGCCGAGGCAGCCATTTGAATGACGCGATAGAAAATTGATCAAGTTATGATTAGCTTTCATTAAGTTTTATTAAAGGAATTCGAGCAACTTATGGATTTGCAGCCTGTGTTTTCCAGGATGATGAATTAAATCGACACGTTGATGCGTTGTCACATTAAAACGTGGAAGCTAAACGAGGCTTTGTTTGCTTTATTCTACTCTTAAATCATCGTCAATTCTTCCTTAACTAAAAATAGTAAAAATCTTAATTAAAATCGAAAAACTAACTGTTTTACTGAAAAAAAAATTAGATTTTCCTTTTACTGAATTAGAAAACGAATCCGTTTTTATTTATAGCTTCAAAACATTATGATTAATTATAGCTGGACTTATCCAGCCAGGTATTACGAGTATTAATATTATTTTACTTTAAATTTCCCTCACTCTATGCTGCAAGAATTTTTTTAAACATCTTTAAGACACTTTACGTATTAAAAAAAAAAAACAAAAAAACAAATACAATATTCAATAAAGATCCTGCCTTTACTTACCGGCATCATCTGCATCATTGGTTTCCAAGTCATCAATATAGAT
Source organism: Cistogaster globosa (assembly GCA_937654795.1). Classification (NCBI taxonomy): domain Eukaryota; kingdom Metazoa; phylum Arthropoda; class Insecta; order Diptera; family Tachinidae; genus Cistogaster; species Cistogaster globosa. Next base: position 133,419,108 of record OW569404.1, on the reverse strand, counting down.
GCGTTGCGTAAGTGCGCGCATTTTTAATTGCCAAACGCCTTCCATCATCCACGTGGGCATGATGCTAAGCGCGGTAGACAATGAATTGTTAGTAGTAGTTGTTGCAGCAGTGGCATTGGCAGAAGCAGATGATACATTGTTGCCATAAATGCCACGTTGGCGTACACCCTGCCTGACGGCCATGCGTTGCAAATTGCTACTGTATCTTTGAATGCTACTGTTGTTATTTATGACAGCACTACCACTACCAACACGACCACTACCATAGCTGTTATTTAATAACATCTCTTCAGTACCGACGGCACCACTAACACCACCAACTGTTGTTGCATTAACATTTTCCTCTTCTCTATCCGGTGGTGCATTAAATATTTGGACATTATTTTCGTGACCTGCTTTTAACATTGCATTGCACACCTCAACACATTTTTCATAATTTCGACGTCGATATAGCGAGACAGCCTTAAAATATTGCAATTCCATGGTCGCCAAAGATTTTTCTATAGCAGCTGAAGTGTTTGAGAGCAGACCAGTAATATCAGTTAAATTTGTAGACGTTGTTATTAATGTTGTTTTTGTTATTGGTGGTGGTGGTGTTTTTATTTTTGTTCTTGTCTCCACAATATTATTATCATCATTATTCATAACATTTGTTTTAAGTTCTTTGGAATGTTGTTGCTGATGCTGTGTAGCAGTAGCCATCATAATTGTTTGCTGTTTTTGTTTCTTTTGTTTTTCGCTTTTTATTTTTATTTATTTTCGTTTTTATTTTTTTTTTTTTTGGCGTCCTTTTGTCCGTCCTTCAATTCGTTTCGTTGAAAGATGTTTTTGTCTGAAAACATTTGGAGAAAAAATTGTGATTATTTTAAGATATAAAATATTTTTAAAAACTTAATAAAATTCTTTATGATTTTTTAAAAAAAGTTTTAGAAGTTTTAAGCCCTGATAAATTTTTAAGCGTTGATGCCAATTCGGGGAATCACAGTAGCTTGAATGACATCGAGTGAAAATAGTTTCGATTTAGGAAATTTATAGTATATAGAAAATTACGCAGGACTCCAATATCATTTAGCGAGAAAAGAACAAATACTTTTTTGACTTTAAAGACAAAAATTCACCCGTGATACATGTCACTTAAGGCAAGGATTCACTATCGTACACAATCGTAATCATTACAGTCCACCCTAAATACGGGCGTTAGGCACGACGTAATTTAGCGTCTAGTTTTTACGCTGTAATGAGTAACTTAAATAAGAGCGCCAACGTTGTGAAACGAACAGTATTGTTTACTTATCTTATTTGCTAAAAACCACAAAATTAAAATAATTAAGAGAGATAAAATCGCGAAATTGACCTTAAAGTAGCTGTAATATCATTACTGTTGGAAATACTTTTGTATATACCACAAAAAAAAAAACAATAACAACACTTCTTTTGCAGCCAACTTCACTTTTTACGCGCAGTCAAAATTGGATTTTTCAATTGTCCAACGTTAGCGTCGCGCTATTTGGGTTGGTCTCATACATTTTGTATGGGCATGAGAATTTTTGACAGTTAAATAACGTCTTACGCTCGTATTTAGGGTGGACTGTTAATCACACAAAAATATGACAGAATTCTGTCCAACTTTAAAAATCGTTTCAAAATGGCGGCGTACTTGCCACACTATTATACAAAAAAAGATGAAAAAAACAGATGCTTTTAATATTTATGTTGCTTTCTCCTCATCTTTGAAAAAATCAACTCTGATCGCATAGAAAAAATCATTTTATGAATTATTTCAAAAGATTTTAAAATTGTACAGATCTGTCAAAAATTCTGTCACACACATACAATTTTAATCCACGCCATCATACTTTTTGAGCACACATGCAATTTTTGACAGATCGTACGACTCAGTATGATAGTCAATCCTGGCCTAAGGGGCGTTTAATAAGGTTTTACAGAAAAAGCTTGACCATTATTTTTCTTTGGTTAACATCATAGTTATATTCAGTTCTGCAATCAAGCAAACCTAGACTTAAATTTGCAGGACTAGACTACTTCACAAAATATGAGGTTTTCAGATCCTTCAATATAAATTTTTACAAGTAATCAGAGTACTAGAGCCACTCTATGTATTCAAGATACTGAAGTAAGATATTCAGTCCAACCTCAGATTTTTCAGAAACGTCACCCGTTCTAAGACTCTTAAAAAGAGAGTAAACTGGATCTCCTCAACCGTGACAATCACTTTAAGCTGTCAGTGACCCCTTAAGACTGTCATCTACTTCAAAATACCTTTTCAATTACGATTAATATGTTGCATACAAAGTTTTCAGTTATTTAAGCCGTTCAAAGAAAGTGTCAGAAGATTTTGTTTATAATAGAATTAATCGGTTTCTAACTAATGAAATATTTAAAGCTGAAATTTTTCATGAAGCCGTTCGATTTTGTAGCTGTCACTAAAAGCACTAACTCAGACTAATTTAATTTTTTAAGAGCTGGACCAGCCTAGAGGACCCACTTTTGCACTGACTAATTAATAGATATTTTTTGTATGACTGAAGCCGCCCCAATATTAAAAAATATAAATGATACAGCAAGTTCTTCTGTGACAATATGAGCTCCCTTCTCCAAGATCATTAGAAAAGATCTGGTGCCTTTTCAAGTGAGAGGCAGCTGTATATACCCTGGCATCGAAATTGTTTATAACGTAAAGCCTTCAAAATCCATGTAGAGCCTTCTGGTAACCTTTCACAGCAAATACTTAAAACAATAACTTCTGATAATGACCGAATTTAAGACAACCAAATTATTGCAAATCTTAGGTAACAATTCCTTTTAGGCTTGGACTTTTTATTGTAATTGTGGATGAGGGTCCCTCGAGGAACAAGAAGACATTTAGTTTTTTTTCTGTTGTTTTTATGAGTCTACTAGGGAACTGTTAAACTGCCATCCCTAAATTAGCGCGTAAGACGCGACGCAAAATAACGCATGTCTTTTACGCTGAAATGACATACCTAAATAAAAGCGCAACGTTTTGTTGTGAACAGTAATGTTAACCTATCACTTTTAATAAAACCCTATAAAATGAAACGCAAAACAGTGATAAAAACGCTATATAAGCCCGAAAAAAGCAAAAATGTCATTACTGTTTTGTAACGTTCTCTAAATACTACAAAAAAATATGTAAACAACAGTAGCTTGCAGGCAACTGCATTACCTTACGCGCTGTCAAAATTGGATTTTCCAACTGCTAAGCGTTGACGCCGTGCTATTTAGGGATGCTTCTAAGTGGGTTTGTGATTTATATGTGGTAGCAACAGTGTTTTTCCTCAGGAGCTAACTGTTTAGCTTTAACCACTTTTGTCTAAGACATTTCTATGAAAAAAAGGGGTGAACCCTATCGTGAATAAGAAATGAAATTTTTGTTCCCAATAATTTTCATTCCCCTCGAAGTGAAAATTGCTATCATGGATTTCCCATGAAATATTTGTTCACTTCATTGAACAGGTGTTCAAAATTAAAAAGCTATCAGTGCACATTGAATGTAAGTAAGAAGAATAAGCTTAGTAAGAATTGGTAAATTGAAGTTTGAAAATAAATAAATACAATATTTATACGCGTATAACCCCTAGAAGTTTTCCGAGATATTGCTGATCCAAAATTTATATTAATTTTTTTATATCTCTGTTTTTCATTTAATGGCATTTTTTATAAAAAATCTTATAAATTTACAAGCAGTAGATCTCTTTGTTTTGCATCTTGTCGAGTGTTATGTCAGTCTGCGCTATAGAAACTAATCTTAAATTAAAAAATGTATTATTAATCTTAATATTCTAATTATAAGTGATATAAAGTTGAAAAATGTATGCAGTTCCCCAGTAAAAATTAAGTGAACAGATCCAAGGGAAAAGTGAAAAAATTTTGAGAGAAAAAATCAATCACAATAAAAGGAATTTTTGTTTACGTGAAAGATTGTTCAAGTGAATTATTCACGATTGAAATGAAAACATTTCAAGTGAAAAGGTATTTATGATAGGGGTGATTAAAAATAGCGCATATTGTCCCAGAACAAAACTTTGATTAAATAATTTTTTTTACCAACCTCCTTAAATCCTGTTTAACAACATCAGTACATTTTTTTTACCAGTGTATCACAATCGTTTGACTAAAGTTTTTTCTTCCCCTTGACGTCCTTTATTTATTTTATTGGTAGTATTTTATTATTATTATTATTGTTGTTGTTTTTTTTGTTTTTTATAAGAGTTAAGATAAATTGTTGTTGCCTGCTACGTTTGATATTTATGTTATTATTTTGTTTTTGTGGTTCTTGTGGAATTTCAAGACCGGATGTTTGAACGATTTCTGGTTCTTCTTCTTTTACTTATGTGTTTGTGTGTTTTTTTTTTTCAAAAATGTTATTTTTCTTTGGTTTGGTTAAGCTTTTTTTTGGCTAAAATTCTTTTAAAGTTTCTTTTTGTTTTGGCTTGTGTTGTTGCTTCGTAATTTTTATGTTATTTTTTTTTTAAACTAATTTATTTTTGTTTCAACACTATTTTTAATTTGTTCTGCTTCTAAGAAATTAATTTATTGAAATTGGTTTTTCATTTAAGTGGTTTCTTTATTTTATTTATTTTATTTTCACAATAATTTAGTTTAGAATGTTTTCGTTTTAATGCATTTGTATGTATTTATGTATGTGTGTGTATGTTATTATGTTTTTCGATGAACTGTCAAATATCGGTTGCCATAGGAAACAAAGCGAGTCAAACAAATGTAAGTGGTTTGCTAAAAAAAGTATAACCGAATAAATGCTAACGCTAACAGCTCTAAAAAACAATTTAAGATGAAGTTATTTGTTTGGCGGCCATCAATTTTAAACAGTCTTCAGTTGTAAGCCTGAATATAGTTTCTTACTGATGTGTAGTAAAACAAAACTTTATTCTTTTCTAGTTACTAATACAGGGTTAAAGTTAAGATTGCCTTCTATCCCTTAGCAGAGGATAAGTGATTTACATAAAAAAGTTGGCTGACCCTAGAAAACTTCAGAAAATTTCATTGACGAAGAATTAGGGCAGGCTATTTAAAAATGTGCAAAGCCCTAGAGTGATTAAATTTAAATAACAATACAAGATATTGTTACGTTAAAATTATTTACCCAGATATCTAATTTTGTTTACTTACCTCCCTTGGAATATTTAAATCAGGGATGGTAACGTTTAGACACCTGATTTTTTCTTAAAAAAAAAGATACAACCAGTTAAAAATGCGTACTAAATAATCGTGTTATCTTTTTAAATAATTTTTGCAAAACAAACCGACTTCAACACAGACAAACTTAAAATCATATTACTTTAGGACGGTACTTATACGTTAATTATATTCTATTCAAGAAAGACTGTGTCAGGATTTTTTATATGTCGTAGAACAAAATATGAATGCAGATTAACAAGACCCTCAGTCTCTCTACGTTCTCTTGGCGAAGGTGATGAGTGGTGGTGAAATATCCACGAAAAGCTGAAGTTCATTTACATCTTTCGCTGAATGCTTTTCCCCATCCCGATACTTATATTTTACTTTCACGTCTGTATCAGCGTTTACAGCAGCCAGACAAGGCCATGACCTTGATACAAACTGCTGTTGACAAACATCCATTTGATATAACGTTTCGTATCGAACAGGGTCGACTATTGGACGAGATGTCTAACAGTACAGACGCATTGCAAATGTATCGTTTAATATCGAAATTAAACCCCATAAATATTGAAGCATTGGCCAGCATAGCGTTTAATTATTTCTACGATAATAATCCGGAAATGGCCTTAATGTATTATAGGTGAATTTATATTATCTAACACTTATCAGAGGGTGGTTCAAATTCAAGTATCTTTTAACAAAATTAATTTAATATCTTTGAATTAAACCTTGTTTTTTAGCTTTTCTGTTAGTTCAACCTTCTTAGACTTTGTTGACGGCTTCTGCTTAATTCTCTCGGTCTTAAACAGCAACCCACAAGAAAATGTCTACAGGTGTCAAAACACAGATTTGAGGCGGCCATTTGACATCACCAAGACAACACGATCACCGATCTTAATGCACTACAAGATCGAATGGTTGATGAGTTCTGTAATATGGTGCGCTATCCTGCTGAAACCAAAGTTTTATATTAATCATTTCTGTTGCTGACTTAGTAACACAAAATGTGTTTAAGTTCTAAGCGCTAATCTATAACTGTTCAAAAGATTGGCCATATACCTCAAATTACAACCATTAGGGCACCCTTTAATTTCTAATTTTAAATATTTATACTTGATATAGTAATGGACATTCTGTCTAATTTTTAAGAGTTTGACTGTAACGGTTTCAAAGATAGGGCCATATAGGTCAAATTACGTCAGTTATAGGGACACCCTTTAATTTCCAATTTCAAGTTTGTTACTTATTATTGCAGACTTAGCAATAAAGGTTCTGCATAAATTTTAATTAGCTGTCTACAGCTTTTTAACAATTTGTTCATATGCATCAAATAACAGCAACTATTGCAACACCCTATAATTTATAATTTTATATATTTACACTTCGTGGTAGACATTATGTATAATTTTCAAGTGTTTGTATATAACGTTTCAAGCGATAGGGCCTAATAGGTCAATTTACTTCAAATATGCGAACACCCTTTAATTTCTTAATTAAAATTTTATACTTGTTATTAAAGCGGAATTAGCAATACAGGTTCTTTGTAAATTTCAGCTGTCTATCTATAACGGTTCCTAAATTTGGCCACATACATCAAATTACATTAACTACTGGGATACTCTTTAATTTATAATTTTGAATGTTTATACTTGTTATTATAACGACATCCTGTCCAATTTTCAAACGTTTTTCTATAACAGTTCAAAAGACAGCCGCATATAAGTCAATTTCCGTAACCTATGGGGGCACCCTTTAATTTTTAGATTTCTTTTTGTATTAATTTTTGCTATTCGAACAAGATTTTTTTTTCAAATTTTAAAGAAGTGCGCTTTACGGTTTATAATACAAATAAAAAACATGAATGTTGTATGGGGAACCCTTTACTTTTTAAGACTGTTTTTAAAACAAGACCAATCTGTATGCATAATCTATCAAATTACAAAATATTTTCAAAATCGGTTCAGAAGTGACTGAGTTCTGCAGGCACAAACAAAAAAAAAAAAAACAACATTCAGTCGAATTGATAACCTGCTTCTTTTTTTTTTTAAGACGGTTAAAAAGGGGTAAAATGGTGAAGATAGGTGGCGAAGAAGAATTACAAATAGAATGCGCATAACTTTGTTTGTTACTTTGTTCTTTGCCTTGTTGACGATTTAATACTGTAGAGTAATACCAGCGAAAATGAGCGCTTTAATGTTGAATTGGCAGTGGTTGGCGGGGATACGAACTCAGACATGCTTACATGCTTAGTGGTTATAACTTTTTTTGTTACTGGATTCTCATTTTAACAAGCTTTTCAGTTTAATGTTGTAGATCAAGGCGAATTCTTTCATTCGCTTTAAAAACAATGGACTTTTAGCAATTTTGCAAAGTATGAAAGGCAATCATTTGCAGACCGCATGAGATAAAGTTGCGTTCCCGTACTCAATTATGGGTTCCCAGTGTTACCTAAATAAGGAAAATTGTGTACCGGAACGCACCTAAATAGTATCTCAACTTTATTTAAAAATCTAATTTTAAGTTTGGATTAAATCTTTTTTCGTAAAGATTTGTTCTTGTAGCTGGTTTATTTGGATAATTTAAAAACAAAGTATAAGAAAAAGGAGAAAAAAAGGCAAATGATATTTTGTAACTGATCGTTTTGCTCCAGAACCAAATTACCGATTGCAATAGATTTTTTTTTGAGTAGAGATTTATTTAATTTAACTTAAAAATATTCGTTTAATTAAAAACCGAATAAAAAAATAAAAAAAAAAAACAACAAAACTATAAATTTCTTTTATGTAAAATTTTGTGAATAGAATTTTTAAAAATAGAATAGAAAATTGACCAAAAATTTAAATCAAAAATTTTCTGTGTTTTAAACAAATCAAATTAATATTTCAACTTTGATAATTAAAATATTAGAAAATCAACGGCTTTTTTTAATTATTACTGTATGGGGGATATTAAAGAAGACCGCTTCCTTAATGGGTCTATTTTTTACTCCCTTTCATTCTCATCCATGTTTATACGTAGCTGTTTCACAATCTACGACAACCTTACCCTCTTGAGTCAAGTGCTACCGTCAGCCTCTACTCTTGACTGACGACTGTTAACTGTCGGCTTTCTTACTCATCACTGAGCCTGTACAAATTGCTAGCATTTCCCCCATGACACCCACATTTGACAAGGTTCTGTCTGTGGTCCTTAGTTTAATGCCAGTTAATACCGGACATTCACCATGTGAACTATCATCTCAGCTTCTTACAGGCACAATCTTCTATGCTAAAGGGTGTATAAGGTTCGGTACGGCCAAATATAAAACTCTTTTCTATTTTTATTTTTTTAAATTAGAAAAGAATTTCTTGCTGTCCAATAGGTTTATCGTTAGTTTTTTATAAATTTAACGAATATTAAGATTCTATTTATTTATTGCTTTTCTAGACAGCTTCGTTCTGCGTTTTTAGAACTTTGCAAATGATTGTTTGATTTAATACGGAAGCGCAGTCTTGTTGTTGGCTTACAAAACAAAAGCAAAAATCGTTACAGATATTATTGTTAGTGTATGTGACATTTAAAATGGGGAGATTAGATAAAAAGGCGGAATCTCAAAACAAAAGGAAATAAAATATGAAAAAAAAAAAAATCGACATAAAACTATAATTATTATGAAAAAGAATTAAGTTTTATTAAAAGTGCAAATTTTAAATGTGTTTATGGCTCCAACTACTATATTTTCCAAGTTACACGATGTTAAATATTAACTTTGTAGGGGATGTTAGTGACACGTTCATTTGGAATACGGAATAAATATATATCTTATTTAAACCCTACCGGAAGGCTAGTAACCAACTAAAAAATGTCATAAATCTAGGTCCACTGGTGTAAACGGCTTTCCGACAAATAACCAAACGAAAAAATATTTTTTATGCTTTAACAATATTTAACTATTACGGCATTGACACCATGCAATTTTTCATGAAACTAGCATGAAATTTTTGTTTGTTGGTGAAACAACAGGGGTAAGCAATATTGTACTGCTTCAGATTTGAGGGGATGTTACTGTTTCTTATGTATATTTTTTAAATAACGCGTATTGCTGCAACTAAATAGAGAATCGAAAAAAATTTGCATAAAAAATTGCAAAGTGTAAATCTGGACTAAAATCCTGTCTTAAAACTAAAAACATCTTTGAAAGTGATTTACAACAAACCAGAAATAAATATAAAAAATAAACAGTTTCGTCAACTAATTTTATTATAAATATGATAAAATGGAAACCTTCATCAATTAATTAAAAATGGTAATTAATTCCGATCAACGTTTTGTATTGATAAAACAATTTTAACCAATTCTCGTAGGTGACTAAAATAAAGAAGATGTAGAAACCAAAAAAAAAAAAAATTATACATTTCATATTAAAATATTCTTTAAACAAATTCTTTTAAAATTCACACAGTCAAAAATATTTTTAAGTTACATTTGTCAATTTAAATAAAATGTGGTTTAACAAGTAGGGCCACTATATTAATCTATTACTAGATTATAAAAATAAATTTTAAAGCTTTAAAAACTGCACTGATTAATAAAAATAAAATTCCTTGTTTTCAAAATTACAAGCTTTTTTTGGCATGTTGTTCGTTTTCTATCAATTTAGTTTGATTTTTTTCTAATTGACTTTCTTTTTTTGTTTTCTCTTTTTCTCTCATAACTAATACTAATAACAATAAATATTCAGGTGGCATCTCTAGAACAAATTGCCATCATAATATTTCCCTCATATATTTTTCTTAAAAAGAATGATTGGTAATTTTTTATACCCTTCACCACAATAAGTGGATAAGTTTGTCATTCCGTTTGTAATTTTTACAATATCTATTTCCGACCCCATAAAATATACATATTCTGACTTTTAAAACATAGCGAAGTCGAATAAATTATGTCCGTCTATCCGTCCGTGTTTGTGTTGAAATCAAGTTTGCCGAGACACTAGATCAGCTAGTAAAAATTTAAATACGCCAATCGATCAGACATAGTGCCGAAAAAGGTGCTATTGGAAATCAGCATATCATCGGTCCATGTCTTTTGACGCAACGGGCAAAACACCACGCCTACCTCTAATTTGTCTATATCATTTGGAATAATGAAGTAAATATAATTAAAAAATTAAAAAAAACATCAAGTGAAAATATTGGCGCTTGCCTATATTTTCCGGTTTACGGGCTTCTGAAATTTTCAAAACTTTTAAATATCAATATGGGTATTTTTTTTTAAAGCGTTTGAAGAGATTTTTAAGGAAATACTAAAATTTTTTAAAAATGCTTCATCCATTAAGAGCCGATGGCACTTTTATGTAAAAGTATATCGAAAATAAAACGATTTTGACGATTTCAGCAATATTAAGTTTTAATCATTTTAAGCAAATTTAATCTTCATTAAATAAAATTTCGTCCCATTTTTAACGCTTCAATCATTTTAAAAAAAAATTTATTCTACTATAAAGTGAAAAATAACATGATTGTAAAGGATCCGCCAAATAACTTTTTTTCTTGAAAATGCTATAAAAAACGCATTAGTCAGTTGGCTTCAACTCCTGAACCAATTGAACTTCGTTATACCAATGTTCAATTGTTGAGAACGACGGTGAATTGATGCTGATGGCGCTTCACGCACACTTTCTGCTACAGCAGAAATATTCTCGGGTTTACGCACTGTTTGTTGGCTTTTCACGCTTTGTTTTATCGATGAGGATGCCAGATTCTTTCAGTTTTTTCACAAGATAACGAACATAAGGAGCTGACGGTGCTTCTCTTCTTTCAAAATCCGTACTCAATTTTTGCACACATACCACACCATGGTTTTTAAAGTAATGTCGCAATATTTCCCAGCGTTGTTCAAGCGTATACAGAACCACATTCGTTCAGCGGAAGGATAAAACTAATTATCTGTCAAATTAGACACAAGCTAAGTGTTACCATTCACGAAATAAGCACTAGTTGAAAAAAAATGTTAGATGTCGGATCCTTCAGAATGGCCACTAGAATTTTATTATGTTATCTACATAACTATATGATTGTTGTAAACATATTATGGTTGTTGAAAAAAAATATTTTATTTACGATAAATAACTTTTGGTTATCATTCAATTACTAAGTGGGTATTACATACAAAAAGTTCAACATAATTGGTTGGAATTAAATAATTTTTATTAAAAATATTTTGTTTTTATTTTTTTAAATGAAATAAGGAGTTGAAGTTGTGGATATAAATGAACTAAAATTTTATTTTTAGCTTAAATTTATTTTTAAATTCTAAAAATCTTTTTTAGAAAAATATATTATATTACAAATTTATGCGGACGTTTTTCAAAGAAAACAAGAAAAATTAGACACCAGCAGAATGTAATGCTGCAATTTTAATTCAATAAATTGTTATACTTGTATCTATCGATATATATTATATTTTTTTAAATTTAATATGTTACGAGGGCTGCTTTATATATTTCTGGCCTAATAGTGAAAATGCGAATATTTATAATCAAAAATGGTTTTATTGTTTTTCAAAGTATTCTCCAGCATGATTTATATACTTTTGCATGCGCTCATACCAGTTGTTGAAGCACTTTTTCCACTCCGATTGAGACACCTCTAAAACATGGTTTTTGAACACTTCAACAGCTTCTTCTGGCGACGAAAATCGTTGACCACGCATTTTTTCTTGATGTGCGGAAACAAGAAGAAGTCATTAGGTGCCAAGTCAGGGCTGTACGGCGGATGACCCATTAATTCGACGTTTTGGCCGGTCAAAAACGCTCTGGTTTTAGCCGATGTGTGAGACCTCGAATTGTCATGGTGAACAATGATCCGTCTTTTCTTGTTGGTTTTTCGAATTTCTCCGGTGACTTCAGGTAAACAAATTGTAGTGTACCACTCAGAAGTGACCGTCCTACGTTGCTCAAGCGGAATAGTTGCCACATGACCAGTTTTGCTGAAGAAACAGGCGACCATTTGCTTCGAAGTGCTCTCGTTGGATTTTGCTCGTCTTTGAAGACCCACACGGCCGATTATTGTTTCGTTTCGTTTCAGGCTCATACGCATTGACCCATGATTCGTCAACGTCTTTTGAAGCACCGCAATCGTATTTTTGCAACATTTCTTTGCACCAATCGACACGAGCCTTTTTTTGAGCGACTTTCAAATTGTGCAGGATCCAACGAGAACAAACCTTTTTTACGGCCAGGTGTTCATGCAGTATCGAATGTATGCTGGTGGAAGAAATGTCCAAGGATGTCTTTATCTCTCGGTATGTCGCATGTTGATCTTGCATTATGAGTTCACGCACGGCATCAATGTTCTCTGGCACAACAGCCGTTTTTGGACGACCTTTACGGTATTTGTCTTTGAGTGAGCTTCGGCCACGATTTAATGCATTAAACCAATTTTTCGCAGTGCTTTAGGATGGTGCTTCATCGCCATACAAAGATTTAAGTTCATCAATGCACTCTTGTCGTGATAATCCACGTCGAAATTTGTGAAAAATGATGGCACGAAAATGTTCACGAGTTAATTCCATTTTTTTCTATATTAATTTTTTCAAGTCACTGTACACAACAGAAATAATGGTCGTACGTCAAAACGTTTTGACTACGATTATGTTTAAAAATGACAAACTTTCCAATGGAAATGTCAGATTGCACTTGGCAGCACTCATTGTTGCCAGGCCAGAAATATATATAGCAGCCCTCGTATTAAATAAACATAAAATGTTTAGCTTCAAAACTTTTCAATTTTGCCCTTAGTGGGTTTAGTTATTTATTTAAAATACTTATTACTTCTCAAAAAAAAAAAAAAAGAAAAATTAATTTTATTACATTAATAAATAATTTTCTTAATCATTTTATGATCATAAATGTTATAAAATATTTATAATTGAAACATAATTATGATATTATTGAACAAAGTTATTATTTTGTTAGAGAGCAATACGGTTCCCAGTTCAACAATATTATTATGTATAATTAACTATGATTTAATCAATCAAATAACTTAATCTCAATATGTTGCTATTAAATTTTTGTCCCCTCAATCATATTTTTTTCTTTTCGTGTAGTATTAAAAACACATTTTAATTTTTGTCCATACATGTGGTTTCTCCCCTAATTTCTCGCTTTTCGAAATTGTTTTTTGTCTTAAAATGTTTTGTTGATTTTTTATGCTTTTTTGCGATTTTAGAATTTTTGAGGAATTATGCGATTTTTCAGTTATTGTTTCTTTTTCCGTTTGCAGAGATTTTTTGCCAAATATAAGTTGGCTCTAATTCTTTTTTTGGAAAATTAGTTTCATGCTCTATACGGATGGGTATTGAGACTACTAAAATTCTTGCCTGAAAGTATGCGTATGGTCAAGCACCCATTAAAGGAAACTTCTTGAGGCCGTACGAGTTTGCCGGATGTATTAATAAAAATTTCGGTTTGTGGTTTATTCACACTGCGAGTAAAGGAAACCCCTCAGAAAAAATTCTACACTATCAAATCAAATGATATTGCGATTTTTGTTTAGAACCTTCACTGTCTCACTAAAACTTACAGGCATTCTATTGGAAGAGCTTTGCTTTGCATATCATCTATCCATTTATAAATTTTTTGTTTTTGTTCGTTTTGTGAAATCCGTGTTAATTTTTTTACGTGGCACAGAAAATACCTTTTTTATTGGCGACCACTTACTCTTGTTTTTATTATTTGTTATTAAATATTTAAAAGGTTTCTCTTTAACGGTTCAAAAGGTAAGAAAATATGTGTCGAAATTAGGTGTTTCATAGGGACACCCTTTGGATTTGTTTTTTGTTTTATTGTTGATACAGTAGGCACAAAATCTTTGTAAGTTAAAAGGTGTGTCTGTTTTGGTTTATAAAAAAGCCTACAATTGTATACACTTCCGTAAAAGTCTTGGGTTGTATGGGGACCTCTTAACTTTTCATTTTATTTTTTATGCTTTTCGTTGTAGTGAACATATTCTGTGTAACTTTAAAATTTCTGCCTATTAGTAATTTGCGTGAAAATTACGTATTATTGGGGACACCCTTTAATTTTAACTTTATTGTAATAGTTATTACTCTGATTAACCCAAGTGCCTTGCCACCTGTGATTAAGTGTTAAAAAAAATAATCATAAACTCTTCTCAACGCAAACTTTCTTGGCTCGCTAACTGATAGACAAAATTACCCTGTTAAGTGAAGCGCCATTTGCCATAAACATGTGAAATGAACTCATCATAGAAATATGCAAGAAATTGTTAGAAAAAAATATTAAATAATAAATAAATAAACAAATAAATATTTATCAGCAGAATTGCAAAAAAAAAAAACGTGTGTTCGAACCGAATACTCGTTTACTAAGTATTAAGTTATTTTATCTTTAAATCTATTTGTGTGTTTGTTATTGTAGTCAATATTTTCTGCCTGTTTGTTATACCATAAATTCCTTAAGACACACTAAAGCAAACTTATACAGTTTAAAATCTGTAATCACAGGCTATTGTTGTACTCTTCACGTAAAATGGTATAAAGTAGGAGGGATAAAAATTTATTTTATTTTGCTTTTTAATTCGTAAAAGTATTGAAGGCTGAGTAATATATTAAAAGATTTTCCTTTAGATATCATTAGAGCTGGTAGAATCGATCTGTTATGTCAACTTAATGCCGGGGCACATAGAATCCGTCATACGTTAAATTTTGACAAATTCAACTGACAAGTCAGTAAAAATACATGTTTTCTTATGAGCGTTGTCACAATCAATACGTGTCCGTCAACGTGAAGTACGAAAGTTAGTCAACTTTTAACTTTTGACGTATGTTAAGCACGTTGACAACTATCAACTGCTTCTTCTTCTCTGTTTTCTTTTAACTCTTGCTGTGTTTCAATTGTGTTTTGGAATTTTAATAAAACAATTTTGGTGGTAAACAATTAAATACAAATTAAATTATATTAACAAGTGAATAAAATACAAATTAAATTTAAAAGTGAATAAAAATAGAGAGCAAACTTTGATTAAAATTCCGACAGCAAAGTGGTCATTGTGCCAACTTCATCCGTCGGTACTTTGACTTTAGTTGAATTTGTCAAAGTACAACGTATGACGGATTCTATGTGCCCCGGCCTTTACAGTGTTAATATTTGAAATATAAATTTAAAACACAATTGACATTTTGCGCCCGACTTCAAAAAAAGAAGGAGGTTATCAATTCGTCTGAATGTTACTTTTTTATATTTGTGCCTGCAGAACTCAGCCATTTCTGAACCGATTTTGAACATTTTTTCTTAATTTGAGAGACTATGCTTATAGATCGGTACGGTTTTAAGGTTAATTATTTTAAAAATTAAAGGGTGTCCCCATACAACATACATATATTTATGCGTATTATTTAAAATTTAAATAAAAGCTGCGTATCACTAGCAATCAATAACACAAAGTAATACAAAAATAAATCTTTAAAAAATTAAAAGGTGCCCCAATAATTCGTTTAATTTGATGTATATGCCCACACTTTTGAACAGTTGTAGACAAACAGTATAGCTTAGATCGCTATAGCAATAAGTATAAAATTTGAATATGGAAATTAAAGGGTGTCCCAATATTTTGTTGTATGTGACCAATTTTTGAACCGTTATAGGCAGACAGCTGAAATTTACAAGAAATCTGTCTTGCTAAGTCCGTTAAAACCGCAAGTATAAAATAAAAAAAAAATTGAATTTGGAAATTAAAGAGTGTCCCTATAACTGATGAAATTTTTAATATGAAATCGTTATAGAATCGTTATAGCTGGAATATGTTTTGAAGTCATTTTCTTGTTGCAAGAATTATTAAATTTACAACTATCAATATCTGGATTTTAAAAACATTTCCCAAGTAAGGAGAAATGAAAAAATAGCGCCAAAGTAAGTAAAGGCATGAAATTTGGAAACATGTAGATATGGTAAAATGAAAAAAAAAATAGGAAATAGTTACAAATAAAAAAAACATGGCGGAGTTGACCAAAAAATAAGTTAAACCATATTGTGATTGAATTATATGATTGTTTTCAAACCATATTATTGTTGTTCATAATAATATTATGATATTGAATTAATATTTAGCATCATAACAATAACCAGAGTTATTTATTAAAAATATAAAAAAAGTAAAATTAAAAATATAAAATTTGATACGATAAAAAGTTTTAAACTTAATTTGTGATGTAACAATAATATTATTGTTGTTGCTATTGCTATTATAATTATTATTATTATTATTATTATTATTATTATTATTATTATTATTAGTATTAACATTATTCTTATTTATTTTTATGAAAAAAATATTCTTTTGACTTAAACGAAGTGGTAGAATAGTTTTCATTAAAATGAAAATTGTTTAAAAATCAAATATTATTGTTCTTTTTTTATTTATACTTTCATTACATTAGAACAAATTAAAAAATTATATTCTGTTAACTAATAATATATAAGGTAACCGATAGTAATAAAAAATTGACTGCTCTTAAGGATCAAAATTTCACAAAAAAAAAAATAAAGGTTTTTCGTAAAATTGTTTGCTTTAAACAACTTCATTTGTTCACTGAAAACATTAATTGCTACAAGAAACATAATATGATTGCTGTTACCATACTTTTAGCATATATTTTCTGTGATGGATTTGTTCTTCTGCAAAAATATCTAGGAAAAAAGAAACAAACAAACAATAATTAAATTCTTAAATTTATCTTGGTTTCGCTTTTGGCTAAAAACTAAATAAAATTTTCTGGTAAAAAATAATATAAATTTTGTTAGGAATTTTTTCTATTTAAATTTTATTGGCATTATTTTACTTAATTTAAATATTTAATTTACTGATGGCAATAAACTTTGAAAGCAATTGCTAAATTACAGTGTACAATTAAAAAAACATTGTTTTTATGAAAAAAAAAACTATGCGTAAAGAAAATAAATCTTAACTCTTTTGTAGATGGATCCGTATTTAAATATTTAAAGTTAGTTAGGTGTAAAACATGATTTCTGAAATATAAAAATCTTCTATTACTTAAGATAGCAACTCTTATTAATTCTAGAAAAACAAAAATTTATTTTTATATTTTCTTATGTTTCATTTTTGTAATAAGAATGACATTTAAAAATAATGTTTTACTATACTTTGGTTGTTTAATTTACAATGCATTGAAACCATTCAATTATTAGTTAATGATAATGATTTTGTTTTTTAGTTGATTATCCATGAAACCTTTTTACTATTAAGCATTACCATTACCATAATGATAATGCTAAAAACTATTAGCATTATTTTTAATTCCACGCTTATAAAATTGACAACTATAAAGTCTATTTTAATCACTCAAATGTACGAAATAAATAAAATAAAAAAAATATAAAATAAGAGTTGTAAATAAAACATATCGAAAAGAAAAATAAATAAAATAAACATTTAAAAAATATAACGGTTAAACTACAACATTTAATTCAATCTTATCATTATAAAGCATTACAATTACAGAAAATAATGGTAATGCTAAAAATTATTAGCAATATTTATCATTTAATTAATAAGTCTATCTAATTAATAACTAAAATGTACGAAATAAATAAATTAAATTGAAAAGAATTCATAAAAGTTATAAATAAAACATACCAAAATATAAATAAAACAAAAATTATAATAAAAATATAAAGGTTCAACTACAACCATTTAATCTTAATGTTTAAATTAGACTGATAATTTTAAAAGAAAATTTTTGGAAAATTAAAAAAAAAATCTTAGTGTTCATTAAATATTTTCATTTCTTACTACAGTGAAATGTTTATGTATTTTGTGTATTAGAAAAATCTGAATACAGCGCTTTTATTTAACTAACAGTCCACCCTAAATAAGGGCGTTAGGCACGACGTAATTTAGCGTCTAGTTTTTACGCTGTAATGAGTAACTTAAATAAGAGCGCCAACGTTGTGAAACGAACATTACTGTTTACTTATCTTATTTGCTAAAAACCACAAAATTAAAATAATTAAGAGAGATAAATCGCGAAATTGACCTTAAAGTAGCTGTAATGTCATTACTGTTGGAAATACTTTTGTATATACCACAAAAAAAAAACAATAACAACACTTCTTTTGCAGCCAACTTCACTTTTTACGCGCGTCAAAATTGGATTTTTCAATTGTCCAACGTTAGCGTCGCGCTATTTGGGTTGGTCTCATACATTTTGTATGGGCATGAGAATTTTAAACAGTTAAATAACGTCTTACGCTCGTATTTAGGGTGGACTGTAAGTTAAGAAGTTGCTTAAATGGTGGTTTTCGCATTTCATTACCACAAAATTAATTCTGCTTTAGACTCCAACTTTAATAATTAATAATAACAAATGGCAAACGAATTTATAAAAAGAATTTAAGCAGTGAATGTGAGAGGAAGGTGACAACAGCATTCTTAATGACTCTCATCTATATTAAATGATTTTTGAATACAAAATTATGAGAAAATTCATGAAATCCATAAACTAATACTGCAAACACAAGTCAACAAATTTAGAATATATTTGTGTGTGTGTGTGTGTCTGTCCACAAATATTAGTAGTTGAACATTTTTTTATGTTAATTTAATTTCATTTAACCTGAAATAAAATATTTTATTTAAGCTATTAATTTTATCACACAAATAATCTGTTTGTAAAGCTGTGATTTTTTGTATGCAAATAGCGAAATTCACAAGTTAAACAGTGATGTTAAGCAAAGTAGCATTTTACGTCCAACATATTATGAATTTTATTTTTATTAACTTTTTCTGTTTAGTTTTACGAGGCTGCTATATATATTTCTGGCCTGGCAACACTGAGTGCTGCCAAGTGCAATCTAACATTTCCATTGGAAAGTTTGTCATTTTTAAGCATAATCGTACTCAAAACGTTCTGACGTACGACCATTATTTGTGTTGAGTACAGTGACTTGAAAAAATTAATATAGAAAAATGGAATTAACTCGTGAACATTTTCGTGCCATCATTTTTCACAACTTTCGACGTGGATTATCATGACAAGAGTGCATTGATGAACTTAAATCTTTGTATGGCGATGAAGCACCATCCTATAGCACTGTGAAAAATTGGTATAATGAATTTAATCGTGGCCGAAGCTCGCTCAAAGATGAATTCCGTGAAGGTCGTCCAAAAACGGCTGTTGTGCCAGAGAACATTCATGGCGTGCGTGAACTCATAATGCAAGATCGACATGCGGCATACCGAGAGATAGAGACATCCTTTGACATTTCTTCCACTAGCATACATTCGATACTGCATGAACACCTGGCCGTAAAAAAGGTTTGTTCTCGTTGGATCCCGCACAATTTGAAAGTCGCTCAAAAAAAGGCTCGTGTCGATTGGTGCAAAGAAATGTTGCAAAAATACGATTGCGGTGCTTCAAACGACGTTTATAAGATCGTCACAGGTGACAAATCATGGATCTATGCGTATGAGCCCGAAACGAAACAACAATCGACTGTGTGAGTCTTCAAAGACGAGCAAAATCCTACGAAAGTTATTCGTGGAAGAAGAACTTCGAAGCAAATGGTCGCCTGTTTCTTCGGCAAAACCGGTCATGTGGCGACTGCTCCGCTTGAGCAACGTAGGACGGTCACTTCTGAGTGGTACACTACAATTCGTTTGCCTGAAGTCATCGGAAAAATTCGAAAAACCAACAAGAGAAGACAAATCATTGTTCACCCTTACAGTGCGAGCTCTCACACATCGGCTCAAACCAGAGCGTTTTTGACCGGCCAAAACGTCGAATTAATGGGTCATCCGCCGTACAGCCCTGGCTTGGCACCTAATGACTTCTTCGTGTTTCCGCACATCAAGAAAAAAAATGCGTGGTCAACGATTTTCGTCGCCCGAAGAAGCTGTTGAAGTGTTCAAAAACCATGTTTTAGAGGTGTCTCAATCGGAGTGGAAAAAGTGTTTCGACAACTGGTTTGAGCGAATGCAAAAGTGTATAAATCATGCTGGAGAATACTTTGAAAAACAATAAAACCATTTTTGATTATAAATATTCGCATTTTCACTATTAGGCCAGAAATACATATATAGAGCAGCCCTCGTACAGTGATTTGGAGCCCTATTGATTTCAGCTGTGTAAAGCTTATTGTCTTCCTCCGATTGGTTCAGCTCTTCGCTAAGCATGACAGCATTATTGTTTTTCAAATTGTCTATTGTCTTCAATAATTGTCAACAAATGTAGCTAATTTGAAGGTGTGTTTCAATTGAATTGATTTTTAATTAACTCATCATCAAATAACATGAACTATTGACACACACTTTTAATTATAGTTTTAATAATTTTTTCTTCTTATTATACCAGAAAAATAGTTGACATTTTGTCTAATTTTCAAGTGTTGTATATAACAGTTATAATATAAAGCCATAAAGGTCAAAATAAACCAATTATGGGAACACCCTTTAAATTCTAAATTAATATTTTCTACTTGTTGCTATAGCAATAACAATTCCTTGTAAATTTCAGCAGTCTGTCTATTACGGTTTAAAAGATTGTTCACATACAACAAATCACATCAAATATTGGTACACCCTCTATTTTCCATATTCAAGTTTTATACTTTTTACTACAGCGAACTAAGCTATACCGTCCATCTACCATTTTTTAAAAGTACGGCTACATAAATCAAAATTAATGGACTATTGTGCCACCCTTTAATTTATAATATTTGAATATTTATACTTATTATTATTACGATCTTATTAAACGACTTTCTGTCTAATTTTCAAGCGTTTATCTACAACGGTTGAAGAGATAGACCCATAAGATCAATTTACGTCACCTATGGTGACACTCTTTAATTTTTAGATTTATTTTTTTTTTTTAACTTTGTGGTACTGGTAGCTATAGTGGTACGCACTTTTTTATTTTTTTTATTTTAAAGTACCCTTTACGGTTTTAGTACACGTAAAAACATATTTATTGCAAGGGGACACCCTTTAATTTTTAAAATTATGAACTAATTTTAAAACAGGATTAATTTAAAATCGGTTTAAAAATGACTGAGTTCTGCAGGCGCAAATATAAAAAAGCAACATTCAGTCAAATTGATAACCTCCTTCTTTTTTTTGGAGGCCGTTAAAAAAAAACAACATTCAGATGAATTGATAACTTCCTTCTTTATTTAAGTCGGTTAAAATATATATGATTTGGGGGCTTTAGTGCTACAATTGACATTAAATATATCAAATTTAAACATACATAAGTAAAATGTGCAAAACACTATTTTGTTAATTTAGGGCGCATTAATATGTCAATTTTTTTTTCTGTCGAAAAACAAGCAAAATTGATTGCAAAACAATATAAATAATAAATGAACAGAAATACCCCAGTATGATTTTATGCAATCATAGCAGAGTTCATATCAAACTTTTTATTATTTTATTACACAAAACAATTGGACACTTTGTCAATGGTTTTTTTTTTTTTTTTTTTTGTTGTTGTTTGCAAATAAAGAAAATTTGAAACTACAATTGCAAAGCAAATGGAAATGATTTAAAAGAATTGAGGACAAAGTATAACAGTAATGAAGAATTATATGGGTGTGATGTGGAAATCATTGTAAATGTTGTTTGCATTTCATATTACAAACGTCATTATTTAGGTTAAAAATTTTGAATTTTGCATCACCCAAGTTCAAGAATTTTACTGTTGAGAAAATTACTGTACAGAACAAATGAAAATTTATTGTTTTAAAATAAGTGTAAAGCAGTTGGCTTATTAAATGGAAATTATAATTAAAGATATTTTTAATGTTCTTTTTCGATTTCTCCACTTGACTTTAGGAATCTTAGTTGGCTGTCTCATGCCGCCCAAATTTTTTAATTTGATAAAAGAAAAATTTATGTTAAATAAAATTAAAATTTTTCTTTACTTCTTGAATTTGTAGGAAAATCTAGAGTTTCTTTTTTGGTGTTATTTCGATCAATTGTCTCATATTTCAGAAAAAATTTAATTTTTATTTGAAATATCAATATTCTGGTGAAGTTTTTTTGGGGGTGTGATTAATAGACTTGTGCCATTAAAATGAACTATTTAAAATTTTAGTTCAAAATATCTCTTAGTCCAAATGTTCTGTTGACGTATTGTTCGTACTTTGTAACTTTTAATCCAATTGTTCTTTTTAAAATACGGTGGCAACAACACCGTTGTATTGCCAAAACAAATGTTTAATAAAATGCGTGGCAGCACTAATTTTATGTCAGTAATAGTCAACAAGGGAACACAAAGTATAGTTCAGAAATGAACTAGGTAAATTAAAAGTATGAACTAGTTCAATCGATGGAATCGTTTAAATGAACTAATTTGCTTATGAACTACACAAGTCTAGTGTTTAAGGTTTTGTTAGATTTGTTTCTGTAAAAATAAAATTTTTTCGGAGAAATAAATTTTTTTACAGCGAAATATCGCTTTGTGGCGAAATCTTATTCGGTAAAATTTCGATTTTGTTTGTTTTTTTTTTTTGGCGCATTTTTATTTTTTGTTGAACATCTCGTCTTTTGGAAAAATTAACATTTTTGGGTGGAATAAAATTGTTTGGCGAAGTTTAAGTTTTTGTTAATTTTTTTTTTGGTTAGTCAAAATACATTTCTTTCATGAATTAATTTTTTTTTGGTGAAAGCTTGGTTTTTGAAAAAATTTTATATTTTTTTATGTTTTGGGAAATTTCTACTGTGTGGAAAAATTTCGTTTTTGCTTAATTTTTTTAGAGCAACTTTTTATTTTTCGTGGAAATCTCATCTTTTGGAAAAATAAATATTTTTGGGTGGAATAAATTTTTTTTGGCGAAGTTTTATTTTTAATTTTAAGTTTATTTGGACAATTTTATTTTTTTTTTTTTAATATCTCATTTTTTATTGAAATTTACATTTTTTGGTGTAAAAAAGTTTTTTTCTAGTAAAATTTCTACTTTTTGTTAAAATTTCGATTATGTTTAATTTTTTTTGGCGAAATTTTAACTTTTTGTTCAAATCTCGTTTTTTGGGAAAATGTAAAATTTTTTGGTGAAACATTTTTTTTGTTTTGCTTTTTGGCGATTTTGTTTAAAAAAAATTTACACTCTTGATGATATTTTTTGGTCCATCTTAAATTTTTCGAGCAATTTTCGTCTTTTGGAAGTATTTAAAATTTTTTATGTTTCGCTTTCGCAAAATAAACATTTTTCAGTTTAATTACATATTTTTGTTTAGTGATAAATTTTAGTTATCAGCCAAGTTTTCCCTTCCTACTGAAAAACGATTTCTTTTATACTCCTGGAAACAATCTTCCTATTACTTTTTCATACCCTGTTCTAAGAACAGATGAGTGATCGTGATTTTCATTTTATTTAAATAGCAAAATTTGGCTGCCAAATTTAATATTAATTTCTAATAAGTGGCACAACATAGACGCTATTGTTGAGGCGCTGATTTAGGTTTGACTGTAAGCCTTAAACATTTTTCGTTTTAAAGTTATTTTGAATATTAAAAATATGTTTATCTGATAACTCATAATGTGTAATGGAATCCACGAAACTATTTTATCTACAATTCATTGTTTTATTATTTGTTTGTTTATTTTTTTTTTGTCAAAATCATAATACAAATTTTAAAACAAAAAAGTAAAGTGTGATTTTCTGATAAAAGAAATAAAATGAGTTATTCACATATGCTTCTCTTAGTTACTGCTGTGATATTTTTCATTTCTTTATTCATTTAATCATTCAGTCATTTAATATTGTACTTCTAAATAGCAAACAATGGGAAATGATTTCAAATATTTTCTTTACTCGTTTTCTTACAAAAGATAGATTTTATTTGACAACCTTCACAAAATTAATGGAGCAGCATTTAAGATAAATAAAATGCAGTCTTTAATGTGAATTCAATCGTTAAGGACAAACTGTGGGCGTATCCACACACTTTATTTTTTTTAAATTGACATATTAAAATAGAAAAAGAAATCTTTAATTTTAAGTGATTATTGATTGACAAATTTAGGTCCAAAAAGAGAAAAAGAAAAATTTTTTGATTGTGACCAGCAATTTATGTATAACAAAAGCAATAAAATACTTTAATAAAATTATGACAAAGAAGCCTTTAGTAGGGTGGCTATCTGTTGTCTGGAAATAACAAAAAGAAATCAATTTTAACTAGTTTTAATTAGGTCTAAATAGCCCAACTGATTTTTGTTTATGTTTAACGTTGTTGTCAAAAAAATATTACAAAAAAATGCCATCGGCTCTTAAGGGGTTAAGCATTTTTTTAAATCTTAGTATTTCTTTAAATATCTCTTCAAAAGCTTTAAAATGATACCCATATTGATATTTTAAAAAACTTGAAAACTTTATATTTATTTTTTGATTGGAGTTACTTCATTGTTACAAATGATGTTTTGTCTGCTGCGTCGAAGAACATGGACCGATCTTGCTGATTTCCAATAGCACACCTTTCGACAATATGTCTGATCGATTAGCGTATTTAAATTTTCTCTAGTTTATCTAGTGCCTTTGCAAAGTAGATTTAAACACGAACAAGGACGGACAGACGGACAGACGGACATCGGTCAATCCTTTTCGCTATGCATAAGAACTTAGAATATATCTACTTTATGGGGTCGAAAATGGATATCATAGAAATTACAAACGGAATGATAAACTTAGATATACTCTTTTCGATCTGTGGTGAGGGGTATAAAAAGGAGAACAAACACGCAGCCAACTTCACTGTCAAAATTCGAGTTTTTAAGTAACGATGCGCTGATTAGATTTGCTTCAAGTATTTTACATGAAATTGAGACCAATCAAGCAATAACTGGCTCTCGATATCGCGACATGACATTAGAATTATTTGTGCCTAAGCAAGACATTATTGATGAGAACAATATTGTTACTTTTTTTCTTAAAAAAAACGCTTACCTACGGATTCTTTTGATTAAAAATATCACTTGGCACATTGTAAATCCCTTTTTTTTTAAGTGCAGTAGCACTTCAGGTAGTAATGCCTATTTAATTAGTATGTAACCTTGCTACATTTTGGATAGTGGAGAGCAAAGAACAGGTGCTGAAAGTACAGCCATTTTATTAGTTATTTTATTTCGCCGGCGAATATGCAATGAAGAAATACCGAGGCTGCGTGCTTAAAGTTAATTCTGAATATGTATTTATACCATTCAACAAAAACAAAAAATAAAACATTTTTATTTTTTGGTTGTTACAGGGGTTGAACCCTGGCCAACCAGATTTGTAGTCGACGTGCTTACCACCTTGACTATAGCAGCCTTTTACTAAGTGGCTCTCTCTGGCTATACTTTTTGATCTTACGGTTTTGAGCTTGCTAAGCATGTGTTATTACATCCATGCTACACTACGATGTTACTTCGGCGAAACATAAAGTAATCGATGCCATGTTTAGTAACCAAAACCATCCGCAGACCACTCCCCCATGATTTGCATCCAAAGCCAGTTATCCCCTATTTAATCCAATAGCCACGACATACATTATCTATCGTACACTGTTGCTATGCTTTTACTTCCTTGTGCTAACAGTGTCTGTTTCTCTTTTTATTATAAAGTTCCCCTTGACAATTACCTCCTATTTTGTATTAAAAAGATGTCTCTTCTTTTTTTTATCTGGCCATGGGGCTTTACACAATAAATGTCTTTTTGCTGTTTCTTAAATTTTGAATTTTCTTATAAAATTATTCTTCGTTCTTTGTACCGCACCGACCGCACGTCTGAAGGTGGGCTCGAACTCAGGTCGGGGGCACTTAGAATCCGTCATACGTCAAACTTTGACGTCTTCAACTAAAGTCAAAGTATTGACGAATGAGGTTGGCACAATAAGTACTTTGCTGACAGATATTAAATTAAAGTTTGCTCTCTATTTTTATTCACTTTTAAACTTAATTTGTATTTTATTCACTTGGTAATTTAATTAAATTTGTATTTTATTGTTTGCCACCAAAATTGTTTTAATAAAATTACAAAATACAGCAAGAGTTAAAAGAAAACAAAGAAGAAGAAGCAGTTGATAGTTGTCAAAGCATTCAACATACAGAGCCGGACAAAAATATTCACACAGTAACTTATTCTGTTTTCAACCTTCTATATTATTGAAATAAATAGATGTAATAATCTGGTTTCCTACAAAATTATTTATTCACTTGTTAGTTAACTAAGTATAAATACTAGGACTAAATTCAACAAAAAGTGTAAATAAAAAACATAAGTATATCATACTAAGGCACTAATAGAGGCGGACAAAAGTATTCACACATTATGTGAAGCTTGCATAAATATTCAAATTGAAATTAATTTAATGCTTTGTAGAGTATCCTTTATTTTTGATAACTTCTTTTAAACGTTTTGGCATGAAATGCACAAGTTTTTTCGTGACGTCGCTACCAATATTACTCCATTCTTCCATTAGGATATCCTTAAGTTGGCTTTTGCTCGTCATGTTGCGCTCAATAGGATTCATGTCCGGAGATTGCGGTGGAGTGGCTAGGATATTGGGAACATTATAAGCAATCCACATACGAACATCAAACGCAGTATGTTTCGGATCATTGTCCTGTTGAAAATAGAAATTTTCCCTTATGCCAAGCTTTTCGGCGCTTTGCAGCAAATTTTCTTTTAATATATTTATATAAACGTTCTTGTCCATTGTACCGTCGATAAAAACTATGTTTCTGATCCCATTTGCAGACATACAACCCCACACCATATCCCCTCCACCGCCGTATTTTACAGTAGAAACAAGGTTGTTTTTTTCCAATTCGGTATTCGGCTTCCTCCAAACTCGTGTTCTTCCGTCGGATTGAAAAATGTTAAATTTGCTTTCGTCAGAAAACACCACGCTATCCCAGAAGCTTTCATTTTTGTTTTCGTACTCCTTCGCGAAGTTTAAACGTTTTCTTTTATTCACTGTACTAATCGCTGGTTTTTTTCTGGCGACTCTAGAGCTGTAACCGGCACGGTGCAGGGTTCGTCGCACAGTTTTTGAATGAATTTGTTTTCCTGTTTCTTCTAAACATTCCGCAGCCAATTCAGTTGATGTAAGTTTAGGATTTTTTTTAATTTTCCTAACCATTTTCATTTCTTCTCTTGCTGTAAGCTTCCGTGGCCGGCCAATACGATGCATATTCTTGAAGTTAGAAGATTCCTTAAACCTTTTTACTATGCTGGCTACAGTAAATCGGCTTCTTTTTACTATTCGGCCGATTTCTGCATACGATTTGTTATCCCTATGTAGCTCTAATATAATTTTCCTTTCAGATTCTGTTGTTTCCTTTTGCTTACGGGCCATTGTAGACAAAAAATTCTTAAATAAAAACCAACAAGCAAATATTTTGACAGCAAATATTTTGTAACGGCACTTTTAAATATTCCATTGCAAAAAGTATTACCAGCACAAAAAAAAATTGCTATGTTAGTAGATTAAACACCAAGATATGCGACTGTGTTAATACTTTTGTCCACCTAAAAAAACACTTTAAATTAAAAATTAATATAAATTTTTTAATTAACATGGTAGGGTTGCTTACCATTTTTTTTTTCTACGTATAAATAGGGAAGAAATAAACAAATAAGTTTGTTGAAAACTATACCATTTTACTCCTTTATTAAAAAAATATAGAAGATTAAAAAGAAAGTTGACTGCTGTGTGAATATTTTTGTCCGGCTCTGTATGTCGTTTTGCTACCGATTCGCTTAATTGAGTATGTGTCTGGTTATTATGCCTTTGAACGTAAGATTTGAAGTCAGTAGGCCGTGACGAGACCTATTTTTGGCTCAGCGGTTTTGGCAATGAATGAGTGTTCCTTTAAGCATCAGTGCATCCAAAATTATTGACTGCTTATTGAAGGTGGCATCATTAGACTCTTGATCTTTCAAATTAAAAAACAGACACTGTTAAACTCACTGGAGATGGAAAGTTTTTAACCGATTTTTTGACCTCTAAGTTGTGGAGAAAAAATTTGGCGGCAGAAAAATACCCTGCGGCAAGGAAACTGTTCATTTCTAGGGCTGCGTAATATATTTCACTTTGTTTATAATTCAATCTTTTTTGAGTAACTCGAGGCACATTTTCAAGGTCCTGTTGTACCCCGTCCCTTGAAGCATTGCATTCAATTGGCACCTCTGTCGTTTAATATAAATTTAAGGCCACTAAATATTAATTTGTTATTGAATTTGTTCAAAATAAATTTTATAAAATACTAAAAGAACAAAATTTAATTTTAATATGAGTTTATTTCATGACGGTATTAACAATTTTCATTTTAAACTCGTGGTTTTTCTTGGAAATCCATTTGAATTTGTCCTTCAGAAAATTTTGTTTCTGTTTTTGTTTTTAAAAAACTTTAACTTTCTTTAAGTAAAAGAAAGAAAAGAAAGAAAAAAGAATTAAGAGAAAAACAATAAACAATGCATTTTGAGCAGATCAGTACGTGTACGAGAGTATGAAAAAGTATTCAAGTAGAAGCGGGCATTCCATCATGTTGTTTAAAAAAAAAACAAAAACAAAAAACATGATAATCAAAAAGTCCATTAACTTTGATTATGGGTCATTAATCAAAAATTCTCATATAAATATAATATTTCATACCCAGCCAGTCAGGCAGGCCGTCAGTCAGACTGGCAACAGCAGTGGCAGCAATAAATAGCAAGAATAGTGTTCTTTCCTTCTTCTTCTTTTTTTTTGTAAGCGATTTCGTTGGTTTTTTATTTTGTAGATGTTTTAAAATTGAACACGCAAAAGGCTCTCAGATTGTTAAACGTTGTTGTTATTTATTTGTTTGTTGTTTTTTTTAGTTAACAGCGCAAAACGAGTAGCCACAAATTAAAAACTCAAAAAACGACAATGTTGCACACAATTTTTTTTTGTTTCTTCTATCAGTTGTATGTCCGTACACCCTCTTTGTAACTCGTTTTTTATATTTGTTTGTTTGTCTGTCTGTCAGCTTGTTCATTTATTCCTTCATAAATACATTTTTTTTTCTTTCTTTAAGGTTGAGTACATACTTATGTTGTTGTTAGTGTGTATTGTTGTTGCTGTTGTTGTTTTATTTAAGGCAGTTGCAAGACATTGCAATGACACGAAGAATGCTGCTGCATGTCGAACAGAAAGCAATTTTTTTTAACAAAATTTTCTTATTTCTTACTTCATTCATTTAAACGCGATGTGTTGTTGGTGTTGCTGCTTGCCTTGGTTAATGTTTATATGTTGTTAATGTTTTTGTTGTAGTTTATGAGCCTGCCACTAACAACGGTTGTTATGGTTTTGGAGCATGTTACTACTACTTCTTGTAATCGTACTTCGTATCGTTGCACTAACATTTTTACGAATGGTAGTGGCTGATGTTTCCTACTGGCCTCGCCTCGCCTGGCTTGGCTTGTATCATGATATTTTTGTTGTTGCTGTAATTGCTTCAGTTATAGTTACTGCTGTTTTCACTGTAAAAATCAAGCTCACATTAAACACCAAAAACTGCTACTGTGCAAAAATTAATATATTTTTTTTGTTTTATTTTTAATTTTTTTTTATATGTTTGATGTTTTTTTATTTTTGTTTTTTTTATGTTTTGCTTGCCAGATACACTGAGGGACAAAAGGCTTAGCAGCAATTTGTTTGCCTTTAAAAATTAAAAAAATTACGTGTTTGGAACCGCTCAAACGATTGTAAGAAAAGTCTACAACTGCATTTGCGTAGTTCCTGTTTAGAGATACTAATTTTTATTTTAAAATTTTCTGCTACCCATAAGTCTCTTATATTCGGCATGATAACGGGTCTTTTTTTAAAGTACCCAAAGAATCAAAGACTTTGTCTTAAATTAGAAACATAATCTTGACCTTTATTTCCTGGAATTTATAAAATGCATTTTAAGCTGAAGCAGTATTCGTAACGAATACCGCATATTGTTTGAAGAGTGAGAGTAGCAGTTCAACCTTACGGTTGCGGTGCCGGATTCCGCATCACAGAGAAAAAAAAAATAAAATGATGTGCGGCGACGGATGCGGATTTTATTGTCATATCATCTTATTTGTCTACTAATTTTTTGTTTCTTTTTATTGAAAAAAAAATGTAAAAAAATATAAAATAACAATAATTTTCTTACTGGAATCAATATTTTTTTAAATTTATTTTTGAATGACTTTTTAAATTTCTTTTTCTTCTTTTTTCCTAGTCATTCACAAAAAATATTAACACATATGAATTTTTGTACTAAAAACAACAAAACCGTGGCAACATGCTAAAAGAGAAAAAATTGAAAATTGAGTGATTGATGCGCTGAAATTAAAATAGATTCTAATTTTGTGCGGACTCGTTGATCAAAACTTCATATAAAAGAGACAACCGCATCCGCAACCGTGAAGTTTTATTTATACTCTGATAATAAGGATTTGGCACTTAGTCAACAGAGCGATTTGAAACTGATTTCAAATATTGAAAGCATTGCAGACTGTTGTTTCGTTTGTTTTCCTTATTTTTACTGATTGCAAAGAACGAAAGAAGAGAACAAAAACATACGTTTCGTTTTGTTTATTTACGTACCCTGATTTTAACGCTAACAGAGTATTTAAATAGAATAGTGTTTAATAATTATAGAAAAAAAGACATAATTATAAAGGAAAATAGTTGTTGTTGGCGAGTTATTTAAGCCTTCGGAAGTAAAAGTAAAAGAATTGTGGTGTAGCCGCGTAAAATGAGTTATCGAAGGCGACTGTCTATTTGAACGGCAGCTGATATGGTTAAGTCGTTTCTATGGTTCATTACGGATAACATGATCCATAGGCTTAAAAGGTAAAAAAAAAGCTTGTGACAGTCGTGGCTTAGTCAGTAAAAGCTTCTGGTAACTAAAAATGCGATTCGTGAGTTGGAGTTTTACAGAGGCGAAACGTAAAGGGGAATGTAAGTGCAAACCAATTTATCCAGAAAATGAAACTGAAAGCAAATAAAATGAGAGAAAAGCTATAAATAATTTTATTTTTATTTTATTTATTTCGGTAGGAAAGCAAAACAGGGGTCTATTTACTATTTGCAATTTAATATTTTAAGGTGCCACACGTAGGAGTGCTTATTCTCTCTAAATGTTATTTATTTCTCTTAAGATATTTCTTTCAATGCTAAAGAAAAGAGATCCTCTAAATTGGTTGAACAGTTTTATGTGTACGCGTATTGGAGCAATGATTGCTCTTACTATGAGACCAAAATATTGCCTTGCTTGAAGTTTCAAATAAAAACAGCAAAACCTTAATTAACGCAAACGTTGCTCTGTATAGCGACGGTTCTTATGTTGTAATATTTTATAAGGCTTCTTAAAGTCGAACTCACGACCTTAACTTAATAACTGCAGCTAAAAAACAATTAGTTTTCTTTCTACTTAAGGCCTCGGTAGAACTTCCCACTCACACAGGAACCGCGGCCTCTTCAACAGTTGTTTTTTCTGTTTTTACGCTTAAGACACCATTGAAAGTTTGAGTCACGATCAGGTATTTACTGTAAAAGCACCTTAACCCAATTATTCACTGCTGATAGACAATAATTATTTAACTTTTTCTATTAAAAACCCCGTAAAGATTTGAATTAACGATCTTGTGATCTGCTTTTTACTTTTTACAGGCTCCTTGCTTTCATTAGCGTTTCCGGCTACTCAACGATTTCTAGATTTTCACTTCTTCTGTTTATTACACACTTGACAGACAAGGCGAGCCTTGCGAAAAAGCATTTACTGGTGATATGAGAATGTATCAATTAGAAGCCCTAGCGCGCCCTTAACGGCTCAACATTTTTGAAGGGGTTTCAATGTTATTATTGTTAAGTTGATTGTTTTGTTTAATCAAACAGACTCTCAATTTTCAATTTTTTCTCTTTCAGCATGTTGCCACGGTTTTGTTGTTTTTAGTACGAAAATTCATATGTGTTAATATTTTTTGTGAATGACTAGGAAAAAAGAAGAAAAAAGGAACGTAAAAAGTCATTTAAAAATAAATAGAAATAAATATTGAATTCTGTAAGAAAATTATTGTTATTGTATAAAATTTTTTAGATTTTTTTTCAATAAAAAGAAACAAAAAATTAGTAGACAAATAATATGATATGACAATATAATCCGCATCCGTCGCCGCACATAATTTAATTTTTTTTCTGAGATGCGGAATCTGGCACCGTAACCGTAATACTATGTTTCCATTGACTTGAAATCAACTAGTTTTGAGGAAAACACTTCGAAGTGTTTCCATTGAGAAAAACTGTTTTGTATATTCGAATTAATGACACAACACTGACACTTTTCTCCGTTATTGCAAAACATCCCTTATTTTATTTTTGTAAAAAATCGAGTTCGTGCTTTTGTTTGTTTTTGCTTTTACAAATATTTAATTATATGTTCTTTTAAACACAATTTTTGTACTAAAAAGCATATTATTTTAAAAAACTTTAAATTAAATGTCACGTTTTCGATAAAAACATCCAATCTGAATAGATAACACGGAGCTAAACTTGAATATCCCAGACACAACACAGTGTTGCAAAGACAAAATCAGTTTGAAAAAATAAATTTTCGACATGATTTGAAATAAATCAAGTGATTTAAGTGGTTTTGGTAGCATAAAAAATGTATGGGAAATCAAGTAGCAAAACGCTTGATTTGAGCAAATCAAGTGTTTTAGACAAAATCACGTAAATGGAAACGCACTATAAGGTTGTATTTCTACTCTTATACACGACAAGATGCAAAACAAAGAGATCTTCAGCTTGCAATTCATAAAGATTTTTTATTAAAAATGTCATTAAATAAAAATTGGAGATATAAACAAATTTAACGCACATTTTTTGTTGAAATGGGTCAGCAATGTCTCGGGTAACTTCGCGTCTCGCACGTCACGTGTTTGTAATAAAAATTTTATTTATTTATTTTTGGACTTTTCAAATTTTTACTAAGCTTATTCTTTTTACTTACATTCAATGTGCACTGATAGCTTATTAATTTTGAACACCTGTTCAATGAAGAAAACAAATATTTCATGGGAAATCCATGATAGTAGTTTTCACTTCGAGGGGAATGTAAATTTAATAGGAACAAAAATTTCACTACACTTTCACAATAGGGGTGAATATTAGCTCCTTTTCCCATACTTTTTAAGCAAAGTTCGGTAAAATGAGAGTAAACGTAAATAATTCTCAGTTGAAGATACAAATGTTTAAAAGTACAGGAACACAAAAAACCAAACTTTTTTCCCAAAACAAAACGTCAAACAAAATATATATGCAGTTGTTCATATTAAACATAATAATTCTTGCAAAAAAAACCCGACTATAAAACAGACAAACTTTAAATCATATTTCTTTACACTATGTCCACACGAGACGAATTTTCATCATAATGCCTAATAAAACGCCGGCAGAACAATTTAAAAATTTATATTCATATCAGTTCAAAGGGGTAGACGTTGATGATTTAATATTATGATGATAATTCTTTATTGGTCATTGTGAAGGCAATACGTCCAAATAATTCTGTCTAAATGTTATTTTTTTAACTTTCGGTTGGTTTTCATAATAAAAATATAATAAAAAAATGCCTAAGCTATAATAATTTAAAATTTTATTAAAAAAATTATACGTCAAAAATAAAATTACATATGAAATGACTTTTCATATCATGATAAATTTATTAGTCTATGAGCTCTGATGATTATATCATAACGATGATATAATACTAATGAATGAAGTCTACACAGGATGAATTTTCATCATGATATAAATTTGACTTTCATCAAGATATAAATTCATCAGGTGTGGACTCCCTGTTAGGACGGTACTTATACATTTATTATATTCTATTCAAGAATGATTTTGTCAGGATTTTTTATTTGTCGTACAATAATATATGAATGCAGATTAAACAAGAAACTTCATCAGTTATGTTGTCACCCTTTATTTTTTACAATTTTTATTTCTGACACATTAAAACAAAATTTGTTTAAATTCTACGCGTTAATCTATAACCATTGGCCATATAAGGCAAATTACATTAACTATAGGGACACCCTTTAATTTTTAATTTTAAATATTTTTACTTGTTATTATACTTAATATAATAATGGACATTCTGTCTAATTTTCAAGAGTTTGTGTGTAACGGTTTCAAAAATAGGGCCATATAGGTTAAATTACATATAGGAACACCCTTTAATTCTTAATTTCAAGTTTGCTACTTGTTGTAGCGGACTTTTCAATAAAGATTCTCTGAAAATTTCAATCAGCTATCTACAACTGTTTAAAAACTTGGTTACATACATCAAATAACAGCAACTATTGCAACACCCTATGATATTAAATATTTATACTTTTTAATATACCAGATAAAGAAGTGAACATTCTGTTTAATTTTCAAGTTTTTGTATATAACGGTTTAAGCGATAGGTTCATATAGGTCAATTTACTTCAAATATAGGAACACCCTAAAATTTATAAATTCAAATTTTGTACTTGTTACAGTGAACTTAGCAATGAAGGTTCTTTATAAATTTTAGCTATCTGTCTATAACGGCTTAAAAAATAAACCACATACTTTAACTATTGGGACACCCTTTAACTTATTATTTTGAATGTTTATACTTGTTATTATAACAATCATAGAAATCGACATCCTGTCCAATTTTCAAGCGTTTGTCTAAAACGGTTCAAAAGATGGGCACATTTACGTCACCTATGGGTACACCCTTTAATTTTAGATTTATTTTTGTATTACTTTTTGCTATTGAAAGCTATTGTAATACGACTTTTTTTTAGTTTCAAAGAATTGCGCCTTACGGTTCATAATACACTTAAAAAACATGTATGTTGCATGGGGACACCCTTTAATTTTTAAGGTTATGAACTATTTTCAAAATGGGACCAATCTGTAAGCATAATCTATCAAATTACAAAAAAAAAATTTTAAATCGTTTCAGAAATGACTGAGTTCTGCAGGCACAAAAAAACCAACATTCAGTCGAATTGATAACCTGCTTCTTTTTTTAAAGTCAGTTAAAAACACAAATATTTCGTATTTTTATTTTATTATTTTTTTGAGGATAAAACATGTAAATAACACTTTTGGAAGACCTTTTCGTAGATGAAACATAGATTTTTTTTATATTTGCTACTGTTTACATTTCAACCAGCTGACTGTTTTGCTGTTTACACAATCTCTACCCAAAGAAAAGTTCTAGACTGTTTCGTGAAAAAAGAAGAAGAAGGATATTCTTCCAAAACCTCTCTCTTTTACATAAACTTGTAGTATGGCAACAGTTATCGGTAACATTGGGAGCCCGCGGGATCTCCAAATTGAGTACAGGAAGGCACCTATAGTTTTCTTTTGGAAAATTTTTTTTAACACTCACACTGTTCAAGTTCAATTATTTTTGTTTTTGTTTCAAATATTGTAAAGTAAAAAAAAAAATTATAACTTGAAGGGAAAAAGAAACTATCTCTGTGGAGAAAATGGCAAAATTTACTCGCATAAATTAAGAGCAGACTGTTGTTGACTGTTTTGCTTGATTATGTTGCCCTGTCTTCATTGAAAATGTATGAAATGATGAAGGAGATTGACATACAGTAAAATACATTTTCATATATGCACATACTTACATTCATACATATGTATAATACATATGGTATACTGAGTTAATGCATGGAAGTCTGTTTGTTTGTTAAGAAAATTCTTCCCCAAAAACCAATTTGAAACACACATACAGACATACAAAAATAGTTAAAGGATGTGTTGGGGCTTAAATTCAACAAGTACAGATTGTTGCAGCAACATATATACAACAACAATGACAACGACAACAAGCACATCATCTAAGTTATTGCTGCTTATGGGGCAAATATTGTATGCGCACGCGCGCATACGTTACAATGCAAACGATACGTTTTTTTGATTTTTTTTTTCAGTTTCTTTAGCGTTTTATTTTTGTATTTTAATACGTACCTTAATTTATGTTTGTGTTAATGTGTTTGTTGTTTGTTTATATTCAAAATTGTGAATATGTGAAAGGTATTTTGAGCAAATGAAGTGAATGCAGGGGTGTAAAAACTAAAGGGAGTTAAAAGGAGGTCTGTAACCCTCTAGTGTTTGTAAGTGATTCTGGCTAAGTTATATGTCTGCAGACAGAACACAAGATAACATGTCTCCACCTTTCAATGTAACCTTACTTTTTCATAAAGAATTTATGAAATGTTTCAGATTTGTTACAAATTATATTCTAAATAAAGCGTTGACTGATAAATAATTAAAGAAAAACATTAAAAACCTAAAAATATATTCTGAAATAGTTTTTCATAAATTCGTCATATTTTAAGAAAAATTTTAACTGGTTGTTGTTTTTTTTTTAATTTTACTCTTGAGTAATAATTTATATGGATGGCCAAAAAACATACGACGACATCCGAAAGGTCTCCTTCAATAAATTTATTTATTGGCCGTCTTTTATTTAAAATTTCTTAAGGAAAGTAACATATCAGATGGAAAGTATGTTTATAAAGAATCTACAACTGCAGCGAACTCATACATGCTCTCAATTTTGTTTTTGTATTTATTTCATTTTTTATATGTATGTGCATGTGTATGTATGCATGTATGTATGCATTTATATATGCATTTATGTATGTATTTATTATGTATTTCTTAGGAATTTATTTAGAACAGAATTTTAACTGCTTTAAAGACTTTCAGATTTTTGTTGCTCTGTCTGTTCAATTTTCTGCCCCGCACTGTTCTGTTACTACGAGCAAAACATTTTTTTCTTTTTCTTCAAAATGAACGTGTGTACATGCGACTGCAACAACTGATTAACAAGACTGGCTTTTTATTTTGGGAATTAAAATAGTTACTCGAACTCGTAAGAGGTAAAACCTCTCAGGGATGTTGATTTTGCTGTTCGTTATTGCAACAATTGAATGCTGTTTTTGCTGCTACGACAGCTGCTACGACTGCTATTGCTGCTGCTGATGATGATGATCGTGTAAGCCCTCTGAGGCATTTTAAAGAAAATACTATAAAAGGAATTTTTGCTTTAAAAATCCCAAAAAGTTCCTTGGCATCCAGAAACTAAAGAGACAAGAAATACAAGAAGATAACAACAGTATAAATGATTGTTAAGTTTCGTTGCATATTTTGGTATTAAATACAGATGAAGATAGGAAGCAAGAAGGAAGAATTAAAGTTGAAATAAAAAAAAATAAAACACAAAAAATACCATAATGTTTGTTTGTTTTTTTTTTTTGTATTTTAACAAAAATAAAATGGTAATAAAATATTATGTGAATGTACTCGTATGTATTTGTGTATGTACGGGAGTTTCCATGTGCTGTAAAACTAAAGAGTTATCGTGCACAGTGGGTAGTGGTGTAAAAAATTTTTAATGCTCTTTTTTTCTATAAAGAAATAGCATGTAAAAAATATTTCCGCTTTAACTTTATTTTTATTATCTCTACCACACTTAAGATTTACTCATTACCACTAAAATGTTATCGCCTCTGATTGGAATGATAACAATGACAGAATAATTAACTACCGTTTGGTACAGTTGACTCTTATACCCTTCACCACAGGTTTTTTCGCTTATTGAAAGTTTTTGGAAAATCGAGATTTATTTTTTTCGCCCCTTTAAATAACTGGAGGAACCTGGATATGCTAACAAATTCTTTACTTATCTACAGATGCACCCAACTGTCATAAGTCACCCAATTAAATGTTAAAGATGTTTGATAAAATTTAATTTTTATTTTGGAAAAAGCCCTTTTTGCAAAACAAAAAGCAAAAAAAAGAACCTTTTGTCAAGAGAAAGAAATTAAAAAGCACCTTTTTTAAAAAAAAATTTAACATCTTCTTCTAGGCAGGAATTTCCAACATTTTCGTCTATTGAATCCTTCATATCTTTATCCTGGTGATACAAAATGTCTTTGTACCAAAATAATGACTGGTTTTCACTCTAGTCTTTATCAAACTGTTTTATTAAAAGACCTTCCACGTCTTTTCTTTTGTCAGCGCTAATATAACGGCCTGTTTTAGTTTCATTCACGGAAAATGAAAAGGGTGCTTTTCCTCGTTTCAGCAAATTTAAATTATTATTCCGTTCGCTTTCAGATTAAAATTAAAAGAACTGGAATGTTTTATGTTTAAGTTTTTAATTCTTATAATATTTTATAAGTTTTATTATTATTTGTTTAATTATTATTATTATTTTTTTTTAACAGTTATTGCAAATTAAAGAATACGGTAAACAAATTGAAGGCCGGGGCACATAGAATCTGTCATACGTTGTACTTTGACAAATTCAACTAAAGTCAAAGTAACGACGGATGAGGTTGGAACAATGAATACTTTGCTGACGGATGTTAAATCAAATTTTGCTCTCTATTTTTATTCACTTTTAAATTTAATTTGTATTTTATTCATTTGTTAATATAATTTAAGTTGTATTTAATTATTTGCCACCAAAATTGTTTTATTAAAATCGCAAAACACAATTGAAACACATTAAGAGTTAAAAGAAAACAAAAAAGAAGAAGCAGTTGATAGTTGTTAAAGTATTCAACATACGTAAAAAGTTAAAAGTTGACCAACTTTCGTACTTTGCGTTGACGGACACGTTTTGATTGTGACAACGCTCGTAAGAAAACCTGTATTTTAACTAATTTGTCAGTTGAATTTGTCAAAGTTTAACGTATGAGGGGTTTTATGTGCCCCGGCCTTGAGAACAACAAAATATGTTCTAAGAACAACACTATAAAATTACAAAAATAAAGGTGAGTTTCAGTATAACATCTGATTAATTTTTAATTTAGTTGAAACGGGGATGCCAGCTTTTGTTAATGTAAAAAGTGAAACTACACGAAGAAATGCCAAAGATTATGGGAAAAGAAACTTTTGTTAAAAAATAACCAAAAAAGCACCTTTTATTAAGCATAGGTTTTTTAGAACCCATTTAATTTGTAAAAAAATAATAATGCTAACTTGATTGTCTTTACTAGATTTCATTTAAATATTATAAAAATACCAAAAAACCAATTTTTCAAGAAAGGCGAAAAAGCACTGCGGCTCCTCATATCTGAGTTTGTCATTTCGTTTGTAATTTCTACAATATCCATTTTCAACCCCATAAAGTTTATGCCTAAAGAAGCAGATTGTGCTGATTGTGCTATATGATGAAAGGAACTTGTGATAATAAAACTAAACTATCATAACGCGAGTGAATACATAATATTTTTGGTCTTTTCGTTTGACGCGTATAATGTTTTTGGCATTCCAACTCAGGTGCAAGCAACGTAGAGTTGACCATGAGAAAAATATGGATTTTCTAAATTCAAACCGACAACTTGCACGACTGTCCTTGGGATTTTTGATAGTCATTGCGAAAGCGAGACGTACGAAAAACTGAAGTCACTAGAATGTGAAGGGCAAATCAGTGGGGATTATTGGAATGCGCGGAATGAGAACATCCTCCCCTTTACATCTACCACTGATTATCGTCGCTTCAAACACATTCGGCATCAACTTTTTTATGGAAAGTCTAGTTCCGTTGCACAACTTGGGAATGTTAAGATTCCGAAGAAGCAATGTTGATGACAAATTTGACTGAATCATTGACAGCTTGGTCCTTTTCTGTGACTGTGTCAATAGATTTGTATTGCTTGAATGCTTCAGGAATTTTCAATTGAATCTTATGATTGATGTGACTGACGTCATCATACTTCTTCTCGCAAAGCCAGTCATGAAATTATTGGCAATATATGGGAAAACTACCTTTTCAAGATCTCCAATTGACGCCTGATGTTGACAAAAGTTCGTTAGGAACAATAGCTCGTGTGTTGCAGGATCAACCGCAATTTTGCCGTCGCTCATATTCGAAAGCTGCTTTGAAAATGTTTGTGCAGAAACATCTTCACACGCATAGTGATCAACAGTGTAATTTTCTTCACACATCTTCAGAGAGCTGAATTCTTCAAGCATGCGTTTAGCTCATCTGCTGGTGTTGATCTTCGCATGACAGACAAGAATTGACGAAATCACCAGAGAGCAGTATCAGAGTTTCACCCAAGTAATTCGAATGGAAATGCTTTTCCATTTCAAATTGACTCAGAAATAACTAATCACTGTCAAAATCTTAATCACAAATTGTTATTATAGAGGACAGTAAAAATAACAAATTATTCTTTACCGCCATCGAAATCAGTTTTATTGTAAGGCCCTTTAAAAAATATGTTGCTGTATCGCTGCTGTTCTAATGCTTTTACAGAATCAAAATCAACGAACTTGGGCGTGTGCAGCGTTATAGAATAGTGCTAGTGGCGAGCTACAGAAAAATTTATAATATAAAAACCAGAGAAACAAGTCGTGCGGCTAAGAACCGCCGCTGATTTTTTCTTAATAGTCGAGCCGCCGCCGAGTTGTGCGGCTTGTCACGACTCAAAAATAATAGCCGAAAATTTTCATACTTTAAATTTTGTATATTTAAATTACTTTCAGTAAAGAAATATAAATTAAAATTTGAATAAAATCTTAATGTTTTTTTGAGCTGAAGATGGCACCCAACGGTGTGGCGAAATATTGAAAGAAAAAAAACCAATAAACAATATTTTTATTTTTAAAACTTGTTTATTTAGAAAATAAAATTAAAATTTGGAGCTGTTATTTTAAATTGATTGTAAATAGAAATATATTTGTATGGAAAACAATGTATTACTTTTTAAATTTATGTAAATAAAATAATTTTATTAATTTTTAGAATCTTGCGTCTTTATTTGTAACATTTACTGCATCTAAAGTTTGTTTATTTTTGTTGTTCTTCTTCTTCCTAAAACAATACACAAGAACCCCTTGATTGTCGGCTTTAGGGCCGGAGCACATAGAATCCGTCATACGTTAAACTTTGACAAATTCAACTGACAAATTAGTTAAAATACATGTTTTCTCCGAGCGTTGTCACAATCAATACGTGTCCGTCAACGCAAAGTACGAAAGTTGGGCAACTTTTACCTTTTGAATACTTTGACAACTATCAACTGCTACTTCTTCTCTGTTTTCTTTTAACTCTTGCTGTGTTTCAATTGTGTTTTGTGATTTTAATAAAACAATTTTGGTGGCAAACAATAAAATACAAATTTAATTAATTTAAAAAGAGAATAAAATACCAATTAAATTAAAAAGTGAATAAAAATAGAAAACAAACTTTGATTTAAAATCCGTCAGTAAAGTATTCATTGTGCACCACATCCGTCATTACTTTGACTTTAGTTGAATTTGTCAAAGTGCAACGTATGACGGTTTCTATGTGCCCCGGCCCTTAGCCGACTTACAGCCGCCGCCGACAATTTTTTGCTCAACCGCCGCCGCCGAGTTTTTATCACGACTTGTTTCTCTGATAAAATCTTTTCTATGAAAAATTACTTATAAGTTTTTTTACGAACTGTTGAGCGATGTAGAAGCTTATTATTTACCAACAAACATCCATTTATATATAGATTTGTTTCATTGATCCCCGAAGATGTGATTTACAATAGCTAAGCATATAAATTAAATTAATGGTTTGACTAAAATCGAATTGTACTGTGTTTAAAAACGAATTGTATTTTAGTTTTTCAAAATATTACTTGTTTTCTTATTTTTTATTTCTCTGTCACCGCAATATTTGTTTTTTTTTGATAGAAGCTTTATACATGGTAAAGGGTATCTAAGATTCGGCATTGCCGAATAGAGCATTCTTTCTTATTTTAATTGTACTTGAGTACGTGTAAAATTAGTAAAATAAAAGTTTTAATTTTTTTCACTAACCGACCCACTGTAAATTGTTTTGAAAACCATTTAAACTCTACAACAATGTTTGTCAGCACGTTAACATTTTTCCAGTTATTGGTAGTGGATTGTGGTGATGACGATGCTGGCTGGTTCGCTGGCTGGTGTTTTGTCGAATTTTTTTGCGTATTTTTAAGGTTTTCGTCACTAATCGGTATCACAAAAAAAAAGGAAAAAAACAACAAGCACACCAACAAAAGAGAGATGCCAAAAGTGCAGTTTAATTCAATAGTACAAAAAGAAACAACAACAACAAATACTGGTTACTTCATGATTAGCTGTGGCTTTTTGGTTTATATTGCATGGGGCATGGTGAACCAAACATACCAACATAAATATATTTTGAATGGATGCTTTTGGTATG
Organism: Cistogaster globosa; assembly: GCA_937654795.1. Classification (NCBI taxonomy): domain Eukaryota; kingdom Metazoa; phylum Arthropoda; class Insecta; order Diptera; family Tachinidae; genus Cistogaster; species Cistogaster globosa. The sequence goes on along the minus strand of OW569404.1, from coordinate 133,376,670 downwards.
CTGCCAATACTTGGCATAGCACATACATTCACACAAATACATACACTTATGGACACAAACACACATGAATTTAGACATACAATTTACAATCAAAGTAACATACGAGTAATTGTTTCCTAGCAAAACTAACCTGGTTGACTGACTAACTGACTGACTAACTGCCTATACGAATTTATTGCAAGTATCTCCTCTCTGTTGTGCCAGCTTTGACTGCCTTCCTGCCTGGTTGCCATTGATTGTGGCACATAGTTTGTTTAGATTTTTCTTTCTTGTTGTTTTTCAGTTTTGGGGTAAGTTTGGTTGGTTGCTGGTATATTTATAAAATATTTTTGTTGTTGTTGCTTTCATTTTGCTTGGTATGGAGTGAAAGTAGGGTACGCAGATTAGCGCACTAAATAAACAAAAACCAGCAACAACAGTCTCTGACGTTCCGATGCCGTTGCAATCAAGGCAGCACCATCTCCTACCAAACTCGCCAGTCAGCAGCATTAAAATGCAGTGCTCTAAACTGCACTACATTCACATTTTTTAAACTTTGTTTTGTTTTGTTTTGATTTTATTTATTTTTTATGTTTATTATTTTTAGTTTTTTATTTATATTTTTGTTATTATTTTGTTGTTTAGTAATAAAGAAAAAAATCGCAAATATGCAGTTTCCTTTAAAGCAAATTAACTTATTAACAACAAACACTTATTGGGGAATGTTACAACAACATGCAAGAATATATACATTTTTTTTAATACATTAAATTTGAAATTTGCTTAAAGTATTGAAATATTTGTTTATTTTAAGCAGCTTTTTAAATCTTCCAAAAATGTTTGTGGAGTCATAAATCAATATTTTGTCATCTTAACAGTTTAAGTTACTTAACATTTACCCACTAAAATAAAGAAAAAAAAACATTAAAGTGTGAGTCTTTTATTGGGGAAACGACGAAGTTCACTGCAAAAAAAAAATCTGGTTTAATGTGTTTTAACTTTTTTGTTTAGAATTTATAATCTTTTTTATACCCTTCATCACAGGTGTTAGTGTTGAAATTAACTTTACCAAGACACGTTAGGAGCTGGAGAAAATTTAAATACACCAATCGATCAGTTACAGTTTCAAAAATTTTGCTATTGAAAATCAGCAAGATCGGTCCATGTCCTTCAAGACAGAGGTCAAAACACCACGCCTGCCTTTAATTTTTCCATATCATTTTAAATAATGAAGTGACTCCAAAACCTGTAAGAGTGCTATAATCAGTTACGCCGAATTTTATATACCCTTCTATGTAATTCTAATTTTTACACCCTTCACCATCTATGGAAATCTAGTTTAGTGAAGTAGATTCTAACAAAAAAAAAAAAAAAAAAAAAGTCGGCGCCGGAGCATAAAAAGATAAGAAAAAAAATTAACCACGATACATAATTTTACATAATATGCCATCGGCTCTTAATGGGTTAATTATTTAAAAAAAAAAATTAGTATTTTTTTAAAGATCTTTTCAAAAGCTTTAAAATGATGCCCATATTGATATTTTAAAAATTTAGAAAATTTCAGAGGCTCGTAACTCGGAAAAGATGGCCCAGCGCCAATTTTTTCACTTGATGCTTTTTTCTTAATTTTAATTCTCTATCGCCCCATATATTTGTTTTTTAATTGAAATTAATTTATTGTTCCAAATGATGTGAAAAATTAAAGGTAGGCGTGGTGTTTTGCCCGCTGCCTCGAAGTACATGGAATGCTCATGCTGATTTCCAATAGCACTTTTTTCAACACTATGTCTGATCGATTGGCGTATTTGTATTTTCTCTAGCTGATCTAGTGCCTCGGCAAACTTGATTTCAACACTAACACGGACATACAGACGGACATTGCTCAATCGTCTTCGCTATGCATTAGAAGTCAGAATATATATTCTTTTGGGGTCAAAAATAGATATTTTAGAAATTGCAAACGGAATGACAAACTTAGTTATACACATTTTTCACTGTTTGTAATGAAGGGTATCAAAACATCAAGTGAAAAAATTGGCGCTCACCCATATTTTCCGAGTTGCGGGCCTCTGAAATTTAAAAAATTTTTTAATATTAATGTGGGTATCATTTTAAAGCTTTTGGAGAGATCTTTCAGGAAATACTAAAAAATTGAAATTAATTAAAATTAAAAAAATACTTAACCCATTAAGAGCCGGTGATTTTTTTATGTAAAATTATATAAAGTTTAAATTTGTTTTAGTTGGAGTTGTTACTTCACTAAACTAGTTTTACATACATGTTGAAGGGTATAGAAGATTCGGCATAGCCGATTATAGCACTCTAACTTGTTGATTTATTTGTATAAATACTGTCATGAAAATATGAGTAAAGCTGCTCCACTATTCTTTTGATTCACACCTAAAAATACGATTTTCACTTAGAAAATCCACTAAATTCAGAAATTTAGTTGAATTAAGAAATTAAGGCGAAGTTTTTCAGTTTGGAGCCTTTAAAAGCTCCAATCGGATATTTAATGTAGTCGAAAAAACTACTTTTCTGAGAAGGCGCCTTTTTTATAAAACAAAGTTGCCATATCTAGGTATTGCAAAATACGATCCAAGTCATTAATAAAAATGGCGTGAATTTTACAGAAACGGCATGATTAGCCCATGTTTTCCTTTCCTAAAATAATGCTGGAGCTAAACAGCCATGATAACGGAAACAGATGGCGCACTATATCACACAGCTCATCGAACAATTGCTTTGTTGCGCATTAAGTTCGGTGATCGTGTTATCAGCCGTCTTGATAATGTCAATTGCGATTTGACCCCTTTAGATTTTTGTGCTTGTGGGGTGCCTCTAAAAACTGATGATATGGAAATAATTGAGAAAAGATTTATACCCTGAAAAATAATTTCGGCAGACTTGTTTTAAAGATACCAAGAAAAATCTTAAATAAAATCTCGATAAATTGAACTCGCAACTACTGCGAAGCTAGTCGCGGTAAAGTGTTCAACAGAATGAAATGGGTTTCCATGACTAATGAAAATATTTGCTGTTTTTTTATAAAAGTCATAATTCACTAAAAGTTAAGTTTATTTTGTATAACTCTTTGGACCCCCTAGTATTTCTGAAGAAAATCTTGAAACTAAGAAAATCGACAATTTTGTTTAATTAATTTGTTAACAGAAATTTACGCGTTTATTTTGGCTTTAAAAATAGTCAACTGTTTGGCACAAAATGAATCGATTAATCGATTATTCTAAGGTTAGGTCTTGGTGAAAAGGCCAAGTTGCTAGCAGAGAATATTTTTTAAACAAAACTGACAGCAGTTCCAAGTAGAATAAGACGACACAATTGTTTTGGGCTAAAAAAACTTAATTTCATTTACTGTCGTCAATAAAGCTGTCAAAACTAAATAAATCCGGGTTAATTTTAGAAAGGGAATCCTGTATAACTATAGATTTAAATTTTACTTTCAGCATTAACTAATTAAATCCAGCACTCATTCCTTTTTCTTTTCGGTAAAGAACAATCAAACGCATTTTAAGGATTTTTTGCTTAAAGCGGCACTGAATCATTTTTTTACAAACCAACAAAAATTTAGATTTTAAAAAATTTTTATTTATTGACGATTAAAAACTAATTTGTTATTCAGTGCTATTGGTTTTAATAACTTTGCATGTCGTTAGAAAACTAAAATTGGTTAAGAGAATTTTGTTGTTGTTGTTAAATTCTGCTGTTGTTGTGTGATGATGTTCTTTCTAAAGAATTTTATTATTAGTTTTTTTGTTTATATTTGATGCTGTTGTTATTGTTGCATTTTTGATTCCTATATTAATTCCTATATTTATTTGTTGTTGTTGCTATTTTCGAATATTACAAGTATGGAATGTGCCAACCATCCAAAACAAACTTAAGAAACGGACAGTCAACCAACCACTTCTACCACCATAAGAATATAATGACAGCAAACAATAAATAAAATTTTGTAAGTTCTTTGGAATTTCTTTGCTTGGTCTTTTACTTGGGGCTTTTACATGTTGCTGTTGTTGTTGTAATTTAATAAGAATTTTTATGATTACCGGGAATAACTTCCTAGTTTTGTAGTGATTGTGATGAATATTTTTAAGATTAAAAATCATGAGAATATTTAAAATTGGTTAATTCTTATAAAGAAGTTTGTAAATATCTTGGAATAAAATTTTTATTTCTTTTGTGTAGAAAAAGTGTCATAGTCATCAATTGGACTTTTATTTAATTTTTTTTTTTTTTGCAAAAAATCTTTGCAGAAAATTTTATAATGTTGTGGTGAGTTTAAATTTTTATTTATTATTTATTGTTGAGATAACGAAGACCATAAATTATATTTTTTTTTCTTTTATATCAGCAAAAATAATGGGAGTTTAATTTAAATTCAAAAATTAAAATTTCTATTAAAATTTTGAAAGCAAAATACAGTTTTTGTTTTTAAGATTAGAATTACAACCTTTTTACGTTTTTTCTTCATCTTTTTTCCTAGTCATTCACGAAAAATATTAACACATATAAATTTTTGTACTAAAACAATAAAACTGTGGCAACATGCTGAAGGAGAAAAAATTGAAAATTGAGAATTTGAAAAAAAAAAACGCATTGAAATTAAAATAGTTTCTAATTTCGCACGGATCCGTTGAGCGTTTTATATTGTCAAAACTTCATATAAAAAACAACTGCATTCTTAACCGTGAGGTTGTACTTCTACAATAAGTTTAAATCTTAAATTAATTAATTAACTAATTATACAGTGTAAGAAGGGAACGTCTATTATTTATAATTTTAGGCCAGTAGAAGGAAGCATGAAAAGAACCTATTACTTCGCGCAACAAGTTTAAGAGGCAACGAGCTTCATAATTAATTTGGCCGGAAAACATATCGTGACCAAATTATTGTTGTTTTAAACCATTATTTAGTCACGATAAGAAATTGTTTGTTAAAAAGCTCAAAACGCTCAGAATGTAAAACATAATTGGTTGTAACTAAATAATTTTGACTAGAAAGTGAAATTTTAATCACAACCAAAGTTTTATAACTATCCTTCATATATACAGTATTCCAAAAAATTTACGTACAATGCAAAAAATTATAAATTTTTCTATTAAAACTGCAATAATGAATATTTTGTTAATAAAAAAATAAATTCATGGGAAAAATGTTTCTCGACTTTTATTGTTTTAAAATAAGTCAAAGAGGGAAAATAACCTTCAATCTGAAAAAATGTAACAGACAACACAGTCAAAGTTTGTTTTATAAGCTCTTGCTAACATAAAGGATAATATATTTTTCAGGAAACCTTTTGAATCCAAAGGGTTCGTATTATAGACTTGCTTAACTTTAAAAAGAAGTCAAATATGATTTTTTTAAATTGACATGAAATTTACTTTGCTCGAAAAATAATCCTCTGGTTTAAATATGATTTCTGTCATAAGACTGCCACGGCTGGTTTGTACGTAGTCTAATCTGGAGGTTCAATTTTCGATGACTGTTTTCAACATTTGGCGAAATGTTTTGAGATTATTGGCGTATGTGTTTTACATATCCCCACAGAAAGAAGTTTAGCGGAGCACGATATTGTGATGAACAAAAAATGCAGTAATCGTGACTCTGTAGCGGTCATAATTGGGTGTAATGTTCTGACCAGCATCGTTTTAAAAGAAGTACGGACCAATAATTCCAGCAGCCCATAAGAACAGAAACAGTCAGTTTTTCTGGATAAAATGGTGTCTCCACAAACATTTGGGGCTTATCATCACTTAAAATACGGCAGTTTTGTTTATTGACGTATCTTTTTAAACAAAAGTGAGCTTCATCGCTAAATAAAATTCGCTCATGACCCCACGTCTCCATTAGCCATAAAATTGAACAAGACATGCATATAAAGCCGGCAGAACAACGGTATTAATTTGTTCATGCTTTTGCATGTGGTGAAATCTTGTCGATGTTCATGTTCTGTTTGTCGTCAGGGTTGTTTTAATAGAGTGTTCGCATTGTTGGTCAATAGATGGCGTTAATTCGAAATAGAGAAATCATACTAAAAGTCATATTTGATGGCGACAAATGTTCGGCCAACGATGGTTGCACATGAACGAAACATGAACATTGGGTGGCTACATTAGCCGAATTCATGAGCGACATGATGTTTACATCGAGTTGATGGCTCGTGAAGACGTAGGGTGAAAATCAGGATCAACGGTAATCTTTTTTTGGGCTCATTCACCGGATCTGTACCCTGCTAAAGGATCATATGGCTTTAATTTTTACACGAGTTGAAATTTGTAAGAATGCACACTAAAATCTTTTCGGAAAATCTTCCATAAAGTAGATGGACACATATCCAATTTCTGTGCACGTTTGTGAATAAAATGATTTAAATCTTCCTATACGCTACTCTCTATAGCAGCAATGACTTTTTCTGTAGGCACTGTACATCGTCTCTGTGGATAAGTATTAACATTTAGAGTAAGCGTGGTGCCAAAACGTTTCAAAGTTAACCGAATTAATTGCTCTGATACACAATTATATTGACCGTAAAATAAACGAAAAGCCCGATACGTATTTGAAACAGAACCTATGATTTTTAAAATAAAATTACACAATTTAAAAGTGTTGTTTAGGCGTCAGTATATTCAAGTTGAGAGTATAAACACAAGATCATGGTTGCGGATGCGGTTGTTTTTTATAAGAAGTTTTGACAATATAAAACGCTGAACGATTTCGCACGAAATTAGAATCTATTTTAATTTCAATGCAATATCTCCGAAACTCTCAATTTTCAATTTTTTCTCTTTTAACATGTTGCCACGGTTTTATTTTTTTTTTTAGTACCAGAATTCATATTTGTTAATATTCATTCAAAATAAATAAAAAATATATAGATTTCGGTAAGAAAATTTTTGTTATTGTATAAAATTTTTTTCCTTTTTTCTAATAAAAAAAACGAAAAGTTAGTAGAAAAATAATGTGATATGGCAATAAAATCCGCAGCCGTCGCCGCACCACATTTTATTTGTTTTTTCTGAGATGCAGAATCCGGCACCGCAACCGTAAAGCCAAAATTAGTCTTTACTTTCCGTTCCGTGACGAATCAGCTGATCAGTTTCTGTTAAATAAAAAAATATGTACTTGTGGTGTGTTGTTACTTTGACGTTCTGTACTGTTCCGCTCAAATCAGTAGAATTTAGAATGCAACGTTAAGTTACTTGCAATTGTAAACAAACCATTCTTGTCATTGTAATTGTAGTTTATTTTTTTTAATGTTGTGTATTGGGTTTTCATTGTGTATTATAAACAGCTGATATGTTGGTACAGAAAAACTAATTACAATAATTGAAAAAGCAGTACGGCACGAAACAGAACAGCAACAAAAAGTAAAGACTAATGGGGCCTTAAGGTTGCATTTTTACTTTGAAATACGAAAGCAATCTACAGAAAAATGACGTGACAGCATATAAAATGGCCACCAGTTAAAAAAGTGTTGTCAACTTAAGGTTCTATACCTCTATAAAAAATACTTTTTTTTAAGTTTTAATTTAATTTAGGTAACATTGAAAACAAATTTATTCCATTTTTCTGGATAATAAGTTCTGTCCTACTGACATCATACGTTTGCAATCGTTATTGGGGAACATTAGTAAGTACCCTACAAGAACAGTGACCATTATTTAATCTATCAATTGACATTAACTGATGACCGAAATCCATCAATTGCGTAGAACAAAGTTTCAATCACATTATTAATGGGAAATGAAAAAAATGATGTAAACATTTGTATACGTTTTATATCTGTAGTAAACAGCGTTACCAGTTACTTTAAAAAATATAAGGAAAATTTTGCCTGATTTTTGAAACAGTTTAAATAACAAAATTTTTTATAAGCCGCATTTTAAACATTGCTAATCAAGTTTGTATAAACACAAGTTTAAACTTAGATTTAATTAAAAAAAAAAGTCATTTAAATTTAATACGAAAAACCGTATAGCAGCAACGCCGTTTCAGTATAAAATTATTACAAATGTGTTAGTAGATAAATTTCCCTCACTCATTTCTTGCTGGGTAGCCATTACTTTACAATAAATGTTTTATATTTTAAATCTTTTTTAAGCTGGCCTCTTAAAGATTTAAGCAAAAATAACTATCCATGGTAATGTCAATAAAGAACAAGTTCTCAACTGCAGCATTTTGATATACAAGCCATGACATCGTGCATTAAATTGGCTTTTCTTCAAAATCATTTTTTTTAATATCATATCCAAAAATGCTAAATTGTTTTATAATTTAAGACCGTCGCTACCTTAGATGTAAATAATAATTTTCTGTTAACATTTTCTTGAACCTGACAAATATTTTTATTCAAACATTTTTGCATGCCATATTTATGTTAATAAATTGAATTAGGCAAATAGATAAAAAAAAAATTATTTATGCAATATTATTGACATTGTTTTTGTCGTTAAGTGGCTGTAATATTCAAAGTTTATTTTTGTTGCAATTTTTTATCGTTTCTTATTGCAATAATTTTATCCAATTTAATTTTTGTTTTTTGTTTGCTTTCTGATTGGTTTTATCTGTTTGTTTTTTACGTCAATTAGTTACAATGTTTACCCACGCTTGCAAACAAGAAAAAACGTAACGCTCTTGAAATTTAATATTCCAATTTTCTATAAATGCTAAAAACAACAAAAACAAAATTATTAGAAAAAATTGTTAAAAAAAAACATAAACGATTTTAAAGACAATCTAATACAAACTAAATTTTACTACAAACATTAAAGAAAAAAAAATTAAAAAGGAATAACAAAAATTTATAAATTGAATGTACAAATACGAGATTCTATACTCTAGTATCCAAGAGTATTTGTATGTTTGGCTGGTTGACTAGATAAAATAAACAAGACAAAACTTTTTAGAAAAAAAAAAAAACTTACACAATATATGGTAAAGTTGAAATACCGCCGCACCCAAGTGAATACCATACGAGGAGTTAAAATAACAAGCGAATAAAAAGTACAAGCGATGAAACGCGCACGCTTGCGCACCTCTTACAATCAAACACTCAACAAAATATTTAACAGAAATACAATTTAAACTATTTTTTTTTAAGTTGAAGTAACAGACGTTTTATTCACTCAAAGTATTTGTTTGTAGTGTGTCGCCTAACGTTTTAATTGTATTTTATTTTGACGATATGGCACAACTGATAATCAACCATTACGAAAAAAATATTTAATTTGTATTAGACAATTATATGTGGAGTGGCCATACGATTGATCGACCATCAACAAACAAACAAACAAACAAACAAACAAATAAATAACGTACTATTTTCTGCTGCTGCTGTTGCTGGGTCTCATACTTGTAATTCCAGTCAGAATTGCTCATAGTACACCATTTCATACTACAAAGTTGTTTCTTTTTTATTAACAATTCGATTCAAAATCCTTTTAGAATAAAAGAAATAAAGAATAAGCAGAATAATCTAAACGGCGATTAAGTATAGCAAACAACTGTTGCAGTGACAATAATAACAACAACAAAAACAAAGTTTTTAAGATATTTTTGTTATTGAATTCTCTTTGACATTTCTTAGATTTGTTCGAGAAAAGTTCAATGGGATCTTTGATGAACTTTAAGATTTTTTATACCCTTTACCACAGGTGTAGAAAGGGTATAAATAAGTTTGTCATTACGTTTGTAATTTTTACAATATCCATTTCCGATCCCATAAATTATAAAGGGTCATCCAAAAAACGCGCCTACATGTTTCTTTGAAATAAAACACAAACTATTTGCAATTTTTTCAAGCTGTTTTTTTATTAAAAGTATGATCCATTACAATTATAAGTGGAATAGAATATAATTCAAATGTCCAGTGTAAACATTTTGGTACTAAATTGGAATGAATTAAATTCTTACAAGAGCAAGTCTGAATTAGTTATTGCATTTATAAATATTTCTTGACCAAAGTTAAAACTACAGCTTATAAAATGTTTTATCCCTAAATCTGTTCCTAAAATCATGCTAAACTCAGAATTAATGGTAGTTTTTTCAAAAAGTTAAAAAATGTCAGTGGCAACACTGTTTATTTTGATTAACGGTAACGTTTATGTTATTGGTCAAATAAACGACACTGTTCCTGTAGGGATGGTTTTAAACAAATATTTATTAAAAAGAAATACGGAACAGGAGACGAAGGGCTTATAAAAATAAAGAAAAGCCTGCACCTCGCTTGTAGTAAAAATAAAATAATAATTAACCTCACTTAACCTCAATTTTTTTTTTATAGAAAAGTTTTTCCATGAAATTTTTAATATTTTAATCGTGTTTGAGCATGTTAAAATTTGAAAGAAATATGAAAAGTAAGTCATAATTTTTATTTATAAATATATATTCTGAGTTCTTATGCATAGCAAAGAAGATTGAGCGATGACTGTCTGTCCGTCTGTGTTAGTGTAAAATGAACTTTGCCAAGCCACTAGAAAAGCTAAAAAAAAATAAAATTGGTCTACAATTTTGCTATTCGAAATCAGCAAGATCAGTCCATGTCTTTGGAGGCATCGCGCAAAACACCACGTCTGCCTCTAATTTTCCATATCATTTGGAACAAATTCAATAAAAAAAAGAACAACAAATATTGGGGTGACAGAGAATATAAATAATAAGAAAAAGAAAACAAGTACTAAATATAATTTTACATTAAAATGGCATCGGCTCTAAACAGGTTAAGCATTAAAAAAATTAGTATTTCCTGAAAGATCTCTTCAAAAGCTTAAAATGATACCCATAGTGATATCTTAAAAAATTAGGTGCAAAATCCTACTTTTCTATGAAAAGTTCCGAACCCATAACTCGGAAAATGTGGGCAAGCGCCAATTTTTTCACGTAATATTTTTTCTTATTTATTAATTCTCTATCGCCCCATCTTTTAGCTTTTTTGATAAAATTCGCCATAGTGGAATATAAGCACTCTTACTTCTTTCTACTTATAACGGGTATTTTTTTGCTTGCACTGTTAATTAGCATCGCTGTTTTCTTAAACACCTGAAATGAAAACTTTATTACTTTTTGCAAGAATTTAGATTTCTAACATTTAGTATTCTTTAAATAGATTTGTTAAAAATTTTTTCGGAATCCCAAAAACACTTAACAGTTGCGCTGGTGTTTCCTAGTTTAGCAGTGCAGTTTCTTTACTTTTCAACTAATTTGAAGGCGCGTTTGGAAATTTACTTGGAGCTGGTGTATTTAGTTACTTCTTTTGTACCTTCGCTGATGGCGTGCTTGGCTAACTCACCAGGTAATAATAGACGAACAGCAGTTTGAGTTTCCCGACTGGTGAAGGTCGAACGTTTATTGTATTGTGCCAAGCCAGATGCTTCAGCGGCAATACGTAGAAAAATGTAATTAACAAAAATATTCATGATGCTCATGGCCTTTGATGAAATACCAGTATCAGGATGTACTTGCTTCAATACTTTGTAAATATAGATGGCAAAGCTTTTCTTACGATTGCGTTTCTTGGTTTAATCACTTTTTGTGATATTTTTTGGAGCCTTTCCGGCCTTTTTTGTTGCTTTACCACTGGCTTTAGGATTCTTTACAATCTTTATCTTCTTCTTTACACTATATTCTGACTACATAAACACACGTAGGGGTGACCACTACGCAAGCAATGCTTTGTGTCAAAATTAAAAAAGTAGGTTATGGAAAGGAGACTAATGAAAATAGTACTTTGGACATTCGATTTGTTTAGTCCATCTAACATCACACTTAATTTTTATGCCAATAACCTCAAGAGTTTTTGATTCCTAATACTTATTTTCGGTCCAACGTCTGTGTAAATACACATAACATTGAGTCTTTAGCTTCTACTTGAGCTTTAAAATCTACCCTAAATGGGGCCAGGCCAACGCCAATTAGATTTTGTCATGAGATCGTGATTAAACGTGTTATTCATATTCTGTAGCTTGGCCTTAACCCCTAAAAGGGAAGATTTTTCTTCTATTTTTTTTTATAATTTTTTTATGGTATAGACAGGGTCAAACTCAGGCTAAAATAATTATTTTTTATGAAAAGGAATTGCATGCCTAAAATTCAATTATTTGGTAAATTTTAAGCAAATATTTGATTTTTTTTTCTTTCGGAACTTGGATCTTTTAGAGAACATTTAAATTGTTAACTATATTTTTGTGGTTGCTAATTTTCGATTACTGCTCTTGGGATTTTGAGCTTTACTTTTAGAACTATAAGAGTCGGCTTTTTTGAATGGATTTTAAACATTTTGTTAAAAAAGCTAAAAATTTAATAAAAAGTAAATTTAATAAAAAAATAAAATATAATAATGGTGATGCCAGATTTGAACTTGGGAAAAATTCCTTGTTTGAAGAGAGATGTTTTTTCAATTAAATTTATTTTTTAGTTTTGTACAATTCAAATTATTAAGATAAAATATAAATTTGCTTGCAAAATTTTGGTAAAAAGGTGAGATTTTTTTTATGATATATCGATTATCTAGAGAAAATCCGACTTATTTTGTAATCTATATTTTTTGTGTTATTGGTTTTTAATTTTTGTAAAATTTCTTTTTTTAATCTTATCTTCGCTTTTTAAGAAATTAAAGTTTTTTTATTGCAAGTATTTCGTTTTTTTAATTTAAATTTTTTTGTGAAATCACGGAATTAAGAGGCGCTCTCTTTTTAACCGACTTCAAAAAAAGAAAGGAGGTTATCAATTCGACTGCATGATGCTTTTTTATGTTATTGCCTGCAGAACTCAGTCATATCTGAAACTATTTTGAAAATTTTTTGTAATCTATCAAAATTATTCTTAAAGATTAGTAATAATTAAAGGGTGTCCCTATATGACATATATTTTTTTAAGTGTATCATGAACCGTAAACCGCACTTATTTAAAATTGAAAAAAATGCGCATTTCTATAGCTTCCAATAGCAAAAAGTAATAATAAAAATGATCTAAAAATTAAAGGGTTTCCCCATAGGTGACGTAAGTTGACTTATATGTGCCTGTTTTTTGAACTGTTAAAGAAAAACGCTTAAAAATTGGACAGGATGTCGATTACTATGACCGTTATATTAACTAGTATAAACATTTAAAATTATAAATTAAAGGGTGTCCCAATAGTTAATGTACTTTGATGTATGTGGCCAAACCTTTGAACCGTTATAGCCAGACAGCTGAAATTTTTAAAGAACCTGTATTGCTAAGCCCACTATAACAACAATTATTAAATTTGAATTTAGAAATTAAAGCGTGTTCCCATATTTAAAGTAAATTGACCTATATAGACCTATCATTTGAACCGGTATATACAAACACTTCAAAATTAAACAGAATGTCCACTACTTTGGCTGGTTTATTAAGAAGTATAAATATTTAAAATTATATATTATAGGGTGTTGCAATAGTTGCTGTTATTTGATGCATATGACCAAATTATTATACAGTTGAAGACAGTTGATTGAAATTTTCACAGAACCTTTATTGCTAAGTCCACTTTAAGAAGTAGCAAAATTGAAATTAAAAATTAAAGTGTGTCCCAATAACTGATGTAATTTGACCTATATGGTCCTATCTTTGAAACCGTTGCAGACAAACTCTTGAAAATTAGACGGAATGTCCATTACCATATCAAGTATAATATTAGTTATAAATATTTAAAACTAGAGTTTAAAGGGTGTCCCAATAGTTAATGTAATTAGACTTATATGGCCAATCTTTTTAACAGTTATATATTAATGCTTAAAATTTAAACAAATTTTGTTTTACTGTGTCAGCAATAAAAAGTGTAAAAAATAAAGGGTGACCTCATAACTGCTAAATTTTCTTGTTTAATCTGCATTCGTACTTTGTTCTACGATATATAAAAAATCCTGACGTAATATTTCACGATGATATTTAATTAATGTATAATTAATTTTAAGTTTGTGTGTCTTGAAGTCGGTTTTTTTTTGCCAAATCTTTTGTTGACCACATCTCAACCTTTAATGAACTGCCATTGCTAAATTCCGATAGCACCTCTTTTGAAACTATAACTGAGAGATTTTTGGGTTCTTTTTGAAAAACTCATTACAGACAGATGAACATCGCTAAATTGACTTCCTATGTAAAAGTACCCCAAATGCCAACGAACTGACAAACTTATATTTTACTATTTCCTCCTGTAGTGAAGTTTAATAAAAAAAACCCTAAACTATCTTGATTTAGCTGATAGAGGAAATAATAAAAAAAACGTTAAATTATTGATCATAACTATCGATCGTAATGGCGTTAATAATGTTTAAATATTAGTTTTGCTTTTAAATACTCTTCTGCCATTTAGAAGATCAGCGTCCATATAATCATGTTGTTTTTATTGTCACTTTTAACATTTTTGCATAGGAGTGCCACACAAATATGGAATGCATTCGATTCTAAATCAATTAAAACTTTTAGCTTTTCTTACCATGAAATTTCTTAAATACAGCTCGCTTTTAAAAAATAGTCTTGAAGACCTAAGCTTCCCCTTAGCTTTAGCTGTCAAAAGTTTTTACTTATTTAGGTTACCAACTTCATATTTTATTATTTTTATTGAGAATATTTTTTACATGTGTACAACCACATGTTGCAGTTACATACTTGTATGCATACATAAGTGCATTTACTTTTTTAACGTCGCCACATCTTACTAATAGTTTCATACTCATACCATTGAGTTCGTTGAAAAAATAACTTGAAATATGCATGTGAAAGAATTAATGTCAGATTTAAACTTTTAAGCTTAAAATAAATATTTCAAAAATGTATATTCGATCATAAATAAGTCAACGACTGAACAGCAACAAAGAATGTGAAAAATTTTTTGTATAAAAGGGGAGCATTCCATAGAACCCAGCAAACATTTAAATATTAATTTGAAAAATTGAGATATTTTTTCTCTTCTGTCACGAAAAATTCTTAAATTAAAATCGATTTTAAGGCACGCTCGCTTAAGCGTTCTTCTATCTAATCGTTTGATCAATGATAGAGTTAAAACTAAGCGAGAAGCATTTAAATTCCATAAATCAGGTTTTTTAAACGATTTTAAGGATAATATCGTTTCTAGCTTCGCTTTGCTTTTATCGCGCACCCTTCTGATAATTATTTTATCATGCGACAATTTATAAAGTAGTCGTTGTAACAAATATTATACATTTTGGAGAAACATTTGCAAGATATAAGTAAATTAAAATTTGCTTTTTTTTGCTTAGGTTTATTTTTTTTTAATAAAATTTTAAAAAATTTTCGTGGCCATAATACAAGACGAGTTGTAAAAAAAAACAAAGAATAAATGCTTTGAGTTGTGTGTGGACTTCGGCCAACCAAATCAATATTAATTAGTTGGTTAAACAGATGAATCTTACAATGTACACAACTTAAGGTAGATAGGTACGAAGAATGCTGGTTAAGGTTGTAGCGGTTCGGAAAATGCAGCATTACATTTTCTTGTTGTTTTTAGAAAAAGTCCGTATACATATATTTGAATATAATTTTTCTTTTCAGAAATTTTTAGAAATTTGATTAAAAAATGAACTTGAGCAAAAAATAAAAAAAATAAATAAATTTTAGTTCACTTGTAATATTTCACGGTTCAAATCCTTAATGGGAAAAAAGTCAACATTTAGAAGATATTTCAAAGATAGTTTATTGCAAGAATACATGCTGTTTTAGGCCACAATTCACTATCAGACTCAGTCGTTTGATCTGTCAAAAATTGCATGTGTGCTCAAAAGGTATAAAGCTGGATTCACCCATTTTGTCCGGACAAAATTTATGTTGGGACAAACATTTTTTTACTGAGACAAACAAAGCTGCCATATGAATGCATAAGTAAACAAGTCAAATTAATTTTACCACTTGGCAACATAGCAGCAAGTTATTAAAAATAATTTGGCACCGATTGACATTCGCTTCCTTCATTAAATATAACACAATTTTATAATTAAGACTGCAAGAAGTCAATAATAGTTACTTACTTTCAATTCTAATGGCGTTAGCTATTTTCGTCCAAATGCTTTGCATTGTATAATTATTTTTTTATTAGCTATTGCTCATGTCGTACATGCATTCTCTTCTGGGCTTTATTATGCTTCATTGAACTCAATTCAAAAAAAAAATATTTTATTAAAAAATTATTCTTTATTGATACTCAACGCAAACAAAACAAATGACACAATTTGATATTATGCCAACACTGTATGATGTGGTAACTCAATTTATCTTTTTTTCGAAAATAATTTTGTAGTGGCCACCCTGTTCAATTTTGTCCGGATTAAAATTACACTAAATCAAGCTGAGAGTTGTTTGAGTGAAATCACTTCTCTGACTTTCTGAGAAAAATGTAAAAATACATATAAAAGAAAATGTGTCCGATCAGAAATTTTGTCTGGACAAAATAAGTGAATCCAGCTTAATAGTCTGAATTAAAAGTATATGTGTGTTACATCTTCTTCTTCTTCTTTTGAAGTAATTCATAAAATTTTTTTCCTATGCGATCAGAGTTGATTTTTTAAGATGAGAAGAAGAACACAAAAAATTATTTAAACCATATATCATATCCATCTTTAATTGTTTTAGTGTCGCAGCTGCGATGCCATTTTGAAACGAATTTTAAAGTAGGGAAGAATTCTTTAAGGTTTTTTCTTTTTCTGTGAGTAAAAGGCTTTCAAATCATTGCGACTTCGTAGACAGTTTTATTGCGGGAAACATTCAGATAATCCAACGCTCTGACCTGCTTCATTTTTAAAAATTTCGCCATCTTATTTACGAATACCCAGCCTTTACAAACGAATTTAGATGTCGTATAAATACTTAAAATAGATTTATTAGCGTATTCTTTAATACCTGTTCGGATAACCGTTCTATACATCTTATAAAACCAGAAATATCTTTAATATTTTGCCTCAAGCCACTTTAGTTGAAACTTTTTCAACGATTTCAAATGCTAATCCCTCTAAAAGCTGTAAGGGAAAGGTGCACCTTTAAGAAAAACAGTTCACTGGGTAAATAAAAGACACGTCTGTTAATACCTAGAATGTTAAAATTATCATAAAAATGTTTATTTCAGCATTGTTTCGCAGTTGAACCATTTTAAATATTTTGTTTTTTATATTTCATTTGCATAAATTCCCTTTGTCGTCTGATGCTGAAACAAGATAAAATGAATAATTTTCCATTGAAAATAATTTATTGCATGCGAGTGTGATTCAAGCTGAAGATTTAAAAGAAACAGATGCAAAATAGTTGAATCACGAGTCTTAGTTTGGTCACTGATCATAAAAGAATATTCACAAATTGGGAAAACATACACATATACATTTATATGTGTGTAAGTACAGTTAAGCTGAAATTAAAAGGGTGATCTGAATTCTAAGTTCTTAAATGTTTAAAAAGCAAATGCAAGCTGAACGCACCCCTCATTGCAAACAACCCTTGCAAAACAAATCTATCGAAAATATTACAAAATCACAACAATAAATGACATGAATCCTATAAATCACAGTGTTCGCTAAAAACAGTTGCAAACAAATCCAATAAAATTTTGCAACGGTAAAACAACCGCGTAATTTGTTGACATAAACAATCAGATATCTGCGCTTGCGAAGTTTAACGGCGGCAGTGGCCGCCACACAACTTTAGACAGAAAGTATTCAAAAAACATAACTAAATTAAAAACATTGGTTTTTGAAAAAAAAGAGAACACATGAAATATCAAGGAATTTGGCAACACTGAAAAATCGCTTTCAAAATGCGCTCAAAGGCAAAGGTTACAAGAGTTGCTATAATTCTTAAATGAATTTAGGAAATATTAAAACTAAAATTAAAATCCAGCATAATGTATATCCAATATAGCTTGACATGAACGATATAAATTAATGAGCTTTATTATACTGCTGTCATATCTTTCAGTGAAGAACGTCGACACTGGTATTTGGTACGTTTGGCGGACGTTTTCGATGTGAAAACATTATTTTTAAACCGACTTTTGATTAGTGGAGAGATAGTGTTAGGTATTTCTTGTATAAAAAGTAGTGGGGTTAGGTAATTTGGTCCGTTAGGATAGTGTCTATTGAAATGCTAATACACAGGTAGATTGCTTGATATCTGTCATGTTTATTAAAGTGATATAATTTTAATATTTCCGTCTTCTATTATTGGATGGGTAAATGTAAACGTTTGTGGGTGTTTTTCGCTTGTTAGATTTATTAAAAAAAATTTATTGATTAAGAATTGTTTCAGAGGTTGTATTTAATTGTTCGTTAATATATATCTCCGTTAGAAGTTCATGTTTTCAATGATATTTAGTCTTCGCCCTTTTTTACTAGGATGTAGTAATGTCATACATTCATCTATTCTCCTTAGCGCTGTATAAAGGGCGTTTTAGGCGGTACGACTTCACATACGTAAAATCCAATAGAAAATAAAATGAAATTCCATCCGAATTTTGCTAGAAAGTCTTCAAGGGCTCAGTGTAACATAGATATTATACATAAGCTTTTGCTAAGTTCTGACCCACTAATTATTATTATAAGACCCACTACAAAAATAGGTCGTTACCTTTTAGGAAAAAAGCAATTTCTTTCACGGTTCCACCAGTACTCAGCGCTAAAGAGAATTCAGATTCGGAAAAGAGCTTAGTGCAAATAAGAAATTATTTCAAATAAATTAACTGTTATAATTTTAAATAAAATTTATCGTTACAATCATAAATAATTTATTACTATAAATAAATTATTTTCAAATAAATAAAAGACTATAAAGCAACAAATTAAAAAAATATTTTTTTTAGACTTGTGTAGTTCATAAACGAACTAGTTCATTTAAACGATTGCATCAATTGAACTAAATGAACTAATTCATACTTTTAATTATACCTAGTTCATTTTTTAACTATACTTTGTATTTAAACTACCAAGCAAGATGAACTAAATCCATGTCTAAGTTTCCTTGTTGACTATTTCGGACTTAAAATTAGTGCTGCCACGCGTTTTATTAAACATTTGTATTGGCAATGCTACGGTGTTGTTGCCATCGTATGAAAAAAAAACATTTGGACTAAAAGAGATTTTGAACTAAAGAAAGCGTTCAGACCGGGGCACATAGAATCCGTCATACGTTAAACTTTGACAAATTCAACTGACAAGTCAGTTAAAATACATGTTTTCTTATGAGCGTTGTCACAATCAATACGTGTCCGTCAACGCAAAGGACGAAAGTTGGTCAACTTTTAACTTTTGAATACTTTGACAACTATCAACTGCTTCCTCTTCTCTGTTTTCTTTTAACTCTTGTTGTGTTTCAATTGTGTTTTGTGATTTTAGTAAAACAATTTTGGTGGCAAACAATAAAATGCAAATTTAATTAATTTAAAAAGTGAATAAAATACAAATTAAATTTAAAAGTGAATAAAAATAGAGAGCAAGCTTTGGTTTAACATCCGTCAGCAAAGTATTCAATGTGCCAACCTCATCCGTCGTTACTTTGACTTTATTTGAATTTGTCAAAGTTTAACGTATGACGGATTCTATGTGCCCCGGCCTTTCGAACTAAAAGTAGAAAAGTACGAACAATACGTCAACATTTGAACTAAGAGAGATTTTGAACTAAAGAGAGCCTTTGAACTAAAATTTGAACTAGTTAATTATCAGTTTTTAACTAAAAGGAGCGTTCACTAAATTGAAATATATGCAACAAGTGTAAGTTGTTTAATTATATTTATATAAAAAAAAATCTTTCACAGGGACGTTTCGGGTGTACCTCCCCCTGCTAATTAAAACTTATTTTTAAAGGCGTATGTAATCCCTTTCTTTAAGATAAATAATATTTTATTTCATTACCCACAAAAGTGGGCGGGGCTGAAAATGGCACTTTAGAATCTCTAGAGTCCAACTTTAAGGTTTTAAAAATTCTTTGACCTTAAAATTTGTAATTGCTAAACAAAATGAAGCGAAAATTGGGGAAAACTTGCATTTGTCAGGGAGAGGTACGATTAGTTCTTAAACGGGGAACTTTTTTCTCCTCGGTCCGATTTTTGTTATTTTAGAACTTTACCATGACTATGACTTTAACAGTTTTTTCAGTTAAGTCGAGAGTAAATTTTTAGAGCCAATATAATCTACAAAAAAAAAATAATGTCCGGATAGATTGGCAAAATACCCTTATGTGCGGCGTTGGTATGCAAATATCGAGAAATGCTCAGCTTACGCTGGCTTAAAGATTCGTGTCGATAATTGTTTGAGTACAAATAAGCTGAACATTTTTTCATACAATTCATTTAAATTCTCTTTTAAAGATGCGGCGAATTGCATCGTGCGTTTTCACTAAGGCGAATTAATAGCCCAGTTGACTTTTGTTTCTGTTCAACGTTGTTGTGGAAATTTTAATATAATTGCAAAAAATAAAAAATTTTCATACACACATATGTACATTTTATAAAATTAAATTTCAAAACCAAAAAATGAAATGTGAGCTATTGCTGCATATACAGGAGATAGAAACTAATTGCGTACCACTTCATTTAAGGTAATAAATGATAAAAGAAGGATAAATTAAATTTAGCAATTTTTGATATGAACGTGTGCTCTACAACGGCGAAAATTAACGAGTTCGCCATTTCGATCACCTAATAATTCATTTGCCTTGGTTTTCACAAAAAAATTTTTAACGCATTTGGTTTATTGACATTTTGATTTTATCTTTATATTCGCAAGTATAATTGGGCCAGGTGTTATTTTCAATAAGCATATGAACTTCTGACAACAATTTCGCCGAATTTCATGCACCCCTGTCTACAAAAAGGAAGTTTTATGCAAATTTATACACGAAACAGCATTAAGATTTTTAATGTAACTAAGTTATCAAAAGAAATCTAAACCTCCTCCATAATTTATTTAATGAATTACTTTTATCAAAACTCGATCGGTAGCATTTAGTTCGTTGTCAGTTAAAGTTGTAGTACCCTGGACAAGGCGAATAAATATACGGTGGGAGCGATGGCGAATTCATCGATTTTCGCCGGTAGCCTAACTTTTAAAATCCATATATAAAAAATCTGTATACTAATTTTTTTAAATGTAATTTGACATTTATGCTAACGGCGAAAATGAACGAGTTCGCATCGCTCCCATCGTAGATTATTACGCCATGACCCTGGTGGCATAGTGCCTCTTGAAATAGTGATTCTTTTCACAACTACCCATCAATATTCTGAGATGTTTACTAAAACAAGTATCATTTGAGTAACAAGCCAGTATATTTTATTGTCTCATGATAATCTAATTTCTTAAAGACGACAGTCATTTCCAAACATTGAAGAGACAGTTTCGTCGGCAGATAGCAGACAGAAAGCGATATAATGAAATATGTAATCTACAGCTGGCAACTCTTTTAAATAACCTAACGGCTTTATTCGTAAAGAAAACACTTTTCAAAATTTTTTAATGTGAGTAAAAATTTAAACGTTCGGAAGAAACTGATAATTCTGAAAGTTTAACTTTAATGTCAGTGTTACTTTAGTAGAAGTTTTTTCTTAATTTCTACCGTTAATTAAAAATACAATATTCAAAAATAAATATTAAATTTCCTTTGGCAATATTGCGCGATATAACAAAACTCAGGAACAACTTAAATTTTTAACAATACGAAGAAAACCAGGTGCAATATTTTTTTTCCTTAGGAATTAAAATAAGAAAAGATTTTTATGAAGAAGCATGTATAACCGCGATCAATACATACATATAAAACAGAAACAACATAAATAACTTTAAAGAAAAAAATGTTTAAAATTTAAAAAATGCGCGCCAATTTCACGCATACAAGAAAAAAGCAACAAAACAACGCAACTATTGCAACATCAGATGAAGAAAGAAAATAAAGCAAAATAACTTGAAAGGAGCAACATTTTTTTTAAATAAAGATGCCAAGAAGGGAGCTAAAGAATGCCAAAATAATAATACGAACGATTATAAGAACAGAACCACCACCAAAAAATTACAACAAAAATACTAGCAGCAGCTGCATTTTTAGCTCACAACAACATTCACTCGCTAAAGATGTTCTTAAAAAGATGCTTGATTTCTTTTTTTGTTAACTCTCGATTTGGGAGTTTATGGCAGGGAGAAACTAGTAGCACTGAGAATATTCAAGTTAAAGTTGGAGAAGGGTAAAGAAATGAAAGATGGTTGATGAGGCTCCTAGAAATGTTTGTGTATGATTGCCGGACTTGGTTGTTTAGTTGGCTGCCTGACTGACTGTTCGCTTGCTTTCGTGCCTTCGTTATTTCTGTGTCATTAGCTGGCTGTCTTGCTGTTGGTTCTGCAGTCGCTGTTGCAGCTAAAACTAAGGAAGATAATAAAATAGTTTAACCCGTTGTAATGTTTCGATGGGTTCTCTTTTGCACTTACACTGAGTTGGAGTTTATAGTGTTTTTTTCTTTCTTTATTTTGCCATTATCAGCATGGTTTCCTCGTGTAGCTAAAGTAGTGTCACGATTTCTAGGTTCAGGCACG
Source organism: Cistogaster globosa (assembly GCA_937654795.1). Lineage (NCBI taxonomy): Eukaryota > Metazoa > Arthropoda > Insecta > Diptera > Tachinidae > Cistogaster > Cistogaster globosa. The sequence goes on along the minus strand of OW569404.1, from coordinate 133,354,135 downwards.
AAAGTGGCCAAAGCAAATGAAATTTTTGCTGCATCGTCTTCCGAGAAATATTTTTCTTTCATGATTTGGTTGAAGTTTTCTTCTAGAATCACTTTCCCGTTACTCTACTTTCGCGTTGCTCTTTTTACATTTGAGTTATGTTTATTTTTCAAAAAGTTTGCTTTTTGTGCCTAAAGTCTTTCGTCAGTACTTTTAGGAGGATACTGTCTCCACATGGTAGAGATCACAATCAGGAAAAAGTCGGGTTTCTGGAGATAAACAAAGCTTTCCGAAGAAAATTAGCCATATAAACGGATGGATCCAGAAAGCTAGATAAATCCGTGGTGCAGGTAGTAGGCAAGCGAACTACTATAAATCTTCGGGGAAGATTCCCATCATCTTATTAAAATATGCTTTAATCACCCCTATCGCGAATGCTATGGAAATAAGTTGTTTGGGAGTAAATGTGTATTACCATCCCTAACAAATTGGTATCGCGAATTTTTTGGTAGTAAAAAGTCTACTGTGAATATCATGGGAGTAACAATTTCTATTTTGAATTGTCTGTTTTGATTTATAAATAGTTTGCGTGCTTATAAAAGAAAAGTCTATTTTATGAAGAAAACTTGCTTCCTAGAGGTTAAATGTTCCCAGTACCCACCGTAGTGAAATTGGCTAGCACCTTAAGTTTTTTGGCAAAAGGCAGCTACCAAAAGGGGGTAGGCAGACAAATCGATGTCGACTTAGCGCAATCTACATTTAGTGAAATGATAACAGAATTTTCTTCCCCCAGTGGATTTCGTGGCCATCTCTTGATAACAAGACAGAGATTTCAAAAGGTTTTTACACAAATAATCGAATGCCTGGGGTGGTAGGCTGTATAGACGACACACATGTGAGGATCTTCGCTCCGTCAAAACACCGGCATTTATTTTATAATAGAAAAGGTTTCAACCGCTTAGCACATTCCAAAATTTTGCCACATCCTCTTTTTTCTTTTTTTGAAATCCCTTACCATACGCTGGTGGCGCGGACATGGCTTCCACAAAGCAAGTACTTTGATCTTTATTAATACTCCTTCAATAAAATAAGTTTAATAAAGTTGGACATTTAAAAACAAATATGCAGCAACTTACATTTGTACTTCTTGTTCCCAATAACAATTTTTGTGAATTAATTTTGTAAAATAGTTGTTGGGAGTAAATAATCGCAGTGGCATATTTTTTATGTATGTGAACGCATTCACAAAAAAATTTCTATGGAAACATTAACGATAGCAAATCATAAAATATGTGAGTTTTGTCTTGGGAACGTTCTTTCGCGATAGGGGTGAATATTGAAAGGCGCTATAAGATCAGAAATATAAATGTCCTTTTTGATAGTTAAGCTGCCACAAAAGTTCTGATCTCTATAGTTTTCTAACATGCGAATGCCGTTTTTGATTGGATCAGTTGGGCAACTCCAACAGTTTTACTATCAGCTGCGTTCTCGAACTTGTCATGGTTGGAGTGATATTGGATTAAAAAGAACCCGAGAAGAAATCAGGACGGATATCAAGTAAACCAAGAAGTACAACAGGTCTAATCTCCATGGATTACAATACGCGAAGCTTATAATTGACTTTTATAAATTAATTAGGCGAAGATTTAGTGATTACGACGAGGAAACTCCAGAGCATATTTTGAAATTTGTGACATAACAGCATTTACTAGTTGGGTAAGCGCCTGCTGGAAAATGGGGATCTGGCAACACTATAACTGATTGAAGTGATGAGTTCGTTAAAAGAGCAGATGAAGATGAGGTGCGCTAAACACCTGTTAGGGGATACAATAGATCTCATTTTGATTACGTTAGTTAGCAAATATAACTCCTTTGTCACACTTTCGGTAGTAGAAGTGGAATAAAATTGTACCGTATTATACATAATGCATTCTTTAGATTAAAGAATCATTTTTCAGCGTTTTTATCTTTCAACATATAAGTTATAAGAAAATGCTTTTAAATTTAACAAATCATTCGTCGCAAAGCTTTCGTCAAAACCAAAATTAATGCCCCTATTGTGGTTCACATCTTTTTCAATAACTTGTTCGTCTTTCATAAAACGGTATTGCCATACACAACTTAAATTCGGTTGACTTTTTGGTTTTGCGATCGATTTTTTAGTTGTGCTTAATAGAATTGCAATTCAGCATTTTGTATGAGTTTGGTTGACAAAAACGATAAATATACACAACTGCTTAAAAGCAGTTGAGTCGTTGTGGGTTATAGATTTCAATTAAATTTTTAATACATTTCATTTAAAAACCTAATACAGAAAAACATATAAAACGGAAAACTCGTAAGTATAGGTGTTTTTTGATCTTAATACACATACGCAGGACTTTAAAAATAACAACCAAAGCCCAATTTGAACGACTTGTGCAGCTGATGGAAAAAAATCCAGAAATTGCTAAAGGAAAGTAAAAATTTGAGATGACTAAAATTCAGTGAAAGGAAGCGTGGAAAGGATTTACAATTAATTTGAATAGCTTGGGCCCACCCACAAGAACGTCCTTCGAATGGCAATGTGAAAATATATAACATTTTTATTATTGTAAATAGACATTTATTATAATGTTTACTTCATATAGATTTGGATTCATTACAAAACAAGTATTAAAAAAACTTTCTAATAATAAAAAAAAAAAAAAGAAAAAAAATAATAAATAACAAACAATAGGTGGAGGTTTTTTAAAAGAAATTCCTCTTAATATACTTGATGAATGCGTATCTGTATCAGTGTTGCCAGGGAAAGACATGGAAAAGTTACGCTTTTCCTTCAAGAAAGTCACGTTATTTCAATAAAAGTTATATTTTGAAACTCTTCTTAAATAAATTGTAATTTAATGTAATTTATATAAAATATAGTAAGAAGTTTTATTCCATCCTTCATTTCCTAAACAAAAACAAAACGAAAATAAAAAAAATATTCATACCAATGATACACATGAGGATTTAAATTAGGCTCAATAATAATATTTCGGTATAGCAAATTATATGCTCTCTCCATTGAAAAAATTAGTATAAGCAATATTTTTTAAATAAAACCGTTTTACCCTTTTCTTTGAAAAATTGAGCTTCGATAGAATTTACAACCTTAATTATTTCAAACGTTACGTTATTAAAGACAAAATTTGAGCGTTATTTGCCTAAAACTTAACATAAAAATACTTACAACTTTTCTGTAATATAATCTGGCACTTCCTGATGGAACTTAAAAGACAGCTTTCTTCTAATTTGAGGTATTGGTACGGTTATCAAGTTTTCAAGCGAAATAACTAAAGTTATCAACAATTTTCGCAAGTTCAACAGAAAAAGAGTTGTTGCCAGAAACATTTCGCTATTTCTAACATGAAGCAGAAACATTTCGGGTTTTCTCACGAAATAAACAAGGTAAAACTTCAGAAATGTTATTTTTTGTTTATTTTAAGCTAATTTTTTAAATGGGAATTTAATTGCATATCCAGATAATGCAAAAATTTTCAAAAAATGAAAAAACTATTCTTTCAGTGGTATTAATTTATTTCCTGTCTGTACCAAAAGTTACAAAAGTAACTTTGGCCAAATGTAGCAAAATTAAACATGTTACGTAGAGCCGACAAAAGTTAGAAAAAATGTAGCCAAACGGCAACACTGATCTCAGTTGTTATCGCTAAATGACCAGGTAGCACCATATGAACACACGCAGGTTTCTTCAAATTACCCTTAATTGCGTTATAAATCTATGATAAATGACATTATAAATATTTGTTTCTTATTTTGGATGTTTCTTACTTCGCACTGGGTAGTTCAAGAGGATTGGAATTATTTACGCAGTATTCTACGTATACGCAGAACATTTGCTGTAGCGTAATGATCTTCGTCTTCAAAAAATAAATAAAAAACTTGATACAAACTTCTTTTGGCTATTCCTTTTCTTCATTTTTAAATGCATAGTGTTGCCAATATGAAATCACAAACACAACTAAAAATCGTTATGTTCCACAATAATAAAAAATAATTTGGGTGAGCCAAAGTCAGGTTGGCTGACAGCCGACCAAACTTAGCTGAGTTGAGAACGGCAATAGGGGCATAAGCTTTTTTTATTTCATGAATTTCTTTAGGATTTGAAGAAATTTTTTTGTTAATTTTTTTTTTGTGCGTTTCACATACAACCCAGTATGGGTTAATAACAGGCATGCCATCACGCAACAACAACTACAGCATTGTTTGTTTTTTTTATATTAACTTTAATAATATAACTAAAGCTAAATAGTTGAAGCCGATCGATCGATCTGATGCCAACCAACCAGCCTACAGCTGAAGTTGTTGTTAAATAAAATCTTGGAACAGGCAAACAGACATTGAAAATTTGAGCAGTGAATTTAAATAGATTTAAACCAGTCTCCTGTATTTTAACACACACACACACACACACACACACACACACAAAATTTATAACATACATTCAATAGAAAAAATGCATGGAAATAAATACCAACTATAAATACAAAAATATAAAACGATAAGAAAAAATAGCTACGATTACAAATGACAACGGCCACGACAATCGAGCCTCCTTGGATTTAAGCCACATACAAAACAGCAGGCAATATTGCGCATAGACAAACGTTTGTATAACAACTAAACGAATTACAGTCTTCTAGTCCAATACTACAGAACGAGTTCTATACACGTTACGAGCGCAGTTTGCTGTCTCGCTGGCTCTGCGCAACAGTACATCACAACAACAAATGAAAAGCAAAAAAAAAAAAAAATAAGAGAAACAACTACAACGAACTGCCAGTAATGAAAAGAAACATGGAATTAAATAAAGTTTGTTTTTTTTTCACGAAAAAACAAGAATAAAAAAAAAAGAATCCAGCAAATCAAGCTCACATTATGTTGTGGAATGCGCCCAAGTGACGATATCGTAGCAGTTCAAAAGAGAGAAAAAAAATGTTTTAAACGCGTTTATTTGTTTCATACGTTGAAAGCGCTCTGTTTCGATGGACAGTCAGTCTTTTGGGGATGTTTGGAACCCTACTCGAATACATCGTACTGAAAAGAGAGTTGATTTTGAACTCGCACTGTATGATTACATGGCAACGGACTGGGTTTTTTTGTCGTTAAGTGTAGCGTAGTGTTGTTCTGTGCTGTTTAACTTTGTTTTTTTTTTTTTTTGTGTTCATTCGTTTTTTATTCGCTTTAGAATAAATGTTGCTGCCAAGACTTTACTTTTGCTGCGACTGTTGTTTGCTTGCTTTGCTTCACCCATGCAATCATGGAAAATCTAAATGGAATTCAAGCCATAACTGCCCTCTTTCTCTTGTCCTTTGGGAGTCATAGAAAGCATTCATTCTGCCTGTGTGTTAGCGTTTGTGTTTGTGCAGATCGTTCGATTCTAATGCTACTGGGATTCTCACTTAATACTAAGTTAAATTGTTGAAATTGTGTTTGTACTCTGCTTATTTGTTTTAACTGTGTGTTTTTCTACTAAAAAGTTTTTCGAAATTCAAGACGCTTAAGGTTTTTCGTTGGACAGTAGATCAAGCAGTATTAGGAATTTTAGTTTTTTAAATTAATTATTTTAATATTTCCGTGGTTTTATTTTGGTTTTATTTACACCTTAATTGTAAAGCGAAACCATTCATTTTCGCTGTTGCAATAAATGTCAAACTTTATAAAAAACAAATTTTACGCAGGTTTTTATTTAAGGAGTTTAAAATTTCACCTGGTACATGAAATCGCCATAGTACCAAGTTTATTTTAATTTTAAAAATTATTAAATCCTAATTTACGTACTTTTTAAACTTGTACTTACAAAATTTCGTTTAAAAATCGCCAAAGAGATTATTTAAGTCGTCAAAACATCGTTAAGACAAATTATGTTTTGGTCAGGTTATAAAAATGACGTCGTTTCCACTTGAGGTAGCGTTCATAGAGATCACTTAAGCGAGCTGTGATTGCTTTAGCTGTTCCCTCTTTCTTGTTCTCATTATTACTTATGTTCCCTACGTTCTAAGCCCTCGTTCTTAGATTCTGAAAGACACAGCTGCCTAAAATAGTAAATTTTCCATTAAACTGGGCAGAGAATTTACATAGGAAATTATAGATGCAACAACTGTGCGTATTGAACGCAATGTTAAAAGGATTTTTTGCTGCAGTTTAGCTTTAATTTGCTTGTGTGCAGCTAACGAATCTATTTCATTCCAGTCCTTGATTTTTACCGCGTTCGTTTAAGGAATAGAGACAAGGCAGCAAATATGTCCAATACGCCCCTGTTCTTGTAATTTCAATTGACCAAAATCCTAAATGCAAAACACTACATAAAAAAAAATTATAGATGGAGTTTGACATTTATGGCTTCGGCGAAAATAAATGAATTCGCTATCGCAACAACTAGTAACTATTTCGCCTTGGTAGAAATCTTAAAGCTCATAGTGAATTAAAACATTTTTAGGATCTCGACTTTCTCCACTCTTAAAAACCTTTTTATTTTTTTTTTTTTTTTACAAAAAAGTGAAGCAAAAAACTATTTTTTGTAAATTCGAACAAAATTTCTTATCATTAATATTTAATACAATGCAATTTACTTAACTTCCCTGCTTTTAACAGTGTTGAAAAACGACAAATTTAGAGCTAAGCCCTTGAAAAGTCACTATGCAATATAATCTGTCGGTTGGTAAAATACCTTCCGTGCGATGTACAAAACAAAACAACACAATACGTTATTGTGTTTTTCTTTACGTAATTTATTTGCAAGTTCTAAATGATCTTTAATGGATAGTAATAGCAGAGGGCTACTGTGATGCCAAATGATGGTCATCTATGGGACTCAAATTTCTAAACGACTTCAATCACACCGCGCACCCATATGCAAGAATTGTTTACGCAACAGGCGTGTGATCCTTTTTGTCGTTTACATATAAAAACCCGACACAAATAGTATGTATGTAGAGTCTTACCGGACTTTCCTGTTTGTATCTCCTTCAAGATAATTTTCTATTCATGTGAATAGTGAAATATTTTGATTAATTTTAATTTATCTAGTATGAGTTATACAAAATCTTTTACATTAAGTTTTCTACTGAAAGTAACTGGTTCCGTATGTTCTGAGCTGATGTGGATTCTTCATTCAGTGCCAAGGTATACAGGTCACGTAGGGCGCAATGCATAATATCACTGATGGGTAGGAAGATATTTTTCTAAGATGTTAATTCTTGATTTTTAATAATGGAAGACATAATGACAATATTTAGCGCCAGCAACTACAGCAGTGGCCTTAAGGTAATGTTCTAATTGAAATATAATGTGCATAAACTTTTTTAAAAGTTTTATATAGTTTTAATCCTTTTTTATATAAACTGTTTTTTTTTTTTGCGTTTTTTACTGGGACTTTCCCGTCGTTTTTTAAGTTCAGGGATTAAATTATTTAAATCTGGCAACCACATACATAAAAAAGTAATGATAATAAAATATTTTTGTTTTTAAAAGTACAAGAAATGCTTGTGAACAATTGGTTTTATTTAAAAATATAACGGTTGCCCGATTTTGTTGTGCTAAAATAAAAAAACTGTGCCGAATCTTCAGATTTCCATAACTCGGTAAATATGGGCGAGCGCCAATTTTTTTACGTGATGTTTTTTTCTTTTTTTTTTATTTTTATATCGTTCCCTATTTTTGTTTTGTTTTTTATTGAAGTTTCTTCATTGTTCCAAATGATATTGAAAAATTAGAGTCAGGCGTGGTGTTAAGCTCACTGCCTCGAGGGACATGTACCGATTTTGCTGATAATCAATAGCATCTCTTTCGACACTATAACTGATTGATTGGCATATTTAAATTTTATTTAGCTCATTTAGCGGACAGACGGATATTGCTTAATCGACTTCGCTATATATAACGACTCAGAATATATGTACTTTATGGGGTCGGAAATGGATATTGAAAAAATTACAAACGTAATGACAAACTTAGAAATATCCTTATTTCACTTTTTATGGTAAAGGGTATAATAAACCAATTATTCGAACAATTTAGAGCAACTTTGAAAAGCCCCTTTTTGTTACTAAAATCGTTAAATTTAAGATAAATCGTCAAATCTGGCAACTACGTTTAGGTGACATTTAAAAAAATCTATTTAATAAAAACAATTAAAATTTATCAGTTCTACTTAGGTTTGCTCCACTGTCGTTTCGTTGTCGTTAGATCGTTTTTGTATTTGGGAAAAATGTCAGCTTACAGGTTGGTTTGATGGTTGTTTCTAAATACTATCGGTTGGTTGTACTCTCGTTGTCTCCTAAATGTATGATTTTGCTCCTCATGATAGTTTGTTATTATTTTTAGTATTATTTTTATTTGCCTTTTTGTTTTTTTTTATTTTTGTTTTTTTTTTTGCTTAAAGAATTGTGAATTTTTAGGAATTATTTCTGTGTGCATGTTTCTGTATGTTTAGTTTTAGTTAGTATTTTTTGCAAAAAAAAAAAAAACAAATAATTATAAATAAAGAAGGCCTTTACGTATGTATGTACCTACATATGTATGTATGTATAAATGAACAAGTTTAAGTTGTACTCTTAAAAAAAAAGAATAGATAGTTTATCACAATTATTTTATTATCACACATCAAAAGTAAACCGCTTGGTATGTCGCCTTTAAGCCGACATAAGAATCAAAATCAGAAAAAATCATTGTGAATTTTTTGCTTTCTTTTTTTTTTGGCGAAGAACGAATTTTTGGTCGTTCTGATGGCATTTCGTTTGATTGGATCATTTGTTTGTTTGCTTGTTTTACAATCCAAAACTCTTTTTCTGCCATTTGAATGCAAAATATTACAGGGTTTCAAAGTGGAATACGAAAAAAAAAAAATAAAAAAATTATCAAATATTCTTTTCCATTTATTTTTCCTCCCCGCTTTTATCTACAGGTTGTTTTCTAATATTTGGTTTTACAGTGTACATTCTATTAAATAAAAAAGTTCCTTCGCAAAGAGTTTAAAATGAAAGAGATTTCTGAAAAAAATCATGTTTCAAAATTCACAGAATGAGGGGTTCTGGATATTTTTCGAGGACTTTCCAGAACTATTTCCTTTGTTTTTTAACTCACTTCGCAGTTTGCATGGAAAATAGAGCTATCGCGCTACTTTGGTCGACGACAACGCGTACAAGGTGATCATTGGCTACCTCACTTATCTATCGACGTAGTTGCAGGGTGTTGACTGAATTTATACCTTCTCCTTAATCTTCTGCCGCTATAGACGTAGAAGGAGGTTGTTGCATTCCAAGAGAGACTGGATTGGTTTTTTGTCCAGTCGACAATAAATTTCTGTCAGGGAGGTCGTCCTATGGTTGTCTTTTCAGCTTGTGTGTTAAAGAACGCAGCTTGAGTTGCCAAAGGTTTATTTGCAGTTCCAGTGCTAATTGCCAGTACAGGGATGTCTGAGGCACTCAAAGCTATGAATTCAACAGATACTTTTTTTTTTTGCTTTGATTTCCTAGAGTTCCTTTTGTACTTTGTTCAATGACAGTTCTTTACAAATGAATCTGGTTTGTCGTTTTAGACTGACAAACCTGGATCTCAGTTATAGTTGGCAGGAGAGTATCTGGAGATTGTGATACCTTGGACGCAATGGGGCTCGATATATTAATATTTTTTTTATTTTTATACATACTGCCATGTTATTGGAGGCAGAAACACCAACAAGCAGCCTTAAATTTGAACAGACACTGGTAGAATTTTACTAGCGGACCATAGACTACCCAGTCAAGCAGACCACCAAAATCTAAACAGACACTAGTTGAATTTTACTAATGGACCATATAGAACCCAGTCTCAGTGAGAGAGTAAATACTCCAAGTAGGACATAAAGAAACGTTACTAGACACTGAAGGTTTCAAGCCTACCATGTGGCCATTTGACATGGCGAGACAATGACTATCCATCTTAAGTCTAAAACATATTCAATAAAACAAAAAATAATAAATAAATAAAATAATTATTGCTTTTTGGTTTTGCATTTGTTTCCATTTTTAAAAAAAACCTCTAAAGTGTTTACCCTTTAGATAAAAATAAAATTATTTTAAAAGCTTTTTAATTAACTTTTAATTATAATTATAATTAATCATAATCGCTGGTGGCGAGTGAATATTTACTGCTGCCGACTGGGACATGAATTGCATATTCATGTTGTTTAATATTTGAAGTTGATTGCCAATGGCTATTTACGCCAAAGAATGTGGATTATATGAGTTAAACAAGATTAAGAAATTTCTATAGAATTTGAAATCGCTTAAGAGAATACGAACAATAAATAACGACAACAACTGAATTTTAATTTCTAATTAAATTAGATCTGTGATACTTTGTTTTCATTTAAAATAATTCTTTTTTTTTTTCATCTTTATTAAATTATGCGATTAGGAATTCGAGGAAGTTTAATAATGTTAATTTTTTATTATTATTTTTTTTATTTTTATAAAAGTAAATTAATTTTAAACAATTATGAGTGCTATATTCGGCTATGCCGAAATTTATACGAGGTCTGTTCAAAATATAACAGTTATTTTCAATTTTTTAAAAAAGTATTTATTTTTTCATCAATAACTATCTTGCCCCCTTCAAAGTTATCCCTCTCAGATATAATAAACTCATGCCAGCGTTTTTTCGAAACCTCGAAACACTTCTGAAGCGGGCTTTTTGGTATGGCCAACAGGTCTTCTGGACGCTCCCATTGGGATGATTGGGCTTTTGTTTCAATGTCATAGCAATACACCCATGATTCGTCACCGCCTATGAATTTTCTTAAGAAATCTGGATCGTCGTTGACGATGCTCAATAGCTCCTAAGCGCTGTCCATACGACGTTTTTTTTTTGCTCAAAACTAAGCAATTTAAAAAAATCTTTGCTGCCCCAGGTTTCGTGCACAAAACATCCGTAAAAATTGCTTGGCATGAGCCGAACGATATGCCAACATCATCAGCAACCGCTCTGATTGTAATTCGACGATTATTCAAAATCATTTTCTTCACTGCTTCAATGTTTTCATCGGTTGTTAAAGTGTTCGGGCGACCACGACGAGTATCGTCATTGACATCTTCTCGGCCTTCCTTAAACCGGTTATACCACAATTTAACTTGTGTTCTGCTCATTGTAGAGTCGCCAAAGGCCACAGTCAACATTTCAAATGTCCTTGCGCATTAAATTCAATTTTTACACAAAACTTAATACAATTTCTTTGATTAGTTTTTTCGAATGTCAAAAAAAAAATGGCAATCCAAAATGGCTGATGTTGCCAACATATAAAGGGTCATCCAAAAAATTTTTTTAAGCTATTTTTTTTTTAATTAAAAGTATGATCCATTGCAATTATAAGTGGAATAGAATATCATTCAAATGTCCACCATGACTGCGTCTGCAGACATCAATCCGAATATCGAAATTTTCAATGACTTTCCAACATGTTGCTGGTGTTATTTCATAAATTGCAACTTGAATGTTGTTCTTTAGATCATTAATTGTTTGTGGCTTGTTAGCATACATTCGACTTTTCAAGAAACCCCACAAAAAAATCTAATGGTGTTAGATCACATGACCTTGGAGGCCAATTGAAATCTGCATTTCGTGAAATTACACGTTGAGGAAATTTTGATCGCAAAAGCGTAATGTTTTCTCGAGTTGTGTGACATGTAGCACCGTCTTGCTGGAAATAGACGTAAGACACATCAATATGATTCAACTGTGTCCATAAAAAGTCTCTCAAAATTGATTGGTATCGCTCAGCATTCACGGTAACAGCATTTCCAGCATCATCTTCGAAAAAAAATGGCCAAATGATTCCATTTGCCCAAAATGCACATCAAACAGTAACTTTTTGTGGGTGTAGAGATTTTTCATGAATAACAGGAGGATTTTCATCACCCCAGATACGACAATTTTGCTTATTGACGAATCCATCCATTCTGAAATGAGCTTCGTCACTAAACAAAATTTTGCGATGGGTATTTTTCAAAGAACGCCCATTTTCATAATAACTTTGAATGATGTAAACGCGTTGTTGCAATGTGTACCTGTCCATGGTTAAAACTGTACTACCTTCTAATAAAACAAAATGGCTTATGTCATTTGAGAAGATGTCACGTGTAAAAATTATATAGTGCTGACATCTAGGCGTCGCATTTGGATGACCCTTTATAACATATATGTGTACCAACATAACAGAAAAAAAAGCGAAAATCTAACATACGTGGCTCACGAAATTTAAAAATAACGGTTATTTTTTTGATCAGACCTGGTATACCCTTCAGCATGTATGTAAATCTAGTTTAGTAAAGTAATTCCTATTAAAAAACAAATATTTGGGTGACAGAGAATTAAAATATAAGAAAAAAATCAAGTACTATAAATAATTTTACATCAAACTGTTATCGGACTTAAATACTTAACCCAATTTTTTGAAAATTTTAGTATTTCCTGAAAGATCACTTTAAAAGCTTTTAATTGATGCCTTCGGTTGAATTTTTTTTAGACAACTTAATATTTAGTAAGCCGATCTAGAGTGTAAACTAATCTTTTTATTCAATCCAGTATTTTAAAGCGTAATATTAGCTTTTATCTTTATTGTTGCAGCGCTTAAAAAGCTTATAAACTTCATTTTCTAATCAGGACAATTGAAAAGTTCTTTAAATACAGGAGTACCACGCATAGTACGGTTAATAGGTTACAGCATTTTGGTAAAAACCGAAAATTGTTTAAAATAAAGTGAACATACCAAACATATTATTAAAAAAATTATTATAAAAATTTAATTTTATTATTATTTTAAATTCTTTTTTATCAAGCGCAAGATTTTTTGTTTTATTTCTAAACCGTACAATAGAGAAACCGTACTAATTGAAGTAATACTATGGGAGGCACTGCTGTAGTGTTTGGTAATTTTATGATAACACTCGGTTACCTGGATCTCCTTTTATACTCTTCGTTACAGGCGGAATATTCTGAGTTCTTACCCTACGTCTCCACTAGCCATCAAATTAAACAAGACATGCATATAACGCCAGCAGAATAACGGTGTTAATTTGTTCATGCTCTTGTATGTGGCGAAAACGTGTCGATGTTCGTGTTCTGTTTGAGCATAATTTTCTATTTGTCTTCAGGGTTGTTTCAATGATTTTAATAAGCAAGAGAGTGTTCGTATTGTTGATCAATAGATGGCGTTAATTCGAAATAGAGAACTGATAGTAAAACTCATATTTGATGGCAAACATCATCGCTCCGACAAATGTTCGGCCAACGATGATTGCACATGAACGAAACATAAACATTGAGTGTTTACATTTGCCGAATTCATGTGCGACATTATGTTCACACCGATTTGATGGCTCGTGGAGACGTAGTGTTATGCATAGCGACGTCGATTGAGCGATGTCTGTATTTCCGTCTATGTTAGTGCTTAAATCAATTTTGCGAAGGCACAAGACGAGCTAGAGAAAATTTAAATACGCTACTTGATAAGACATAGTTTGGCGCTTGCCCATATTTTCCGAGTACGATTTTGAACCATATTTTTTGAAACTTCAAAAAGCTTTTGAAGAGATCTTTGAGGAAATGATAAATTTTTTTAAAGATGCCTAACCCATTAAGAGCCGATGACATTTTTGTGTAAAAATATATTTAGCACCTGTTTATTTTTCTTATTTTTAAATTCTATCTCTTTTCTATTCTGGTTTTTTGATTGGAGTTACTGGTTAGGGGTATATAGGATTCGGCATAGGTGAATATTGCCTCCTTACTTCCTACTTTTTATACTAATTTATAAAGTTAAAGTCTGTGTTAGAAATCCCCACATAATTATTGAAGGTGGCCATTTAACTTAAATCTTGCGTAAGTCTCCTAAAACTTGGTGTTGTAAATTTAATATGACGAAATAATGTTCAACATTAAAATTCGATTTATAGCCAACCAGGATATATGTATGTGTGTAAGTATGTTTGTATGTATATTTTCGTATTGACCATTATATTAGTTACCGCACCCACATACTCCTTCAACCATAATAATCAACATTTTTCAATTTCTTAAGGTTTTCTTCTTTAGCTTGAATGTAAAAGGAAAAAAGAAAAACTACAATCAACACTGGTGTAACGAATAATGATAAACTGACCTTGCAAGAAATTATGGTGATTTGGAGAAATAAAATTGTTCTTACTCTTCTTTAACTCTTTTGCCAATTAGATTTTTTCTTCTTGTGTTTCTTTTTTAGTTGCGGGGCAAAACAAACAAACACAAACACCAACAACAAACATGACACGAACTTGTGTACATTTCAAGTTGGCAATTCTCAACACAAATATTTTGTTGAAAATGATCTTGAAAGAGAACTGCTTGGAGAGCGGGAAATAGATAGTCAAAAAAATTTAAAAGAAAAAACACGCACACACACAAATTCAGAATTATAGTTAAAAGAGAGTGAAATATATAAAAGAAACAGGGACGAGAAATCTGTGGAAAAAGACTTCAATTGTTACAAACACAAACACACACAGATACACTATTGCAAACTACACATAACTAAATAATTTTAATAGCAGGTACGACGGCGACAACTTCAACGGCCGCAACTAAAAAACAGCGACTTGTAAATAAAACCAAACAATTTACCAATACAAACGTAACTGAAAAAACCCGCCAGTATCTTTAAGATACTTAAATACAGATTGTAAAGTGTACAAAGCGAAATACAAAAAAATTAAAAATACAACAAAAAAACTAAAACATTGTTGGAATGAATCTCTGATGGAATTTTTGTGTGTGCAAGGAAAAAACAAATGTTGCTGGTGCCAAGCAGTTCAGTTTAGTTTACGGTGCTGAGTGAAGCGGTTGAAAATTAATATTTTTGAAAAGATTTTTTGTTTGTCATATGAATTTAAGAAAGAAAAAAACAAAAGAGAATATTAAAAACAATTTAAAAATTGACAAAAAAAAATTAATTATTCAAAAACGTAGAAATTAATGAATTGTTTTAATTAAAGAATTTATTAAATTTAAAAGTACAAATTAAATACCAGCAACTCAACTCGTACAATTTCAAAAAAAAAAAAAAAAATTATTCAATTTGTAAAAAATAAGTTTTGCAGCGAGTTCAGGAGTGTTTTTTTTTTTCTTTTTGTTTTTGACTAAAACATGTTTTTAAAAAAAAAATGTTAACTAAAAAGGTGATTTAAAGTTTTTATGTATTTTTATATTAAAAAGTATTATAAAATTCTATTGTTTTATGGAAGAAGAAATTTAAAAAGCTTTTTTAAAATTTTAATTTCACTCCCCTTTTTCTGTTGTTGTTGTTGCTACTAATTTGGTTTCAAGCAACAACCAACACCATAACAAATCTAAAATCAATTATGTTTGATAAATAAATTTATTACTCTCTTTTTCTCTACGTTTTCTTTTTTAAAGAGAGGTTTTGCTATCTATTTGAGTAACCTTAAGTGTGTGTGAGTGTGTGTGTGTAATTGAAAATCAAAAACGATCTTTTTTTCAATATATTGTGATGTTGAAAATAGAAAACAAAAACAACAAACCAACAAAAAATTAAACCCAACAACAAAATGCATGACATTCTTTTCCCCAACAAAAACAACAACAGCAATAAAAAAATATCTACTTTGGCGTCGTTAAATTTATACATTTAGACAGCAGCAACAAATACAATAAAGACAAAATTTGTTCAAGAAAAAAATATATAATAAATAAAAAACAACAACAAATGAAACGAAATACATCAGGTTATCGCCGTAAAACGAATAAAGTTTTTTTTTTTTTTAAGTTATGAAAACAAGAACCCCTTATTTGCTCCCACTGTGCGGCTTATTTTTTTTTTTCATTTTTTTATTTAATCTAATTTTGCTATAACTCTTAATCTGATTAAATTGTTTTACAATTACTAATTTCTTAGTGCATTGAAAAAAAAAAACAATTTAAAGGTAACAAAATAATAATAATAAAAAAAAATATAACTAAATAAAAAACTTATTTAAAAATTATAATAAAAAATTTTTGAAGTTTTATTAATTTTAAAACATTTATTAAATCCTTAAATCAATTAATTGTAGTGATATAAAAAAAAACAAGAAAACAAATAAAAAATACAGAATTGAGTTTATTAATGCCCTTAAGTGAAAAATTTTTGATTTGCAAAAATGTGATAAAAAAATAATTTTTTAAATTTGAGAGCATATGAAAAAACTTAACCTTTTTAAATAAATAAATAAATAATAATTTTTTTTTTTGAATTGAATAAACTGTACAAAATCCACAAGTGATTTTATAAGTTTTAATTAAAAAACCGAACAACTTCTGGCTTCTGGAACTAAGCTTGTTTTTTAAATAAAAATCTTTAAATTCCTTAGATGCAAAACCTTCACAAAAATCAGACAAAAACTTTCTAGCATTTGTCTTCTTTACTGCTGTGGTTATATTTTTAAAAGTAGAAAAAAATGTTTTTGAATGTCCTTTTTTAAATTGAAAATTTTTCAAAAAATAATAATAGTAATTTTTATTTTGAGCATAAAACAAATAAAAATAATTAATTTCAGAAATTAGGACAGAAACTGTAAAAACTAAAATATCAAAAAATTAAAGAAACAAAAATAATCAATAAATATTTTAGTGAAACAAAAAGCAAAAAAAAAAAAAATAGGACGATGGTACACAATGGAGTAGTAACATATTAAAAAAAAATTATAGTTATACAAAAAAACCTTAAGCTTAAAACAAATAGATAAAAAAAAATAAATTGTAAGATTTAAAAAAGTTGACAAAAAAAAAAAAAATGAATAAATAAAACAAGATTAATAAAATGAAATCTTATTTTTAAATCAAGTAAAAAAACTACTTTAAAACAAACACAAGTTTTTTTTACCATTTTTTTTATTAAAATAATAAATACAAACAATTGTTGAAAACTACGAAAAAGTTTATTCAATATTTATTGCACAAGTGAAGCAGATCCCTAATTAATTGTTTCGCAAAGAAGAAGAAAGTGGGAATCATTTAAATTAAAAAAAGATAAAAAAAAAAATTTAAAAAAAATTCAAATTAATTAAAAAAATTATTAAAATCAATTCTTGTACAATTTATATGGCAAAGGCAAGCGTGAGGGATATAAAATCACGGTTTTGGTTGTTAAACATTCCCGTACATTTATTTAATATATTTAAATCCTTGAGTTCATATTTTTTTAAAAAAGTTCTAAAACAAACAAAAAAATATTTCACCAAAAATTACACAAAACTTACACAATCTTTCCAAAAAAAAAAACAAATTATATTTTTCCTAAGTTCCGTACTACACCATCAAATCGGATCTCTGCGAATAAAAATTTTTTTTATTGAAAAAATTTTTGTTGAACCCCCTTAATATTTTTCATTTTAATACACATTTACTTTCTCCTGTAAAATTATCTTAAACTGGGTGTTTTGCACCACAAAATAATGTTAATTAAAAAACCAAAAAAAAAAAAAAGGATGGTATATTCGGCAATAACGAATCTTATATACCCTTTACCATGTATATAAATCGAGTTAGTTTAGAGAAGTACCTACAATTAAAAAAAAAACAAATATTGGGGTGACAGAGAATAAAAATATAAGAAAAACAAATTAAGTGCGATATATAATTTTACATAAAAATCTCACCGGTTCGTAATGGGTTTATAATTTTTAAATAAATTTTAGCATTTCCTAAAAGATTTCTTCAACAGCTTGAAAATTATACCCCTATTTGTGTTTGAAAAATATGTTTTAAAATCGTACTTTTCTCAGAGCTCAGAGCCCCATAACTCGGAAAATATGGCGGAGAGCCAATTTCTTGACTGGATGTTTTTTTCTTATTTTTTTAATTCTCTATCGCATCCATATATTTGTTTTTTTTTTTTTTTTTGAAAGACGTTACTTACTTACACTAGATTTGTTCCAAAAGATATGGAAAATTTAGAGGCAAACGTGGTATTTTGTCCGCTGCCTTGAAAGACATGGACTCTCAATAACAAAATTTTCAAAACAATATCTGGGGGCAGATTATGGCATTCGATATCGATCGAAATTTACATTTAAATTCTATTGAAATTTCGATCGATATCGAGTGCCGTAATTTGCCCTCTGATCGATTGGCGTATTTAAATTTTCTCTAGCTCATTTAGTACTTCGGAAAAGTTGATTTTAACACTTAAACGAACGGACAAACGGACACCGCTTAATCGACTTCGCTATGCATAAGAACTCAGAATATTTATGGGGTCGGAAATGGATATTATAGAAATCACAAACGGAATGACAAACTTAGATTTACCCTCCTTTTACTTTTTGTGTTGAAGGGGGTATGAAAATTGAAAAAAACACTATGAGCTTATTTACACTATGAAATTTCTCAAGAAACTAGCATGAAATTGTTGGTTTGATTGTAAAGCAAGAGGGCTAAACAATGGCTTGAATTTTAAGTGGATGTTACTTTTCCTTATGTTTAGCTTAAAATAAAGCATGTTGCTGCAACTTAAAAAGAAAATTGAAGAAAAAAATCGCGGTATAAATCTGGACTTTCTCGAATTATCAAAAAAAAAAACAATTTTAAGTTTGAGAAAAAACTTATTTAAAAATGTATTGAATCACTACGAAGTTTTTTTATCCCACCATAATCCCACTGCACCAAAAGTTTAAATAAAAAGTTAAACAAAAAATTGAGTTACTCCCAGCTTTGGCTTTAACACATTTATCTAGAAGCATTAAATGGAAAATCACATTAATAAAATAATGAATCCCGTTTTTGGCTCAATTCGTCTCTCGATGATTTCCGGTATCCGATTAGAAATTTATCATTATTTAAATTTCACTGAGTCTCATGCTGCCATCAGAACATTCGACTGTAGTGATTTTAAACTGTCGACTAACAACTATTACCCTTAACCCCACGTCTCCACTAGCCATTAAATGAAACAAGACATGCACATAACGTTGACTGAACAACGGTATTAATTTGTTCATGCTCTTGTATGTGGCAAAAACGTGTCGATGTTCATGTTCTGTTTGAGCATTATTTTCTATTTGTCGTCAGGTTTGTTTCAATGTTTTTAATAAGAAAGAGAGTGTTCGCATTGTTGATCAATAGATGGCTTTAATAGAGAGAAATCATACTTAAATGATATTTGATGACGAACATCATTGCTTAGATAAATGTTTGGCCAGCGATTGTTGCACACGAATGGAACATGAACATTGGGTGTCTACATTATCTTAATTCATGTGCGACATGATGTTCACACCGATTTGATGGCTCGTGGAGACGTAGGGTAACAGTATCTAGCATTTGCTAACATTTGTCGAAGATTAGGTTGCCAACTTTAACATGTGGCCGCCTGTATTTTTAAGCTTAATGATAGCCAGAGCTGGAAACACTTACTTAATGTGCGCTTCTGTCTCATCTTCTTTTAATTACAGTCTGATAATATGAACCTTTTTAATGTTTATCTTGGCCATGATCTCTAAATTTTAAAGTTTTCCAGCTTAAGAAATCTCGATTGTATCGAAGTAACTTCATGGCCTTTCTGCTGTGGGGTTACCACCTAATTAATGTCCTTAAAGATTGAGCCCTTCGCCTCTTGCGATGCATTCTTGTTTATATTTTTCGTGAAAATAAATACTTAAAGAGAATAGACAAACGAGTACTCTACACAAAAATATTCCTTGTTCGTTGGCATAAAAAATGGAAAAAGAGTTCGTTACAAATTAATTAATAGTGTAAGTCTTCATACAATCAATTGAGTTTTATTTCTGACACAGAATATTTGCAACGAAAAATTCGTCGTTCGTTCTAAATGTGTTTACTGCATTAAGAAGAAAACTTCATATATAAAGTAAAACTTTTATCGCTCTTAACAATGGCCATTTAAATAAAATAAAAAGTGGATAAAAAGACTATGAGCATTTTATAACTCTATACCTGCCAAAATATTTTTCGCTAAATATTTTATATTCAAAAACTATTTATGCACTATTTTTTATTTTTAAAAATATAATATTTTCTCTTAAAATCTGACTTTTAAAATTTTTTATAAGGCCTTATAGGCAAAAAAACTTAAACAGAAAAAATCATGTGGCAACATTTTACATCTGATTTGCAATTAGTGAAGTTAAAAATGGGGATAATATAAAATAGCACAAAAAAAATTTTTTTTCTTCAAAGTTAATTATTAAAAAATAATTCCCGTTGCTTAATTTAAATTAATTGGGAATTGTTTTTGTAAGTAATCTAATCATAAATAAAAATTTAACTCACCGTTTATGCGACAAAATTTTCTATTTACAATATTTTTATTTGCAAATAAGAAGTGTGTGTAAACGTGGCATATATGCGTTATCTATATCTCTGGTGAAGGGTTCTGAGGCCTTTCCGATAAATTTTGGAATTTACCATGGTGCTTGACTTTTTATGATTAACAAACAAAGCAATTAACAATAGTACTCTCTCTCTCTCTATCTCTCTCTCTCTGACAAATAATTGATTAATCAGCAAATAAAATGGTTATGTTCTCCTCGTTTGTATTTAAATCCAGAAAGGAGTTTCAGTTTTAAATAATTAAAAAAAGAATATTTTTTTAAAAACACCATAACTTTTGCGCACATTGTTTTAGCAACAAGTTGTTGTTTCTGTTGCCAAATAGTTTTTGCTGACTAAATGTTTTTTGTTGATTTTATTTTTTTAGTATTGTTTTTTTTTGTATTTACTCAGAGTGTTCGCAGTCGGTCATTAATTAGAAAAAACCATATATTTTATAAGTATGAATTTTATTTTTAATTTTTGGCGTTCGTACGTACCAAAAAACGTATTTTGTTTTGCGTCAACAAATTCTTAAATAAAATATTATTTTTATAAATTTTGCATGTGCATTTTTACAAGAGTTCACACACATTTTCACTCTCTTCTTATGTATTGAATTGAATACATTCGTAAATACAAGTTGTCTATGACGTTTTTATTTTTGTTTTGTTGTAGAATCTAAAAGTAAATACTTTTAAAGTTAACTCACTTTTATCTTACAATATGTGACCCAGGATTGCCATCTCTCCCTGATTTAACAGAAAAATGGTAGATTTTCTTTTATTTACAAATAAAAAACAAAAAGTGTGATTAATTTTTAATACTTTGTTAAGGCTCTGTAGAAACGTGTTACCCTATTGTTTTCTTCACAATATCAATCCGTCCGTCTGTCACAGCCGCTAATCTCTATAATTGCAATAGGCAGTCTCTTTTAGTTTTTACAAACAACAATATTTACTAAAAATTAAAGGGTGTGCAGAAAGTTACCTGATATTTATAAAAATATTGTCATTTTTAGAATTGTGATAGACACAAACTTGCGCAGTGCCAGTAAAATTATATGCGCTGTAACAATAAGTAGATATAAATAAAACTTTGAATTAAAGGGTGTCCCAATATTGACATGATTATCACTTGATTATGGCTTTAGTTATTCAACTGTAGTAGGCAGATATTTATAATTTTCACAAAAATGTCCGCTATAAAATTAAATTGCAAACAATAAATTTCAAAATTAAAGGGTGTTTTCTAAGGGCCATAAATTTGATGAATATGGTCTCATCTTTTAAGCCGTTACAGGCGGCCGTTTAGATGTTTACAAAGGATGAAGTGCTATGTCTGCTATACGAATAAGTACAAAAAATTAAAATAAAATAAAGGGTATCCCGATAGTACCGTGATTTTCACATGTATGATCTTATTGTTGTGAACAATATTTTATTCTACAAGGGCTGCTATATATATTTCTGGCGTGGCAACACTGAATGCTGCCAAGTGCAATCTGACATTTCCATTGGAAAGTTTGTCATTTTTAAGCATAATCGTACTCAAAACGTTTTGACGTACGACCATTATTTGTGTTGTTTACAGTGACTTGAAAAAATTAATATAGAAAAAAATGGAATTAACTCGTGAACATTTTCGTGCCATCATTTTTCACAACTTTCGACGTGGATTATCAAGACAAGAGTGCATTGATGAACTTAAATCTTTGTATGGCGATGGAGCACTATCCTATAGCACTGTGAAAAATTGGTATAATGAATTTAATCGTGGCCGAAGCTCGCTTAAAGACGAATTCCGTGAAGGTTGTCCAAAAACGGCTGTTGTGCCAGAGAACATTGATGCCGTGCGTAAACTCATAATGCAAGATCGACATACGACATACCGAGAGATAGAGACATCCTTGGACATTTCTTCCACCAGCATACGTTCGATACTGCATGAACACCTGGCCGTAAAAAAGGTTTGTTCCCGTTGGATCCCGCACAATTTGAAAGTCGCTCAAAAAAGGCTCGTGTCGATTGGTGCAAAGAAATGTTGCAAAAATACGATTGCGGTGCTTCAAAAGACGTTTATAAGATCGTCACAGGTGACGAATCATGGATCTATGCGTATGAGCCCGAAACAAAACAACAATCGACCGTGTGGGTCTTTAAGGACGAGCAAAATCCAACGAAAGTTGTTCGCGGAAGAAGCACTTCGAAGCAAATGGTCGCCTGTTTCTTCGGCAAAACTGGTCATGTGGCGACTGTTCCGCTTGAGCAACGTAGGACGGTTACTTTTGAGTGGTACACTACAATTTGTTTGCCTGAAGTCATCGGAGAAATTCGAAAAACCAACAAGACAAAACGAATCATTGTTCATGACAATGCGAGCTCTGACACATCGGCTCAAACCAGAGCGTTTTTGACCGGCTAAAACGTCGAATTAATGGGTCATCCGCCGTACAGCCCTAACTTGGCACCTAATGACTTCTTCCTGTTTCCGCACATCAAGAAAAAAATGCGTGGTCAATGATTTTCGTCGCCAGAAGAAGCTGTTGAAGTGTTCAAAAACCATGTTTAAGAGGTGTCTCAATCGGAGTGGAAAAAGTGCTTCGATAACTGGTTTGAGCGCATGCAAAAGTGTATAAATAATGCTGGAGAATACTTTGAAAAACAATAAAACCATTTTTGATTATAAATATTGCCATTTTCACTATTAGGCCAGAAATATATAGAGCAGCCCTCGTAAAAGTTCTGTCCTAAATGAGAAACCCTTTAATTGGTTTATGTTTTTATACATGTAGTTTCTCAACCAAGTTCTATATAATGGTTCAAATTTCTGGTATCTCATAAATTGTTATTGTGTCGACCATAAAAATACTCCCTCTGTTATTACTTCAAGCACCTAACTATTACGGCTCCCTGCAGCAGGCAAAAAATATTTGTAGTGCGATATAAATAAAGTTACTTTTTACCCTTTGGATACAGAATTTAAAAAAAAAATTGGAACTGAAACTAAACTTCACTCATTTTTGTTTTTAGTTTAAACAACGCCAAAATACATTTAACTTGTAAAGATAAATGTTATTATAAATAAAATAAAAATGACCTTTTAAGCTTTTAAAAAAGTTGTCACTTATGCCTCAAAATATTGATAACGCTGGGATAGCTTTTGTTATTAAATAACTGAGAGATATATTGCGTTTACAGAGGCTTACATATATACAACCGCACCCGCCATTTTAAGATTTTTTTTGTAAAAATTGCTATCAATTTTGCAATAAAATTTCACCTTTTTTAAACAGCGTTAAGTGGTTAAAAGAAAAATAAAAATCGAAAAGATTTTTATAAAATTTAGCAACTGTGATATTTGTAGCAAATTTTACTACGACGAAAGAGAATGGCTGATTAATACTGAAGAGTTGTATTAAAGTGGGGGAAAAGAAGGTAGAGCCAAATGTTTATCACTTTTCTTGTTTTAAAAATCTGTTTTAATTCTTTTTTTCAGAGGTATTACATTTCTTTGAGAAAGTTATTACAATATTTGCCAACGCTTTTAGCAATTGTTATTTAATGCTACAAAAAGAACAGTAAATAATAAGTTTTATATAGGCGAGGGTATCAAAAGATTTTTTTTTTTGATATTTGACTTTTTCGAAAAATGTAGTTTCTTTATAAAAATGTTTTAGGGTGGCCAGATACAATGATGGATCTTCCGTTGTTTTTTAAACAGCTGTCAAAGTTGTTACTGCATTTAGTTAATAAATATTTACAAAGTTTTGCAATATTATCGTGCATCGCATTTTATCGCGCAAATTATTCGCGCTTTCTAAACGGGAGCGCGGCTAATCTTGATGAAATAGCTTTAGTGCCTGGAGAATTCGTAATACCGTAAACAAGTTTAAACGTGACACTTTCATTTACAGCTTATGTGAAGGGTACTTTCAATAAGACTGCGCTACAAGCTGCTCTACCGATGAAAAGTTCGATGTTGTGAGAGGAAAATTTGTTAACTTTGTGATCATACGACGAACGGTCATCACTTGGGCGTCACAACATGACACGTCTCGTTTATTTTCTAAATTAAACTCTTAGTCTGCATTAAAAACTTTTAAAAGTTTTAAATGAGTATAAAGCCAACATTTGAAATGCTATTGCAGGAACAACATCATACGTGATGGATCGAGTCATTAAAAATATTAAACTGGTCTTTCGAGAGATGTGCTGGCATTTATCTTTTCCTAATGTTCTTATGTAGTTAACATCTTATAATGAGTTTTTGAAATCGACAAAGTTTTTTTCTTAACGAAGTTTCTTTTCTTAAAGTAAGAATGTCTGTTAAGGAGAATGGCCCTTTATTATCAAGACAATTTTTGCCCAAATCTAAACATATTTTCCTGTGACCAATGTTTAACCTCTATTTGTCTCAAAAGTTCTAATATTATTTATCCTTTTTAAGTTAATAATAATTTATTGCGTTTATGCTAATTTCTGTTTTCATTGAGTTGCATGTAGAATAAATTTATTTAAAGTTTAAGTTGTATTTTTTTTAATTATTAAATTTAATTCAAGTGTTAATTTTCAAACTTTATTTTAATTTTTTATCTTCAAAAACTATTTTTTTACTTATTTCTCTTCTAATTATTTTTTTCTTTTCATTTCAGTGCAAGTAAAGCAGTTGTGTAAACGAAAAATATTAAAATTAAAAGAAATTATTTTAAAACAAATTAAAAGGTGTTAAGTTAAAATACTTTTCTTTAAAACAGATATTAAAAAAAAAATAATTGTCAATAATTTATAAAAATATTTTAACAAAAAATCATCGTTATAAACTTTTACGTAACGCAATTTTGTGTGTGTGTGTGTCATTTTAACGTCTGTAACTTTGTTAACTAAACCAACAACATGTTTGTTTAACTTAATGCCAACGAGTGCTAATTTTAGCACTGCGGAAGGTAAGTTATAAAAAAATATTTTATAGTTAAATATGTTTAAAAAATAATACAATAAAAATTATTTAACGACACATAAATTAAGAAATAATAAAATTTTTTATATTTTTAAGAAGATAAAAACAAAATGTACAATTAAATTTATTAAAAGTAAATAAAAAATTATATATCGAGTAACCATACTAAAGCTGCATAATCTTCATAGCTCCAATCTAATTCTTGCCAAATAACTTTTTTTTTCAGAAAATTTATCGTTTAAATAATTTAAAAATCAAAAAATAACCACTGGAATTTTAATCAAAGATAGTAATTAGTTTTGGTCAATCTGGCGATCTGGTCAGTTAATTCGCAAACGGGGAAATGGTTTCCCTACGTCTAAACATACCATCAATTCGTTGTGAACATTATGTCACACATGAACTCGGCTAACGTAGACACCCAATGTTCATCGTTGGCCGAACATTTGCCTGAGCAATGATGTTTGCCACCAAATATGACTTTTAGTACTATTTCTCTATTTCGTATTAACGCCATCTATTGATCAACAATGCGAAAACTCTCTTTCTTATTGAAAACATTGAAATAACCCTGACGATAAACAGAAAATTTTACTCAAACAGAACATGAACATCGACACGTTTTCGCCACATATACGAGCAAGAACAAATTAATGCCGTTGTTCTGCCGGCGTTATGTTCATGTCTTGTTCAATTTGAATGCTAGTGAAGACGTCGGGTTAACCCAACTGCGGTAGCTTTTGCTTGATTTAAAAATTTTATTTTGTTTTCTGAAGTAAAGCGCAGCTTTTTGCCTCAAAGTTGGCTTTCAATTTCAATGATAAAATTTCGTATAAAATACAAATAGAGAAACAAAACAGTAACAGTTTATTTACTGTGTTTTGTGTACCCGAAGCAATATCAATATGAAAAAACCGTAGCTTGTTCAATAAATGTCGTCAGATTTCGTTTTAATTTTAAAGTTTCCTTTTAACTGGGCATTAAGTTTTATGAGTGCTTACCGAAAACAGTTCCCATACTTCAAAACTGTGTAAAAGAATATTATTCTAAGAGAGTAAAATTCTTATTCTTCTTGCAAAAAGCAGTCCAGAACAAAGTTGCCAGTTTTTTTGTCCCCAGTATCTCGCAAATCACCATTCTAAAATTTTCATCTCCAAAAAGGAATTTTTATATCAACGTTTGGTGTGGAATCGCCAAACTGATCACATTGTTCCAAACGCTTCCTTAAGATACAACAAGGCAAATTAATTTACAGGTGATCTTAATATCCCAGCTGTTTTTTGTTTATGTTTAACGTTGCTGTCAAAATTTGAAAATAATGTAAAAAAAAAGGCACAAATTTAAAGTGTAAATTTTATAAATTTAATTTCAAAGCCCAAAAATTAAATTTGTGGTGTTGCTGCAAAAGCAGGAGAAAGAAACCAACTGGTTACAACTTCGCCACCTAATATATAATTCGCCTTGGGGTACAGTGTATGTGTAAACTGTAAAACAATTAGCTGATTAAAAAGTAAACAATATCTAATAAAAAAAATTATATGGTTATTTTCACACAACTTTTTATTTTTAAGCTTTGTAACAGGAAATTAATTTTTATGCTTAAAAAAACATAAAAAATACTTGTTTTTTCTGTAAACAAGTGCAAGAATATTTTGATTTACATCTTTTAGTAGGTTAGAAATTTGATTTTTAGTGTTGCCGTATTTTAAGAATTTTTGTCGGTTAACTTTTTATTTTCAGTTAATAAAACTTTATTTAAAAAATACGCGATCCCAAAGCAATTTGATAACAGACGAATGCTCATAATTGCTTACTACTCTCCTGTAACTGTTTGACAACTGAACTAAATTTTGTCAAGGCAAATTGTTTTTAAAGCTAATGCAGTCAGTCACTTACTATAAATTTGCCTTGATCACATCCCTTGTTTTACACATTGAACTAATTGTCGTTTTTGTATCTCTCAATGCGAAATTACTTTGCTAGGAGAAAACGCAAGGCGAATCGATAACACGTAAATGCAAATGGGACCTTTTTCCAATTTGCAAATGTCAAAATTGCTTATATTTAAATTATTACTGTTTGATAGCTGAACCGAATTTTGTTAAGGCAAATTATTTTTAAAGCTAATGCAGTCATTCACTAACTATGAATTCGCCTCGATCACGCCTTTAATTTTAAACATTAAACTAATTGACGTTTTTGTATGTGTCAAGGCAAATTATCTTTGCTAGGAGAAAATGCAAGGCGAATCGATAACACGTAAATGATTCAGATCATTTGGCCTGCATATGATTCCTTTTCTTTTTATTTGCAAATGTCAAAATTGCTTTTATTTAAATTATTACTGTTTGATAGCTGTGCCGAGTTTCGTTAAGGCAAATTGTTTTTAAAGCTAATGCCATCAGTCACCCACTATGAATTCGCCTTGATCAAATCCCTTATTTTAAACATTGATCTAATCGTTTTGGTGTCTCTAAAGGAGAGGATACAGGTCGAATTGATAACAGGTGGTGATTTCGTAGCTCTTGTAAACAAATTGTGTTAATTTCTATAATTTTTTATATAAAAAATTTGTGTTTATTTCTATAATTTTTTTATATAAAAAATTTATTAATATCGTTTATAATGATAAGTTTAAATCATAAAATTAAATTTCTATTCTTTTGCCATAATTTAATGAAAATCCCATTTTATGCTCTTTTTCACACACATGATTTAAGACCCTGTTAAAAAGTTTTTATTTTTATTAATCAACTGCTTATTAATTATTTTTGAAACGAGTTCGTCTAAAACATATAAATTACTTTTAAATATAAAACAACACATTATTGTACTGATATGTTTTTAGGCCATTTCGCATATTTTTACACAACATTTAAAATATGGAATGGTATGGTATGGTACGTTATGATGTGTTAACTGACTCTACACGTACTATTTACACATAAATAGTTTTGGTTCGCACGTTTATTTAAGATGCATACCATGTCGTCTTTGAATGTATTTCTTTTTTTGTTTGTTTTAATAAAAAGTTAAAAGAAGAAAAAAAAACCAAGAAATAGTTGGCGTTTTTTTTTCTACAAACACATTGAGCAAACGCACACAACATGTTGCACATGAAATAAGTTCACCCAACAAACGCAAGTTGGAAATGTTATTTATAAATCATTTCATATTAAACGTTATTAAATGACTAAAAGGCTTTATATAATTAATGTTCATATGTTTGCTGGGCACATCTTAACAGATATTTAAAGTAATTAATTCTTATCTCGAATTTCAAAAAAAAAATTATAATCTTATAATTTTTTCACTCTTTCCAAGCCGTCATAATTTTAAAATGAAAAAAATATAAAGCAAATTGGACCTGGGGTTTTTAAAAAAGAAGTGTTCGATAGTAAAGTTATTCAAATTATAAATTTTTTTAAATATCAAAAATTCTACTAAAATTCAAGAAAAATTATTTCCATAAAACCCATAAAACAAAAAAAGGAGGTACATAGAGGGGTAAGAGGCCATTATAACATATTGATCCTCTTCCTAAGTACAATTTACTAAGTCATTAGTCAGAGCCCAAGAAATCCGCCTTTAATCTTAAATAATCAGTAGCTCTATCACGTAGATGTACTTTAGATAAAAACGCAGACCTTTTTCAATGGCTGGCCTTGAAATGCTAAACCTGATGTTAATCTTACCACTGAGTGAGTACGATACGTTTGCCACCGTCTTTAGGCGCCCCTTAAACACACACAAAAGCAAATTACTCTAAAATTATAACTTCTTTAACATTTTTATGGTTTTATGTTATTTCAATGATTTTTAAATTCATTTAAGTAAAAAAAAAATAAAACATTTGAATTCAATGTTGAAAACTGGAAACGTATTTACTTACGAAAACGTTTTTGTAACTTTAATTAATTTGCGTTTGTATTGGTTTGTTTTATAATGTAAAGTAATAAATTTTTATTCATTTTATTTTAATTCACAGTCACAACAAACTCAATAAACATATCTTTTGGCTGTGTAATAGCGTTCCACTAGATGCCGTTTTTTTTTGTTTTTGTTGTTATAAATAAGGTGTGCCTTACTGCACCACCGCCCAACAATTTAAACATATTTTTTTTTTACTGTTAAAAAGTATTTAACTCACATAGCAAAATAACAAAAAATAATTATAAAAAAAAAATAGTTTTATTTTCGTAACCATTTCGCACAATAAAAATAAAAAAAATAAAAAATAAAAAAAAGCAAATTCTTGGCAACCCATTAATTTTATTCTCTTTAAATTATTTTTTTTTAACTACATTTTATTTCATTCAAAAAAGACAGAAAAAAACACAAAATTATTTCTATTGCCGTGCACGAGTATGAAAGCGTGTTTAACTTTACAATCATCACAAATATGTGTGAACAAATTTGCTTAACAATTTTATGCTTAAATGACCAAAGATCTTTTTTTTTTAACGACCAAAACCTAATGATTTTATATTTTAATAACCAAATTAAGGTTACAAAAATGACAAAATGAAATCAAGCAGATTCAAAACTGCTTAGTTTAGCACTCACTAGAAATATTAAACCAGTTTATGAAATTTCTTTTTATTTTTTTTTAATTTTCGTTTTAGAAATCTTAATATTTGTTTTATTTATATATTTATTTTAATTTAACCAAGTATAATTAATTATAATAAAAATTATTGATTTAAGTCAGAGCCACATAGGCCACAGGAAGTTTGTATACAAAAAATAACTAAAAGTTAAGGTTAAAAAAAATTTTTATTTGTAAAAAATTATTAAGTTACAAAATAAAAATTTATTGCGAGAACTTATCAACAACAATGAGTTTCTTTCTTAAAAAATTATTTCTATAAATAGTAAATAAATTGATAAAAAAAATTTATTTATTAGAATTTACTACACGTCGAATACTTCGTCTCTTTATAGAGGAGGCTTATCGTTAAATTTGTTACTTAACACGATGACCAAACGATTATGTTATGGATAACAATCTTAAAGATTGATTAAATAAACTGAGTATCACATAAAAAATTTATTGATGACAAATTTTCCAGGTATTGAATACTTAAAATTTTTTGAAAAAAAAATTTCTTAATACAAAAAAATTTTCTATGAAATTTATTGTATGAAAATTATCGATAAAAAATATTCTTTATCTTAAATTAAATACAGAAATTAAAAAAAACGTCTGTTGCTTAGAAAAAAGTTATCGGTAAAATTATAATACAGACAATAAAAAATATTTGTACATAAAAAATTTTATCTATAAAAAATTTTATCGATAACAAAATTTAATATATTTGTATTTAAGCAAATAGGCAGAAATTTCTTTTTTGTATATAAAATAAAGCAATATCAAAAGTTTATCAGTTTTAAATAGTCTTCCAGAAAAAGTCTCCTATATATAGAAAAGTTATCGATAAAAAATCTGAAAATTAAAAGTTAACATGTGTCGAAAATTGTGAGATAATCTTTGTCTAGCAATTAAAAACTAATTGAAAAAACAAATATTCTACATATAAAAGATTTATTAAAAAAAAATTTATTTTACAAAAACAACTATCGATAAAAATGTTAATACGAATATGGCACTCTTACTTGCTCTTTGCTTAATTCAGCTATGCCGAATTTTATATACCCTTCATCATATATGTAAATTTAGCTTATTGAAGTGACTCCAGTCAAAATAAATTAAGGTTCCAGATGCATAACAAAATAGTCCGAAATTTTGAGAGTAAAAAGGAAATTACTTTCTGAATGTGACAAAGTAGTCCGAAATTGCTGGAACGCAAAAAACCGCAATTGAACATCCTAAAATGCTAATGGTGCTGACTTAATTAAATAAATTTTATTTTAGTGATTTTAGACGCTTAAAATGACAAATATTTTAAAAAACAAAGCATTTGCAGCATTGCCAACAGCTGTAAAAAGTAATTGAATATAAGCTAAATCTTCAGCAACGAAGTAAAAAATGTCGCTTTGATCAGACTCACTTGATGTGTCCATGACTTCTTCAATGATCTTTAAAAGCATATTTTATTAAAGAAAGTGATAAATATCCACAAATATATGCACAAGTACTTACAACTTTAAGTTTATTTGAAAACTTTTCCATTTTGCTTTTAAGTAACAACTTTATGTATTTATTTAAAAATTATTTGATTTTTAAATGTAAACAAAAAACAGCTGATAATTTAATTCTAGTCCTAACTTAATCAAAGAAAAAGTTCGTACAACTTTGTACAGGAAATGAATAATTTTACTCTCTCAGTTTCTCTCAAAATTGTACAAAAATTGTTATCCGAAACACTTTTGGACTAATTTAAAGTAGTTCGAACTGTTTTGTTATGCATCTGAAACAGACCTATTAAATAATTTCTTTTTCATTATTCTTTAAAAAGAATTGTAAGAAGAGTTTTAAATCAATTTAAAAAACGAATCTTAGCAAAAATGGTATTAAAAATTATAAGAATAAAGTGCAGTAATTAATTGTGTTCTAAAGTTTAAATGCCTTTTTTTCTTTTTATTGTTGTAGTGGCGCTACCACCTTATATGAATTCGCCTTGATCCAGACATTTTTTGTATTAATAAATTTTTGTGATTCATTTCATTTATATGCAAAAATGTATCGATATCAGCAGTATTTCGACATAAAAAATTTATCGATAATAATTGTTAATAAAATTATCGATCACATAAAATCAAATATTCTGTCGTGCATGAACTGTTATTGTCTTTGAGCTTTTATATATTTTTTTGGAAATAATTGTAAATTAAAATTAATTCAAATTGCTAAACTGGTATTTTTATATTAAGTTTTTTAGAGGTGGGGTACAAAAATTTCAATTTAACTTGTTTTGCATAAATAGTTTTCTACGTAAAATTTTTTCATCAAGATAAATTTTAATAACACACTTTGCACTTTTTTTTTTTTCTTTTTTTTTTTTTTTGTTAAATTATTAAAGACCCACAAGTGTATAATTATTTTCTATTGTAAATAAAGAAACAAAAACAAAAATATTAAATATGCATTATTTTGTTTTATGACACAAATTGTCATCTTAATTTTTATTATTATTTTAACAATTAACAAGTAAATAAAGAATTTTAAATGACATACATTCAAATAATTTGTTGCCTTTATTTATTTATTTATTTTCTTTTTTTTTTTTTGCCATAAAATTTTTAAAAAGTGTTTGGAATTTGAATTTCAGTGTAGGTGTGTGTTGCTAATATTTTGCAAAATTTATGACAAAAAAAAAAAATCATGTATTTGATATTTGATTTATTTGCATTTATTTGCTATTCAACCTATTAAGCATTTAAACAATGATAATTTTTTTAAACTGAATTATTTGTGTTGATGGAATACATTTTTAAAAAAGAATGCCCCACCCTCTATAAATCTATTGGAATTCGAGATACAATAAACACAAATAATGTTAATCAAATTTATTGTCATAAATATTTAAACAATTTTAATAAATATTTTCTTCTTATTGAATTGACATCATAAGAATAAATAAAAAATAATTAAAATTGCATTTGTATTCTTAAAAGTGCTAAAAACTATAAAAAAAACATTTTGTAGGCAGCTTTATAAGAAGTTGGATCTGTAATTAAGGGGCCTAGGAAAAAAAAAAACTTAAAATGGGAAAAGATTTTTTTTTTTTAATCAAGGCACCTGTTCAAGCAGCGGTTATCAATTGTTTTAAAAACGATAATAACATTTTCTAATTAAATAACTAAAAAATTATTTTAGGAGGTTTCCTGTGTTACAACTTTTAGTCACCATTTTTGTTTTTTTTTTTTTTTTGGTTCAATTGAGATAAGAAGTTCTCTGGAAATATTTGTTATGTCTGCTTTCTTTTACAGTTTAAGTCAGCAGCCAAGCAATCAAGGTAATAGATTTTATAACTTAAAAAGCTTTGCTCAGCTTTAAAGCTTTTACGGTCTTTTTCGAAGGTGTATCAGTAGCTACATCTATTAGTAGCTAGATTTACTAAGAGAATTAATTATGACATTACTGTCGTCAGGTGTCCGTGGAGCTTCAGTTTTAGCATGTCAACCCCTCGATATGCTTCGCGAAGGCTGAGTTTTTAACCAAAATCACAGGAAAAGTCTGCATGATGTTACTGTAAACTATTGATCGGTGCAAATTTTAGAAAGATTCTCAGAGAACATGACTAAAAGATAGAATTGTTCATGAGGGCGCGGGATTAAATTTCGTTTTGAGATTGTACGCAGGACACTATTAAACTGTATACATATATGAATGCCATGACAGATCACTAACGCTATGGGTCTTTTTTGGACACGATACTGATAGGCGAATAGAAATAATTGAGAAAGAAAGTGATTTAATTTAACTCTCGATTATAGATTTTTTAATTATAGTGGCGTTAACCGGGGGTAATAAAATCCTGGTTGAGCTATTCTGGGCTTAGACGAAGTGCTCTCGGGTTATAGGAGGTACCAGTCCTTCAGAGTGGGTTCTAGTCGAAGAACTCACCAGTGTTTTTAGTTATACAGAAGCCACGGGAACTGGTAGCCCATACAGAGAGCCGGCCATCTCTGTAGCCGGTTATTGGTGAGGTTCCTTCGGGGTTCACGCGGCTGACGTGGTCTTAGGGTCTTTATCTGCAGGAAAGGAGCAGCATAGACGGAAATGTGCTGTTGCACTCTCAACAGACTGAGTTTGATAGTCTCCAACCCTCAAGCAAGGGGTAGTTCATGGTTCTCACAGTCATGTTATTGGATTTGTAACTCTGTTGGCTACGCCAGTAAAGGGCGCTATTCGGCGCTTTGTATTTCACTCAATGGTAAGATTACCGTCAAGTAAGGGCCTTAAGGACAGGTACTAACGTTAATCTACAGTTAAGGAAAAAACTCTACATACACCCTCCTATTTTGTGTTTTTAAGATATTCGTAAGGCAAATGAATAAAGCGTTTGCATTAATATTTAAAGTACCAAAAACAAAGTTTATTAACAAAACAAAAAGCTAACTCAAACGCATAACAATAACAGAAATAACAAAAACAATAAAAATTCATGAGAAAAAACTCTACATACAGTCTTAAAAATCGAATACAATATTTAATTTCTTTTAAATAAATAAAAGAAAACAATATATTTTTAATACTTTGTAGGCTTCAATAACCGCCTGAAGACGACGTGGCATAGACATCACCAAATTCTCCGTAATACTGGGCGCAATTTCCGACCATGCGCGAGTTAGGGCAGTTTTCAGGGTTTCACGATTTCTGATATCATGTTTGCGCACAGATTTTTCCCAAACGTCCCAAATATGCTCAATTGAATTGAGGTCTGGTGACTGGGGAGGTGTATTGAGCTGCCTTGGTGCATGATAAAGGAGCCAATCTCGAACAATATGCGCAGTATGCTTGGGATCATTGTCTTGTTGGAAAATCCATTGGTTTCCCAGGCCCAAGCTTTCCACAGATGGTTTCAGATTTTGTTCTAATATTGTCTTATACTTATATCTGTCCATAACGCCTTCAATAAAGAACAGTCGACCAACTCCAGATGCCGCCATAGCTCCCCACACCATAACACTGCCTCCACCATGTTTCACAGTAGGTATAATATTTTTGGGATCAAGTGCAGTGTTCGGTTTTCGCCAAACCTTGTTTCGACCGTCATTCCCGAAAATATTATACTTACTTTCATCGGTAAATATAATTTTTTTCCAAAAATCCAATCCTTTCTGTAAATGTGCCTTAGCAAAGTCCAAACGAAGTTGACGATTCTTGGCTGAAATAAATGGCTTTTTGCGTGCTGTTCTACTTTTAAAGCCGCTATCATGCAAAACGTTTATTACTGTTCTTGATGAAACAGTAATATTCGAACATCTTGCAAGGTGTTCGGCTAATTTTGGGGCACTTATTTTTGGGTCTTTTTGTACTTCTTTAAGGACACTACTAACATCGCGTCTTGAAAGCTTCTTCGGTCTTCCAGAACGTGGCTTGTTTTCAGTACTGTTGGTGTTTTGATAATTTTTTACAATAGTTTGCACTGTAGAGCGACTTAATTTTACTATAAGATAAGATTTCTTTTCTTTTCGAAGGTTAACCACCAAATTTCGAACTGATTGTTGTATTTCTCTTCTATTAACCATTTTTAAAGTAAACACTTGTTTTACAAATCGCTTTCAGAATTTAATTGATTGTAATGTTTGAAAAATAAAGCAAGTCAAAAAAACTAACGTTTTTTTCCCTTTATCTTCTTCATTTTAAGAGTTGCCAATACTGTATGTAGACTTTTTTCTAACGGATTTTTATGTTTATCGCCAATAGTTTTTAAATTATCAATATATTCAAACTTTTTTTCTTTCAACATTTTTAAATATTGATGTCGTAAACATTGACATCAAAATTATGTTTAATATTATCACTAGTTCTCTAGAAGTTCAAAATAATAGGGTGTATGTAGAGTTTTTTCCTTAACTGTATATGACGCGCATGTGCATTATTAGCTCAGCCTCTTTTTTATTTCGGCCAAATGACACTTGAAGTTTCCATGATCTGTGATTAACGCAATTGTAAAGATCAAGATGCGCCTAATATATTCAAGCACCTTTTTAAGAATTTTTGAGTACCAATAAAACCTGTCTAAACGCCGAAGCATATCTCTACCTTTTCTAGTTTATAGATTCAAGAAAGATCCATCACATTTTATTCATTAATATTTCACAATGCTGCAACAAGGAACAATAATAATAAAATGAATATTTTTTATTTTTATAAATAAATAACTGCCATCCCTAAATTAGCGCGTAAAGCGCAAAATATCTGTCAAAATTTCTCATGTAGATACAAAATGTATGAAGCATCCCTAAATAGCACGGCGTCAACGCTTAGCAATTGGAAAATCCAATTTTGACAGCGCGTAAGGTAATGCGGTTGCCTGCAAGCTACTGTTGTTTACGTATTTTTTTGTAGTATTTAGAGAACGTTATAAAACAATAATAACATTTTAGCTTTTTTCGGGTTTATCTAGCGTTTTTATCACTGTTTTGCATTTTATTTTATAGGGTTTTATTAAAAATGATAAGTTAACATTACTGTTCACAATAAAACGTTGCGCTTTTATTTAGGTATGTCATTTCAACGTAAAAGCCATGCGTTATTTTGCGTCGCGTCTTACGCGCTAATTAAGGTATGGCTGTAAATTAAAGATATATACAGTGTCGTGCAAAAGAAAAGCAACAAACTTCATATTTAAGCTTAAACAGAAATATTTCATACAAATTTTCATTAAAAAATAAGAGTTTGTTTATTTTTATGATGAGTAATGAAAAAGAATTTTAGTAGTCCAAAATTTGCAACTCTCTTAAAAAAAAATCCACCAAAAATGTCCAAAGGTAAAAAAGAGTGTGCAAAACAAAAGCAACAAATTGTAAAATTGTATGCAAACATTTCTTTTTTCAAGAATAACAAAACATTTCCACCGTAAGCTAGTTTTTAGATGCTAAATTATTTAATTGTACTGGTGTAACTTATTAGAATGGTCAGAGATAAATATTGCCAAGCCTTGAAATCTCAAATAATTAATAATCTCGAATAAGGAGAAAAGCAAGCTTCGGTTGCTAAGAAGTATAACATTAACAGATCTATTATTAGCAAATTGCTTAAAAAGTATAAATCGACAAGAAAGCTTACTGTAACTCATTTAAGAGTCCGTCTACGAAAAACTTCCGAGCGATAAGATAGAGAAATAAGTCGTATTAATGAAGTTGTTATAACTCTTATGTTAAATGTGCACGACAGTACAATTCATAGACGTGCCATAGATAATAATTTAAATGGTTACATACCAGCAAAAAAGCCATTGCCAACCAGGAAACATATTCAGAAAAGGTACTAAGCTAACAAATTGATTTTTGTTTGCTGTTATTTGAATTAGTACTAATACTTTTGGGTGCTTTTATTTATTTAGATTAAATTTTGCTAAAATATTTCTGAAGTGGACCGTTCAAAAATGGAAAACCGTACCACGAATCATTATTTAACTTAATAAACTCAGATGGCATGTCCACAGTACGACGCTTGCCTGGCAAACAGCTTGAATCACAGAATTGTAAAATTAATTTTAAACACGGTGATGACAGCGTGATGGTGTGGACAAATGGAGTTAAATCGTTTCACAGAACTGACACGGTACAATAGACCGTTTCATATATTAAAAAATTCTTAAAACGAAGATGGTTCCCTACGCTGAATGGAATATGCCTCTTCGATGGGTGTTTCAAGATAATAATAATCTGAAACACACATCGAGGTTGGTCAAGGAGGTCGTAGAAGCGAGTAGGATTCAAGTTCTCAATTGGCCTGCACAATCGCCCTACTTGAATCCTATTGAAAACCTCTTTGGGATGCTAAAGAAGCGTTTTTCCGGAAAACGATTTTAAAATCGTAGCGTATTCCACAGAATGAGCTCGATAATCTAATTGAATCTATTCCACGCAGATGTAAAGAAGTTACTAGAAAAAAGGATCTTATACAAGATATTAATTTGTAGCTTTTGTCTTGCACAGCTTTTCATAGAGACCTGAATAGTTTAATTTGAGTTTTTAGTAAAGACGTAAATTAAATTAATTTACTTATTATCTATTTTCAAACATATATTATTGTGAAGTACTTATGGTTTTTTGTTTTTTGTATAACCATTTTAATTCCAAATAAACTGGTTTTTTTATATATTTATAAAATGTGTTGCTTTTGTTTTACACAACACTGTAGCTTACTATATCTCGATTCATAAAAAATTGTACTTCAACTAATTTCATTTAAAATAGTTTCTTTTTTTACCACCCAGTTATTTATTGTTTCATTTTTTCGGCTTCTTTTTTTACGTTTTTTTTACAATAAGATTAATCTTAAGTAAAATTCAAAAAAAATGTAGCCTTGACCATGGCGAAATAATTACTAGGTGGTCGCAATGGCGAATTCGTTCCTTTTCGCCAAAACGTTAAATGTCAAACACCATATAAAAAACAATATCCACATTTTTTACATAAGGAGTTTTACAAGGCGAATTCACATAAGGTGGCAGCGCGGCTACAACAAGTGTATGATAAACTTTAGAACACAACTAATTACTACACTTTTTTCTTACCCTTTTCAATAACGTTTTTACTAAGATTTAAAACTCTTCTTACAATTCTTTTTTAAAGAATAATAAAAAAAGAAATTTTGTGATATAAAATGATTCACTTTTGACAGCTATTCTACACATTACAAAATTAAACAAAAAATTGTCAGCTGCCGCAACGATGCCACCTGGTAAAATTAATTCGCCTTGGAGTTTGACATTTCAGGTTTTGGCGAAAATTATTGAATTCGCCATTGCGACCACCTAATACTGATTCGCCTTGCCCTTGACCCTTGTGTCATAATTTCTTAATTTTTTTTTTCGTTATTTTCTTTTATTCGTCTATTTAATTTTTATTTATTTTTTGTTTGTTTATAATTATTTGATTTTTTCTTTTCATCAAACTATTTGAGAAAATAATTAAACAACATGTTGCTTAACTTCATAATCTTGAAATTCCTTCATGTTTAATCAACAGGTCGTTCAAACAAACATTTTTCATTGTTGTTGTTGTTGCTGTTCAAGTTTATTTTATTATTTTCTCTCATACCCATTCAGTTAGTCACTCAATTGCTGTTACTTCGTCACACTCACAACACACGCCTTAACCCTCTGTTGGCTAGAGGACAAAAAAAAATTATGTAAAAACAAAAATGAAATAATTGGAAAAAGAAGAAATATGATACAAATTATTTAGAAAGACAGTCAGTTATGTTTTATTTTGCTGTCATTTTTGGTATATTACTGTTGTTGTAGTACATATAAATTTAGATTGACATGGCATGCTTGAGTTATTGTAACAACATGATAATCTCTCTTAATTTTAATTTGTCTATTGTTGTTTTTATTTATGATCTGTTGTTCTGTTGTTTTTTTTTAATATAAAATAAACGGTTGAATTTTAAACATAACATTTACTTTATATAAAACGCTAGACAAAATATCAAAGAATGTTTTTGTTGTATTCAAAGGACTGTAATCAGTATAGGTAACATTATTTTCTCATTTTCTTGCAACTTAAACCCGCCACACATCCTCTGAAAACGGTTCGTAGGACTATAAATATTCACATTATTTTTTTTATAATTTTTTATACTTAAAAAACTTTAAACTCGCAGAAAGGTGCTTAAAATCAGATACCTATTATTCGAAAACATTAAGACTATTACAGATTAATTCAAATATTTTTAGATTTAGGATTTGTGAATCGGAAATTAAAGGGGATCTTTGAAGCAGAGCGCTTAATATTTGGTTAGTTTCTTAAACCCCTTACATCTTTCATTAATGAGCCCATAGAATCTTCCTATTCGTTATTTAGTTCTCGACTACTTGACTACTGATTTTCGGCCATTTTCGAATTTCTGTTTTATTGCAAAGTCCAATATAATTTACGGCAAAAATAAAATATTATCCCTATTAAACTTTAATTTGTTTTGATATAATAAAATTTTTAATTGGTTCAATTATTTCTTTAATTAGAAATTATTTTCTCCTTTTTAATTAAATATATAATTGGTGCAATTAATTGTTTAATTATTTTTGCATTTGTTTTTTAATGAAATAGATAATTAAGAGAATTAAAAATTTAATTACATTTCAATCTTAACTCAGGCGAATGTAGAGCATTTTTTTAACTTAAGACTGACTTCAAGTTGTTTAGGCACGATAAAGCTCTTTCACAGTTGCTATTTTTAACTTAAAAACAAGAAGGAGGTTATCAATTCAATCTTTGTGCCTGCATTTCTAAACTGATGGCCATTTCTCTACCTTACTTAGCTCTTCAGGAAACTTCTCACAATTATTTTAAATAAACTAAAGATTTTTGTCTAAACAATAAAGTAAAGACAAAAATCAAAGTTCAAGCAAAAACATATTTTTGTAAATATCGAAAATTATTTTTATACACCCAATTTAGAATTACTAAACGCTAAAATTTTTTTTAAATTTTTGTTGGTATTTTGGAAACTTCATATATTTTAAACATGCCTTTCTACACGCTCACTGACGAAAAATGCCTCTTAATTAATACAAAAATTTTCATTTTAAATTAAAAGAAGAACTCTATTTTATTTCAAACGAATTTATAATTCTCAGTTGGACTGATATCTTTTTTTTAGAAAAGTGTAGATGGCTATAACTTTTACTTCATACAAACTTTAGAAAAGTGTAGAAGGCGACAGTTTTTTGTTTCAAATAAATTTTTAGATCTCAGGTAGACTGAGACTTTTTTAAGAAAATTCTGGATGGCTACATTTTTTAGTTCAAATGAAAAAAAATATTTTTTTTTTTGTTGAGTGATTGAAATTTTAAGGTGATTGTACTCTTTCCTTATAAGAAATATTTCTGCAACAGGCGTACTTTAATTTATTCGTTTCTAGATTTTGTAATTCTTTTCGAAACAATTAATACTTTTATTTTCACTTGCACGCATTTTAAATTATAACATTGAAATAAACAAAAAATTAAATATTTTAATGAGTTTTGAATGCTGTCTTTAATTTTATTTTAAAATTATTTTAAATTATTTGCGTCTTTTTTTATTTTCCTTTTTTATGTAAACTTTTATTGTCGCTGTATAAAAATAAAACATTTAAATGCAAGTTCTTCAATTGTTTAGCTTTGAAGTATTTTTTTTTTCAAAACTGAGACACAATTTTAATTATTTTAACCTTGGCATTGACATTTTATTCAAAAAAGCACACACAGAATGAATGCTGGATTGTTGTTTGTTAGTTATCGCAAAAAAAAAAAAAACTAATTCAGTTGATGAAACTTTTATCAATTTAAATATAAAAGTTTCAAATAGATTTTAATACATGTTTTTTTAAATTTTCACTAAAGAAACTCTGAATGTATAATAATTTAAATTTGCATTTAATATTAAATGACGTAAAGAAACATTATAAAGTTTATGGAATCATAATAGAAAAATTTCATAAACATTTGAATAAAGTCTTTTAAAAAGAAATTTTTAAAATATTGTAAGATAACTGTGTATTTCGTTTTCAAAAGAATATTATTCGAATTTGTATGACTAAATGTCTTGTGTGCTTCAAAGTGTCTTTTCCGAATCGACATAAAAAATAACTTACGCTTCTTAATGAGTTTTGATTTTTAAACGAATGCTTTAATTGGAAAATCGACTTACTTAATTACAAATTGCCGTTTTTACAACTTCTTTTAAATTATAAATTTAAATGAAAGATATTGCCTCACCCAAATCAGAGTGTATTGAAATTTAAATTTACATTTTAAAAGAATCTGTAGTTAATTGATTTTGCAATTGGTTAATTATATAAATCTGGCAACATTGTTTTTAATTAATTCGTTACCATCTCCTGATATTTTTACGATTAAATATATTCTGGGACACTAATAGTTGATTAAGGCTTTTAGGTTTAATGGCAACATTTTAAAGATCATATTTAAAAAGTTGCCAGACTTAAGGAGAGAATTGCTTTTAAACCCATGGCATTTTTAGTTGAAACAGCTGCTTTGCTGGTTGCTTAAACCAGTTTATCAGGAAACTATCATTTAGACTTTTGTAGTTCATGAACGAACTAGTTCATTTAAATGATTCCAACGATTGAACTAAGTGAACTAGTCCATACTTTTAAGTGTACCTATGTAGTTCATTTTGGAACTATACCTTGTATTTAAACTACCACACAAGATGAACTGGAATTAATATCTGTGTTTCCTTGTTGACTATTTCGGACATGAAACTAGTGCTGCCACGCATTTTCTAAACATTTGTTTTGGCAATGCTACGGTGTTGTTGTTGTTATCATATTTTAAAAAGAATATTTGAACTAAAAGATCTTTTGAACTAAAGAAAGCGTTTGAATTAAAAGTTGAAAAGTACGAACAATACGTCAACATTTGAATTAAGATAGATTTTGACTTAAGAAAGCCTTTGAACTAAAATTTGAACTAGTTCATGTTCAAACTTTGAACTTAAAAGAGAAAAGTTTTTCTTAAGTACAAAAATTTTATTAACATTATGAAAATTGTTTTTAATGTACACAAAATAATTTTAAAGCTTTAACAAAAATTACCAACAGACAAACCACGTTTATTTTGTTGTCTAACGGTCGGATGGGCTGCTGTAACATAAGTCGCATTTTCAAAAGAGATGGTTCTAATTAAAAAACAGTTTAAAATCTGAAACAGAAGGTGTTACAATGTGATAATAATTATTTTGGAAAATCCTATAAAAATTTAGTTTGCTAAAATGTAACTGTCTGTCTTCTACGCCACTGCTGCCCCGCCTGTAAGAAGAGTCAAGTTGACATCAAACTCATTTTGACAGATTAAATCAGCCGTTTTACATTTTTTTTGTACAGAAATAAAAAATGATGTAATTGTTTAAACTAAAATAAAAATTCATTTACATTCTGTTTAAATTCCTTAAAACTAATAACAAACATCTGTCAATTTAATATGCATAAAAATAAACTGCATAAACGGTATGACAAGACCGGAAACTACGAAATACACTCTGGAATCTCAAAGCCATAATTTAATGGTGTCATCTATTGAAAATATGTAGCCTTACGTGTGGCCCTCGTGTAGCGTTTAATTACCATAAAACAGGGCCGTTGTAAATAATAATTCAAATTTTTGAGAAATAAAAATATCGGGTCAAATTTTTTTTGTTTATAAATGGCTTTGAATTTTTTTTTTTATAATTATTAAAAATAACTTATACAAACACACAACAAAAATTAAAAAAAAAAAAATAATAATAAAAATAATTTATTTGAATATGTAACATTCAACTAGGTTTTTCTTAATTAATTTGCTTAATACGAGGGCTGCTATAT
Source organism: Cistogaster globosa (assembly GCA_937654795.1). Classification (NCBI taxonomy): domain Eukaryota; kingdom Metazoa; phylum Arthropoda; class Insecta; order Diptera; family Tachinidae; genus Cistogaster; species Cistogaster globosa. The sequence goes on along the minus strand of OW569404.1, from coordinate 133,310,859 downwards.
ATATTTCTGGCCTGGCAGCACTGAGTGCTGCAAAGTGCAATCTGACATTTCCATCGGAAAGTTTGTCATTTTTAAGCATAATCGTACTCAAAACGTTTTGACGTACGACCATTATTTGTGTTATTTACAGTGACTTGAAAAAAATAATATAGAAAAAAATGGAATTAACTCGTGAACATTTTCGTGCCATCATTTTTCACAACTTTCGACGTGGATTATCACGACAAGAGTGCATTGATGAACTTAAATCTTTGTATGGCGATGAAGCACCATCCTATAGTACTGTGAAAAATTGGTATAATGAATTTAATCGTGGCCGAAGCTCGCTCAAAGACGAATTCCGTGAAGGTCGTCCAAAAACGGCTGTTGTGCCAGAGAACATTGATGCTGTGCGTGAACTCATAATGCAAGATCGACATGCGACATACCGAGATAGAGACATCCTTGGACATTTCTTCCACCAGCATACATTTGATACTGCATGAACACCTGGCCGTAAAAAAGGTTTGTTCTCGTTGGATCCTGCACAATTTGAAAGTCGCTCAAAAAAAGGCTCGTGTCGATTGGTGCAAAGAAATGTTGCAAAAATACGATTGCGGTGCTTCAAAAGACGTTTATAAGATCGTCACAGGTGACGAATCATGGATATATGCGTATGAGCCCGAAACGAAACAACAATCGACTGTGTGGGTCTTCAAAGACGAGAAAAATCCAACGAAAGTTTCTTCGGCAAAACTGGTCATGTGGTGACTGTTCCGCTTGAGCAACGTAGGACGGTCAATTCTGAGTGGTACACTACAATTTGTTTGCCTGAAGTCATCGGAGAAATTCGAAAAACCAACAAGAGAAAACGAATCATTGTTCACCATGACAATGCGAACTCTCACACATCGGCTCAAACGTCGAATTAATGGGTCATCCGCCGTACAGCCCTGACTTGGCACCTAATGATTTCTTCTTGTTTCCGCACATCAAGAAAAAAATGCGTGGTCAACGATTTTCGTCGCCAGAAGAAGCTGTTGAAGTGTTCAAAAACCATGTTTTAGAGGTGTCTCAATCGGAGTGGAAAAAGTGTTTCGACAACTAGTTTGAGCGCATGCAAAAGTGTATAAATCATGTTGGAGAATACTTTGAAAAACAACAAAACCATTTTTGATTATAAATATTCGCATTTTCACTATTAGGCCAGAAATATAAAGAGCAGCCCTCGTAATTAAAAAAAAAAAACAATTTGCATAAATATTCAAAAGTATTTGGCCGGTATGTCGATTTTAAAAATTTTATTTTAAAATAAAATAAATATGTTAATTAAAATACAAATTAAGCACTTGATTTTTCATTGGCATGTTGTATTTGTTTTTTAGGTAAAGACAATTTTATTTTATTTATTATTTTTCCATTTAAAATGACGGTTCTTTTTCTTTACAAATTCAAACGGCGCTTTAAGTCAGTTTTTTGTCATTTTTTTTTTTTTGCTTTCGCAATAAATAAACTAGTGAGTGGCCAACTTTGTTTGCTAATAATAAATTAGATACACCAATAAAAATAAAAATTTACTTCATGAATAAATAAAATTTGAATGGTTTCTAATAACACTCCCTAATCCCAGTCATAAAAATTCAAAGCAAAACAGTTCACAAATAAGAATTTAACGTTTTACTTATATGTTTGGAATGTCAAATATTTATTAAATATTTCCATTGAAGTGTTTAACACACACACAAAGCACAATAATGAATTGATTCATTTTAATAGCCGGATGCATTTATTTTTCATTATTAAATTTATTTTAAATGTTGAAGCAAACTGCCTTAGAAAGTACGAGGGGAAATCAATAAATCTCTAAAAAAAACATCTAAAAAAATCTGAGCTTATATTTAGGTGTTTGTACCCCACGTAAAGTTAAAAATACCGCTGCAATGTCTGCCCGTCTGACACAGATGCCTCTTACTCTAGCTCTCTGTCGCTTGAAATACATTTATGAATTGAAGGAATGTTACAGACACACACTCGATATTTACATAGAGTCAAAGCGACCTTGTCGGTCTTAAAGATGAATATAAAAAATAAAATTAAAGCTTAAACGGGAACGCAATAGAAAATCCAATTCTGCCGTCTGGTGAATTAATTATCCAATTCAAAAGTTTTTAATAGCTCGAAATATATCTTCAAGAGATTCCTCAACGTTTTAGCCCTCTGGATAAGTCTTTGAAATAAACTTAAAACAGGTTTTTGTTGCAAGGATAATTTTTCCATTTGATTTGCATATTTTTTCTCTCATCTTCTCTCGTCTTTCCACGAAAAAGTTTTAAAAAAGTAAATTAGTGACACAATTGGATTTTTATACCAGTTTTTGAAAAAAATTAAATTATTGAACTGTGTGATATTTCCGTGGCTTTAACAAGTTGCTGTTTTCCCAAATTAAACAAAAAAAATATAAAGGACAATTTTTAAAACCCTGCCTTAACTGGTCGTCATGAACGGAAGTCATTATTTGAGCCGTTTATTTTGAAAGTGATATAAGTCAATTTGCTTTTAAGCTGTTGCACATATTTAAGGGATTGTGTTTCCAAAGGTTTTTAAGATACTGAAGTTAATCTCTACAATGTGTCAGTCAACCGGCTGATACAAATGTAAGATTTACCTAAAATACTGTCATGAAACAGGATCAAATAATCCAATTGGATTAAATTCTAATATTGATAAAATCACCTTAAAAAAATAATTCGTCGTTTGTACTAAAAATATTTTTTTAAAATTTTGTTGAAAAAATTTAAAAATTTTCAGTCAGTCTTAAGTTCATATTTTCAGTTTTTATTGATGAAAAAAATTAATTTTCAATTTTCGTAACTTATTTCAAATTTATTAGGAGAGAAAAACTATTGTATTTTTTAAGGAAATGCAAACAATTTCTTAAAATTAAAAAATAATAGAAGTTAAGCAGTATTTTTGGAAAAATTAATAAAGAAAAAATTTTTTTTTTATTTTCCAAGAAAAAATTTTAATACATTAAAAATAGTTGGACAAAATTTTTTATTGGTATAAATTTTAAATAAAATGATATGTTTATTCGAACACGTTTAAAAATTCACAATTTTAAAATTTAAATTGAAGACGAAGTTTCTAATGCCTGCAAAATATCGATCTTCTGAACTTAATAAATGATAAACCTGTCTCAATCAATCAAAAATAAAATAATACCAAATTCCTTTTATTCTTCAAAAACGTGTTCCACTTTCAAGTCAACTGTGCGTCACATTTCTAAAAAGTATACTTGCGCCATATAGTTCAATTTAGATCACTCATTTTAGTTCAAAGATTAAAAATGAACTAGTTAAAATTTTAGTTCAAGGGCTCTCTTAAGTTCAAAATGTCTCTTAATTCAAATGTTCTGTAGACGTATTGTTGCTACTTTTCAGCTTTTAGTTCAAACGCTTTCTTTAGTTCAAAAGCTCTTTTAGTTCAAATGTTCTTTTTAAGATATGATGGCAACAACACCGTAGCATTGCCAAACCGTATATTCAATGAAATGCGTGGCAGCACTAATTTCATGTACGAAATATTCAACAAGGGAACAGACATGGATGCTAGTTCATCATGTCTGGTAGTTCATATACAAATTATAGTTCAAAAATGAACTAGGTATAATTAAAAGTATGAAATAGTTCATTTAGTTCAATTGATGAAATCGTTTAAATGAACTAGTTTGTTTATGAACTACACAAGTCTATTAAAAAGGCAGGACTTAAAGCACATCATGGTATTAAAAACGTAACGGAAAAGAAAAAACTATTCAGTAACAAAAATTGTTAGGAAGTTATTGCTTAACAAAATATTCTGCTATAATACGTTTTAATACAGAGTGGAATGGTGACATAAAAGAGACATAATATTCATGTATTTTATGTCCCACTCAAGAGTGACATAATGTCCATGGACTCTATGTCCACGGACGTTATGTTATGACACCTCCATGATGGTAAAAAATTAAAAAATGATTTTCAATCAGGCATTTCTACAATGTTTAAGCGTACGATAATTTTACACAAAATTATTGATGAAGAATTTGTTTCTGGAATCATTCTTAATATCATCTCAAGGTCATTTATTCATTGGTAATTTATGCTTTAACATTCTAATATTTGGAGAATATAAGGAAAATAGTCAAATCTGTTTGTTTGGCACTTGGAACTAAGAACAGTCGGAAAGTTCTGCCAAAATAAAACATCGCCCCGGTGAGGCGTGAAATGGACTTACTAAAGTTAACGTATTGATTGTTAATTTAAACACATTTTCGTTCTTATATTATCGATTTTATATTATGATCTTTTAAAAGCAAATACCAGTCATAAATATAAAATTCTTTCACTTTTGAAAGAAACCTCAAATTTACTCTTTTACTGTAAAAATTAAACCTTAACAAATCTACCTTTACTTTCATGTAAGTAAATCAAAAATATTTCAATTCAAATGTTATTGTTTTCCTTTACAACTGATTTATTACACATTTGAATGTATGTGTGTGTATGTGTAAGTATTATGCCTGCATTAGAATCTTTCTTGAAAAGTTGAAATGAAAAAAATTAAACAAGAAAATGTTGAACTATTAAACATTGAAAAGAAAAAAACATTAGTATTTACTACAAGATAAACAGAAAAACAGCTGGACAGACAGACAGACACTCAGTTTGTGGTCATAAATTGTTTATGTTCTATTAATATGTTTGTTTGATTTTTAGAGAAAAGTAACTTCTAAAACAAATTGTTAATGCAAGCAAAATCTCTTTGAGTGGTTTTATGAGTCCCTCCATGCAACAGACTTGATTTTTTTTTATTTTACAAAAAAAAGTATAGTCAGTGACAAGAAAAAGTTTACAAACAAAAACTTTTAAAGTTTATGTGTCAGTTTTAAAATTATTTTTATTTACATTCAAGTAACACATTTTATTTAAAGAAAATCAATTTCCAATATTTTTAAGTTTCAAAATTAATTATTTTTCGAACTATTAAAAGCCAAAAATAATTTCAATCCGGCTTAAGTTCATGTTTATTTTAATTTCTTACTTTATTAAAGAAAGAAAATTATTTAAAATTTTTTAGGTTAAATTTACATTTGCTTAATTCACAAAATCTTGTATTTTGTATTGAATACACTTTCTGTTTATATGCTTGTGAACACGCAGTGTATTATTGTATCGATTTATTTTGTATATTAAACGTCAAAAAGCAAATAAGAAGAAATAAGTATTCAGAAAAAGGTTTTCGGGAAGTAAATAGGACTGAAAAAATCATTTTTTTTTGTTAACAAATTTTTAAAATCAACAATATATATGTCTTTTGTTTATTTTCTTCTTCTCAATGTGATATGGAATTCACTTGTAGTTGATAACACGATTACCAATACCACTTTTCAAAAACATGCCAAAGAAAAGTGTATTGGTGTATTGAAATTTTATATGAAAATTTCCAACAACAAGCATACACTATTGTATTTTAATTGAACAATACACAGTATACACGGATACAAGGGGTTTTGTGAATTAATCAATTAAAAGAATTTAATTTAGCAATTTCTAATATTCTTTGCTTAATTGACCGTTAAAAATTAAATAAACGTGAACTTAAGCCGTATTAAAACAATTTATTGCTCTATCATTGGGTATGATTGAGGGGAATAACATAACATTCCAAAATCGAAATTAGATAGATCAAAAAAAGCTGATAGAAAATGTAGCGCACCATTACATTTTGATAGTGTCCTTTAAAAACAAATATTTTTAAATAATTTTCCTTTTTAATAAATTTCAAAACTGAAATAAATTTACGTGAATTCAAGCCGAATTAAAATCACTCATTTGCCCTAATCATTGGGTATGACGTGACAGGAACCCAAAAAAAAATAAATTCACTGATCCAGTTGTTTTACAAATTTTTTAATCAAATTAAAAAAGAAAATACTTCCTGCTTTTCTACGTTACATCGTATTCGTTTAAATGCTGGGTCATGCACTGCAACGTTAAAAAAACAACAGCAACAACAATGATGTGTGCCCATTTTGTTGGAATTAAAATTTCAGAGACTATAACTAAACTACAAAGAAAAATGTTGGAAGACAATTTAAGGTATTAAGTGGGTCGAAAATTCTTTCACCCTTGAAACCCAGCCATCAATTAAATCAATGAATTTAAGGATCTGTCAATTTGGAACACGATTTGAAATCAAAAAATCTTCTTTAATGACGACCAAAGTCATTTATTTTCCGTATTACACAAAAGTGGAGTGTTACAAATTCTTACGGTACTAAATAGTAGTACCGTTATTACATACATAAATGACAAATGAAAAAACATTACTGCTGTTGGAAATTTTTTTTAATTTTAAGGTTATTAAATCACAAAATCTTGTCAAACTGAACATTTCTATCGAAAGGATGGCATCACTTTAAATGACAATTTCGTATAAATTTTGCTTAAACAAAGGTTTTAATAAGAATTAAATTGCCAAACTTATTATTTTATGTTTGGATTTATATAAAACTTTCGAAAGAACTGCATAATTACAAAGCTTCATTATTATTTCTTTCCCCTCTTTTTTAATGACCTTTTGTTTTATATATTTTTTTTTTAATTTTAAGTTTAGTTTCATTTTTTGTTGTTGACTGTAAGTGTTTCGATTATTCTTTATATTTAGTGTTTTAAAAGTTTTAATAAACTATAACTTGGATTCAATGGAAGATATTTATTGATTTTTTTTTTCTAATTATTATTTTAATACTTTTGAAAGTGGTAAAACGAGGTTTAAAAGAATTTGTAAATTAAAAAAAAAATAAAAATTTGTAAAAAGGAAAAAACTTAAACAAATTACAACAAGTGTTAACGATAAGTGGTATTTGCTATTTATCCCTTACCATTAATGTAGCGATGCTTGGATGTTTATTCCCATCAAATGATGCTGGAAGGCAGTAATAATAGTGGTGGTGATGTGGCACGCAGCCAAAATTTTATTTATAATTTTATTTTTTTCTTAATAATGATCAATTTTTATTTTTTCGGGTTTTTAATTTCGTTGTAATTATTTGCAAAATTAATTTAAGATCAATCATCGTGTTTTCATATGAAAATAATCAATGAAATAAAGTTTGGATTATTCCCAAGATGACTGTTGGAATAAAATTTTTCAATTTCAAAAATGTTGTTGAATGCTGTTATTAAACAGTTTAAAAATTAAACAGAATTATGAGGTTTAGGCCATTTAAAAATAGGAAAAGAGCGGTACAACGAAAAACGGTGCATGTCAAAAACTAAACACTGTTCAGAAGTTCATTTGAGCATGTTTTGAACTATCGTTTAGTGAACTACTTAAAACAACAACTACAAATAATACAAAACTATAATATAAAGAATGAAAACATGGTGGTCGAAATGGCTGCCATATTTTTGTATAAAATATGGTTTTCTTGGTATAGTAACAAGAATTATATTATATTTACTGTTACAATATTTATGGTTACGGAAAAGCAATTCTAATTATTTTAATTAAAGCTTTAGTCACTATAATGAATGTTTTAGTTAATATTTGATCAATAATTATTAAATATGTTAATGATGATTAACTTTAACAAAATAATTTTTGCTAATTAATTTAACCCCAACCATATTTTATTAATTATTCCAAAATATTATTATTTATATTTAAAGTAGTTTTTTGTATGTAAGAATAATATGACTAAAAACAAACAAAGAATGTTTATATTTACAATTGATAAGTATTCAAATTCATATTTGTTGTTACTTATAAATAATTTATCTGACATTCTGTTTCTTACACGTTAAGAGACTTTCAAAATAACTGCTGTGTGTCCTAGGGTGTACCTTAAATAATACCATTTTTAGTTTAAAATCAAGCATTATAATTAAAATAATTACGATAATTATTTATAGATTACAAACATTAAATTTGCATCGACTCATGTTTAACTTCTGTTAATTTACCATAGAATGGTCTGAATAGATTTTAAATAAAGTAAAAACTTAAAAATGGAAATGGAAATTACAATGATAAAATATTTCCTTTTGTACCTGCTTTAATATACAAATTTACAAAAGAAAGTTAAAACTTCTATCCCCAAGACAATAATAACCAGCAAGAGTGCTATATTCGGCTATGCCGAATCTTATATACCCTTCACCATGTATGTTTATCTAGTTACATGAAGTACCTTATAAAAAAAAAAAAAAAAAAAAATACATAAAAAAATAAAAAAAGGTAAAAAAACTTGTATTGCGGTAAAAAAGAAATAAAAAAAATAAAAAAAGTATTCAGTACGATATATAATTTTACATAAAATTTGATCAGCTCGTAATGCGCTAAACATTTTTTAAAAAAATCTGGTATTTCCTTAAAGGTCTCTTGAAAAGATTTTAACTGAAACCCATATTGACAATCGAACTTTTTTATTTAAATTTCAGAGGCCCCATAACTCGGAAAATATGGGCGAGCGCCAATTTTTAAACTTGTTGTTATATTTCTTATTTTTTAATTCTCTATCGCTGCCTAAATTGGTTTTTTGAATTACTTCATTGTTCCAAATGATATGGAAAAATTAGAGGCCGGTGTGGTGTTTAATCTACTGCCTTGAAGGACATGGACCAATCTTGCTGATTTTCAATAGGACTCTTTTGAAACTATATCTGATCAATTGACGTTTTTAAATTTTCTTTAGCTGATCTAGTGCCTTGGCAAAGTTGATTTCAACACTAACACATACGGACAGACGGACCCCTCTGAAGCCCAAGTTCAAAATAAAACTTTTATTATTTTTAAAAACTCTATTTTTTCGGTTCTTCATGCGGACCCCTTGGATGGTTGATACGGACCCCCATTTGAGAACCGTTGCTTTAGAGGGTCAACTTTGTGGTGAAGGGTATAAAAATGTGTAGCTTTTATTTATAAAAAATACCCGATTTTTTACCTTTTTATTTCTTTTTGGGTTATTGGAAAATTCGATATTTATTTAAAAAATTTTTAAATTTTTTTAAGATGCAGTAGCATATGAAATATAAGAATCTGAATAATAATTTCTAGAGTGAAAATTTTATTTTCAAATTTGAAATGCCATTAAGAAAATGCTTTACCATTTATTTCCGATTTGTATTTTCTTAAACCGTGTTCCAGAGACCTGTAATTATAAACTCACTTTAAAAACCTATCGATAGTGTCAACTTGAAATTTTAAAGCGAATCAAGGACTGACCACTTTTTTAAAATTTGCATGTTTCAAGCTAAATACGGAACACCTAAACCCGTTTTTGTAACACGGGTGCCTCTTATTGATATATCGACTGAAATCTTTGTCTTTTTTTTTGGGGAAGTGCTCCAGCTAGAAAATGCGTTAGCATTATTTTAGGATGGTTCCATTTCCGAGTCCAGGCACCCAGCTTATCATCTAATCCCATCTAATGCAGCGTCTAGATCGGCTTTCTTTCTTCTTAATATTGATTTGCAGAATTTTGTTACCGCTTTTCACTTTCTTTCATCTTCTGGCACAATATTAATAATAATAATAAAATTAATAAAAAAATAAATAAATAAATAAAAATTTTCGTGATCAACCGATGGATGGTACAACGCAAAAAGAAAGGTACAAGAGAAGTAACAAAGAGAACAGTGAAGAAATTAATATTGATATGAATACTCTTGGTATTCTTATTTACAAATTTATTTAAATAAATAAATGATGTTTCCAATGTACACAATCTAAGGTAGTTAGATGCGAATAATGCTGATGAAGCATTTAGCGGCCCAGAAAATGCAGAATTACATTCTGCTGTTTTCTTTAAAAACCGTCTGAATACATTTGTAAAATAATTTTTCTTTCTGAAAAATTAACTTGAGCCAAAAATAAATTTTAATTCATTTATATCCACAGTTCAACCCCTAATTTAATAAAAATTAAAATAAATAATATTTTTGCTTACTGTCATTTATTGTGAGATGTTAGATTTCCCATATTGATAAACCGACTAGGACCCCCTCTATCTCTTTTCTGGGAAGTTCTCCACCCCGAGAATTACTTCAGAATGGTTCCCTTTTTATTGGAATGTCTATGCCCTTCTCTTTAACTTTTGGCTCGCGTCCAGGCGCCCGGCTTATTAAAAAACTAAAAGCCAACAATGAATTAGAAAAAACGTTTAAAGGTGAATAAAGTTGTTTGAACCAATTATGTGCGTATTTTTTATTAAACATTAAATTATGTAATTCAATATCATGCAACTTCTAGATCGACCTTTTATCTCCTTTTTCTTTCATCCTTGAGCATGTTGTCTATAATGTTTGCATCCCTGATTGCCCTGTAGGCGTCTTCTTCTCTTGGTGACACTTTAGTTTTAATGTAGACAATAGGTTGAGTCACACTTGTCCATTGTGAGTAGAAAGTTGCAAAAGTTAATGAGATCTGACAGCACTTGAGTACAAAAGTAATTTATATCAAAAAAATTCCTTTCACCTTATTTTCTAACATTTGAGATGAGTTATGCTGTTCGTCTTTTTTTTTCTGTCAAATTCCTATCTGTTTTGGCATTTTTGAGCTGCTGGCCATATTTTTTCTACTCAATTCATGTCGTATCATAACAGAATTTGCTAATACTGTGCGGTATGCGAAGGTGACACGTAAATCAGCAGTTCAAAGCACCGCTAACAAAGCCTTGGCTTTTCTCCTCAATAATTATATAAATAATAAAATTCATAAAAAGTAAAGAAACTCTTTTTCAGTTATAATTGTTTAAGCCATCACTGTAACCGTTCGAAATGTGTAAGTATGTAAATCAAAGTGTTAGAACAAACACATATAAAATTTCTTTTTATAAATAAATGAATGTATTGATTTATTTTTAATTTAAGCCATAACAAATTATCCGCATTCCTAAGCAAAACTCAAACACATTAATTTAAAATAAAACAAACAAATCAAAGAGTTTTTGTTTGAAATTTATCTACAACAACAACAGCAAGACATACCAATAAATAACAAAAATTAAACAACAAACGACAGCCATATATAATTTCGAAATCAAGTAAAATTAAAAAAACTAAAGTCCATAAATAAAGAATTTACAGTCCAAATTTAGTTTATTGTTACGTAAAAAACGGAATTCAAAAATTTACAATAAAAAATTTTAAAGAGAAATTTTTTTCTACACCTGGGTTTAAGAAAATAAAGAACTATTCTCAGTATTTGTTGTTTTCTTTCTTCCAGCCATAAATTTTTTAAAAACTCATCAATTTAATTTAAAAAAAATATGAAAAGCCTCCATTGATATGTCGTTCGCTTTAACAAGTTTGGTTGAAGTGGTCTAAAGAAACTCTCTAGCCGTTTGTAACCCTTTTACATGTTTTTCTTGCTTTTTGCTTTAATTTTTTTTATATATAAATTGATTGTTGTTTTTTTTTTCATTGTTTTACGTGTCTTCTAAATTTTAAATTCCATTGTAATAAAAAAAGCATTAAAACAAATTAAAAAATGCCAGAAAACCTGTAAATCAACATTCTGAGTTTTATTTTTTGTTTTTGTATTTCATTCAAATAAAATTGCGCTAATGTCTCATTTGAATGAAATATTCATTAAAACACAATAAGATAATTTCTTTTTAACTTAAAATACATGTCCAAACACAGAGTAAATAAACGAGTACGAGTACACAGAGACACAGTTTATAAGAAAATTAACTTACGCGAGCAAATGTAGCACACGTTTTTTTTTTAAATAACCCAGCAAAATATATTATTAAAAATATTTTAATGAAAAAAAATTGTCAAAACATTTTTTATAAAAATTTAAAATCAGGGAAACATTTTAAAAAAATTTTATAATTTTTGTTTGAAAAATGGTCACCCATCCGGAAAGTGTCTTTAAATTTTTATTCATCCAATTTCTGCTTAAACAAGTAACGATCTGCTGCGGTTAAAAAACAAGATCATATATGTCAAAACCACTACTCCTATGTAAACACCTTTAATGTTCAAACTTAATCAACACGTCAAGCGCAATGTTGTTTAAGGAATGTAACGATACGCCATTTCGCTGATCCGATATCGATACTCAAAAATAAATATTGCCGATCCCGATTCCGATAACGATACGCATATTGAAATTGAGCTCAAGTAAAAATTAAAAAAACTCAGGTAGAGTAATTCTTCTATTGTACAAAATAACAGTGTTTATTAATAAGCCATTCAAATATTCAAAATTTTCAATACATTTCACTTTCTAAAATTTAAATTTTTAAACCACAAAATGTCTGCAATGATTTTACAAAAAAAAAAAAACGATGGCATTCAGTTTAGATTGGCTCAAGATTTAAAACTGATATTTATAAGATTTAAAAGACAACGAATTCAATTTGAGATCATGTTAAAATAAATTAAAATTATAAAAACAACATTGCAAAAGATTAATATTTAAAATTGATATTAATGAGATTTTTGTTAAAAAAAACAAAGTGTTCTCAAATTTAGCGGAAATAAACGATTTTTTAAATTCGTTTGAAGCAGACCTGCAGTGGAAAATAGTCTCTCAGATGCGACAGAACACATTTGAATTTTATGTCCTGCTTTTAGTATTTAATTTCTCGCAGTTGTCATGAAAAAAAAAAAGAGTTGAAAATTGAATATTTTGTTAAAAAAAACTCTAAAGAAAAATTTAAGACGTATCGGCGTGTCGACAGTAAAATATCGATATATCCGAAAACCAGAAGTATCGCTGATATATTGAAACGGGTATCGGCTGCATCCCTAGTTATTTTGCTTGTAGCTTCAGTGCTGCTGAAGCTTTAGCCTTGTGCCATGTTTCCTTATCCTGTCAAATAAAACCCATTGAATAGATATAAAAATTTTAATAAAATCACTAGATTGACCTGCAAATATTGTCATTGTTTTTTTAACAAAAATAAAGGAAACTCTAAGCAAGTAAGAATGTTATATTTGGCTATGCCGAATCTTATATACCCTTCAACATAAATGTAAATCAGGTTTACTGAAGTACTTCAATTGAAAAAAAATATTGGAGTCAAAGAGAATTTAAAATAAGAAAAAATTAATTATTTTCTATAAAAATGTTACGGTTCTTAATGGGTTAAGCATTTTCTAAAAATTTTTAGTATTTCCTGAAACATCTTTCTACTTTTAAATGATACCCATATTGACCGACCATATTGACAATCGAGCTATTTATAAAAATTTCAGAGGCCCATAACTCGGAAAATAGGCGAGCTCCAATTTTATCACTTGATGTTTTTTCTTATTTTTTAATTTTCTATCGCTTTATATATTTATTTTTTTGATTACAGTAACTTTACTAAACTGGATTTGTTTTAAATGATATGGAAAAATTAGAGGCAGGCGTGATGTTTTGCCGATTGCTTTGGAAGACATGGACCGATCTTGCTGATTTTCAATAGAAAAAATTTTTAAAACTGTGTCTGATCGACTGGCGTTATGAAGTTTTCTCTAGCTTATCTACTGCTTTGGCAAAGTTGATTCCAAACTCCGGTGCGGACCAACGAACGGAAATCGCTCAATCGACTTCTAACTGAAATTTCCAACTTTCACAAGAGTTTTTATTTTTAATTCGTGTCATGATTTGAACATCAGCTTTAATACCCACTTTCATTACTGTTTAAAATTAATTATCTTAGGAAAAAAATTTTGCTGGGTTGTATTTAAATGGTTGTTTATTTGTTTGTTTTTATTTCAACATTTAACGCGTTTTTATACTAAAATTTTTTTTTTTTTTTTAATAAACAGCCATTTAGCATTCTTTAATAATTGCAAATACAAATGTCTAAATATTTTCCTTGAAGTTTAATTACTTAATTAAAATACAATTAATAAAACAATTAAAGTTAATAGCAAAACACCTCATGTTGTCGTTAAGTTAAGAAGAAGAAGCAAAAAACTAATGATGAATAATTTAACTAGAAGAGTTTAAGGTTCGAAAGGTTTAAGGTTTTTCCATTTGTTTTTCAATTAAATTTTAATTGAAATTAAAAGATCAGAAATTGTAATTTTTAAGCCGAGCCATAATAAATAATAATAAATATAAATAATAATAATAATAATAAAGCCATAGCATTCATTTATAATTATAGTTTGATTCAGAGTGGGGCACTTTTATTTTTTAAAATTTGGCCACTCAAATTTAAATCTAAGAACACAACTGGGACGAATTTCTTTCAACACGAAAAATTCGTCATTAAAACTTCGTTGGCTAAGTTCGTCCCATAAAGCACAACATCAAGGACAAAATTTGTTTACTTTTTGTGAGTTGATAGGGTGACCATATAAAAAAAATATTTGAAAAATTATTCATTAAAATAAACACAACTAAAAACTAATTTTTTATGCAACTACTGATTTGTTCACTTATTTATATTCAATGCTATAAAATATATTAAATTAATAATTTAAATAACATAACTTTATGCACTGCGTTACTTTGAAACTAAAACCTGGTCACATTTTTCTGAATTGTTCGTCGTTCGCCGGAGTAAGAAATAGAAACAAATCTATTGAAAAGTTCTTCGCGTATAACGAATGTCGTCCGTAGTCATGATTGTGTGCAGTTTTATATACACAAAATTGTTTTTTTTTGACGTCGTTTATTCGCTACCAAAAAGTCGTTGTTCGTCCCAGTTGTGTTCCTAGCATAAAGCAGTTTTAGACTTCGGGCCAAATTACAGCCCGCTAGTTATTAAATAGAAGTAAAATTTTCTTAATTAAAAAAATTTATAACGAAAAAAACTTCGTGCCAAGTTGTATTTCTTTTTATCTTCTGCCTAAATTTTAATTCTGATAAGAAAATGAATGCATTCGACTTATTTTTACTATCGGCCATATGTTCCTTTGCTGTTTCTTACTGCTTTTTTTATTATTTACTTTCATTAATTCTACGCTTATTTACGTGTTAAATACACATTTTGAAAATATTTTATTGAATTTATTTGTATTTATTTACTCATTGTGTGTTATTATTATTATTATTACTTTTTTTTAATTTTATTTTTCTACTTGTTTTTTATGATCTCACAAGAATGGTATTTTTATAGCGTGATATTTTTTTTTTAATTTTTAATTTAAAATTTTTTATTCATAAGGGGCTGGCTGACTGTAAGAGTCAGCATATTTGTTTGCTTTTGTACTTGAATATGGAGAGTTATTTCCATGGTGTGTAATTATATAAAACCACAGTAATCAAACTTTAAATATTTACACTTTTTTTCTTTAAATTAAACAAAAAACAAACAAAAAAATATATAAAAGAATGTACAATATTTATGCGAATTAAGTAATAATATTTACTTAAGTAAATTTTCAGCATAGTTTGATAAAGAAATATATAAATATTTAAAAAAAATAAAGAGAAAAAGAAAAGAAATTAAAATAAGTTATTTAAAAATACAAATTAAAATTGTATTAAATAACTAAATGCGATTTTATTATTTTTAACAAATTTCTACTGGTTTTGTTCGTTTTTTTTCTAGCTGCTGCTCTATATATTTCTGGCCTAATAGTGAAAATGCGAATATTTATAATCAAAAATGGTTTTATTGTTTTTCAAAGTATTCTCCAGCATGATTTATACACTTTTACATGCGCTCAAACCAGTTGTCGAAACACTTTTTCCACTTCGATTGAGACACCTCTAAAACATGGTTTTTGAACACTTCAACAGCTTCTTCAGGCCACGAAGAAGCTTGATGTGCGGAAACAAGAAGAAGTCATTAGGTGCTAAGTCAGGGCTGTACGGCGGATGACCCATTAATTCGACGTTTTGTCCAGTCAAAAACGCTCTGGTTTGAGCCGATGTGTGAGAGCTCGCATTGTCATGGTGAACAATGATTCGTCTTGTTGGTTTTTCGAATTTCTCCGTTGACTTCAGGCAAAGAAATTGTAGTGTACCACTCAGAAGTGACCGTCCTACGTTGCTCAAGCGAAGAAGTCGCCACATGACCAGTTTTGCCGAAGAAACAGGCGACCATTTGCTTCGAAGTGCTTCTTCCACGAACAACTTTCATTGGATTTTGCTCCTCTTTGAAGACCCACACGGGCGATTGTTGTTTCGTTTCGGGCTCATACGCATAGATCAATGATTCGTCACCTATGACGATCTTATAAACGTCTTTTGAAGCACCGCAATCGTAGTTTTGCAACATTTCTTTGCACCAATCGACATGAGCCTTTTTTTGAGCGACTTTCAAATTGTGCGGGATCCAACGAGAACAAACCTTTTTTACGGCCAGGTGTTCATGCAGTATCGAATGTATACTGGTGGAAGAAATGTCCAAGGATGTCTCTATCTCTCGGTATGTCGCATGTCAATCTTGAATTATGAGTTCACGCACGGCATCAATGTTCTCTGGCACAACAGCCATTTTTGGACGACCTTCACGGAACTCGTCTTTGAGCGAGCTTCGGCCACGATTAAATTCATTATACCAATTTTTCACAGTGCAATAGGATGGTGCTTCATCGCCATACAAAGATTTAAGTTCATCAATGCACTCTTGTCGTGATAATCCACGTCGAAAGTTGTGAAAAATGATGGCACGAAAATGTTCACGAGTTAATTCCATTTTTTCTATAATAATTTTTTCAAGTCACTGTAAACAACACAAATAATGGTCGTACGTCAAAACGTTTTGAGTACGATTATGCTTAAAAATGACAAACTTTCCAATGGAAATGACAGATTGCACTTGGCAGCACTCAGTGTTGCCAGGCCAGAAATATATATAGCAGCCCTCGTAGTACATCAAAATAGTTTAGGAACCAATCGATCAGTTTAGGTCAGCCTAAAACTATTGCTCCAATCCTTACAAATTTACAAGGGAAGAGTAGAATTTATTTTAGTTTTACCCGCATTAATTGTAATATTTAAACTTTTATGATAAAGTTGATCCCGAAATACCCAAATATTTTAACAAAAATAAAATAAAAACCTAATCCCGAAATTCCTAGAAATTTAAACAATTAGGTGGCATTATCAGAAAGCAGAAAACAAAAATATTTGTTTTAAAATTATTTTTTAATTTTAGTCCTAGCCAGGGGTTGAACCAGTGATCTTTATAAATCAATTAGAAATTACTTTTTCGGCTTTGGTTCATTTTTTTAATTTAACTTTTGTTAAGAAAAATTATTTTTCAAATGTACGCGGACGTTTTCCAAAGAAAACAAATAAAATTAGACGCTGGCAGAATGTAATGCCGCATTTTGAGGACCGTTTTGATTTAAAAGAAATTTTGGAAACCTTGAATAAAAAAAAATTAACCTTCAATAGGACCTCAGCGTAATTTTATATATCGTTATCTTAATATAGAAAGGCCCTAACTCAGTTTGCCCTTTTTTACCGGTTTTAATTTTCTAGTGGTGCATTTGAGAATCATTTATCGAAATATGTATAAAATTTGAAAGAAAAAACGAGGTAGGGCCTTTTTGTATTAAAGTAACGATATATTTATTTGATTTACTTAATTATCGAAAAGCCTATTTAGGCCAAATTGGTTACATAGCTTTCTAGGAATAAAAGAACGCTGTAACTGACAAAACATGAAATGTTCGCTAGAGCCAAAAGAACCTGTATGAAAGTAAAAAAAATTTCATATCACAAAAACTATACAACTTAGGAACATGATTTTAAAAATGTATTTTTATTTTTTATCACTTTATATATTGGCTGTAGACGTTTTCTTTCAGGTCTATTATTCCCGGTGATTCTGCGGCTTACAGCAAACGATTTTCCTTCCACAGACCTGAAAATTGCTGTAACTCAATTGTTTTTTTTATGAAAACAAAATTTTAGAATTCTAAAACGCTTTGAGTGACACATTTGTTTTTTTTTTCTAAGTAAAACTTAATAGCTGTAAGTTAAAGTGAATAAATAAATTGGGAAAAATATTTTTTGAACAAAATGCAAAGAATGACGTAAATGTTAGTTTGAAAAATTTAGCTGACGAAAAAGTATCCTAAGCAACAAATGTAAAAATACTAGTTTTTGTTAGGCTTACGACAAAGAAGATACTGGTACCTTTCAAAACACAGACGGCGTAAGTGAATTTTTTTTATCATAAAAATATGGGGCAGACTGCAATCGACGCAGTATTTTCTTTTGATAAAAATGATGCAAAAAAACGTGTTTTCGATTTTTTGTCAGTTACAGCAATCTTTAATTCTTGCGACGATATATTTCGAAATATTTCTTAAATATTGTAAATAATTTTAAAAACAGTTTAGTCAATCCATCACATTGGGTAATAGTCTTTATAAAAAGAACTTAGTCATCTCTTTAACTTGGGATTAATTGTTTGCTGACTTTTTCCTGAACTCGATCATCTTCTTATCTAACGCCTGTGATGAGATTGTGAATGGTTTTGGAACCGATCCTCTCCAATAGCAAATTAACCATTTTAGTATTTTTATACCCTTTAACACACAAAAATGAAAAAAGGGTATATCTAAGTTTGTCTTTCCGTTTGTAATTTTTACCACAGCCATTTCCGTCTCCATAAAGTATATATATTTCAAGTTCTTATGCTTGGAGAAGTCGATTGATCGAAGACCGTCTGTAGTCCTCGTTAGTGTTAAAATCAACTTTGCCCAAGCACTAGATGAGCTAAAGAAAATTTAAATACGCCAATCGATCTATTGAAAATCAGCAAAATCGGTCTATGTCCTTCGAGGCAGCAGGCAAAACACTACGCTTGCCTCTGATTTTTCCATTTTATTTGGAACAATGAAGTAACTTTAATAAAAAAACAAATACATGGGGCGTTAGAGAATTAAAAAATAAATCCCGTGAAAAAATTGGCACTCGCCTACATTTTCCGAATTATAGGCCTCTAAATTTTTCATCATTTAAAAGCTTTTAAAGAAATCTTTCAGAAAATACAAAAAAAATTTAAATTTTTTAACCCGTTAAGAGCCGATGACATATTTTATTTCTGTGGCACTCCAATATTTGTTTTTTTTTAGTTGGAGTTACTTTATTAAACTAGATTGATATACATCGTGAAGGGTATATAAGATTCGGCATAGACGAATATAGCACTCTTAACCTGCTCTTAAATAATGCTTGTTTTCGTTAGTTTTAAAATAGCTTTAAATTTATTTTCTTATTATTGCCCATCGCCTGCTTAAAGTTTCTTCAATCTCTTTTAAAGGATATAAAATCGAATTTCTTGATTTGATGGTCTTTTCCCAATCAATCAATTTCCTACAAATCATTTTCTCTCCTGCCAGTAGTCAATTTAAAATCACTGCTCAGGTATCATTAAAACTTTTTGTGAAAGCTTTAAATGAGTACGCTGAACAAGCAGATGTATCGCTCAATTTTTTTTGTTGTTACTTGGCGCACCCATCAGCTGGAGTAAGATTTTTTTGTGTCAACATACTGGAAGATAATTTAAATAACTGGAGATATTTGCTTTTTATTTACTCGTTAGTTAGTTAGTGATTCAACTTAGTTTTATAGTTCCAAGAATATTTGAAGGCATTTGTTAGGTTAATCAAAAATCAAAAAAAAAAAAAATTAAAAAAAAACGATAAGAAAACAAAATTTACAATTTTCGAATGTAAATAAACTAAAAAGTAAATTTAAAAAAATTTTAAATTTATATTCGAACATTTGTTGTGCTCTGCCTATAAACGAGGGAAAATCAATAAGTTTTTGCAACAACATAATCTTTTAAGTTTTACTTAATTATTAGCAAGATTTTTTTGAGCCTTTAATGGCTTTTAAGAGATATTAATAAATAAAACTGAAAAGCTTAAATAATATGAGTCAGAAACTTTCAACTTCATTTTTAACTTTAACAGAAATTACCTCTCCTTTGACTCACGCATATTGTTGCCAAACTATTTTTTGAAATTTAAAGACAAGAAAAAAGCAAAGCGGTTGAAATTAATCCATATTGGTATAACTTGTGCCCTACAAACAAAATTTAAATTTTGTTTGACCTTGGCATTGATGGCATCGCTTTTCTTTGGTCAATGTAGACATTTCCCCACACATGCGAAGGAACCTTATCAAATCCTTATCAGACGTTTTCACTGACTTTCCTTTACACTGCATATTAAATCAATTATTGTGAATCCATGCAGGCTAAAGAAATTTGTGAGAATTGCTATGAAGAAGCTGCAATAAAATCATCAAATCAGTCACAAACACACATGTTGGATTTTCATAGTTATGCTGTCTTATACAGAGTTGCCTGGAGTTTATTATGAAGTTTACTGGCAGAGACGAGAGACTAATTTTCTATGCACAGTTAAAATTACTAAAGGTACGGTCAGACTAGTCAAATATTTGACCGAAAAGACGTAACCACTAAATTATAAAAAAAAATTTTTTCTAAAATACGTATTAAGTACTTAATGAAAAAAATATCAATATATCGCATTTAATATTATAATAAAATGTCCATTCGTAATTATACTTGCCAAGGAAGATTAAATAAACATTTTTAAAAATAGTGGTTACACTTTTTTGGGTCAAACATTTAACTAATCTGACCGTACCTTAAGTCACGTGATGTGCCAGTCAGTTAGAACTGAATTGTAAATTTAATTGATGTTTTCCAAAGTAACTGCCTCAATTGGATGCCCTTAACGTTGCTCATCGTTTGTGGATGTACGAGCAAATTAAAATTCACTAATGCAGCCGTTACCAGCCTCAAACATTTTTTTATTTCTGTAAATGTTTAATTTTGGAAGAAGTAACAGACAGTATTTTGTTGTTTTTTAATAAACGGAAGTTGTCATAACCAATCAATTTTTGAGTAAATCTTGTCCAGAAATAATTTTTTTACTCAAAAATGGCTTCTTAATGTCTCTACTAGAACAAATCTAGCGGATAATTCTCTACACCAAATACATGGTGTTTCATAGTTTTTAGAACAAATATTTTTTTGCTTTTCATTTTCATTTTTGTTTGAAATGCAGTCCTTTTCTTGTTTAATTTTATTCTTAATTATTGTTTTTTATTTTATTTATTTATTTACACATTTATTTAATTTGTATATTGTCGTTTTAAGAATAAAAATATCATGACAAAAATACGAATAAGGTCAGTCAATAAAAGTTCGTTATTTATTTGTTTATTTGTTTATTTTTTCACTTTTTTCACTTTTTCTCATCGTCGTCTGATACTTTTTTTAATTATAAAAGGCATCAAAGTATCAGGTGCGAATAACTTAAATTTGGCAAATAAATGTTTGCATTTTTGTTATAAAAAGTACTTTATGAATTTATTGTGATGTTATAGAATGCGAAAGTTGCAATGACATTATAAATTTAAAAACATTTTTTATAAAAAAAATTTAACATCTTTTCTGCAGTTAAATTTCCACCAAAAAAATAATTTACTTAAATGTAAAAGATATCCTGCTTTATGCTCAGATTTAAATTATCAAGAGCAGGTTTAATAAATAATTAAAATAACAGATTAGAAAACAAAATATCTTACAAAAGGTACTCAAAATGCAAAAATAAAAATTTCATTTTTAGTGAAAAAATTGAAAATAATTCTTGCAAAAAACCGACTTTAAAACAGACAAACTTAAAATCATATTTCTTTAGGACGGTAATTATACATAAATTAAAATTTGTTCAAATTCTAAACCTTAGTTTATAAATATTTAAAAGATTGGCTGTATACATCAAATAACAACCATTAGGGCACCCTTTAATATCTATTTTCAAGTTAGCCACTTATTATAGCGAATTTCGCAATAAAGGTTCTGTGCAAATTTCAATTAACTGTCTACATCTGTTCAACAGTTTGGTCATATACATTAAATAGCAGCAACTATTGTAACACCCTATAAATTATAATTATAAATACTTTATAACTTTGAAATACTTCTTAATATAACAGACAAAGTAGTTAACATTATGTTTAATTTTCACGTCTTTGTATATAACGGTTCAAACGATAGGGCCATATAGGGCAATTTACTTCAAATATGGAAACATTCTTTAATTTCCAAATTCAAATTTTATACTTGTTGTTATAGTGGACTTAGCAATACAGATTCTTTATAAATTTCAGCTGTCTGTCTATAACAATTTAAAAGTTTGGCCACATACAACAAACTATATTAACTATTACGACACCCTTTAATTTATAATTTTGAATGTTTATACTTGTTATTATAACCGTCATAGTAATCGACATCCTGTCTTATTTTCAAGCGTTTGTCTATAAGGGTTCAAAAGATAGGCGAATATAAGTCAGCGTCATCTTTGGGGACACCCTTTAATATTTAGATTTATTTTTGTATTACTTTTTGCTACTGGAGCGCTTTAAGATTCATAATACACTTAACGTGTATGTTGTATAGGGACACCCTTTGACTTTTAAGATTATGAATTGTTTTTAAAATGGAACCGATCTGTCAAATTGCAAAAAAAAATTTCAAAATCGGTTCAGAACTGACTGAGTTCTACAGGCTCAAATATAAAAAAGCAACATTCAGTCAAATTGAAAACCTTCTACTTTTTTTAAGTCGGTTAAAAGTACTTGAACTTAAGCCCGAGTAAAAATTATTTTTTTTTGTCATACAAAAACCTAAGCCTGAAAGAAAATTGCTTATTTGGTCAAGTAGGTACTGATAAAATATTACAACAGTGGTAGACATTCCATCTCTGGGCCGTATGTGTTTAAAGAAGAAATATTTGTATGACTTATTTTAAGTGTGTTTAAAGGCGAATGTGTGAATTTATTATTAAAACAATTTATTCGCTTACAGAACGACTTTAATTTGGCTTTAACAGAGCAAACGACAACGGCAGCAACAACTTAAAGCTAAAATTTTTGTTAAATAAAAAAAAAATTTTTTTGTCTGTGTGTTGAGGTAGGTGTTGTAATGTTTAATTAAAAATATAAAAATAAAAGATAACTTACAATGTTTAAAATAAATTATTGGTGAATTACAAAAAAAAAAGAAATTAAAATTTAACAGCTTATAATGTTGAATAAACAATTAGTTATTTAAAATAATTAAAAGTAAGCCTTTTGTTTTGTTATTCATAAGAAAGTAATTCACTCACCAAACTGCTAAATATGATGGTATTCCCTTCTCTAATTTATTTTAATTAAACTGTTTTGTTAAGTCACTAAAATTCGCAAATTAAATACATTTTTTTAATAGAGTAGTGGAATCTCTTATTGAAACATTAGAAATGTTCACAGATTAAAGCTTATTCCTTAACCATTTAGTTGCGTTTATATAATATAATATTAAAGTTATTTAATAATAATTGAAAAACAGAACAAAAGTTTTTTTTTTATTTTTTTAATATAATATAGTTGAACCACAGTTTTGATTAGTCAATGTATAAAAAAAAACACTTTAAAACTACCAAATAAAGTCAGTTTTCGAAAATCAATTTTGATTATTCCTTTTTAATTATAATATCTATAGTACCGATACTCAAAAATAAATATCGCCGATACCGATTCCGAAACCGATACACAAATTGAAATTGAGTTCAAGTAAAAACTAACAAAACTCAAGTGGAGTAATTCTTCTATTATACAAAATAACTGTGTTTATTAATGAGCCATTCAAATCATCAAAGTTTTTAATACATTTCAGTTTCTAAAACTCAAATTTTCAAACATAAATAGTCTGCAATATTTATGATTTTACAAAATAAACGATGGCATTCAGTTTAGATTGGCTGAAGATTTAAAACTAATATTAATCATGTTACAATTAAATTAAATTTATAAAAACAGCATTGAAAAAGATTAATATTTAGAATCGATATTAATACGATTTTTGTTAAAAAAAACAAACGTTTCTCAGATTTTGCGGAGATAAACGATTTCTTAAATCCGTTTGAAGCAGACCTGCAGTGGAAAATAGTCTCTCAGATGCGACAGAACTCATTTGAATTTTATGTTCTGCTTTTAATATGTTATTTTTCACAGTTGTCATGCAAAAAAAAAAAAGAGTTGAAAATTGAATATTTTGTTAAAAAAACTCTAACGAAAAATATGAGAAGTATCGGCGTATCGACAGTAAAATATCGCCGATATCGATACGTCAGAAAACCAGAAGTATGGCCGATACATCGGTGTCGGTATCGGTTGATTCCTAATAATTTCATTTATTTAATTATTCTACTCTATTTTTTTAAATTGTTCGAGCTTTTAAAGTGATAAAAAATTTAATAAGAATAAAAGCCTGCTTTCATACATAAAATAACAGCTATTGTATTGGAACACCTTTAAATAATTAATTATTTTTTTTCATAATGCTTTTTTTCTACTTCTTACTTAATTTCGTTTTTAGTATTTATTTCTGTATTAAAAATTGAACGTTTAGCTGTAACGGTTTTCAATATTTTGGTATCAAAAATTTAAAAATTGAAATTCTTTAAATTCTGACACTCTACAGTTTTTCTACAGTCTGCTTTCATAACTCTTCGGTGTTACAATTCACATTTCACAAGTGTGTAAAACTAACTCAAAAACTAATTTCGTTTAGGCATAAATATTTCAAATGTTATGTCTCGATATCGACCGCCAGTTATCGCTTGATTGGCCTCATTTTCATGCAAAATACTTACAGCAAATTTAACACCGCATCGTTACTTTATAAACCGAATTTTGACAGCACTCCAGTTAGTGAAGCTGGCTGCTTGTCTGTTCTATTACATGTAGACAAAGAGTATATTTAATTTTATCATTCCGTTTGCAATTTCTACAATATGCATAGAGATATCGATTGAGCGATATCCGTCTTTCCGTCTATGTTAGTGCTTAAATCAATTTCGCTAAGGCACTAGATGAGCTAGAAAAAATTTAAATACGCCAATCGATCAGACATAGTTTCAAAAATTTTGCTATTGAAAATAAGCAAGATCGCTCCATGTTCCTCGAGGCAGTAGGCAAAATACCACGCCTGCCTCGATTTTTTTGGTGTCATTTGGAACAATTCGAGTTAAGTGAAGTAAACCCAATCAAAAAAAAAAACAAAACAAATATATGGGGTGATAGAGAGTTAAAAAATAAGAAAAAGACATCAAGTGAAAAAACTTACGCTCGCTTAAGTTTTCCGAATTATTGGCCTCATTGTACTTCATATTTTTTAAGATACCAATATGGTTACCATTCATAAGCTTTTGAGAAGATCTTTAAGAAAATTTTAAAATTTTAAAAAATGCTTAACCGTGTAAGAGCCGATGACATTTTTGTGTAAAAATTGTTTGTTTTTTCTTATTTTTAATTCTCAATCACCTCAATATTTGTTTTTTGATTAAAGTTCTTAAGTTAGATTTACATACATGGTGATATAAGATTCGGTATAGCCGAATGTAGATCTCTAACGGTGCGATCATATTAGTCAAATATTTGACCGAAAAAGTACAACCACTATTTTTACAACTGTTAATTCAATCTTTCCTGACGCGTATAATTATGAATAATAATTTTAACATAATAAAAATAATATCTTATCTGTTATGTTGAGTAGGATCTGTATTACTCATAAGTAAATGAAAAGGTAGAGACAATTTTTCCATAATTTAGTGGTCACGTCTTTTTGGTCAAATATTTTTCTAATGAAATCGTGCCTTTAATTATTTTTGATATTTTTGTTTTGTTTAAAAAAAGTATTTTCGAGGCCTAACCTTACGTCTCCACGAGCTATCGACTCATGTCGCACATGAATTCGGCTAATGTAGACACCCAATGTTTCGTTCATGTGCAACCATATGAGCAATGATGTTCGCCATCAAATATGACTTTCGAATTAATGCCATCTATTGATCAACAATGCAAACACTGTCTTTCTTATTAAAAATATTGAAACAACCCTGACGACAAATAGAAACTTAAGCTCAAACAGAACATGAACATCGACACGTTTTCGCCACATACAAGAGCATGAGCAAATTAATGCCGTTATTCTGCTGGCGTTATGTGCATGTCTTGTTCAATTTGATGGCTAGTGGAGACGCAGGGTAAGGTAGCAAAATTAATAGATTGTAAATCATTAAGCCCACTGGTTGCTCCTTCTTATCTGGTCAGATACTGAGCATAATACAGGCTATACTCGAATGGCCAACTTATAGCATCTAAATTAAAATTAAAGAATTATGGAAAAATAGTTTTTTAAATAATTTTATTTATTTTAAAAGATTGAATTAATCCCATTATCCCAAACACATTAATAAGCACAATAGATATTTTCTTATATATTCTTGCATATTTAAGAAACTTTTTACATTTCATTCTAATTAATTACAATAGTTTTTTATTTCTTTTGTAACTAATTAAAAAAAGAAAAGCTATTTATTTTTATGCCTAAAAAAGCAGTTTTAATTTTATACTGGTTTTAAGCTTTAAATACCAAAACTAAAAAAATAATAATATTTAAAATATTCTACAACAAACACATTTACAAATTCTTTAATTGCCGTCATTAATACTCTTAAAATAAAAATCCAAACCAAAAAATTAAATAATTATACCTTTTTTTTAATGTCAGAAAGCCTTAAAATTATTCATAAGTTATAACATTTTACAAATAAATACGTTTCATTTTGTTTTTATTGTCTGAATAGATAAAGAAAGAAAAAAAACCTTTTCAAATAAGTTGACTGATTGAAATTTAATCTTCACCTTTAAATATCATACTGATATTTTTTTTTTGTGTCTTTGTCTTTATACATATTTATATTTTTTCTTTAGTTTTTTAACCTCTTGGGGATTAAACATAATTTACGTCTGTCTGATACTGATTGATTATGGAAAAATAATAAACTGAAATTATAAATAAATATTTATTTAACAAAAAAAAAAGACAAATCAAAAACCTAGACATGAATACGAGCTTTAAAAATTATTTCTGTGTTAAATTTCATTAAAAAAAACTCAAGGGAGAAATTAATGTAGAAAATAATTTTTATTGTCTTCTTTCTACGAGGAAAGTTAGAAAATTATGAAAATTGGTTTGAAAGAAGTTAACGCAGTGTCAAAAATATTAGCAGCTATAAATTCACAACATTATGCAAAGAAAAAATATGGTTGGTGTAATCATAATTTAACATTAATATAACGTATCACAACATATTATAATTAAGCACAACAAAATATGTTTTTGGAGACCATATTGACGTCTAGTATTATATTAACTAGGGATGTAACGATACGCCATTTCGCCGAATCGATACCGATACTAAAAGATAATTATCACCGATACCGATTCCGATACCTATTCCAATACCGATACGCATATTGAAATTCAACTCAAGTAAAAATTAACAAAACTCAAGTACAGTAATTCTTCTATCATTCTTCTATTCTTCTATAACAGTGTTTATTAATGAGCCCTTCAAATCATCAAAATTTTCAATACATTTCAGTTTCTAAAATTTGAATTTTCAAACTACAAAATGTCTGCAATATTTATGATTTTACAAAATAAACGATGGCATTCAGTTTAGATTGGCTTAAGATTTAAAATTGTAATTAATAGGATTTAAAAAAGAACGAATTGAATTTGAGATCATGTTAAAATTAAATTAAAATTATAAAAACAACATTGCAAAAGATTTATATTTAAAATTGATATTAATAAGATTTTTGTTAAAAAAAAAAAACAAAGTGTTCTTAAATTTTGTGGAGATAGACGATTTCTCAAATCCGTTTGAAGCAGAACTGCAGTGGAAAATAGTCTCTCAAATGCGATAGAACTCATTTGAATTTTATGTTCTGCTTTTAATATGTTATTTCTCATAGTTGTTATGCAAAAAAAAAGAGTAGAAAATTAAATATTTTGTTCAAAAAACTCTAAAGAAAAATATAAGAACCATCGGCTTATCGACAGTATAATATTGCCAATATGGATAATTCGGAAAACCAGAAGTATCGCCGATATATCGGTATCGGTATCAGGTGCACCCCAATGTTAACCTTGTAAATATAACCTTAATTATGTTTAAAGTATAATTACGTGATCATAATATGATAAAATATGATAAGAATTTTTGTCTTTCTGTTTTATTAAACTTGCTTTTGCTTCACTCTTATATATCATCTTTATTTCCAATTCTTAATCAGTTATGAGCAGTAGTGAAATGGCCATGAAATATTTATATTTAAAGGAATCAAGCGCGTTTAAAGTAAATTATCAAAAATTAAATATTTAAAATTTTTACAGTAGACGTTTTCACTGATAGAAAATTATTCGTCCAGTGATGAAACTAAAATATATTAAAAATTTTTTTGTTGGCCTTTAGTCATAATTTGCTAATATAAGAACAAACTTAGCATATTTTGTTTATGTATCATGTAATATGTTTGTAAATATTGTACTATTTTAGAATAGTTATAAAAATTAGTTTGTGATTAGAATTTTAACCAAAATTATTTAAAGCAAAACAACCATATGACACTTTTTTGTGCGTAATTTAATTATAAAATTTTTATAAAAATACTTGTTTATTGTGACGAAAGTGTGTTTACAACAGCCACAATTTGCTTACTGCAAGCATATATATTGTTACAGGGAACATAATTTGATTATCATGGCCATATAACAACTATTTTTTTTCTGTAAAATTCTGTGAATATTATACAGGACATATTTCTACCAAGGATATTGCAGGGACTGATCAAAAGAGATTATTTTGATGGTAAATAAAATGTTCTAAAATCTAATCTTCTCGATCTAAGGGATTTCAATATTGCTGCTGGCTATATAATTCTGTCATGCGCTGATGTATTACAATAAACCAGTGTCGGAATCGGATGTTTGACGGAATCGTTAAAAATGTATTAAAACCTTGAACATGAAACAGAAAAGATAACGCTTCCTGTGTAGCCAATGATTATTTCCAACAGCACGAAAGATGGGTTCTAATGCAAATGGAATCTGTTGTAAAATTTTGTAATTTAAAAATAAAGTTTCTCTGACAAACAAAGGTCCTACATTCGGTGGAATCGAATATTTAAATTTAAAGAAGCTCGAGTTCAGCTTAGTTTCTGTCGGCAGACAGGTACTTGGAGGTACCCTAAATAAGATAACTGTGAGAGGTCATGAAAATTTCAAGTGTCAAGTAAAAAAAGTTTTCTTGCAGACTGCTCTAAAAGAAACTGACACGGGTTGCTAGTGCCAACAACTCTTAATAATAAAAAGAAACTTTGCTATCCGACAGAAGGTTGCCAGCTTTACCTAAGAATCTAAAATCGCTAAAGTCGAGAGTAAAAGCAAGTGACACACGAGACTCAGAAGATAACAAAAACTAATGAGAATCGAAGGGGTCTTGAAGAGGAACCCATTAATTTAGAGATTTACTTTGATATCTCCCTAAATATAATTAAAGCGATTGTTACTAATGGATATAGCATAGATCCAGTAAAAATGCAATTAAAAGCAAAAAAAGTGCGAACACGTAAAACGCGCTAAAGAGATTTTTAATTAAGAGACATGGTCGAGGTTCCTGTATTAAAATTTAAGCCTTAAAAGCCGAATTCATAATTAAATTCACAAATATGTTAAAAAATATAAATTTGGTTTTCCAAAGTCAAGGCAGTAGCTTAAACGTTCGCTATTGAAATTATAAAACAATTTATTTAATACTTTTTTAATTGCTTGAAACTTAGCTTAATCACCAGCATCACGTTTAAAAAATTAATGAGTGATATAAAATTCCTATTTAAAATCTACGGTTGATAGATATTTCTTATTTAAGAAATAAGACAATAGATCATTCTAGAACCACTCTCGTATATATAATAAAATTTGAAATTGCCTGTCTGCATTTGTGTATGTTTGTTTCTTACAGTAGCATTTTTTCGAAACAAATTCATGTTTTTTAAGTTTAATTTATGCATAAATTAATGATATTGTGTTCAACATATAAAACAAAATAAAGTAAAACGAACTTTCTTTATGAGGTTTCCTTTTATAAAATTCCATATATCTACATATTGAATTACATCCATACATACATAAATACATACATACAGTTTTGTTTTTGTTTGTTGTATTAGAAACTTGTCAGTAAATTTTTGAAATGCAGGTTTTTTCTTTTTTTTTGCTTTTTCCATTTTGGTGAAATTTTCAACAAAATTTAAACGCTCACAAAGTTATTTTAGATTTAAGAGGAATGTTAATCTTCTTATTTTTTTATTTTTTTTTTCAAATTTAAATTATTGTTATCATAAGATATTTTTTTTATTCGATTAATGGTAACTTTTCACTTAAGTCAATAAATCATGTAAATCATTTCTTTTCTATTGTTGTTGTTGTCTTCTTAATAATTTGTAACGTTTTTTTTTTTTTAATTTGATATTTTCAGAAAAATATTTCCAACGATTTTGTTGCATTCAAATAATGATGCAGCATGCGAGCGTTTTGTACTGTCAGCGCGCCATTAGAAGTATGCGCGTCCTCGGCCGAACAGCTATCACCGGGCTCACGTTTTTTAGCTCTACGGTAATATTTTTCATTACAAAAAAGATACCATTTAATTTTCATAAAGAATTTAATTATTTTATTTTAATTTTCAGGCTTTTAGGCAATCAACAACCCAAAACTTTATACTTCCTAGTCGATGCAAAGAGTCGAGTAAGAGAAGTGTATACACAAACATGTTTACATTTTGCCTCACAGGGCATGCTCGATACCGAGCTTTTCGGATTGGCGGTATTGATAGGTAAGTTTAATTTTTTAAATAAAGAAATTTTGTAATTTTCGTTTTTAAATCAACGCATTATCCTTCAGAAAAATATTTGTGTTTAACCAGTGTCTAAAATAACATGAGAAAAAAAGGATAAAATATTCTGCAATTATCGTTGTCTTTAATAGTTTCTTCGTGTTTTCCTAACTTATTTAATAATTTTTAATAATTTAAAATTTTTTTATAAATACGTTTAAGGTGAAGTTTCTTGTAATAATTGTGCAAATTTGAGGTCTCGCGGTTATCAAAATTTCGGGAAACATTTTACATCTTTTAAAAATTGCTTTGAATTTTTTTAAAGTTCTAGATTAAATATAAAAAACATTGAAGAACTTACTTTAGAAAATTAAAATTAAAGGATTCCATTTATTTAAAAAATTTTATAAAAAAAATTAAAAAGAAAGTTAAAAACTATAATTTTTTGTGACTGATTCAATACTGACAGATTGCTCCCTCTCTCTCTCTCTCTCTCTCTTCACTTATAACGCCGGTGCAAAGTTGCATTTTTTCAAATTTTTTCTAATCTTGGTCTACTTACTTTCTATGGAAGTGTGTAGCTGAGGTTTTTTGTAGTTCCTTTACAGAGTGACATGGGTACAGAAAAATATTTAAAGGAAATCACATTCAAAGTCTTTTTGAAAAGTGTTCTTTAAAGAAAAAAAGTTTTTCGTAGAAATGAAAACTCTGTTTATATTTTTATACGCTTCTCCACAAAAAAATGGAAAAAAGGTATTACTTATTTTATCATTCTGTTTGTAATTTCTATAATACGAGGGCCGCTCTATATATTTCTGGCCTAATAGTGAAAATGCGAATATTTATAATCAAAAATGGTTTTATTGTTTTTCAAAGTATTCTCCAGCATGATTTATACACTTTTGCATGCGCTCAAACCAGTTGTCGAAGCACTTTTTCCTCTTCGATTGAGACACCTCTAAAACATGGTTTTTGAACACTTCAACAGCTTCTTCTGGCGACGAGAATCATTGACCACGGATTTTTTTCTTGATGTGCGGAAACAAGAAGAAGTCATTAGGTGCCAAGTCAGGGCTGTACGGCGGATGACCCATTAATTCGACGTTTTGGCCGGTCAAAAACGCTCTGGTTTGAGCCGATGTGTGAGAGCTGGCATTGTCATGGTGAACAATGATTCGTCTTCTCTTGTTGGTTTTTCAAATTTCTCCGATGACTTCAGGCAAACAAATTGCAGTGTACCACCCAGAAGTGACCGTCCTACGTTGCTCAAGCGGAACAGTCGCCACATGACCAGTTTTGCCGAAGAAACAGGCGACCATTTGCTTCGAAGTGCTTCTTCCACGAACAACTTTCGTTAGACTTTGCTCGTCTTTGAAGACCCACAGGGTCGTTTGTTGTTTCGTTTCGGGCTCATACGCATAGATCCATGATTCGTCACCTATGACGATCTTGTAAACGTCTTTTGAAGCACCGCCTTTGAGCGACTTTCAAATTGTGCGGGATCCAACGAGAACAAACCTTTTTTACGGCCAGGTGTTCATGCAGTATCGAATGTATGCTGGTGAAAGAAATGTCCAAGGATGTTTCTATCTCTCGGTATGTCGCATGTTGATCTTGCATTATGAGTTCACGCACGGCATCAATGTTCTCTGACACAACAGCCGTTTTTGGATGACCTTCACGGATTTCGTCTTTGAGCGAGCTTCGGCCACGATTGAATTCATTATACCAATTTTTTACAGTGCTATAGGATGGTGCTTCATCACCACATAAAGATTTAAGTTCATCAATGCACTCTTGTCGTGATAGTCCACGTCGAAAGTTGTGAAAAATGATGGCACGAAAATGTTCACGAGATAATTCCATTTTCTCTATATTATTTTTTTCAAGTCACTGTAAACAACACAAATAATGGTCGTACGTCAAAACGTTTTGAGTACGATTATGCTTAAAAATGACAAACTTTCCAATGGAAATGTCAGATTGCACTTGGCAGCACTCAGTGTTGCTAGGCCAGAAATATATATAGCAGCCCTCGTATCCATTTTTGATCCCATAAAGGATATATATTCTGACTTCTTATGCATAGCGAAGTCTGTCTGTTCGTCTGCCCGTCCGTGTTAGTGTTGAAATCAAGTTTGCCGAAGTGCTAGATGTGCTAGAAAAAATTTAAATACGCCAATCGATCAGGCATAGTGTCGAAATAGGTGCTATGGGAAATCAGCAAGATCGGTCCATGTCCTTTGACGCAGCGGGCAAAACACCACACCTTACTCTAATTTTTCTATATCATTTGGAACAATAAAGTAACTCCAATTAAAAAAAAACAAATATATGGAGCAATAAAGAATTAAAAATTTTCAAGTGAAGAGTTACAGGCATCTGAAGTTTTCAAAATTTTTTAAAAATCAATATGGGCATCGTTTTAAAGCTTTTGAAGGGATCTTTAAGGAGATACTAAAATGTTTAAAACATGCTTAACCCAGTAAGAGCCGATGGTGTTTTTATGCTTTATTTTTTTTAATTCTCTGTTACTTCTGATTTTTTTTTTTTTTTTTTTTTTTTTTTTTTTTTGATTGGAGTTACTTGACTTAACTAGATTTGGTTTAATTGTGAAGGGTATATAAAATTAAGCATAGCCGAATATAGCACTGTTACTTGTTTTTTCTTAATTTTACTCAAATAAAGAATTTTTTAAAATAATTTTTAAGTTATTATTCTATTAAATCTTTAAATTTTTCAATTAGAATTTAAAAATGAAAAAAAAAATATTTTAACAATTTTACGGATGTTTGAATAGATGCAAATATTTTTGATTTATGGCAATCAGCTATTTTTGATATTGATATTTATATTCAATAAAAATATTTTATTAAAAATGTTTGGTTAAGTGCTCGTGTCGCCTGCCCATATTTCAGAGGTTTTGTTTAGTTCTTGAAGAGAAAAATATCGAGTATGTGTCTTAAGTCTTTTGTTTTACAACTTGTATACCAACATACATACAAACATATATTCATAAATTCATATAAAGCGTGTATGCTGCTTCTTTTATACAGTTATTGATTTTTTTATTTCTTCAAGTTCGAATTGGCAATTTTATTTTTCTGTAATCATTCAGCGATTTAACACTTTTTCGCCTAAAAATACAAGTTTGTGTCTTAAGTCGTAAGTTTTTCTAAGTTTTCTTTTTGTATGCGAGTATTTTCTAAAAAAAACATGTGCTTTAATTAGTTTTTTTTTTGTTTGTTTTTAACAAATTTGGCTTTAAGCTTCATATTTATTTATTTATTTATTTATTTTTTTTTTTTTTTTTTTTTGTTTGATTACTGCCAACACAAAAATTTGTGTTCTTTTGTTTTTTGTACTTTAAGCAAAAATTGCTGCAAAAAATATTTTTAAAATTATATGATGCTTTAAGAGAAAAAGCAAAAGAACCCAAAACGATAAAAAAACTATACTGTATACTTAGAAGTTTTAAGAAAAAGGAATGAAAAAAACTTTTATAAAAACAGCATACAAACATGCAAACTCGTCTATATAAAAAAATTCAAATTTAAGGTAAAATTTTTTCGTTTTTTTTCTGCTGATGCTTAAACTGGCGTATCCCAAAATACAACAAAAAACACTATCATATACAAACCTGTATTTAACATACATAGAATTTCTGTTGGTTTAAAATAGGTGCTGGCTGGTTTAGATGGTTGGTGGCTTTGAAAATTTTATACTGGTTCCTTCATGAGGAGGTTTTTGTGTTTCTTTTTTATATTCTCTTGTTGTTTGCTTTGTGCAAAAAAAAACAAAAGATGATGCAGCATGTTGCATGCATGCAAAGGCCATTTTAAACATTATGAACAGCAACATAAAGAACTACATACAAAAATTTCAACAACAACAACAAAAAGGAGTTTAATATATAAAATCCAAACGAATGTTAAAAATAAAAATCTTTAGAACCTTTAAACATTTTTAAAACTAAAAACAGCAACCAAAAAAAAGAAGGAAACTACCCGGACAGACTTAAAAGAAAGACGGAAGGCTGGTGGTGTTGGATGCTGTAGTGTATGGTATGAACGATGAAAAAACACGAAAAAAGCATACAAACTGTATGTATGTCTGTCTGTTTTAATGGATGGACAGACAGACAGTGAAACAAGTCGTACTCTTACATACCTAAGCATAAGACGCGTGTTCAGTAATTCAGGTAGCTGTTGTGCATTGCTTTAATACAACCGCAAGCAAGCGTGCCGTTTGATGCTTTTACTGCATCAGCTATGGCAACAGCAATAATACTCGTACCAGCAACAATAACAATAACAACATCAACAACTAATATGTTAAGGAACGTAAATTTAAGAATCAGCCAGTTAAGTGTTCATAAAAAAAAAATCTCTCTGTCTTTTTGTTACTGCGCCTGTGCCCTCTTCTTTTAACTTTTATATATATACATACATACATACATACATATATACATACATATATACAACATTTCTCTGCAAAGGTATGCCTTATGTAAAGACTTGTTCAGCAATCAAAAATAAAAACACAAAAAAAGTCATCATTTTGGTTAGAAAGAAGTTGGTCTTGCCTACTCGTTTGTTTGATTGCTTTTATTTTTAAGTTTATTAAACTGCATACCAGTTCATTCTTTTTCTTTTTTGGTTGAAAGTTTGGTTTTTCCTCTTCGCCTGTTTTTATTTTATTATCATCATTATTACTTTTCATCATGCACAAATGTAACAAAATACCATTTAAATGTTTGAATTGTGTTTTTTTTTTTTTTTTTGTTCATCTTTTTGGTTTTCCAAAAAAAAGAACACATTTTCTTACTGTTCCTGTTGCATAAAAGCTTTACTGTGCTGTGCTGTACTATAAAAAAAGAAGCAACAAAACCGAAATAAATTTTCTTCGACACTTTCTAATTACATAGATGTTGCAGTACAGTAAAAATTATTTGCCACTCTAATTTTCTATTTATTTTTTTTTTAAGGAAATGAAACATTTTAGAAATTCGAGCATTCTAAAGTGGTTTAAAATATGTTTAATCTATACTTTCTTCAAAAGACCATCACAAAATATTTGGAGGTTTTAAAAAACCTATGGACGGCCTAGTGCTTCTCCTTAAAAAGGTATCTTAACTATGAAATCTGAACCGTGGCTAATTAAAAATTGCTTAAATCTCCAGGGAAGTACAGTTAAACATTCTAAAAGGTAGTTTTCAGAACTCTGACCAGTTAAAAGTGTAGGAATTACGATCCATCGAACTAAGTAATATAAATTTTTACGAGCTTTTGCTGTAATATAGTCCCAGCTCCGAAGTTTTAAGATCTACGTTCATTGCAAATATTAATGTAAATGATATCGATTTTAATTTAAACATTCAACAGGTCAAAATTTTCTCTGTTCTTCAATTAAATTTAAAACAAGTAAGAGCGCTATATTCGGCTTTGCCAAATCTTATAAACCCTTCACCATGTATGTAAGTCTACTTTAGTGAAATAACTCCAATGAACAAAAATACAAATACTGAGGACAGACAGAGACAGACAGAAAAAATTTTAAAAAATATTTTTTTTGCACAAAAATGTCAGCAATTTTAAAAAATTTTAATATATCCTGAGAGATCTCTTTAAAAGCTTTTAAATGATACCTATATTGATCATATTGACAATCGAACTTTTTTATGAAAATTTCAGAGGCCCATAAATCGGAAAATATGGGCGAGCGCCAATTTTTTTTTACTTGATGTTTTTTTTACTTTTTTTAATTCTCTATCGCCCTATTTTATTAGAGTTATTTCATTATTCCAAATGGTATGGAAAAATTAGAGACAGGCGTGGTGTTTTCCCCGCTGCCTCAAAAGACTTCGGCTGATCTTGTTGATTTCCAATAGCAAACCTTTCGAAAATATGTCTGATCGATAGGCGTATTTAAATTTTCTCTTGCTCATCTAGTGCCTTGGCAAAGATGATTTCAAATGGATGATTTCAGAATGGATATTGTATAAATTACAAACGGAATGACAAACTAAGATATACCCTTCTTCTCCTTTTTGTGGTGAAGGATATAAAAAAGAAATAGAGCGCCAACAGCAAAGCACAACGTAGGCACTTTCTTCTTGTATTAATGTTACTTTCTTTTTTACAACCGCTAAAAATATTATTCGACCACAAACCTAATTTTTATTTTTTAAATAATGAACAAAGAGCATTTTATTGCTGCAAACAAAAACGTTTAAACTCTAAAATATTAAAATAAATTTTGCCCACGATTTCGTCTGCGTTACCCACAATATTGTGAAAAGTCTTACTCTTATTTGGGCTCTCTGATATTTATTTCTAAATATTAAACAAATTTATTTCTAACGCCTGAAAGTATTCTTCTCCTAGTTTATCATGAAAATATCGTAGCAAGAACTAAAGAACGCTGTAACTGACAAAAAATCGAAAACACGTTTTTTTCCATCATTTTTACCAAAAGAAAGTACTGCTTCGATTGGTGTCCGCCCTATATTTGTACGATGAAAAAAAATTCATTTACGCCGTCTGTGTTTTGAAACGTACCAGTATCTTCTTTGTCGTAAGCCTAATAAAAACTAGTATTTTTACATTTGTTGCTTAGGACACTTTTTCGTCAGCTAAATTTTTCAAACTTACATTTACGCCATTCTTTCTATTTTCTTCAAAAAATATTTTTCCCACTTTATGTATTCACTTTAACTTACAGCTATTAAGTTTTACTTAGAAAAAAAACAAATGTGTCACTTAAAGCGTTTTAGAATTATAAAATTTTGTTTCCATAAAAACATTCCATAAATATTTGTTTAAAAAAACATTGGAGTTACAGTATTTTTTATGTCTGTGGAAGAAAAATCGTTTGCTGTAAGCCGCAGAATCACCTAGAATAATAGACCTGAGAGAAAATGTCAACCGCCAATATATAAAACGAGAAAAAATGAAAATACGTTTTTAAAATCGTGTTCCTGGCTCTGGTGAACATTTTATGTTTTGTCAGTTACAGCATTCTTTTATTCTTGCGACGTTATGTATCCTATATATTAATCCGTATAAAGATCAATCTTTGATCCAAATTTCATGAGTATCGCATTGGCCATTTAGGCGTGATGAAGCAACAAACATTCAATTTAAACAACTTTCTAATTTACAATATTCATGATATTTATAACATTATAATTCATAGTGTTAGATGTTGGGTAAAGTCTCCTTTATTTATTGCAAGGGTTTTTAGCTTCTTCAACCTTTTGTTGAGCTTTGCTGCTGGTGTGTCAAATTGTAAAGGCCAAGTATAACTACATCGACCTTACCTAAGGCTGCTATTGTATATCTAGTGCTGCCTTTTTTTTATAATTATGGTTTACTTTTTCAGTGATTTTTTTTTTTTTAATTATACTCTTTAAAGAATTATTTATTCTTATTTTTTAGTAGTTAAAACAAAGTCAAGACAACCAGTATGTGTATGTGTGTGTGCGTATGTATAAAAATGTATTTGCTGGTATGTATTCATATGCTGCCAAGTAAATGAATGTTTTTTTTCCTTTTTGTTGTTTTTAAGAAAAGTAATAAGCAGAGCTATTTTTAATGAAATCTTTAGCTACTGGTACTACTCGTTGCTGTTTTCTGTTGTCACTAAAAGTAGCAGGTTTTTACCAAAACAACACGCGCCTTTTGCTTCGTATGCTTCTTTAACGAAACAAGAACAAAAAGAGAAAAAAAAAAAACAACAACAAGCAGACATAATCACTACCATCTTCATCTTCATTATTTTTATGATCATCATGAGTTATAACAAAAGCAACAACGACAGCATCACCAACATTATCGTCATCTGTTGGTTCTGCATAAAATGTTATTAGGTCCACTCCAATCGACTACACTGTTAAAAAAAGTAAATAAAAAAAAAAATATTTAAAAAAAATAACAACTATAAAAATCTGTGGTATTGTATCTGCTGCTGCTTCTGCTGTTTTTTTTTTTCTTATTGTTGATTATTGTTGATTCTTTATTGGATTTTATTTTTTTTTTTTTTTTTTGTATTTCTTTCAGTTTGTTTAAAATGCCTTTTGGTTAAATGAAAACAACAAAAAAAAAATTTACACATAAACAACAACAAGAAAAAACTACATTTAAAGTTTGTTATTTTGCTTCTGTGTTACTGATGTTTGATTACAATAATAATGATGATGTTGCGTTAAATGCTAACGCTGCACAGTAGGAGTTATTGTCTAACATAACATTGTAAAACGTTTTCGATGAGTCTTAACGTCATTTAAAAATTATTACTAAATTTCTTCAATTTATAGTTAAAATGCTTTTAATCGAGAGAAGCTTATCTTTTCAAAATGAAATATAAGTGGTACATTTTATTGAAAGTATTTTTCGTCAATTTATAAAAATTTCTTTATTAAAAAATTTAACAATTTCCATATAATTTTTTTATGTGAAAGATATGAAAAAATTTGTTAAAAAAAGTTTATTTTAATTAAAGAATTTTTTTATTAATTGTTATTTTTATTAAAATTACTTTTGTGATAGATGTTTTATTGGTACTTTTTTTGTTGCAAAAGATACTTTTTACACCATTTAAAAGAAAAATTACTGTAAACCTCATATATTCTCCGTATTCTTAGCTATAAAATTATTTGGTTAAACAGATGATGTTTACTATGTACACAACTCTAGGTTGGTGGATGCAAAGAATGCTGACAACGGATGTAGCGATCCAGCAAATGCAGTATTACATTCTGCTGGTGTCTAATAATTATTATTTTTATTGGAAAACGTCTGCAAAAATTTATAAATAATTTTCCTTTCTTAAAAGTTTTACAAATTAAACTAAAAGTGAACTTAAGCCGAATTATTTAATGTATTTAGAAAAAAAATTTTAAGTACCATAAATGTAATCTAGTTTTCATTAAAAATTACTCTTATTGATGGTTGTTTTTTCAATTACTTTTACGATTTTAATGAAATTATTAGCATACACTTCTTGATACTGTTTTTTTTAACGTGGACCGAGAAAACATGGAAAAAATCAGTCATTTTATATAAATGATTTGATTTTAATACAATTTAAAATGTATACAGGTTCTTATTTAATGGGTGCAATAGGGATTTTGCCAACTCATACTTAAATCGATTTCAATGATATTAAACAGAGATAGATCTTTATCTAGGATGTAATACTCTCTCTCTTTTTGTAAAGCTAAGATCCAGATTTATAAATTAAAATCACTTGTTACCGAAATTACTTTTTCGATTTAAAAAATTGTTTCTGTTGTGTTTGACGTGAAGTCACAAAGTGAACAAAGGCTTAAAATTCGTTATCCATTTCGGCATTACCTGCAAAGACTAAAAAAGTTGCGATTAATTTCTAGTAATGATAAAAAGAATAAAGTCTGTTTTTAATTAAAAAAAAAAAAAACTTAAAACATACAATATTTTTGAAATTTTATATTATCTTTTTCTTGGGACGAGGTCTAAAAAAACAAAACGCAGAGGTTCAAATTTTTTATTTTTGGCCACCATTAGAGTAGTTTAATTTTAAAGACGTATTTATACGTTCAATTATTAAAACTAAATAAAAACTGTTTTAATTGTGAAATCATGTAACAGGTGATGACAGTGGTGAATTTAATCTTTTTCGCCGTTGATAGAAATGCCAAACTTGTGCTATACTGCTATACTGCTTTTTTCGAATATATGACGATTATCAAGATAAGTTAAATACTACATGGAAGCCTAGACGAATTTATTCATGGCAAAATCATGTACCAGGTGGTGGCAGTGGCGAATTCATTAATTTTCGCCGTTGCAGAAAATGTCAAACTCCATACATAAAAAATCAGGGAAAAAAATTTTTTATATGAAGTTTGACATTTTTTGCAACGGCGAAAAATGCAAGGCGAATCCATAACCAGGTAGTCGCGATGCCGAATTCATTAATTTTCGCCATAAACCTAAATGTCAAACTCCCTATATAAAAAATATATATAATTTTTTTATATGGGGCTTAACATTTAAGGTTTCGACGAAAATTAATAACTTCGCCATCACGACCGCCTAGTAATTGATTCGCCTTGGATTTTTTATATACGATGTTTGACAGAATTTTACTAGCTAAGCGAGTTGATAACAGGTAAACTCACGGCGACAACACTGCAAAATAAATATGTACATTTTGTTTTTGTACAAATCATCTTTGGCTGTCAAAAACAAAGAAGTACAACAGGAGACTACTACTTTTGACATTCCAAGAAAATTAAATTCATAACCGCAAAATATGGTCACCTGGGCTGTCAGGACCAACTGTTATTAATTCGCCTCGGTTTCTAGCAAAAAGTAATGGATTCGCATACGCTGCCACCTAGTGATTGATTCGCCTTGACAATTATCATTTATT
The DNA here is from genome assembly GCA_937654795.1 of Cistogaster globosa. Taxonomy (NCBI): domain Eukaryota; kingdom Metazoa; phylum Arthropoda; class Insecta; order Diptera; family Tachinidae; genus Cistogaster; species Cistogaster globosa. The sequence goes on along the minus strand of OW569404.1, from coordinate 133,269,721 downwards.
GGTTATCATAACATAGCAACTATCATGGTGACTATGTAATAAAAAAAACGGCTTTTATCTGAGACTCCGAATATAAAATTATTGTAACTGTCACAAATGTTGTTATTATCACTACCAATGAACTTTTTATTTGATTAGGAATAGCGCCGATATGTTTAATTGCGAGGTTTTGTATTATGACCCTCACATCCTCGGCATTAATTTGGAAGCCACTACTTTTAATGCTGTCTCTTTGTTCTTTTTTTCATCATCCGAGTCCTTTGATGAAGACTCCTGAAAAGGTAATGAGCTGAGCTTTTTGTGGCTATTTTACTAATTTTGTCTTCGGGAGTTCCATATTATATTAATTGGAACAAGATTATTTATCCTTTATTTTTATTAAAATCTAAACGTATTTTTTCTGCCTTCAAAGTTGTGGTTACGCGCCTTTTTTGTTATTTTGTTTTTATATAATTTCTGTCAATATTTATTCTTGTCATGGTTGTATTTTTTGGTACATTGTTAAGCAAATCACAGTTGTATTATTACGTAGTTTCCATAGATTTTGCTTGGTACAGGAAACCTGGTAGTAATTCACTTGATTTATCTCGAAACATCGTATGTGGACTAATTAAATTAGATTTTTTTATTTTATTAATTATTAATTTTTTAAAGAAATTTACTTTTATTAAAGCTGCTTACTGAGACAGCACTTAAAAAAAGCCACGAGTTAGGCAATCGCAATTGATATAGAATCCAGGTCTTAAGTTGCACCATGTTACTTCCAGATCACTGTAGCACATCTTTTGTTAATATTGCAGCAGCATGTTCTTTTTTTTGAAAAACTCGTAATAAACAATTTTATATTCATACATACATACATACGTTTGAATGTACGTTTGTCCATCAACTTAGAATCAACATATTAACAGAAACCTTTCTTGTTGTTAAAGAAGTAATGATCATTATCTGCTAATAATAATAATCAGGGTTTGGTGGTAGTATCTGTTTTTTTTTTTTTTTTTTGTTAAAAAAATTTCGTGAAGACAAACTTAACATTCCATTGGAAGTATCTTTCTTCTGCTAAATGTATGTGTTTATAAAAAATGCCTGGCAGATGCTCAATATTTTTTTTTTAATTTTTTCAACGACTTCTTTTCTGACGTGTTTTTGTTCGCCAACGTTAAAGATTTTTGAAATATTCTTCTTGAATTCTTTAGTGTTTTTGGATAGTTTTTGTTTGTTCGTTTGCTTTTGGTTTTTATCTTTTTTTTTTTTTTTTGTTTTTTTCTACCACTACATGATTGTGTAAATTGAATGTGGAATGTTCCTACAATCTTTACGGGGTTTTTTTTCTCTTTTTGTTTTGTAACCTTTAATAAAGAACAAAATATAAATAAATAACTTATTACACCTACAGTCAGTCCTAAGTAGGCATTAATGACTGGTCAAAAAATTTATTTTAATGGGTTTTTCCTTAATCTTTGAAATAAAGTCTTTTTTAAATACGTAAATTTAATTGCTTGCATGAAATAGAAAAGCATTAAGCCCCAAAAATATAATTATAAAAAAAAAATTACGAACAAAAAAAGAAAAAAATCCCATAACCAACCCGCACCTGCTTATTTTAACAGCGTTTTTGATCATGTTGTCTCTAAATTGGATGCTGTTTTTTCAAAGACTTAAAGAAAAAATTTTAATTTTAATTTGTTGTATTTTATCCACACTCTCATAAAATTATTATTAAAAATGTAAATGCTGAAAGCAGAAAAAAATTTGGATTTTATAGGTACCTACCCAATGAATTTAAAAATTATGTTTTATTTATACTGCAACCTGTTTTGGCTTTTGGACATCATGTTGATGATTTTCTTAGGTAGTTTAGTTTTTGGCCTTTGGTGTTTTAGTGGTTAACAAAAAGCAACAAAATAAAATATTGAAGATGACTCTCTTAACATACCAACCAGTCCAAATATTTGGTTGCCTTGTTTGCAGCTGCTTTAATTTTAAGTGTTTTTTTAATGCTACATTTTTGGAGGCTTTTGTATGAATTTTAATAAATAATATTTTTGATTATTAATAAAATTAACTTATTTTATATGCAGACATTTTTCGAATATTTTTTAAAATTAATATTTGAGTTAGATATGACTTTAAAGACTCGCTACATACACAATTTTAAATGGAGATTTTATTATTAAAAGATTTCAAACGCAGAAAACTCAAAAGGTTAAACTTTGATACATTTAAATATGTTTTAAGTCGAGGTAAAAATTTAACATTGGAAGTCAAACTTACGTTTAGTTGAAAGAGCAAAATGTAAAAGGCATAGATAGACCCATTCATTGGCAACGATTATTATAATTAAATAAAAAAGAAATAATCTTCCATGTAATTTCCATTCAATATTTGAAAACAACGATTGAGAAAACGTTTTAAAGCGAGAAAACTTTTGATTGAAAACTTATTTTCAAATGGGTTTGTCATTTAAAACAGAGTTTATTTTATTTTCAAACAGCTATTTAAGTTCAAAATTGATTAAATATTTCAAATCTCAAACACAACATGATGACAATTTGAACTTCATCTTGATGAAGACTTTACTACCGCTTTACCATTTTTGGCCAGTAGATATATTTTATTTATTTTAATGCACTGACTGATCACGTTAGGTACCTTACAGTGCAGCCTTATATTCCAGATGTAATAAGGGCGGCCGGGTTTTTAAGAACAACATATCGCTGATCAAGTAGAATTGATAGCAGATGACTGCATTAGCTTTTACGGTACACTTGAGCCCCGAATTGCATCGTTTCGATTTGCGTCGCTTTTTTAAAACTGGAAAAAAATCGATTTGTGTCATTGCAATTTCAAGTTGCTCGTTTTTACCCCGATTTGCATCCCTTTGATTTCGATTTGCGTTGTTTTGATTGCGATTTGCATCGCTAAAAAGCTGAGCTGTCTGGCAATATGAGTATATGTATTTGTAAAATTTTCAAATATTTTAAATAAGACGAGCGCCTTGCATATTAGCAATGTCACATGCAATAAGAAGAAAAAAAAACAACAATTTTGACAACACGCAAAGGAAAACAGCAAACATATGTTGACCGCTTAAGCTACCCTACAAGAACAGTGATCATCATTTGATCCATCAAACGACAATCACTGATGATGGAAATATCCATCACTGCGTAGAACAAAGTTTCTATCACATTCTTAAAATGAAAAACTTGATGTAAACATTTGTATACGTGTGATGTCTGCAGCAAACAACGTTACCAGCGAGTTTTTTTTTTACAAAAAATATAATAAAAATTTTGCCTGATTTTTGAAACAGATTTAATTACAAAACTTTTTATAAGCTGCATTTTGAACTTTGCTAATCAATTTTGAGCAAAAACTTGGATTTAATTAACAACAAAAAATTTATTCAAATTTAATACGAAAAGCCGTACAACGGCAACGCTGTTTCAGTATAAAATTATTGCAAATTTTTTAGTAGATAATTATGTATGTATAAGTTTCCCTCACTCATTTCTTGTTGGGTAATGAAGTCACATTTTTATTACGCCTTGTCCCTGACAAAAAAAGACAGGCACAAAAATTTAGCCTTGAACACAATCACACCTATCGTAAACAAGGAGTGAAATTTTTGTTTCCTTAAATTTTCATTCCCCTCAAAGTAAAAATTGCTATCATGGATATCCCATGAAATGTTTGTTCACTTCATTGAACAGCTGTTCAAAATTAATAAGCTATCAATGCACATTGAATGCAAGTAAGAAGAATAAGTTTAGTAAAAATTTGTAAATTGAAGTTAAAAAATAAATAATAAATTTTTATAACAAAAACGTGACCCGAGACATTGCTGACCCATTTCAACAAGAAAATAATTTTATTAAATTTTTTTATATCTTCATTTTGCATTTAATGACATTTCTAATAAAAATTTGTTTATAAACTTGCAAGCAGTAGATCTCTTTGTTTTGCATCTTATCGAGTGTAATGTCAGTCTGCACTGCAGAAACTGATCTTGAATTAAAAAATTTATTAAGAATTTTAATATTCAAATTATAAGTGATAAAAACTTGAAAAATGTATGCAGTTCCCCAGTAAAATTTAAGTGAACAAATCCAAGGGAAAGGTGAAAAAATGTCGAGGGAAAAATCGATTACGATAAGGTGAATTTTTATTTACGTGAAAAATTGTTCATGTAAATTATTCACGATTGTATTTTGGGGAAAAGGACAAACATTTCAAGTAAAAAGATATTCATGATAGGGATGTGTAACTTTAGAGAAAAACAAATGCTCAATTGGAATCTCTTAATCCTGCTTAATTTTATTTATGTTTCATCTTTTATAATGACCGATGAAATGTCCTTGTTTCTCTATTTTTTTATGCAAATGAAATAAATTTTTTTATTAAATTTTTTCCAGTTAATTCTAAGATTCTTGATAAAAAAATTTTATTTGCGGGATTTTTTTTAATTAAACTTATAATTTAAATAAATGGTTCGTGTGGTCGATTGGTTACAGCTGGCCCTAAACTCTGATGCCAGATAATTTATATGTTAACAGACAATGAACTCGTAGAAATACCTTAAAATATCTAATAATTTAAAGAATTATTTTTAACAAGTGACAACAAAAGTTCGTTTGTATTTTTATTTAATTCTACTGTTCAAGTATTTTTAAGAATATTTTTTCTTAGTGCATTTTTAATGCAGCTTAAACATCTACGGTCATGCCCTTGAGATTTTTATCTCTTTTTTCATTTTTTTTCTCTACAAACTTTGCTGTAGTTGTTTATTAAATCGATCATGTTGTTGCACATATAAAATTTACTCACTTCTTTTGTAACAAAATAAAAAGTAGCTTCAGTTACACAGGTCATAATAAATTTTCATTGTAAATATTTTTAATTTTCTTATTACAAAAACTATATAAAAATTTTGCTTTCATACAATCGAAAACTGACATTTAAACAAAATCCACCTTTTGTTCTATAACACAAAATAGACTTAAAAAAAGTAAAAAAAATAATAAAAGTAAATCTTAAATAAAAATTCATTTATTACAGATTGAAGAGCCTGCCTGGTTCTGACAATTCTTATGTCATTTTGTTATTGTTATTAGTGTTGCTTAGGTTTTTGTTTTAATATTCCCTGATCCAACAGATCACTTTTATATGAATGACCTTAAAACTTAATGTATGTTTGGTCTTTGGCTGTTTATTTCGTTCGTCTACATGTTGTTTTGATAGATTTTATGTGTGTGTGTGTGTGTCTGTCATTCTGTCAAAATGACATAAGGTGTTGTTGTTTGGAATGGTTGTTATTTTCATTCTTTCATTTATTCATATTGTTGGACTGTAAGATTTTTATTTGATTTTCTTGGCCGGAAATATCATGCCATCAAATTATACCCTCCCAAAAAAAAAAAAAAAAAAAACAAAAGATTGTTTTAATTTAAAAGTCTGATTAGTTTTCTGTCTGGTATAAAAAAAAAACAAAACATCTTGAACATAGATTGTTGGAGCCTGGAAAAATGTATCTGTTACTTAAATGTTCTTTAAGTTCTTATTTAAAACAAAACTAGGAAAAGAGTATAAACATGAGCATAATTTTTTATAAAAAAAATTTTACAAATCCATAATCGGTTTTTGCTTAAATATTTAAAAGCAGTTTAACGTGTTTTTTATCCCTCTCTCTCTCTCTCTCTTTCCAGATGGCGAATACATGTTTGCCGATCCCGAGAGCAAACTCTCCAAATATGGTCCAAAAAGTTGGCGTTCCTCACATACTCATGTAACAATAAAAATTGCCAATAAAAAAAAATATTTTTAATTGTAAATATATTTTAAATTTCAGGGTCTAGATGCCAATGGGCGACCCCTCTTAGAGCTACATTTTCGTGTGCAATTCTACATCGAAAGCCCGTTTATGTTAAAAGATGAAACTACCCGTCACAATTATTATCTACAACTAAAATACAATGCCCTGCAGCGCGACATTCCCCGTGAATATGCCGAACAATCAATGATTTTTTTAGCTGGTCTAGCATTGCAAGCAGATTTGGGAGATGCACCATGTAGTGGCAGTAATAATAGCAATAGTAGTGGTGGCAGTGGCATTATTAGCGGGGCTAGCAATGTTACAAATGTGGCAAAGGCAAAGACAGTAATGAGTGATATAAATGAGAGCAATTTGGATTGCACGCTTGAAGGGAAAAAAGTTAGTAAGACGGTATCATCAGCAACTACAACATTACCAAAGATTAGTAAGCGAGCTAATATGGTTAATGAAAGAGTTTTACGTTTATCTAGCTATATGGCCTCAACGCGGGAAAATATCATTGGTATCGATGGTTTAAAACGTGTGCTGGGGGCAGCTAAGTTACCACTCTCGCCATCTTCATCCTCTTCCTCGATAAGTCGTGGCCCCAGTAACGCATCCACAAATGCTTCGGTATCAACAAATGCCAGCTCTTGCAATGAATATTTCCGCTTAGAAGACTATTTGCCAGAACATTTAAGAACTGCTTGGGCTGCTAGTGCTCTGAGAGCGTGTCATCGTGAAAATCGTGGCCTTACTTTAGCCGATGCCGAGCTACATTACATTCAACAAGCCTGTTTAGTGCACGAAAGCATTAATGCACATACGTTTCGAATGCGCATGAACAAAAGTGAAATTGGTCCTGGAAATTCTTGGTTTGTCGTCTATTCCAAGGGTATTAAAATTTTCGGAGGTGCAACCGAACCTGATGGTCAACAACAGCAGCAGACAACATTTTTGTGGCCCAACATTACCAAGTTATCGTTTGAAAGAAAAAAGTTTGAAATACGATCTGGCGAAAGTAAAATAACTCTGTATGCCACATCGGATGAGAAAAATAAAATGCTGCTGACTTTATGCAAAGAAACACATCAATTCAGTATGAAAATTGCAGCCCGATTAAAGGAGGTCATCAAGCGGGAGGAGGAAGAAAGTAATTGCTTACATGCTTGCTACGTTTATTCCCGCAGCTTACATTTGCCAACTTATAAAAATAAAAGCGATCAAAGAATATCGGTTATATCGAGCACTAGCTCAAATACTACTTCGGGTATTGTAAGTGATCGTGTGCACTCGGAAGATGAGCTGGAAATCATGATTAATACACCACCAGCTCCTATAGCTGCTCCATCCACAGAAAGTTTGGCCTTGGCTCACTTGTTGGATAGACCCAGTGTAAGCAGACAGACATCCTCAGTAGGCCAGGTGTCACTCAAAGACTTAGAGGAACAGTTAGCCGCTCTAACAGTGAGGCAGCAACAACAAAAACAACGCGACTCTCCTACAGAATTAAGTAACACCTCGTCGGCTGGTAATTCAACATCAACTAGCGGTTCTTCTATACCCACCTCAAAAAGTCAACGCAATAACACAGATTCATCTACGGACTCTCCCTCTTCACAGCATAACATAGGCTCTCAATGTTCCTCCACCTGTAGCACAGTGGTAGTTGCTTCTTCAGCAAATGACAATAATACTTCTTTAGCAACTTTGGCCGTGAGAACAGGCTTAAATACAAGTGACTCCAATCATCAGAGGAAAAATTCTACTTCTTCAAGTTTAGAGTTGGGTTTCAGTCATACAGCTCAAAATTCTACTTTAAGCGAACCTGAATCATCTTGTATAGACCACGACTTTCTATCATCAACGAGAGACGAAACTGAAAGTGTTTCTGGAGTTTACACTTTGGCACATGCGGTGGCTCCAACTGAGACTTCAGGTGTTTATACTATGCACAGCAGTGAAATGACTGGCCAGTCGTCAGAAATAGCCGAATCAGAAAAAAGTTCTCATTATGGCATTTTTCAACCCTCTCAAAGTAAGATCAGCGAAGAACACTTACGTATGGAGCATAATAAATTACAGGATTCTGTAGATGGTGGCAACTACCATGGCAAACATATGAAAAATATAGAATTTCGTTTAAGATCTGACTCAAATATAAGTACTTCTGATTCCTTTCGTGGAGATGGTAGCGATCCCGCTGATATGAAACACACCTTACTGTCGGCCGAAGAACTAACAGATTTGATAGTTGGTAGGGGCTCATATCCCAACCGCAAGACAGTATCAAACACTTTAGATTCGGATTGTGATTATGTAACATTGCCCTTGTCAATGACCGGCGATTCTTACATACAGGGCCATCAAGACACAGCACCTACAGAAGATCAGGTGGAAGACTTGATTAGTTCTCTACTGCCTACAGATCCGCCAGCACCGCCCAAAAGAGTCGATAGTAATATGCCAAATTTGACTAACATTAGGACTCGTTCTCCACCTCCCTATAATGCACGACACCATAAAACAGGATTATGCGGGCCACCAGTTCGCACCACTCCAGCACCAAGTACACCAATTGCTTTGCCTGTAATTAAGCCATCTACTCCCAACAATGTGCCATTATCTTTAAATGATAAAAAACCTTCAAGCAAGCCAATGGTTATAGCGAAACCCCCTACTCCACCCATACAGCCACCCGTTATTCAACGAAGAGATCCTCCACCATATCCAGCCACGTCAAAACCTAGGCCCACATCATTGATATCAGTAGCTTCTTCGACACCATCGATAACCCAATCGGCCTCTAATACATTCACAAATGTTGGAGGTTCCATGACTTCACTTAAATCCGAAGAAATTACAGCTCGTTTTATAACCACTAGGCCGCAGATTAATATTCTTAAGGCACACACGTTTATGGTAAATGAAAATACAAAACCAAGTTATGCTGCTCCAACAAGTTGTTCGTCGGCGGCTTCTTCAACGGGTTCAATATGTAGCCATCATATACCCAGCCATTTATCCCAACATTCAGTCCCCAACTCCAATTATGTATCAGGATCACAAGCTTCCTTAAATCTACATCACACGGTAAACACTTCTCCTACAGTGCCAGCTCAATCATCCAGCATTCCACATGCAACAATGAGTGGACATCATCATGTACCAACAGCAGGAGTACTGCCAAATCCAATGAGCATTCCCATGCTGTCTTATAGCATACATGGAGGTCATAAAAGTATGTCTTCCTTACATCAGCAACAACAGCAGCCACCTCCACCACCACCATATCCAGCTGAACTTAAGCAGACGACACCCAGAACCTGCGTTTTGTTGCCCGTTATAAAACCTCGTCAGTTTTTACCGCCTCCACCCCCAAGTCTTCCAAGACAACCACCACCACCACCGCCCACACAGCTGGCGGGCTTATATTCCACTCCGCTGGCACGTAAACAATTGGAATTGTATCAGCAACAATTATACAGTGACGTGGATTATGTCATTTATCCGCTACAGGATCCTGCTGTCAGTCAACAAGAATATCTTGATGCTAAGCAGGGCTCTTTTCTGGCAGCCATGGCACAAACTCCACCTCCACCTCATGCCCATCACCATCATCATCCTTATTTGGCAGCCTATCATCATACAGCTGCATCTCAAGCCTGGGAGGCTTGCAAGGGTCATGCTATTTATCGTAGCACTCCCTATTTACCGCTGGCTTTATCCACCCATTCACGTTATGCCTCCACGCAAAATCTTTCAGATTCCTATGTTCAATTGCCAAGTGCTTATTCACCCATATACAGCCCATCAATGGCCAGTATTTGTTCCTCCTTTGAACCACCACCGCCGCCACCGTTACATCCAGCACATTTGCATGCCGTAGCAGCTTCAAAAGCGGTTAATCCCACATCGGCGCCACTATTCGTACGATCGCGTTCCGATGATAATATTCTGAATACGCTTGACTCGTTACCGAAAGTAAAACGTCTACCACCGCCTCCACCACCTCCGTACGTGGACAGACGATTAAAGAAGCCTCCGATGCCAACGCCAACGGAAAAACCGCCACCAAGTAAGAAAATAATATTTTAATTTATTTTTTATGAACTGTAATCAAAAAAAGACTGATGTCAGAGTGGGCGCAGTGTACAATAACATAATACTACGCTGCAATGTGTTACAAAACTTTGCGTTTTATATAAGAAAGCAAAGCGAGACATATTTGTGGGAACTCTGATTTCAGCCTTAATAAATATTTCTTTTCTTAGCCTTCACTAGAAAAAGTGGAAAAAGGGTTTAACTAATTTTGTCATTCCGTTTGCAATTTCTACAATATCCATTTCCGACCCCATAAGGATTAAGCGATGTCCGTCTGTCCTTCCATGTTCGGATTGAAATCAACCTTGCCAAAACACTAGATGAGCTAGAGAAAATTTTAATACGACAATCGATTAGATATAGTGCCGAAAGAGGTGCTATTGGAAATCAGTAAGATTGGTCCATTTCCTTCGCCCATTTTCCCGAATAACGGGTCTCTGAAATTTAAAATTTTTTAAAACATCAATATGGGTATCAGTTTAAAGCTTTTGAAGAGATCTTTAAGGAAATACTAAAATTAAAAAAATGCTTAACCCATTAAGAGCCGATGGCATTTTTATGTAAATTTTTGTCTTTTTGATTTACTTACATGGTGAAGGGTAGATAAGATTCGGAATAGCCAAGAGATACTTCAATATTTGTGAAAAAAAAAAATTATTTTATTATTAATTGCAGTTCCATCCAAGCCCATACCCAATATGAGTAGCGGACCTATAAGCATTCCAAATGAAACAAATCTTACAGCAACAACAACGCGCGGTCAATTACCACCACGCAAGCCTATTACTTTAAGTGTTCCACGAAATGGTGCCATTCACATGACAAAAACTTCAAGCGGAGCACAATGGGCTGGAGAACGTCCAAAACCAGATATGCTACTGGGACGTGGTGGACAAAATACTAACATACTTGCTCAACTGCAAGCGTCGGTAGCTGCCGCTAAACAAAGTCAATTAAATTCTGCAAATACGTCCTCTTCCAGAACTAATACCCAAACACCCAATGAATTTGATATTGCTCTGTTGAGAGAGAAAAGCAAACACTTAGATTTACCATTAATATCGGCACTCTGTAATGATCGTTCCCTGCTTAAACAAACAAAAGTTTTGGTCAATCCAAAAAGTCCCAAACAAGGACTTAACAATAACGCAGTAAGTGGCAACACCTCAAGCAGTCCAACATTATCGAACACTTCAAGCACAGAAACTGCTGCCACAGTTAATAAACTACAACAAACAAGCCTGAACCATAATAATGGATCATCATCAGCTATATCAACAGCCAGTTTGACGGCAACAACAATAACAACAACAGCAACAGCTGCCTCAATAGCAACATCCAGCAGCAAAATGCTTTCCTCATCAGCTGTCAAATCGCGTAAAACGTCTACAAGTCATAGACATCCGAATGACAAATTGCCACCATTGCCCATGCAATTAGCTGAAGCCAACAATTATGTTATGGATCCAGCAATATTAAAACATCATAAAAGCTACAACTCTCATACATAACAAAGCTTTTCAAGAAACTTTCAAGCTCCTTGAACGAAGAACGGTGGCAACTTAAGCAATTTTCGTACGTCGTTTTAATAATAGAAAATAAAACATAAATATTGAAAGGTATTCGTTTTCGTTAACAGTAAATATAAAGAAAAAATCCTCTCTTAAACTCTCGAAAGAAAAAACCGAAAAAATGGAAAAACATTTTTCAAATCTAAAAGAAATAAATCAGAGTAAGTTTTCGATTTTCTGTAACTTGGACCATTTTTTTGTTATTTAAATAATTTATTTTTAAAATAGAAGAGATGTTTTAAAAATATTTAAATAGAAATTCTCATCGCTTTTTTGTTTGTGGTGGAAATTATCAAGATGTTTTACTAATTTTATTAAAAAAAAACAATTATTAAAATAAAAAAATTTTATTCAACTAAATTTCTTTTAAAAACAGAGAGTAAGTCAGTTGGTAGGAAAAGTTTTATTTTCCAAACGATATACCTTTCTAAAGCAATGTCTTTAATTAGAATAAACGAAATGGAAGAATGCTATTTGTTCTTAAAGATCACAAATCTTTTTTATGTTTAGATTGAGATCGTCATTTACAATCAAATGTAGTTGTTACATCTGTCAAAAATCGTTTGCGTGCTTAATGAGTGTGAAAGGATGTTTAGCTTAAGCGATTTTAAATCGTAATATTTTCTATGCAATCAGATTTGCATTTTGTAAAGCAGCTGTCAAGAAGATGCCACTTGTTATACAATATTCGTTCAATTATAATTTTGGGGTTTTATTTTAAACATCAAAATAAGCGAATTGAACAAAAAAGAAAAAATTTAAGATCAATTTTGTTTAATTGAAAATAGTTGATCAAAAAGCAAATTTTTGTTAAAAATAATCGTCAAATTTCAAGGACATATTTGAAATAAAAAAAAAATTATTTCTTTGCTTAAACCAACAAACGTTTTATAAGTTTTTTTATTATTAAAATTTTTATTTAATATTTATTTATTTTTATTTAATAATAAAATAAATATTAATTTTTGAGCCCATAAAAAATTATTTACTGACTTGACATTCCCAGCCTTGCAAGTACAAGAAAAAATTATTCTCATTAATAAATTTTTAAAGACGATTTTTTTAAGGTTAAGAAAATGTACAGCTATTACTGTAAATATGTAATTTAAAGATCATAGTATTAACCCTGCAGCAAAAGAAGTATTCTAAACTTAATTAACTGACTTCTCTCGCACACTTCAATATAACAATTAAAAAGAAAAAAAAAACTTTCTTTTTTAATAAATCCGTGTTACATAAACTCGCAATGTGACAGATAATTGATTTTCTTTTAACAAATTAAAACCATAAGTTAATTTTTTTATTATACTGATTTAATTAAAGTAAGCCATTCTAACCTCAAATAAAAGCCGAATAATTATATAAACATCAATACAGAACTAACAAAATCTAGTCACTTTTAGGAAGGAAAACAAAGCCACACTTAAAAACTCCATTAAATACTCAAGTATAAAATACGGATTATTTCAAATAATTTAAAAACAGTTTTTTTTTTTAATTTTTGTTATAATTAAAAAAAAGATAACTTATGTTACACGTAAGTTTTTTTTTTCTAAGAAGTGCTATATATATCATGTCTCCTTTATTAACATTAATATTTTATTAAATAATTTAATTCATGGCAAAATTTATTTTAAGATTTATAAATTCAGTTTGAATGGGAGAAAAACAGTAGACAAAACTGTTAATATTCCCTTGCATATTATGGTTTTGTATGGCAGCCTAAAATTATGCTTCAAAAAATTTTTAAAACAATTACTCAATTGTTAACTGCTTGTAGCCTCTGATTTAAACTGTTTAAGTAAATCTCTTTTTTCTTCATTCATTTAACTCATTTTTTTTTTTAACTTGAAACATCTTAATAATTCCGCCCAAAACAACTGTGATTGATTAATTTTATATAATTTAAATATTTTTATTACTATTTTTTTTATTTAAATATAAATTATTTTAATATTAAGGTTTCTAGTTTTAATGAAAACAAACTTACTACAACAAAAAATACTCGTCCATTTTTTTTTTAACAAAAGGAAAAACTTGTTTGGATTTTTACAGTAAACGGAAAAATGTTAAAGGACCACAAAGTGATTTTTTAAACCTCAATCGTTAGTAAAAAAAAGAGCGGCTGTTTTGTATAAATAATTTTAAGATTGAAACAACAAATGTCTTAAAAAAGTCAAATAAAAACTGCTGTGTTAATTTGCATTCCTATGAAAAATAAAATAAATTTTAAATTACTTATTTAAGAAAAAAAAAAACTTTTAAAAAATTAAAAAAATGTTAGTGTCAATTTAACATTAAAACAATGCTTCCCATTTTGTTTTAATAAATATTTTAATTTATTGAAAAATTTATTTTTGTCGCAAGTAAAATGTATTTTTTAAAAAATGCTCCTAACAATGTCACAATTGTTTTCCTAAATCGAAAGTCGTTATCAAATAAATATTGACAAAACAAAAGTACTCACGGGTCCTAAAACTGAAATAGATTAATCTTTAAACTGAGCTCTCAATATGTCCACTGCTCCATGTTTAGTAGCGTTCCGTCAAAAATCACAGAAAAAAATACGTTAAAACGCAAATTTCTGAAAACCATTTGGAAAATAAATCAATCAAAGAACTTTTATAAAATTAATCTTTCCTCGTTTACCAGTTAAGAAGGCTCTGAGTATTTTTTATATCAAATTTTAAATTGCGTGAGAAATTATTTTTTTTTTATTTATTTTTTTTTTTTTTTTTTGTTAAGATTGAGTAAAATTAATTTTTAAAATTATTTTTAAAAAATTATAAATTTAAATTATTTTATTTTCTAAGTTTTAAGCACTAGTTTAGTATTTTAAAATAAAAATATTTTTGTTAATATTTCGCCACACTGTCGAGTGGCAACTTCAGAAACAAACAGGAAAAAATTTAATTTTAATAATTTTGTTTTCTGTTTTCTAAAGATGCCACTCTACGGTGTGGCGAAATATTGAAAAATTAAAAAATAATAAACTATATTTTTTATTTAAAAATTTCGCCTAGTGCTTAAAAAATTAGAAAATAAAATTTATTATAAAGTTAAAAAAAATAAATATAAATAATTTTTTCGTTTACTGTAAAAATTTCACAATCACAAACAATTTATTTTTATTAATAAACTATAAAAAAAGAAACTTTTTAGTTAAGAGATTTTTTCTTTAAAAAAGATTTATATTGAAAACGAATATGTCTTTTCAAAAAAAATATTTATAATGTTTTTATTTAATTTATTAAACAAAAATTGCAAACAACTTGCCCCACCGTAAACTTAATTACAATAAATGTATGAAGAAAATTAAAAATTAATTTAAATAAATAAAAAAATGCAATTGGAAAGTTTTAAAAAAACTTATATTTTAGAAAAAAAAAAATAAATAAAAAATAAAATAAAATAGCAACATTTAAATAAAGCACAAACAGTAAAATTATAAAACAAATTTACTGAAAAAAGCAGATACATAAATAACAAAAAAAGCACATAAATTTGCATAGATTTTATTTAAGAAAATCTATGGCTAAATTGGAAAATGTGTAAAAAAAACAAACAAAAATATTTCAAAAAATAATTTGCCATATTTTTTTATTTATTTTATAAAAACAAAAAATTAATGTTGCATTTATCTATTAAAATTAAAAAAACCAGAAAGTTTATGATTTGAAATTTATAAAAAATAAAAAAAAAAAATTAGAATTGTATACGATAAGCTACAACAATATTTTCTTTAACCATTAACGAATAAATGTTACTGTTAAAAAATTAAAAAAATATGAAAACAACATTCCCATTGAATATTTTATGTTTATGTTTAAATTTTAAAGAAAAACAAAAATGAAACAGAAATTGATTTTTAAAAATTTTAGTTTTCTTTTAGCAATAAGTCACAAATTTATTAAATACAAATTGTAAAAGTTTTATAATAATATTATTTTAGTTTTTTTTATTTTATTTCGGCTCTTAAAAAAATTTCAAATTTATATTAAAATCAAATAAATTTTGTCATTGCAAAAAATTTTAGAAGTTATGTTTTCATTAAAAGTGTCATTTATTATATTTATACTCTTTTAAAAAATATGGTATAATTTCGGATTTTATAAAACTATAAAACTAAAGACAAATTTTTAAATCCTTAAATTTTTAATAAATCAAAAAAAAAAAAAACTTCAAGTGAGTGTATTTTTCGAAACCGTTTTTAGTAATAAGAATTATTATATAAAATTTCAAAATAAAATAAATTGTAAAATATAAATGGACTTTTATTTAAAAAGATTTTTGATAACGAACTTAAGATTAAACAACTGAAATTAAATTTACTTTTTGCTATAACAGCCAATAGACGGGCCATATTTTAAAAGATTCGTGAAAATTATGTCTCTGTGACCACACCTACTTTTTTACTTGGAGTGGCTTCCACTTGCTCTACAAAACACTCCAAATTACGTGTTGTTTAAAGGAGCATTTTACAATTTTAACTTCATTCAGATTTTACAGTGGACCAATTTAAAAGCATTAACTTTGAAATAAAAAAAAACTTCACCCCTATTTTGCGTTACGATTAAGTCTTCGCATTTAGTTCCGTTGCGATCGTATATTGGTATTCTGAAGAAAAACGGAATCGAAAGAAAAAGAAGAAGACAACAATGTTTACAAAATTAATAGCATCAATGTGCAATGTGGAAATGAAATAGCAAAATAAGAAAATTTGTTACCATTTTCATAAACAAATGTCAAATTTAATACAAAAAGTTGCATGTTAACATAATTAAAAATAAATTCTTGATGAGTTTAATAAAAAAATTGTTAAATAAAATAAAAAATATAAAAACAAAATAAAAATTCGTTGTTCATGGCAACTAATTTTTGCGCTGATATTTTTTGTTGGAGGACCTAGTGCATTGAGGATTCCTGCAACTGCCTCTCAGAACGCTGCTACTTCTTCCTTTGGTCGCTAGCGTTATCCACATGCAATTTCTGCTTTAGATGCCAATAAATTTTCCAGTTTTTCATACTACTCTGATGTTGTTGTTTTTGACCCGTAATACATTAAAAGAAACACATCAGATTCGGTTACAAAAATTAACAATTTAAAACAAAAGAAAATAAATTTATCTAAATAAATTAAATTCATTATTAATTTAAAAAAATTTTTTTGAGGGTTTTTTAAAACGTTTCTGAACATGTTATCTCATTTTTTACTTACATTTTTACAATTTTTAATTTTTAACTAAAAAACACAAATAAAGAAAACCCCTCCGTTAACTAAAAAATAACTGAGAAAAACGGAGCTCCGATCGTAACGCAGAATACATACAATCGAAAGAAACTGAGCGGAATCGAAACGCAGAATACCAAAGTTTTCAGGCGGTGAAAAAATCAATTCGAATCGAAACGCAGAATAGGGGTTAATTAAAAATCGGTCTAATAATGAGGAGAATTTTACAGTAACAAATATTTAAACAAAAAAAACTGTAGTTGGTTTTTGCTGGTATAACCAGCCATTTACAGAAATGGCAAATTTTGGACGGGCGGCTACAATTAAAAATGCCAGCGAACAAGATTTTTGTATTTATCCATTCCCTAAGGTTAAAAATTTTGCCTTTCAAGTTTACTTGAAATAGAATTTGATTTTAAATATTGCCTGACTTAACTGTTCAAGGTTACTTTCAGTAAGAAATTTTAAAGTCACTATTCGGTAACAACTTTAAAAGTTATCCAAGAGAATACCGCCAAAAGTATTGTGTAAGTGTTGGAAAATGTCATTAAACGCCAAGTGCGAGTTGAACTCGCACTTTTTAAATTTTTCTTTTATTTTTTTAAGTTGTTGCAGCAGATCTACAAATACATAGTTTAGGCAGAATTATAATAAGGTGCTGGAAAATTGCAGCTTTTAACTTTTAATACTTGTTTTTTTACGGCGAAAATCAATATACTATTGGGACAACCTTTACTTAATTATTTTCACTGCTTTTACTCATCCTTAGACATTTCAATTAGGGATGCAACCGATACCGATTTATCGGCCATACTTCTGGTTTTCTGATATATCGATATCGGCGATATTTTACTGTCGATACGCCGATACTTCTTATATTTTTTTTAGAGTTTTTTAAACAAAATATTCAATTTGCAACTCTTTTTTTTTTGCATGACAACTATGAGAAATAGCATATTAAAAGCAGAACATAAAATTCAAATGAGTTCTGTCGCATCTGAGAGACTATTTTCCACTGCAGGTCTGCTTCAACTGGATTTGAAAAATCGTCTATCGCCGCAAAATTCGAGCACTTTGTTTTTTTTAACAAAAATCTTATTAATATCAATTTTAAATATAAATCTTTTGCAATGTTGTTTTTATAATTTGAATTTAATTCTAAAATAATCTCAAATTCAATTTGTTCTCTTTTAAATCTTATTAATATCAATTTTAAATCTTGAGCCAATCTAAACTGAATGGCATCGTTTATTTTGTAAAATCATAAATATTACAGACATTTTGTAGTTTGAAAATTTGAATTTTAGAAACTGAAATATATTGAAAATATTAGTTATTTGAATGGCTTATTAATAAACACTGTTATTTTGTAAAATAGGAAAACTACTCGGCTTGAGTTTTGTTAATTTTTACTTGAGCTCAATTTCAATATGCGAATCGGAATCGGCTTCAGCGATATTTATTTTTGAGTATCGCTATCGGATCGGCGAAATGGCGTATCGTTTTACATTCTTAGTTTCAATACATACTCTGTTAAAATTTTTGCCTGTAACGTGATATTCGTCAAAATCGCGGCCTCTATGGAAACACCCTTTAATTTTTAAATTTATTCGCACTTATTTTTATAGCGAACATATTTGTACTTACTCTATTTGTCTGTCCACTATGGTTAAGAAACTAAAGCCATTAAGGTTAACATCACGACACTATGGGAACACCCTTTATTTTATTTATAATTGATTGCACCTTCAAAGAATTAAACTTAAAATGCCTGCCAAATGCGTTTCAAAAATAATGCCACGTACGTAAAAATAACGTCATTATTGGGACACTCTTTAATTTGAAGTCTAATTTTTGCACTTGTTGCGATAGCGCACAAAGTTTTACTAACACTAGGCAAATTTGACCTGCCTGCCTATCACAGTTTAAAAAAAAAATCACAAAAGTTTTATTAATATCACATCGCTTTCGAAAACCCATTTAAATTTTCACCTTCTTTGAAAATTTTAGGAATTACGATTCCAGAGACATGACAGGGTTACCATTTAACACTTTGTATATGAAATCCTAAAACAACATTGATTCAAAAGCAAAACCAAAGTTTCTGATTTGAAAAAAAAAATTTAATTAAAGAATTTAGAATGACGTTTTAAGCCACCTTATTTTTATTTGCCTTTGATTTTTCCGGCATTGTTATCTGAAAAACAGAAAACTTGATTTGAGTTTTTAAATTTTCGGAGCATTGCGAAATCATTTACCAACCAGGTAATACCAGCGGCGAATTCATTCATATGCACCGTTGCTAGAAATGTCAAACATTAAAAAACCTGATGCAGATTTTTTATATACAGAAAATGAATGAATTCCTTACTGCTACCACCTGGTGCAAAATTTCGCCATTGTTCGAATAAACAGCTTTAAAATCTCAGTGCAAAAGTTTTTCTTTTTCCATTCGTTCTTGCTCTTTTACAAACAGAAAGAAAGTTTTGATTCGTAGGCGAATGAATAAAATAAACAGAAACAAACAGAGAATAACATTGAAATTCTAATCGCAAATATTATTATACCCTTCACCTTAGGTCGAAAAAAGAAATATTTAAGTTTGTCATTTGGTTTGTAATTTCTACAATATCAATTTTCGACCCCATAAAGTGCATATATTCTGAGTCCTTATGCATAGCAAAGTCGAATAAGTGATGTCCGTCTGTCCGTCCGTGTTCGTTTGAAATCAAGTACCCAGATACTAGATGAGCTAGATAAAATTTAAATACACCACTCGATCAGACATAGTTTCGAAAATGTTGCTTTTGAAAATCAGCAAGATCGGACAATGACCTTCGAGGCAGTGGGCACGCCTGCCTCCAATTTTTCCATATCATTTGGAACAATGAAGTAACTTTCATTAAAAAACAAATAAATGGAGCGATAGAGAATTAAAAAATAAAAAGAAAAAAACATCAATTGAAAATATGGGCTCTTGCCCATATTTTCCGAGTTACGAGTCTCTGAAATTTTCATAAAAAAGTTCGATTGTCAATACGATGAATATGGGTATCATTTAAAAGCTTTTTAAAAGATCTTTTAGAAAATGCTAAAATTTTGTACAATGTTTAACCTATAGAGCCCGTGACATTTTAATACAAAATTCACTCCTATCGTGAAAAAGAAGTGAAATTCTTGTTCCCGTGAAATTTTCCATCCCCTCAAAGTGAAAATTGCTATCATGGATTTCCCATAAAATATTTGTTCGCTTCATTGAACAGCTGTTCAAAATTAATAAGCTATCAGTGCACATTGAATGTAAGTAAGAAGAATAAGCTTCGTGAAAATTTGTAAATTGAAGCTCGAAAATAAATAAAATTTTTATTACAAAAAAGTGAGTTGCAAGACTTGTTTAACACCTTTGAAGTTACTGAGACTTTGCTGACCCATTTCAACAAAAAAAAAATTGTATTGAATTTTTTTATATCTCCAATTTTCATTTAATGACATTTTTTTAATAAAAAAAAATCTTTATTTATTTACAAGCAGTAAATCTCTTTGTTTTGCATTTTGTCGAGGATAATGTCAGTCTGCGCTGCAGAAACTGATCTTGAATTAAAAAATGTATTAATAATTTTAATATTCTAATTATAGGTGATAAAAACATGGTTAATGTAAGCAGTTCCCCAGTTAAATTTAAGTGATCAAATCCAAAAGAAAAGTAAAAAAATGTCGAGGGAAAAAATCGATCACGATAAGGGGAATTATTATTTACGTGAAAACTTGTTCATGTGAATTATTCACGATTGCAATTTTGGTAAAAGGGAAAACATTTTAAGTAAAAAGATATGGGACGATTAATTTTTTGTTTTGTTAAAATTTTATTTTTTTTTGTAATTTTTCTCTGTCACCCCAATATTTGGTTTTTTGATTGGAGTTACTTCACTAAACTAGATTTACATACATGGTGAAGGGTATAAAAAATTCGAATATAACACTTTTACTTAGTTTTATACTCACAAATATAATTTTAAGACGAATGAATACAATATTATTTGCTATTTAAAATTTTTCTTATCCTGAGAGAAATATATAAGATTTAAAGAACACCTCGTGGTAATACAAACAGCAGGAGGAATTTTTATATACTGCATTTCCAAAGCAAACTCACGAAGATTTTTTTTAGATTAATTTCTTTTAAAATATTCTCTTTTACAAATAAGAAAAAATAAATGATATTTATTAAGTATCACATATTCATAAAGTTATTCAGTGATAATTTCATTGTTTTAAAACTAATTTTAAATTAAAAGTGTAGAAAAGTTTAAATGTGTGAATTAGAGATAAATGAGTGACTTTGGTTTAATATAAAGTCATACGCGACAATTCAGTTTGGCATTATAAATTTGAACTAGACGTTGAAATAAAAATTTGTGTAAAAAAAGTGTAAATAAAATACATAAAAATGAATTGAAAAATAAACTAAATTGGCACAAAGTGAATAGAAATAAGACGAAAGTCATATGCAGGTTAATCAGTTATTTGTTAACATAACTTCATCATCGTCTAGCGTTCTTATCCAGCTTTTGGTCAAAGTTAAAACAAGGCCGATAGCAAAGAAAGCTCCACCCAAACAAATTAAGGCAATGGCAACATAACGACCATAATCTTCTAAATTGACAGCCAACTAAAAAAGATAAATTAATTTTATTTAAAAAATAGAATAGAAAAAACATTAAAAACATGATATAAAAACTTACCCTTGCTCTGTGGGCTAACTCAGGACTTAAATGAGCTGATTGATCAAACCAAAATAAGGGCATTAAGAATTCATTGATGCCATTGAAGAGACTGTAAAATTTCAATTTAAATTATTTTGTTTTCATTAACACAAACAGTTTAACTTACTCAAAATTTTTGTCTGCCATCACATTCATATTAATTTGTAAACGTGCATGTATTTCCACTGGAATCCCTGTAACTGGTTCCACAGCTAATGTAAACTTATGTTTCTCGGAATTCGGCATTAGACCGTCAACTGCATTTAGATATGACTCATCGGCCAAATAAAAGTGAGGAAAAGACGCAAATATGGGTGCATTATTGCGACATTTTTTACACTCTACCACACCCGTTTTTGGACATACTTCCATTTGGGGATCACAAAAACACTGTTGATTGGGATAGTTCTCTCCTGAATCTAAGGTTTC
The DNA here is from genome assembly GCA_937654795.1 of Cistogaster globosa. Classification (NCBI taxonomy): domain Eukaryota; kingdom Metazoa; phylum Arthropoda; class Insecta; order Diptera; family Tachinidae; genus Cistogaster; species Cistogaster globosa. Next base: position 133,247,806 of record OW569404.1, on the reverse strand, counting down.
ATTTGTTCCTATCCATTGTTGGGCCAAAAGACCATATTTCTTGATTGTGCCACTCGGTTGTAAGTTTAGAAAACGGCAGGCATCTGTAGCAAATATTGTCATTTCACTCTCCGGATCCAAATGTGGAGGAAATAGATCACCAGTTGTACCATTGACAATGCCACATGGTGATGGATAATATCCAGATTCATTTCTACCATTCCAATGTGTCAAAAGTCCCAATTTCGTTAAATCATTTGCACCTGTATGGACTGCAAATGAACCATCGTATGTTAGTGAATCATTACGCTCCACCATCCAACCAAATTTTTTATAGGGAATTTTAATTTTGGTCTTATTAAAGAGTTTTAAAAAGTCTAATAAATCGTCTTGATAGCCATTAAAAATCCAATCCCCTACACTTTTAGTGGTATAGAGTTTACCGCCCTCATGATTAAAGATAAAATTGATAATTTTTTTCAAAAACACATTGGAATTTCGCATATCATCGGCCACAGTCTGTAATAAATAATGAAAAAATTATTTGTTTAATTAAAAAAATTTTAATAATCATTTGAGGATTTTCAATAAACAATAAAAATTATTTTCCCATAAAATTTTTAGTTTTTCATTATACTTTTTCATTCCCATCATTCAATTGTGAGGTGGCACGTAGACATGATCGAAAAATCTTACAATTAATATGACCTCAGTTTAGATTTTTTTACTAAGTTTAAAATAAAACTGAAATTTTAAATTGTCTGTCATCAAATATTAAAGACCTAATGAGGACTTATGAAAGATAGGCAGCTGTGGTGCCACAGGCCACTTAGGTCCATTTACTGGTCTCTGTGTTACCGGCTAAAAAAAAAAAAACATAAAAAAGAAAAGAGATGAGATGAACATAAATAATAAGGAACAAAGGAATAAAGAGCTGTGGGCGTAAAGAATGCCGAGACAACTCCGCCGGATAAGGCCCGTTGGCCAGAGAATGCGCTTAATCCATTGACAGAGTCACAATATCCGATTGTGGGCCAGCGAACACCACCCACTGCACCTCAAAAAGGAACTGATTCTACCTGGTCCCAGTGACGATATGCCAAATAGGCTCCCGTAGTACCGTTGACCCAGATATCTCAGCCGTGTATACTAAAACACGGGGCAGGTAACCGTTAAATGGGAGACCTATTCTCCTACAGTGGGCTTCAAACAGAGAGTGCGCAGTAACCAAATCCTCGGTAACTGTAGTAGAGCAGCCGCCAGATTGTCTTAGTAATCGAGCATATCGACTCGTTAGATCATCTGACCTGAGCCAGGTCGTTTACAGCAGCGTCAATACGCTGTTTGCAAGTAGAGAGGTATGCCACAGAAGTTGTCAATGGCACCCTCTTCAAGTCTTGGTTCCATCATTGCCAGTTTATCAGCAACATGATTGCCCGGGTCGATCCCATTTCCTCTCACCGATTTTAGGGTGGCTGTCGAAACCTCAGCTATACCGCTTAGGCATGTCCGACATTCAGAGACAATTTTAAATGGGTTGAACACAAGTTTAAGGGACGCAGTCGCGGCTTTACTGTCGGTACAAAAAAAATATCCCTGTTGAATATGTTATAGTACCTTAACCAACAAGCCGCCTTTCTGACATCTGCTATCTTTCTGTAAAACACTACAGTTATTTGGGAGTCTGAAAATCATTCTTATCCTAAATTCCTCAATGTAGACTAAACCTTCAACTCTCGTCCCTCTCTTCGAGCCATGTATGTATATATAGAGTGCTTGAGACGAGAGAGAACAGAGCTCCGTCAGGTCAAAGAGAAATCTTCTTGTTAAGACGGGTTTTGGAGTGAAATAATTAACAAGATCAGGAATAACATCCAAATCCGTGGTGCGTATGATAGTCGTCTAAATTAATAGATTCATAAAAAACAACAATTTGATAAAAAAAAAGTATTTATTTTATTAAATAAAAGTCCCGCAAGTACGAATTCAATAAACGACACAATATAATACAAAAATAGGTCTTCTATGAAGACAAACCTTTGAATTTAATTTTATTTTTATATGTCAGTAAGGCGGTCATACAAACTCCAAGGGCCTGCCTATTGTAGATCGGAGGATAAGTACGAGGGCTGCTATATATATTTTTGGCCTGGCAACACTGAGTGCTGCCAAGTGCAATCTGACATTTCTATTGGAAAGTTTGTCATTTTTAAGCATAATCGTACTTAAAACGTTTTGACGTACGACCATTATTTGTGTTGTTTACAGTGACTTGAAAAAATTAATAAAGAAAAAAATGGAAATAACTCGTGAACATTTTCGTGCCATCATTTTTTACAACTTTCGACGTGGATTATCACGACAAGAGTGCACTGATGAACTTAAATCTTTTTATGGCGATGAAGCACCGTCCTATAGCACTGTGAAAAAATGGTATAATGAATTTAATCGTGGCCGAAGCTCGCTCAAAGACGAATTCCGTGAAGGTCGTCCAAAAACGGCTGTTGTGCCAGAGAACATTGATGCTGTGCATGAACTCATATGCAAGATCGACATGCGATATACCGAAAGATAGAGACATCCTTGGACATTTTTTCCACCAGCATACATTCGATACTGCATGAACACCCGCACAATTGAAAGTCGCTCAAAAAAAGGCTCGTGTCGTTTGGTGCAAAGAAATGTTGCAAAAATACGATTGCGGTGCTTCAAAAGACGTTTATAAGATCGTCACAGGTGACGAATCATGGATCTATGCGTATGAGCCCGAAACGAAACAACAATCGACCGTGTGGGTCTTCAAAGACGAGCAAAGTCCAACGAAAGTTGTTCGTGAAAGAAGCACTTCGAAGCAAATGGTCGCCTGTTTCTTCGGCAAAACTGGTCATGTGGCGTCTGTTCCGCTTGAGCAACGTAGGACGGTCACTTCTGAGTGGTACACTACAATTTGTTTGCCTGAAATCATCGGAGAAATTCGAAAAACCAACAAGAGAAGACGAATCATTGTTCACTATGACAATGCGAGCTCTCACACATCGGCTCAAGCCAGAGCGTTTTTGACCGGCCAAAACGTCGAATTAATGGGTCATCCGCCGTACAGCCCTGACCTAATGACTTCTTCTTGTTTCCGCACATCAAGAAAAAAATGCGTGGTCAACGATTTTCGTCGCCAGAAGAAGCTGTTGAAGTATTCAAAAACCATGTTTTAGAGGTGTCTCAATCGGAGTGGAAAAAGTGCTTCGACAACTGGTTTGAGCGCATGCAAAAGTGTATAAATCATGCTGGAGAATACTTTGAAAAACAATAAAACCATTTTTGATTATAAATATTGGCATTTTCACTATTAGGCCAGAAATATATAGAGCAGCCCTCGTATATGTCAGTTAAAGTCCCATCTTTTATGGGGCACACTTTAATTTTTAAATTGATTTTCTTAATATGTCAGGCATAATAATACACCTGAGAGACAACCAAACTTTCTAGCCATTTTATTAAGGACACCTTTTTCTTTTTTGGATACGGCAGCCTAAAAACATTCTCTTTAAAAGAAGCTATAGAAGAAAACCTTTAAGTCATTTTATAATATACGAGCGTCGATCAATAAGTGAAATTAATTAAATCAAATCTTGCAGCTTGTTAAAAAAACAAACTGAGAGAGCCCATATTATTTGAGCTTTAAAAAGGACGAAATTCTGAATCTGGAGATTTGGGTCCATATAACTTTTATTAAAAAAAAACAATGTTTTGTAAGAAATGCCTTAAAAAAACGTGTATTGACTTATTTTATAGACAACCAAATATGGTTTCTTTTTACGAAACCATAAGTTGGCTGCTTCAAAGAAGTGTTTGACATTGTTAAATAAGCTGCATTACTATCAGCCATTTTTAATAAATTTGACAGCCAGTGGCTCTTATTTTTCTATATACAAACCTAAAAAATGGCTCAGAGAAATCAAATCTAAATTGAAAATGATTTTATTTTCCAGGACTGTTCAATCCGTCCTCTTAAAGCTTTTAAATGAACAATTAAACGCAGGGTACGAAAATAAGCAAAACAAAACATTTGATTTCGTTTTCTTTTGTTCTTTGTAGTGAAAGAAAAACGAAAACAAAACAGAAACAATGAGAGGGATTGTACAGTTTAGTTTGGTTTCTTTTTAATCGTGAGCACGTCTTGAGCAAAAACGTTTTGCAAACGTTTCCTGATTGTTTTGCACTTACACTTGTTGTTTCTTAGCAAACTGCTCAGTCATATGATTTTACTCGTAGATATGGACGAAAAGCCAATTCTTTCCTTTGCGCCTTTTGTCATAAACTAAAAAGCTTTTGAGTTCCCATGAAACGTTTACGAAACGTTTTGTTTGTTTTCATTCACTGACTTAAGTAAAATATAAATGATAACAAAATTACAAAACGTCAACTTACCGCTGTTATTGCATGTCCTGATGTTACCATATCATCTAAGGAACCATTAGAAAGATGAGATTGAAAGAACCATGTTTTACGTTGATAATAGGAAACTGTATCGTTGTTGAAGAACGTTATGTTTTCCTTTGAACGTTTCTCTAAGAAAACATATGGACCCATTTCAACGAAATGTGGTTTGACATTTGGATTACGTATGTGTTCAGGATTGGTCCAATTAAACATGTAAAATATTAAATAAATTGGTATAGGAGCCGCTATCCAACTGTTGTAAGCTTCACTGCCCTTTCTTAAAATTAAATCCTACATTTGTGTAAGAAAACGAAAAAAAAATTAAAATTGAAATAGATAAATAAAATAGACTGTAGGAAGTTCTTACATCTCTTATTAAGGATTCCGCATAATCAGCCCACAAAAATAATAAAATCGCGCCCAAGATGACAAATAATGTACCGAGACCATAAACCCAACTCTTGCGCTGAGTAACGCTACAACATTTGCAACACATTTTTTATTTATTTTTCGTTGAAATTATCCACTATGAGAATGAAACTAAAGAAAAGCTATTTGCAACTAGAACCGATTGTCCCTGTGATTTTTTGAGTTGGTTTTAATGCAGGTTTCTTCTATTTATGATGTTTAATGTTGCAGTGCTTAGAGTAACCATCTGAAAGAAATTTAAGAGTTTTTATTATCACTGTTTTGCCAATCGTTTGATTTTTTGAAATTGAGCGATTAAAAAAATTTGTTTAAATTAATTCTTACGCGAAAAAAACTTAGAATAAATTATGTTAAAATAAAACAAGTAATGCTATATTCGGCTATTCCGAATCTTATAAAGGGTCCACCATCACACGTTTTTTTAACTAGTGGTTGCGTATACGCTTGAACAACGCTGGAAAATATTGAGACATTACTTTAAAAATCATGGAGAAGCACCGTCAGGTCCGTGTGTTCGCTATCTTGTAAAGAAAGTGAAAGAAACTGGCATCCTCATCTATAAAACAAAGCGTTAAAAGTAAGAAACAGTGCGTACACCCGAGAATATTGCTGCTGTGGCAGAAAGTGTGCGTGAAGCGCCATCAACATCAATTCACCGGCGTTTTCAACAATTGAACACTTCGGAGACATCATTGAGACGAATTTTGGATAAAGACCTTGGTATGATGCCATACAAAGTCCAACAGGTTCAGGAGTTAAAGCCAACTGACCATCCAATGCGTTTTCGCTTCGCTAAGTGGGCCTGGGATCGACTCACAGAAGATGCCGATTTTGCCAAAAAAAATCATCTTTTCAGATAAAGCTAACTTTCATCTTTGAAAGCGGGTATGTAAACAAGCAAAATTGTCGCATTTGGGGCACAGAGAACCTGCACGCATACATTAAAAAGCCGGTGCAAAAAAAACGAGTCACTATTTGGTGCGGATTTTGGTCCAGAGGCATAATTGGACCATTTTTTTTTTCGAAAATGAGCAAGGAGTGGCCGTTACAGTAAATGGCGATCGTTATCGGGCCATGTTGAACGAATATTTGTTTACAAAAAATTAAGAGGAAGATATTGTCAACACTCGGTTTCAACAGGACGGCGTTACGTGCCACACAGCCGAAGATACACTTGATGTTTTGCGCCCTGTTTTTAAAGATCGTATTATCAGCCGCATAGCTGATGTCGTTTGGCCACCTCGGAGCTGCCATTTAACACCGTAGGACTATTATTTGCGGGGTGCCGTCAATGATAAGTGTTAAGCTGACAAGCCAGAGACAGTTGAGGCCATTGGTAATATACAGCTGCACACAATCGATAATGTGCTTTAAAATTGGACCTATCGTGTAGGCTTCTGCATGGCCAGCCGAGGCAGCCGTTTGAATGAAATTATTTTCCATTATTAACCGGAAGGATTGTACTGTCAAATAAAAAAAAAGAAATTTGAGAAAATATGCAGTATTTTTTTAAGATATTTAAAAAAAAAGTTATTTGGCGGACCCCTTATAACCTTCACTAAACATGTAAATCTAGTTTAGTGAAGTAAACCCACAACAGAAAAGAAAAATATATTATTTTTTATTATTTTTTTAATTTGTAAAATTAAAGAAAAAAATTTTTACATAATAATTTCATTGGCTTTTAATGGGTTAAGCGTTTTTAAAAAATTTAAATATTTCCTGAAAGATCACTTCAAATGATACCAATATTGATATTTTAAAAAATATGGTGCACAATCGTACTTTTCTATGAAAAGTTCAGAGGCCAATAAATCGAAAAATATGGGCGAACGCCAATTAAGTAAACATTTTTTCTTGTACGAAGGCTGCTCTATATATTTCTGGCCTAATAGTGAAAATGCGAATATTTATAATCAAAAATGGTTTTATTGTTTTTCAAATTATTCTCCAGCATGATTTATACACTTTTGCATGCGGTCAAACCAGTTGTCGAAGCACTTTTTCCACTCCGATTGAGACACCTGTAAAACATGGTTTTTGAACACTTCAACAGCTTCTTCTGGCGACGAAAATCGTTGACCACGCATTTTTTTCTTGATGTGCATAAACAAGAAGAAGTCATTAGGTGGCAAGTCAGGGCTGTACGGCGGATGACCCATTAATTCGACGTTTTGGCCGGTCAAAAACGCTCTGGTTTGAGCCGATGTGTGAGAGCTTGCATTGTCATGGTGAACAATGATTTGTCTTCTCTTGTTGGTTTTTCGAATTTCTCCGATGACTTCAGGCAAACAAATTGTAGTGTACCACTCAGAAGTGACCGTCCTACGTTGCTCAAGCGGAACAGTCGCCACATGACCAGTTTTGCCGAAGAAACAGGCGACCATTTGCTTCGAAGTGCTTCTTCCACGAACAATTTTCGTTGGATTTTGCTCGTCTTTGAAGACCCACACGGTCGATTCTTGTTTCGTTTCGGGCTCATTCGCATAGATCCATGATTCGTCACCTGTGACGGTCTTATAAACGTCTTTTAAAGCACCGCAATAGTATTTTTGCAACATTTCTTTGCACCAATCGACACAAGCCTTTTTTTGAGCGGCTTTCAAATTGTGCGAGATCCAACGAGAACAAACCTTTTTTACGGCCAGGTGTTCATGCAGTATCGAATGTATGCTGGTGGAAGAAATGTCCAAGGATGTCTCTATCTCTTAGTATGTCGCATGTCGATCTTGCATTATGAGTTCACGCACAGCATCAATGTTCTCTGGCACAACAGCCGTTTTTGGACGACCTTCACGGAATTCGTCTTTGAGTGAGCTTCGGCCACGATTAAATTCATTATACCAATTTTTCACAGTGCTATAGGATGGTGCTTCATCGCCATACAAAAATTTAAGTTCATCAATGCACTCTTTTCGTGATAATCCACGTCAAAAGTTGTGAAAAATGATGGCACGAAAATGTTCACGAGTTAATTCCATTTTTTTCTATATTAATTTTTTCAAGTCACTGTAAACAACACAAATAATGGTCGTATGTCAAAACGTTTTGGGTACGATTATGCTTAAAAATGACAAACTTTTCAATGGAAATGTCAGATTGCACTTTGCAGCACTCAGTGTTGCTAGGCCAGAAATATATATAGCAGCCCTCGTATTTAAATTCTCTATCACTCCATATATTTATTTATTTATTTATTTTTTTTTTTTTTACTAAACTTAATTAATTTGTTCCAAATGATATGGAAAAATTTGAGGCGGGCGTGGTGTTTTGATCGCTGCCTCGAAAGGACGTGGAACGAACTTGTTAATTTTCAATAGCAAAATTTTCGAACTTATGTCTGGTCGATTAACGTTTTTAAAATTTCTCTAGCTCATTTAGTGCCTTAGAGAAGTTGATTTTAATACGAACACGACTGACTTT